>JAXDDW010000011.1:3255000-4455000 GCA_034670385.1 Hoplostethus mediterraneus | reverse complement strand
CATCATGATATTCTGAATCTGAGGCATTTTCAGCTGTATAAATGAAATAAATATGAGTCCACCAATGCTGGCCTACTGGTAGGATTCAACTGTAAATGAGTGTGAAGCTTTAAACATTTATCCATTGTTTCATTCCATTTGCAATTTGTTTGTTATGAGAGTCAAATACAGTTTCATTGATTATGACTACAAGAGCTGACCTGTCTGTTCATGGTGGCCATGGCTTTGGTTACACCTTTCATTGCCTGTGCCATACTGTTGTTGGACTTGAGAGTCTGAATCTTGAGACTGACTGCCTGGATATTTGCTCTCATCATGATGAATTTCTTAACATAGCGCCTGGTGCGAACCAAGTCCTTGGCCATGATCTTGACAGCATCCTGCAATGATTAAAAATAAATACATAAGATATTCATCACAGCTATACATTTATCAAAACTATGATTCTCCCTTTCTTTCCCTTCCTCTCACCATTTGTCCCTGTTTGGCCATTTTCTTTATGTCAGCAATGATTTTTTTCTCCTGTTGCTCCAGTCTTTGTCGCTCTCTGTCCAGATCTCTCATGGCTCGGTTGAGCGCCCGCTGATTCTGTCTCAGCATCTCCTCTGGGGTCTTCCTCTTCCCAAATAGGAAATTCATCTTTAAAAAAAAAAAAAAGCAAATTGTCAAATAAAGTCAAGATAAGTAGGTACAGTAAGTAGGTACAATAATAGGTACAGTACAGTAACTGTCACACTCGAAACCCACAATAGCACAGCTGAATACTGAGTTGTGAAAATATGAGATTTTTCATTTTCTGTCCAATGGAAACCTAATGAAAACAATCGTAATACTCAACAATAAAGAAGGGCCCAGGAAATAAGTGTGTTGGTAGTTATGACACACAGCTTTTAGGTCAGTCACAATCGAGCACTGCACTTCAAAAATTAGCTTGCCAGTAACGTCGCTTGCTTCTTGTACTATTTGACTAAACTGTTAGCTATGTGACTAGAGGCATATTTCAATTTCTAGCCATTCGAGCACCTTAGCTAGTTTCTCCTTTTAGCGATGTTTTAGCTCGTTTGTTTTCTTCTCAACAGCTCAGAACATCCTCACTGGCTACAGCTAGCTAGCCCAAGTTACTAAAATCAGCTGTCAATAAGCCAATCTTTCTTTGTTAGTCTCACCGTGTCAGGAATATGTCGTGAGAAGACAGTAATTCGAAAAGTATATAGTCTTTATGACGTCTTCACTGACTTCAACTCGACAATTTTCAACGATTATTTGTTTTCTTTCAGACGCTTCCGCATTAAAATAGCTTCACTTCCAGGACGTGACGTCAGTTCGTCATAGAGTAAATATGTACGATTTATCATCAGTGTCAAGTCAGCCAGAATAAAGATATACAAGAGAGGCGCAGATTTCAAAATAAAAAAACATATTGACGAACGCTTTTTTGAGTCATACACAATACCAAAGTGAAAAGAAAGAATATATTTAAGGAGGAATCTGTAGTGAATGTAGTTAATGGAGATATAATTCCCCTCCTCATTTTCACAGCATATATTCATACTCACATAGACCTATATGACATGAACCAAAGGCTGCAAAAATACACAAAGACAGAGCCTTTAGGAACACTTTTGCCACTGTTATGGGTTAAAATTGACTTTTTATATCCTAGATAGTCTTATACGTTTTCTGGTATTTATTTTAGTTTTTTTCAAATATTAATTGTTTCGTCTTGAATTTAACCATCCATAAGACACTCTTTAATGCCATGCACCATAATACAAGATATTCTTTTCCGTAGCAACATTTATTGTGATGAATGCGTTGGCTATTTTGATACGATTAAAAAAACAAAAAAAACATTTTACGCTTTTATTTTGTAGGCACAATATCTCGACATCCGGTAATATCATATCGGGCTTGATGCAGCTGGCGTGCACATGGTAATCATAACCTTCCTTACACTGACCGTAAAATGCCAGCTATTGACGGCCGATTGAAGTTGGTTTCTCCGGGACAGCTAAATTAATCTTTCTAGAGCCTCTGGATATTTTTGTTTTTTCTAATATTATCAATATGTGGGGGTGGAATATTGCACATCAGCACATGTTGCTATTTTTGTGCTCCAGAAGAATACTTAAGCCTCTGTCAAATAGAAGAGTAGGTTCTCAGTTTGCGTCCTACCACGGCACAAGTACTCTCCAGTATGCAAAGGACAGTAGCCTCAAGCCTCCGGTGAGGAGACGACGCAGTGTATTAGGTAACTCTGGTGTCCAACACAGGCCTGCTGTATCTGATAGATGGCAGGACCAAGAGCGGTCTCCCGGTTCCAGGGATCAGGCTCCAGCACCAAGTAAAGGCTGGAAGAAAGAGAAACCAGTGCTGCAGGCACGAAACCCACAAGGAGACGACCGCAAAGTGTCATCTGAGCTCAGGAAACTCATTTTGGAGGACTTCAGTGCAGAGTGGGAACAGCCAGTGAGAGAGACATTAACAAAGGACTCCAAAAAAGAGAACTATGAGATTGTCTTTGGCATCTCTCCGTGTCTCTTTGCTCTTACACAGGGAAGAAGGAAGGCCCATAAACTGTTGGTGAAGGATGGAGAGGCCTCTCACAGGACTTCTGTATTAAAGGTTTGTGAGGAGGCTCACAGGCGGGGAGTGCATGTCCACCGAGTCAGTAAGAAGGATCTGGACAGGATGTCTTCTGGACGTGTGCATCAAGGAGTATGTCTGCAAGCCAGTCGCCTGAGTTATCTCACCGAGGAAAGGGCCTCTGCACCCCCCAAAAAAGACGGCACAACTCCAGTCTGGCTTGTGCTGGATGGTATTCAGGACCCAATGAACCTTGGTGCCATCCTGCGCTCCGCTTATTTCCTTGGTGTGGACAGAGTTGCCAGCAGTCTTCGCAATAGCTGTCCATTGTCACCAGTAGTTAGCAAGGCCAGCGCAGGTGTGATGGAAATCATTGGAGTATATGGCTATGAAAGCCTTGCAGATATGCTAAAGTTGAAGGTGGCACAGGGATGGCAGGTAGTTGGCACAGTGGGAGCTGAAGCAGAGGAGTCACAGGTTCCTATTATTCAGTGTTCAGATTTCCACATTACTAAACCTACATTGTTGTTGATGGGGGGTGAGGGGGAAGGCTTGTCCCGAGACTTGCTCTCTCTGTGTCATACCCTTCTCACCATCCCAGCTCACAGAGATTTGCTCCCTGGCATCGAGTCCCTCAATGTCTCTGTAGCTACAGGAATTCTGATTCACTCTCTGCTGTCAACTAGGAGATCTCGCAGTTAATGCCCAACATGAGTGATGGCCTGTACACTAAGCTAGATGGAAAGGCTTTGATTTAGCTTGCTGAGCATTTAGCTCAGCACACTCATTAACACTTTCATTAATACATTCATTTCAATAAATTCTAAGTTTTGTATATGTTCTTTATTTCTTCCAATAAAAATATTATTAAAGAAGGATATGTCATTGTTATTTTCTGAGTGGCTTAAAATGTACTGTATTTTACTGTATATTGTTTGAAACAACCATGAGATTAGAAATTGTTAGAATGTTAGAAATTGTTTTATTAAATGGGACCTTTGCAGTGTGAATACAAATATTTCTGCTTGTAAATATTTTGCATATGTTGTACTGCACTGTTTGTCTTTTTTATATTGCTCTGTGTTCTGAGTCTACACGTAGTAGATTTTAATCTCTAAAATTCTATTAGAGATTGAATAATCTTAAAAAAATCTAAGATTGAGTTTATGCAGGCCTTTTAGGCCTTCTAGGCCACAGTGACAGATGCATTAAAAAATTACCAGCCATCTTCACTATTTTATCAGTAAAAAAAATGAAATGTAAAATATGAGGATGCCCTAACAGTGGTTAGTTGAGTATAATTTCTTACAAGCCACAGCCAAAGTTAAACAGCATTTGCTGGTGGCTTGTGTTAATTTCTTACCTTGATCCTATTTTTTTTTTTTTTTACAAAAGGACACAAATCTGTTCTGTGCACTAAAAAAAACATTGTAAGTGCACCCAGTTCAAAAGACAATTTCCACTTGGTGGCAGTATGCACAAGCAATGCTACCTAGAACCCACTATCATGAGTGAGGAAGAAGACTCGCGCACACAATGCACTGCACGGCTGACAAGGGTTGTGTCTCTCATTTCCACGATAAATTTCCAATTCATTGGAAATTTGTGAAAAGGCAGCAGTAGGGCCGTGGTATTTTCTTCTGTTTAAACTTGCACACTGGATTTAGAAAGCAATTGTTGACCGGAAACGTCGGCGAGTACTTCCAACTTCTCCGAACATTGGATTACACCGTCGAGGCTGCATGAAGGAGTTGCCCAGCCCAACGGGGGCTCGGCCGACACCCTAGTCAATGGAAATCGACACCGAGGCTTTGATATGCGGGCCTTGAATATTTTCTTTATAATGGAGGTGGAGCGAAAGGGAATTTGTGTGTGAAGAAGCGACATATCGATGTTGTACGGATGACTGGTTGCAAAGCAGTTATTGTATTTTTCCTGCTTCCTAAAAAAAATTGATAGTTTCTTGTTTGTGGCTTAGCTAGCTAAGAACGGCTAGCTAGCCAGAGTGCTAACATTACGTCTTTCTTTTGATGTGATGCGAATTCAACCATTCGTATCGGCCCATCAACATTTTGGCAGGAGAAAAAAAACGTTGCCCATTTAGCTGCAGAACATCAGTTAGCTGGTTTGCTTTTCAGCTTGTCAGTATTTTTCAGACATGTTTTAAGAATATAGTATCATTCATAAATCGCTGACTGAATATATTGTGTTGTATTGAGTTAGCTATATACATGCTAACTGGCTAACATTGGCAGGACACGGAGGAATCAACCCTGAGCTAACAGTTAGCTAGTAGTAGCATTAACTACGCTAACTCAACAAAATATATAATTGTGGCTGCTGAGAATTTTACTACTTAGATTGAGTCACTTTAGGCATTTGGCCCTAATAGCGAACCCCGTTTCTTTATTAACTCAAAATCATGTCATGGCCACTATTAATGTTGGATATTTGGGTTATTGGCCTTGCTAACTGGCTAACGTTATCATTTTGCTAACAGGCAAATTAATTTGTCAGCGTGTGCAGAAACCCTGGAAATTTTAGAGATACGGGTTGCATTGGGTAATGCCAAGGTTGATTGGATTATCGTTTTGAAATCCAATTAGTGCTTATTTGGTTTGCCTTGTCAGAAACACAGGCTTGTCTTTTTTTGTTTACATACGTATATTTGGTTGTCGGCTGGATTTCTTGCTAGCTAGCTAATGTTAGCCTTCTACGAGACACAATCAGCCATGTCCTGACATTTGGACATGTCGTGAATATGTTATAAATTCTTCTGTGAATCCAAGTTTGCGTTCAACTGCATTGAAATGACACTAAAATTTCGCCGTAAGAAAGGCACTGATGCCAAGATACTGTTCTCAAAGGACGCTAAATAATAGACACTGGTACTATTAACGCCATTTTAAGCAGGAGCTCCTGAGAGGGCCTGTGTGGCGGTGGTTCATTTGCGGTTTGGTGCCTTTGACCGGACCGGGACTTGAATAAAGTGCCTTTGGTCTGACTGGAGTTATAGAAGGGGGTGCCGTTTTAACATGGAGGGTCCGAGCCGAAGCAGTGGATTGAGGCAGAGCCGACGGTCCCGTTCACAGCGCGACAGGGAGCGGCGGAGGAGGAGAGTGGACCTTGCCGAGCAGCGGGCCACATCCCTGTCCTCGGGCTCTGAGCGTGAGCCTTGTGGGACAAACTCTGTACTGGGTCCCGGTGGAAGAGAGTGCCGACCCGGGTTCGGGAGACACAGGCCTCCCCGCCGGAGGAAGAGAGAATCGGTGTCATGCGAGGAAGACATCATCGATGGTTTCGCAATTGCAAGCTTCATCAGTTTAGAGGCCTTGGAGGTAAACGTTCTCCTCTGGTTTGGCATTTTACATGCAATTATTACTTGTCATTCTTAATACAGGGCAGTGGTCAGTGGTTCAATTTCCAACACAGGAGAAGCAGGATGATGGGTCTTTAATGTAGATTGACAGCGATAACTGACACAGTGCCTTTCTCTAGCCTATTTAAACGAATGATTGACGTGTATAGATCAGTAATTATACTTTATAATTATAACCTAGATTAAAATATGTGTTTCCTTTCCATCTCCTCTTTGCTCCAAGACTTGTACTGAACATAAAATTATGCCCTTTTAACTCAAGCCGAAGGTGTGGAAGGTGTAGACTGAACTCTATTCCATTCTGACACCATTACTTGTTTGGAGCAGGAAATACACTCAGCCCAGCTGCAGACCCTGAAACATGCTTCTGATGGTCTTTTGAAATACCTCAATTATTCATGCTTTAATACTATTAGGTGTTGATGGTTTGCTAATTGTCTATTCAAGAAGAAAACTAACACATTAGATAAGTGTATTGTAGTTTATGTAACTATTAGTGATGGGCCATTGTGCTTTTCAGGACTTTTCACCTAATTTGAATTGATATGTTTTTGATACCAAACTAATCCAGTTCAGTTGCAGGGATTGAAGTTTGTTGAAACCTTCGATCAAGACGGGGCAAAAAAATCACCTGTCACCTTTTACAAATTTACCTGCCAGCTGATTTACTTAGTTCTTTATTTGAATGATGCTTGTTTACCTGTCTTAGTGTCAGTTCTACCAGCCACATGCAAAATTTACCAGCATTTGGCTGGTGTTAATTTTCCACCATGCAGTCGGCACAACTCTTATATCATTTATCAGGTAAACATGTAGGCATATGCAATGTGAAATATAGAAAAACAGGGACTTGCTGAACAGCACGACATTATCAAAACCTGACATGTTAAAATGAGACGTGATTGACATCTGATGAAGACAATGTCACCTGTAATGTTAGTTAAGCTACCTTTCGAGGTTGAGCCTATATATCTTATCGCATCTCCTTTTGATCCAGTAGAGAGAAAAATGTGCACCTGTAGCAGGGCAGGAAACTAAATTATTTGTCTACAGGTTGCATTGTAAAAAAAACTCCAATTAGCCAGACACTTTCACTATTCTATTTTGGGCTGCTAGGCTTTTAAGACTACAAATAACCTGTGAATGATGGTTGGTTGCCTTCCAAAGTGTCTGATAGAATAAATACATTTACCAGGAAAAAATGAACAGTATTTTCCTGGTGGCAATTTCACATTCTGAATTAAGCGATGTTTGTGTGCAGGCCAAAATAATAAAAAAAACAAAAAAACAGAAAGGTGGCCACATACCTGTAGCTCTGATGCAAAAAAAACAATTTGGAAACATTTTTAATAATTTCACCAGTTTGACAGACTAGCTGTCATTGACTGGTTTGTTTCTGTGACTTGTACTTCATCAATGATTTTTTTTTTTTATACTTGCAAGAAGTATAACCTGTCTGTCTCCACAGTAAACCTTTTTTTTTATCTGACGACAAGACATCCAATCAAACCAGTTTACCAAACCGGAATAATGAATAAAACTATGTAGCAATGCAAAAAGACATTCTGTCAGATTTACACAGTCCTCAAAATGTCTCTGTTGATCTGCTCAACTAACTGACATTAAGACTGCACAGGATATTTTGGAATATATGTACATGCTTGTTTCATGGCTTGAAAATGTTTGCATTGGCTGTTGGTATACATGTTCATGTATATTGATAGATAGGTGAACACAGATTTACCTTTTTTTCTTTTTCTTGTTTTTTTTTTTCTTCTCACCAGATGGATTGCTCTCTGAAGCCAAACCAGCGCACTGATATGCTGGGAAGGAGGAACAAGGGGAAGAGAGGGCCGGAGGAAAACGGTAGAGGGCCGCTTTCAGAGCCTGAGGAAGGGGCCCCACCCAGTTACTCCAGCAGCTGTTGGAACAAGAGTAGAAATAAGAGAAGAAAAATAGATGAGAAGGTGAAGATATGAGATATCACCCCAGTCCTGGCATTGGCTTTAATGTTTTGGTTTGCTGTGCTCCTCATCTTGTCATGTTAGGCATTGAGCTTGTTCTTAGTCAAACAGCCTTGTTGGCGTGTCTGATGTGCTGCTGAGCTCTGTATCATGTTATTGGAATAGTATTTGAAAATGTTCTAATGAGATTGGCTTACACACACACATATTACGTAAATGGTAATAACATCTATCATTATATAGAGAGGATGTTGCTTTTTGAATGAAGCAGTGCATGGTGATTGCTTACAAT
This sequence comes from Hoplostethus mediterraneus, assembly GCA_034670385.1. Taxonomy (NCBI): domain Eukaryota; kingdom Metazoa; phylum Chordata; class Actinopteri; order Trachichthyiformes; family Trachichthyidae; genus Hoplostethus; species Hoplostethus mediterraneus. Next base: position 4,446,779 of record JAXDDW010000011.1, on the reverse strand, counting down.
CAGGCAACATAACTTGACATTCATGTAATTTTCATAAAGGTTAAATCACTGTAAATTATGTCAGTTTTTCCATTTACTTCTGCAGTCTTATTTAAGATTGAATACCATTAGACCTAATATGTGTTACTATTCATCTAGGGGCTTCCTCTGGAGACTGGCTACATTGTAAGTTCCTTTTCTAATATTGTTTAATAGCATCCATCCTAGCACTGTGCTACACCTCTACAAACTGTAGTGAACATGATATGTTGTGATGAATCAGCATCCCATCTAAGCATCGTGCATCATTTCTACAAACTCCTCTGAACACTGTATGTTGCTGGAAATATTCCAATGGATCAAAATCTGAATGTTCTTTTTGTCCTCTTTCAGTGTGACACTGAGAGTGATTCAGGAGACAAGGTGTGTACTGCTTGCTTTTAATCTCAAACCTATTCATGCTGGTTGGCTACTCAAGTTAAATTCTTATTACATGACAACAGTGTATGTGCCACTTTGCACAAGAGACATTGTTTGTAACCATGTTGAAAAAAAATGGAATAGAAACAGAAACTGTTTTCTTTCTCTTAAATCTGGAAAATTACTTTGACGGGTAGTACAATAGAAAGTCACACATAGCTCCAGTGATGAAGGGGCATTTGAAATATGTGCCTGACATATTGACTTTTACTGCATATTATGTAGTGCAAAACTCTAATGTTATCTTTGTTTTGTATCCCCCACCAGGCCTCTGACAATGACATGGATCCAGTGTTCACAGTCAGCCCCAGGAAAGGTAAGAAGAATCCGGTGCTCCATAATAAAATACTTTAGCCCACTGTTTTCTTTTTCCTCTGCTGTTTCACATTCATGCATCAATGAACTGATCTATCAGTCAATGGACCTTCATCAGGCTATATTTAGATCTGTTTTCTTGACATCTTAAGGGAAATTAGTAAGGGAGCTGGGATTCTGTCCTTTCCATTCCGAGATCATCACTTTTTGATTCAAGGAGGCACTTTTGCACTTTTATTAGTAGATTAGCTGCAAATATGAATGAATTATCAGGAAATACAAAGGCCATTGGTATACTTGTTCATGTATACACTGTATATCCAAAAGAAAACATTTACTTGCATGCCAAAAAATAAATCATTGTGACACAAAAGAACTGGGACTCTAAGGGCCATAACCCTACTTGTGAGGTTTTGGGTTTGACTTCCATCTCAAAGCATTATGTTGCCTTTCAATCTCTTCTTTGTCACTGTCCACTATATAATGTACAGGAAAGGAAAAATAAGACTTACTCCATTTCCTTTTTTTTTTAGTAATGGAGCCTACCCCCGTGAGCATGGTCTCCATGGGCAAAAGCTGCCCTCCTCTACCGGCCCGTTGCGGTGGTGTCTCCCGGCTGATGGTGACCCCGAGAGTATCTGGCCTGGAGCGCAGTCAGGAGAGAAGCCTGGAGCCGCCTTACCCAGAGCCTGTTTCTTCTTCTACCTCTTCTGCCTCCTTTTCTTGCCTGCCTTCTCACTCCACGGTCACAGCCTCAGCCACGGTCACCCGGCCTAGCCAACTCAACGGTAGCAGCAGCCTTCACAGCCGCCACAACCCCAGCCCCCCGCTCTCCAAACACAAGCCCTTATTTGCATTGCATGGACGACCTCTCTACATCGGCATCAACAACAGGTCTGTCCCTGAAGAGTACAGTGGGTTTTTTTTACTGCACCATTTTCAGCATAGTACTTACATAGTACAGCATTGTACTTAAGCCAAGGAAGGAAATGGATTTTTCATACTTTTGTTTTTCTTTTCAGGAGCAGCACCTCAGTCAAACCTCCATCATCTGCTTCATCTGCTGCTTCTTCCTCATCCTCCATGCGTCCCCCCACTCCCTCCACTAGTATGTCATTGTCCCTCAACAGAGGCTCAGGATCCTCAGGGCCCCTCCGGCCCCCGTCCCGGACCACCTCCGGGGCCCTTTTCACCTCCTCCCCTGGCCTGCCTCCTCCTCCACCTCTGCTACAAGTATCTACCCACTCATCAGCAGCAGGTACAGTCAACACCAATGCTACTTCTCTGCTATTCACAATTACAGGAGTTGGTCTGTTTCAACTGCACACGTGAACACAATGATTTGTTAGCCTTTTTTGACCCTATGAAAACACTCTAAACACTCAGTTTGTTCATCTTATTTGAAGATTGGATGAAAAGCGAATTGTTCTTAATGCTTTTTTAAATTTCATGGCTGTAATATGCGAAAATCCCTCTCCTTTCTCCTGACACCCTAACACTACTTCAGACCAAGATTTGCTGCGTCAGAATTTAAACTCCCACTTCTTGGCTTCACAAGAGCGTGAAGGCAGGCGCAGCGTTCCTGGGGCCGAAAGCAATGCAGCCGGTGCGGGGCGATCCACTCCTGGCGGTCCATCAGGGTCAAGCTCCACGCCGGGATCTTCTGGCAGATCGTCTCAGAACCAGCCGAGCATCCAGCCCCTGGCCTTCCAGTTCCATCAGCACAACCACCAGCACCAACACACACACACGCACCAACACTTCACGCCCTTCCTGCACCCTACAGCTACCGCACCACCTCTGGTAAAATTCTTTGGTATTATGCTGAAAATCTCCTGTGCAGTCCTTGAAATTCTAGTGTGGCTGGAATCTAGACTTGCTTTCAGTTTAGAAATGTCTTAACCCGCACATTCCTTTTGTCTTTTAGTTTGATAAGTATCCAGGCAAAATGGACGGGCTGTACCGACACACTGTGAGTACTTTGTCTAATCTTATTCTCATTATATAGTTCGTGATAATATACAGATTATCAGGTTAAAGGATACAGCATCAAGGCTGAACTAATATTGAGCAAACTGACCACCCTCCAGGTGCTCTCTAAAAGCCTCTGAAAATGAACATGGGATCTGTGATTAGATAAGGTTAGATTTTATTTGCACATATTTAGCAATTTACATAAAATGGCAGTGAGTAAAAGCACAAAATATCTGATAGCTGAGGTTGATATGCAATAAGGCCTGTTTTAGGTCCTCAAACATTAGACATTATACAACAGGAATGGCAAGGTGTGTTCATTAAATAGGATATGAATGAGCTGTACATATCAGCAGTGCATCAGTGGTCACTAAGCGTTCTCTCTTTCTGTGTGTGTATGTATGTGTGTGTGTGTGTGTGTGTGTGTGACATGGTAGTTCTTCCCACAGTACCCTCCACCCTCAGTGCCGGGTATCCAGCCTGTGATTCCTCCCACTGGGCCTTTCAGCTCCCTGCAAGGAGCCTTTCAGCCAAAGGTGAGAACAACTCTCCCTTTTCTGTATGAATTACCAGCATCAGTTACCAGTTTTAAAAAAACGAAGTGATCGGTGCACTCTGTCGGTGGAATTTATGCTGCCAACATGCAAGACATAAGCATAAAGAAAAATTAGCAAAGGTGTGTGTGATATATGCCCTTTATATTTTCATTCCATTAGGCCTCAATTGCTACTGACGTCAGTCATGCCTACTCTGATCCTAAAATTGTTATTTGTAAGAATAAGTGACATTGGATGTCAGATGTTAATCTGTTGTAGGTGTCTTGATTGGTGGGTTGTGGCTGATGTTGTGGCTGTGTTTGACAGCCTCTTGTCCCTCAGGGAACGGGTCCTGAGATGACCGCTCGACTTGGGGTTGTGCCTCACCACCTGCAACCCAAAGACCCCAGGGTAAGGATGACATGCTTACTTAGAACCTGTGATATTTTCAGTTAGGCAGTTAGGATGGTTAGATCTAGATGTGTCCTTTTTTGGCGTAGGGATGTGCTGATGTGGACATGCCAGTTTAGGTGATGTGCTGCAACAGGGGCCTAGTCAGTGCAGTAAAGAGTCGAAAACTATTCCTGATAATGAGTGAAACATGTTGATTTAAAGTGGTTTTACAATTCTGTTCTCTCGTAGCTAACTGATCCATTTGGGACATCGTTGAAAATCAGTAATGTAAGCAAAAACAGATGTTTTTGAATCCCTTGGCTCCTTAAAACTTTCAGCCTGTGATACTTTTCTCACTGCTTCACTCACTCTTTGCACTAACCTCACTCCTAATCTTGACTGCTGCTGGTCAAATTAATGCCCTTGCACACCAAGTTAGATATTTCAAAACCAGAATTTACTCAAGTGTATATTCTATGTGCTTGTTTTCTCCTCCATGCGTTTCTTGTATGCCTACTTGTGCAATTTTCACTTTTTTTATATCCCCGAACATATACTGAGCACCAGTAAGTAACCTTATCTCCAGCTGGAAAACCCCAACCTCATGGAGAGGCTAAACAAGATATTTCTGTACAACAGGAAGTCCATCTGACTCTGTGTGCAAAGGCTTTAGGTCTTAAAATGCAAGATCCATAGACTTGCGTAGTAAATCTTGTGATTTTCTATCATGCAGAAACCAGGAAAATGGTGTGCTATGCATGTACATGTGGCCTGGATGATTCTAAGCCATCAGAAAAGAGTAAAGGTATGTTTTTTTGTTTTTTGTTTTTTAAATATTAGGTGAATACAATCTCTCCCAGTGAGATACTGTTTTTATGTATCAATGAATAAAATTGAAATGTTGCTGCTCACATTTCCGTTTTCTACTGTCACCCCGTGATCTGCTTTTTAATATGCACATTGAGTGTTGTGATGCTTAAGCTCAGCACACTCATAATATTCACATCATAATTGTATTATTATCTGAAAATGCTGTTTCTATATATTTTATATATATATGTGTTCCTTTTATAATAATAATAATAATAATATGACCGGTTAATAGCGCTACCCATCATCTGTCAATTAACTTCATCTCTTTCAGCTGATGCAGGCTGATCCTCACAAGCTAGACTTCCGTAGTGATCTGCTGGCCCGTCTTCCTGGAGCTGGGGGCCTGGGCCCTCTGGGGCCGCTTGGAGGAGCCCTGCCTCCTACACACGATCTGACCAGACCAGCCAGTCTATTCTCAGCCACAGGTGCATGCTTAATCATCAACGTTTCTTCTATCTAAAACACAGTTGGCTTAAGTGTTCATTAAGTCGTGATTTAGAACCCTCATAGGGTTGTTTTTTTTAGTTGTAGCGTTTTTCGCAATTTTATTTCATCACACACTATTCTAATTAATTTAGAAGAGAGTTTATTAATTCCTTCCTTTACCTCCTGTGATTATCTGCTTTTTGAGTTGTCCTGTCCTCACATCCCTGAGGTTTGACTGATGCTATAGCATCGCAATCCGAGTAACAGCATTAAGTGTGCAGGAGTAGCTCCGTGCTCTTGATTTGATTTCTCACGACGTTTTTGTTTCCACTTCTTTCCCTCAGGTGGAGTCAATCCGTCCTCAACTCCTTTCATCCCTCCATCAACACCCCACTCCTCTTTCCTCACACCAACGGCACACTTGGGTAAGAGCGGCTTCAAAAGGCACATCTGTATGCCACTTGTACCCCCAGCCACTATCTGTCACTTTGAGTCACCCACTCAGGATTTTACTTTGAACTCAGTATTTGCTGAAGGCCATTCAAAGCCAAAATGATAACTTTGCTCATTTAGAACTGCAGCTTTTCATTTTCTCTAATTGTCATTGATAAAAGGCTTTGACTTTAAAAGGGTTATTGGGTGGGAGTCTTCCATAAGCAGTAACAGAAAATAATATGTACTGTAGCTCGACTTATGATGCAATGATGTGGCAGTTCTAATGTTTATTTCCATGTACTTGCATCAGATTGAAATCTTTGAAGTTTCATCCCTACAATATTTGTTATGTTTATCTGTGTGTATTTTTTAGATCCGTATGGCCGCTCACCACCCTTTACCCCGCTGGGAGCCCTGGGCTCTGGTGCCTTTGGAGGACTTGGCAGTCCAACACTGGGTCAGTCTTACACTATGTCTTCTCTCAGAACACAAGAGTCGTCTTGTAGCGTAGGAGCTCTGGGTTTTTGTTTAACAGTCAAACTTTTGAGAATGTCTGGAACTACAATGCAAAAGTTCATATTCATACATTTTACATATATATATTTTTTGTTGTTGTCTGTAGGTGGCTCTGTGTTTGGCCATAAGGACTCTCCAGCCAGTGTGGTGGGAGGCTTATCTACCCCCAACCATCACGACCCATGGAACCGCCTGCATGGGGGCCCTTCTGGATTCCCTGCTGGCCCCAGCTGGGCTAAAGGTGTGGACAAGAGGGACGAGAGGGATCGAGGGAAGGATGCAGAGAGGAGAGACATCCCTCACATCAAGGATGAAAAGGACAGGTATGACATTCAACTGCTTCACACCTTTAAGTGCAACATTTTAATTTTGCCTTTAAATTTGTTTTCATTGAGTGGTAGATTGTCCTTCGGGTTTTGCGTTTTCATTTCATCATAGTGTCATGCCTGATTTGATTATTTAATTGGTGATTTTGGGATAGTGCATTCATATTTAACTGTTAGTCACAGGTGTGCCTTCATCTGGTATTTTACAACAGCTTTGAGCATTATAAAACATGATCTGTGATGTACATATTATGTTTTGCAGAGACAATATGCTGTATGGCCGGCAACCTGTGAGAATGTCTCCGGTTGCCCCAGCTTTCAAGCCCCGCAGTAGCACGCCAGTCTCCCACATTAATGGCCACAGCAGTGGCCTGGGAGGGAGCAGTGGGCCTACTGAGGACTTGACACGTAGCTTAAACAGGGACAGAGACCGCGAGCGAGACAGAGATGGGGATAAGAGGCCGCTGCCGACAATGTCTTCACGGGGGCCTCCTCTTGGCTCATCATCTTTAGCGGCAGATAGAGACAGACCACGGTCTTCCTCATCTTCTGTGCTCACCACTCCCCCGCCCTCCAACCCCTCAGCCCCATCTCCCTTGGACCTGTACCCCCGCCCACAAGCCCCTACAGCACACGGCCTCCACAGTGAACCCTTCACACTCCTCCCAAAAAGACAGCAGCCTTCCTGCTTCCTCCTCAGCTTCTGCCACTGTCACTTCTCTGTCTCAGGTCAAGAAGTCTGACCGGACCACAACCCCAGTTCCAAAACCTCCTCTGCTCCTCCCTCCAGTCAAAGTCAAAGAGGAGCGGAAGGAGGAGCCGGAGCATATCCCCATCACCCTGCAGCCTCCCTCAGCACCCAGTCATAACTTTGACCGCCCCAACAGCCATTCCCACCACCCTAGCTCCAGTACCCCTTCCTCTTCTCTGTCACTGACTCCCACTCCCGGTGTTGCCATCCCTCCACCCACTCCACACCCTCCTTCCCACCATCACCTTTCCTTGCTGGAGCGCTCTAGGGCCATTGAGGCATTTTTGGGGAGCACTGCAGGTGCTGGAGGGTTGGTAGTGGGTCCAGGAGGAGAACGGTTCACTCACGGGCCAGCCCAGGGACCATCCCAGGCTCCACACAGCTTCACCTGGGACCCTTGGAGAGAGCTGGCAGCACAGCAACAACAGCAGCAGCGTAGGGAGGCTATGGCCCTTCGGTCAGACCCTCACCTGGCACTGCGCTCTGACCCACATCTGGCTCGGCTGCTCCAGCATCAACACGCTCAGCGCTTCCTGGAGGCAGAGAGGGCTGCGGCTGTAGCAGCAGCAGCAGCAGCCAGCCCTCACCACCCTCAGACATCTACCTCTTCTGCCTCCACCTCTGCTGTTCGCCAGGAGTTTGGCCTGATGGCCCATCACTTTGACCGGCCTCCTCAGCTCGGGCCCCCCGGAGGTGGGCTGATGGACGAGGAGCAGCGTGCCCAGATCCTGAGGGAAGACTTTGAGCGGGCCCGCTACTTTGGGATGCACCCACACCCACACCACCAACATCCACATCCACACTCACACCCGCACCCACATCAACATCAACATCAACACCCACATCAACATCCACATCAACACCCACATCCACATCAACACCCACACCCACACCTCTCCACCAGCTCCCACCTCTCAAACCCCTCTCACGCTGCTACTGCCGCCCATCTGGAGCAGCTTCACTCTGGCCTTCTCTCCCACTCGCTCCCTCCAGGAGCCTCTGCCGCTTCCCAGCACCACCCGGGCCTTTACACTCGTCTGGGGCCGCTACATCCGCACCATGTGTCCAACGGCATCCTGGCAAAGACCCCTGCCGGTTTAGTGGGAGCTTTGTCAGTGGGGGCGCCGCCTCCCCTCATTCCGTCCGTGACCAGCCGGTCATCCACCCCTCCCCGCAGCTCCAGACTCGGAGGGCCAGGTGAGCTGGCACTGTACAGCGCCCACAAAGATGGAGAGTCCAGATAGTACAGGGACAACACTGGAGGAGATCAAGGGAAATGTCAGGATCACTGTGCTGCTCTCAACCTGCCCCCTTCCCCCGTCACAAACTATTAAACCCAGCCCATCCAGTCACACAACCAATCACGGTTTCAGGCCCCCCCCCCCCTCCATCATTAACCATGATTGACTGGGGGATGACAGTGGGGAGGGAAATGCAAGACTCATCAGTGTGACTCAAAATATCCCCAATGGTTCTATCAGTGCAATTTAAAGGTACATGGTTTCTGTGCATCCTTGTGTATTTTTTATTTTATATTGGCTGTTGGTTATTACAGTACTCAATTATGAAAGTTGTATGAAGAGGCAGAGGACATCTTTTTTTTCCGCCAGGTGAATTATGATCCATGCTTTTAAGCAAGCCTTTTCCGGTTGGATTGGAAATGACTTCCAGAGGGATGTACACTTTCAGAACACATTAAAGGTTCATCCTGTGCTTGTTTTAACTCATGGGATATTATAAAGCCCTCCTCTGCATAAATCAAACCTGATTCGGTATTGTGGATGAGGGCTTAAGAAATACAGTGGTAACGGGGTCTTTTCTGTTCTGTTTTTGCGTCTTTTTGTCATTGTGAAAAGACAATTACTGATGAAACGTATGAACTAATGAACAGTGAGCATCTGTACCTCAGTTCTCTGCTTCATCCAAAAAGCAACCCCAAACCCTCAACTTCACCACTTATGTGATATGAGATTCTCCACCTTATTTTTTTTTTCTTTTAATTTTATGTTTTTTGTTTTGTTTTTTTCAAAGGATGAATGGTGATATGAACTGTGCTACACTGTGCGGGTGGACACAATATTTTAGAACTTCCTGTAACTGTTTCCCATTCTCCTCTGTCTCAGTGTATGAGCAGGACCAGATTATAGTAGTATAGTGAAATTGCCTTTGTAATTATTATTCTTAACATTAATTATCTTCTATAATAATAAATATATTCACTGTTATGTTATTTGTCATTGTTTCAGGTATCAACCAGTACTCTCTCCCCAGGTAGTAATAAGTTGTTTCAAATCATGCAGAAGACAAAGGCTTGCTTCACAGAAAACTTTTAAATGCTCGTGAACATTAAGCCGTAACCATTGCAACCTCTGGCCTCTTCAACGATCTGATCTATGACTTTGTTTATATGCTGAGAGGGAGGTTTGCGTGTGTGTCGTTGTTGGTTGTGTGTTATATCACATTTGGGACTATGGGAGCCTTGTAAGTTGAACTGCCCAGATGTTTCATCAACAAAAATAAGTTATATATACGTGGACAAGTGGGGCATCTGCTGAAGAACTGAAAAATAAGAGGACTTTCGTCAAAAGACAACTAGACAGTGGGTATACTGAGAGGAGGAAAAGACATTGGGTCGATTATTTTAATATGACCATTTTATACCTTTCAAATCCCCTCCCCTAGAGACCACAAAGATTAATTATTAAATGAATTGTTGTTTACTCAGTTGTGTGAGTCTCATTTTGTTTGATTTTCTAAATGTTATTTATTCCTTGCAGCAAGGTAATTCTGACGTTTTTTGTACTTGCTATCTCACCTGAATTTATTCGTAGTGTATTGATTATATCAGTAATCCAGACCAAAACGCAAAAATGGGAACCACCTGTCACCTTTTATAAATCCGAATTTTCTATGTAGTGGGCTAATTGCTCTTATTTAACAAGGGGATGATGGGCAGGAAAGCCTTTGCCTCATCTTTTTCCATAATTATAATAAGGACTCTTGTATTAAAACAGGGGGACAAGGAGGATGTCATCATGCCCCTTGATATCCCCTTAAATCTCTCCCTGTCTACAGACAACGAACTACACCTCTGATCCCGGTCCTCTGATCATCTATTCATGAAAGTGGTGGGTATCATCACGATATCCTCACCATATCCTTCCCACCATCTGTACACTGCTGATCCAAGGATACCTGTTCATCGCACAACATTAGGATGCACTACTTTGCTTCCACTAGGACAAACACTGAAACGACGAATGTGAGCAAATTCGCTATCACCCTCCCAATGATTTCGGCAATAAGTGGGACCACGGTAAGAATAAACCCATTATATGTCAATATTTAAAGCATTGGCCGTTCTGTTAACTGTAAGATGGGAAAATCTTTCTCATCCATAATCGGGTACTTCCCTAAATTGATTTAGGTAAAAGAACGTGCATATATAACAGAAAAATAAAATTTCAAGTGGCGCGCTGGACGACATCTCGCGAGACTTTACTTGGTTCTGCACTTTGTCAGCAGCGGTCCTCCACCATTTCGCTGCGTAAAGTCTCCTCCCCGCAACCGCTACATTCTGCGCCGAAACCCACTCTATCCCGGTCCGTACTTTAACTTCTTCCCACAGACCTACTTGTACCTCGTTGGGTACCGGGAGACAGTTTGGATTACTAGCATTACGGATTGTGTGCGATTTTATGCGGATGACGACTCCTTCAACGAGAATTTAGTAAAAGAAAATTGGTCGGAAATTTCAGGTAGGTGGGAATTTAAGATGGCGGCCTTGAGAGGAGGGGGGGCATGGAGGAAGTATTAGGGGGTCCATTAGGGGGGGGTAAAACTGAATAGGGACAGAATCAGATTGCATTGCTCTTGATTGTGTATTATAACGGATTACTTAGAAACCTGTTGTCGTTACAGTGTAGCACTACAGAACATCAAATAACAAGACCACGACATTGGACAAATTCAGTTTTAAATGGTAGTTCACGAACTCAAAGACCAGTGAGCCGTCATTTTCCTTCCGTCGCTGCTAAAGAGGTAGCTGTGGGGTAACTTGGGTCCCCCTATGCCCCCCTTATAATCATTGCAAAATGTATATGGAACTTTCAAACATTGTTTTTTGCTCTTTCATATAATGAGTTAAGAAGCTATAATTCTTACTCAATCACACTGAATCGTTTTAATGATTTTTTTTCGTAGTTAACAGATTTGACCCCACGCAATGACGTCACGGGTGATTGTTCCCCTCAGTAGTGCCCGGAGAAGCGGGTTATAATGCGACTTTTTCGGATGTTTTTGTCTCATTGCAAAGTAACTTATCAAATGTGTTGGCCTAAAGGAGTCCCTTTCAAGCAAGAGCATTACATAACTGCGGGTGGGATGGGGCGCCTGCGCATCCAATGAATGCACCTACCAACTCTTCTAGCTTGCTAGTTAGCAATCTTTACAGCAGTGCCAGTCAAACAGCGTATACTATTGTACCAGCTAGCTAGCTAACTTAACTAGCCAAACCAGCAACGGTTAAACGTTAACGTTAGCTACCATAGTTATCTACCTTTTAACAAGAACACGATACCCAGCTTGTGGTGCCAGTGCCACCCTGGGACAAGAATAGAAAGACGATTATTGTTTAATTTTACGAAGCCAATGTACTGCTAATCAATTAATATGAGATTTCTTTGTTGAGCTCGTCAACATTATATATAAGTTCAGGCGGCTACCATTAGCCACAATGACTAACGTTTGCATTTACGAGAGTAATGAATGACTGGAGGCCCGCGCGTTTGGTCACCGGCTTTTAGCTTGGAAGCGCGTGCTGCATAATTCTAAAGTCTTCGAGTGGCGACTGCAGCAAATGTAACTTACAACGTTAACTGTTGGGCTGCTCATTTTGTGCTCCCTCATGGAGTATTTTAATTATTGATTATACTTACTCAAACATAACCAATTATATAGCCATAATGCTACCAATAGCTAGCTAACCTAGCCATCTGGGCGCTATTGCTATTCTCGTGACCTGACAGGTACCGTCCCACACATTGTAATATTTGTGTTTACTAATTAGATACATTGTAATTTAACAAGCGTTTCCACGTCCATTCCGCAACCCAAATGTAACATGAGCAATAATCATCCCAACCTATTACACCCAGTGTGGCAAGCCTAATAGCTGGCTAATTTGGAGCAATTGCTGGTCAAGTGGAGAGATATGTAGTAGTAGCCCAATTGTTTTCATGAATCATGTTACCAACCGTTCCTATTTTCGCTTCCTTAGAATATGTGGAGGGGACCCTAATCTCAGCATCCTGGAAGTAGAAAGCACTGAAGATCTGTGTCTCACACCACAGACAGGTAAGAAGTTATAGCTCAGCACGGATATTAGGCTAATCCAAAATGTATGCATATCCAACAGTCCTAGTGAGGTGTCACAGTGCAGCACAATGAAAGAAATGGGAAATATGCCTGCATATTTGTTTAATGCTTCCTTGTGGTGTACTTATTGTGATGCTTCATCCAAACATAGCCTTTCTGTGATAAGTTGTCTCACTGAAGTCGTTCACACTAGTTGGAACAGAGAGAAATGTCTTATCATTTCACATCATCCCACATTTCACTATTGGAAATTAAATCAAGGACATGTGGGATTATACCTTGTATTGCTTAATAGAAGTAACTCTTTACACTACAAGTAAACTCTTATATCATATTAATGTTTGACCCGAATACATTCTCTGACATCAGGGATTACTCTCTTTATTAGGCTTGAAGTTATTTATTTCCTAAATAGATTCTTTGTTTTTATAATTTTAAAAATGCTCAAGATTTTGGCCGAGAAGTAGATGTGTGTGTCATGGCTTTTGTAAGCCCTTTTTTCTAGTGAGTGGGATGGCTGGTAGGCGGTGAGAAGGATACCATGTCCTATATTTGCAAAAATCATGAAAATGCAATATAGCAACTGTGTATCCCTTCTCAAGAGTTTTTTTTCCTCCATCTGTGCCTTTTCAACTTTTACTAAATTACCCACTTCATCCAGACACTTCAGTAACATCGTGTATCATCCCCAGGTGCAGTGTGTAGCCGGGGCAGCACAGAGGGAGGAAGCTCTGGGGAGGAGGCGGAGCAGCAGTGCGCCCCTCCGGCTGTGGATGTGCTGGGCGGCGACCCCCAGGCTGCACAGAATGTGGCTGGGGTGTCACCTCAGTATGCCACGCAGCCGGTCGCAGCTGCCCCCCGCCCAGTCCCACTGCTCACCGACCCGTCCACTGTGCCATTGCCGGAGAGCAACGACTCAGCACTCCTTGGCATGGAGAAGACCCCTCCGACCACCTCATCTGAGATTATCCCCCTCAGCGGCAACGCTAAGGACAGCTTCCTGGAAGAAGGGCCCACGGTGGAGAGTGTTGCTGAGGGTGTCCAAGGTGGAGGATCCTTGCCAGCATCCCTCATCGAGGACTGCAGTGCCTCTGCCGAGGCGCAAAGCGCAGCTCCCTTTCCTCCTCTTCCCCCCTCAGACACACAGATCGACAGAACAGCACAAGAGTTGCATTACGGGTCACAAACTGATAAAGAAAAAAGCCACTCAGATTGTCAGACAAACCAGATTCTGCTACCAGGAGAGGTTGGGGGACTTACTGGAGCAGAGGAGAGACAGCCTGTCTCAGACAGAGACACATTGGAATATAAACCAGAGACTGAAACAAACAAGGAACTTGAAAGAGAGCACACAGTCAGAAATATCCTCCCACAACCCCACTCTCAGTTCTGCTCCACAGTCTCCTCTCCCCCTGTCCCACAATCCAGTGTTGATTTTACAGTCAAAGATACCGCCGCAGGAGGTGTGGAGCAATCACTTGCTCAGGCATATCAAGGCAGCCACACACCTCTGTCTGATGCTATGGAGCAAGCCGGAAGTCACCAACACTCAAAACCGCCTCCACTCCCAGTACCCTTTACCCAACAACAGTGAGAGCAAACAAGCTGACCTCTCAACAACACAGCTCAAAATCATCAAGCAGATCTCAAATGATGCCAGAGAGACACAGGGAGCCAATGCATTGGAATCAAGTGGGACACAAGAGCATTTTAAAGAGCTTGTTGAAACCTCTCGCAAAGAAATACAACTCCCACCTCTTTCAAATGAAATACTTGAGACCCCAAAGCCAGGTGAAACAACTTCTGGAGTCTACTCTTGCCCTGGTACAGGAAGCTCAATTTCCAGCAGCACAGCTGACAGAGAGGAGAGCGACAACATCCAGAGGAGCTGCCATCACCCAGCAGGCGAGCCGATGGAGAGGAGCAAGACAGAGGAGCAAATCCACACAGCCACTTCCTCATCCGATTTCACAGTGCTGCCAGTCTGCTCTTCCAACGAACCCCCTTCTGGTCCCCTTCTCCTTGATACAGACCTAGTAGACTCAAGCCAGGCAGAGCAGTTTGTGGCAGCAGAAACATCTAATCCTCCTGACCAAGATCCCACAGTAGAGACTCCACTGATGTCTGAGCTTGTGCATACAGTCAATGCTCAAGGAATTGTGATTGTCAGGGAGGAGGCTCATATCAGTGGGGACTGGTCTGAGATGCATCTGAATCAGAGCTACCTCTTACAACAGGAGGACGGTAGTGTCTGTGAGGCTGCCATTGTTAACGAGCTGAGCTCTGAACTCTCTACTGGCGAACCAAAGGTGTATGGAGAAAGCATTCAGTCAGATATTGAGATAGACTCACAACCTGTAGAAGTGTATGAGATTTGCGGCCTGGTGGAGGAGGTCGCTGAAGAAACTATTTGTGTCAGCAGTAGTGCACAGATGCCCCACTCTCCGTGCTACGAAGTGAACTTATTCAACGCACTCCTGGACCACTCTAATGAGTACACTGGCAAAGAGGAACTAGACTCACATCTTGAAACTCCCCTTCACACAATTAGTGAAAGTGGCAATGTCATAATTTCCCAACAGGCCTTCCCATCATCACATGATACAAATGAAATGGAGATGAGCTCTAACGATATTTCCCATAACATGTCCATGCAAAACACAATGATAGCTACAGTGGGGCAGCATTTAGTATTAGATGCTGATCAAGCTGTTGAAGTGACTGACTCAAGTGAGGTTTGTTTAGTTGAAGCAGCTGCTGTTTTATCCAATTCATTCACTATTGAACAGACTGACACCAACGCACAAACTGTGGCACCTTGTCTGCAGACTGATACAGCAGTCTCAGACCAAACAGAGGTGAGTGTTTCCCCTGTAATTCAAACGCTTCCCGAAAAACAAGAAGCAGAAGCAACCGCTAGTTCATCGTCTCTCGTTACCCCAATGGAAGTAGTCACAGGGGAGGAGATGGGGATGGACTCGTCCGTTGCCGTTTCTGTACATGTTTCCCATGAAGAAAACCAGCCGTCTATAAAGCAGTCCCCAGGAGTCACTGTTGTAAGTGCCACAAAGCCTAAAGCCTGTGTTTCTTCTCATGAAGGGACCAAAGAAACCCCTATTTTGACAGAGGCTCCATCACAGAATATTAAGACTGTTGCTGTGACCACAGAGACCAAAACAGAGGCCTTCGG
This sequence comes from Hoplostethus mediterraneus, assembly GCA_034670385.1. Classification (NCBI taxonomy): domain Eukaryota; kingdom Metazoa; phylum Chordata; class Actinopteri; order Trachichthyiformes; family Trachichthyidae; genus Hoplostethus; species Hoplostethus mediterraneus. The sequence goes on along the minus strand of JAXDDW010000011.1, from coordinate 4,431,209 downwards.
CTCCACTCACTCCTTTGGTCTTATAAATCCAAAGCTCCTCCTTCTTAAACAGGGCGAGACTCCTCTCCTGAAACACCCACCCTCCCTTTTGGCACAGGTGTCCAAGCAACAGAATGCGTCCAGTATGCTGGCAAATGCCCACAGCTCTGGGCCTGGCACAGTGTCTGAAGAGTGCCTTCCCCAAACTGTCTCAGCAGCAGACACTATATGTGAGTCTGTGGTTGTTAGCAGCCAGAAAGATCAAATGCAGAGCTCTGTCAATAAAACATCTACGGCACCACCCGCCAAGACACAGCAGCCTACTACAACTACCAACAGCCCATCCCAGCTTTGCCACCTGGCACCTGCCCCCCCCACAACCTCAGAAAGCAAAACTGACAAAGGGGCCTTAATTGTGACTAAAACTTCAACAAGGGAAGCAGACGCTGTGCCCCCAAATGTCATCACCCCTAAAGATGTGACCCTACCTACTAAGCTCCAGAGCCTTGATATGCCCTCTGTGTCAGTGGAACCGGCAGATAAAGTTCCACTTTCCTCCAGTTCTAAACATCCTGTCAGCCAGCTTGACTCCTTCTGTCAGAGTGTGGAGGAGGAGAGTGAAGAGATGGAGCAGGATGAGCCACGAGTAGAAGTAGGGTTCCAGGAGGCCACCCTAGGGCATGCTAGCAGTCCAGAGGAGTGCAGCGATGAAGAACCTGAGGCTGACAAAACTGCATGTGGGATGACTACCCCCAGCCCAGCACACACGGTATTTTTTTTTAAATGGGGAATGGGCAGTCCATTTATTCAGTCCATTTTATTAATGGTTGGGAGTGCTACAGAGTAGGAGAGACAGTGCAGAGATGGTTTTGGCAGGGTTCAATCCTAGGTCATGTGGGTCTAGAGCCATGGATTTGAAAACCGATGTCAAGCATTATCAGATGCAGGGCCAAACAGAGCTTAGCACATGGAAGCATTCATAATTGACCTAAAGTGGTCATTGCATGAGAAGGTTTTTAAAACAATAGTATCAGATTCACAAAAGAAGGACAAAGTCAAAATGGAGACTATGCTGAGAAATGTAAAGATGTTTTTTGGTATATCTGAGTATCATGATGTATATTGTGATGCTAATTGGCTGGGCTGTGTTTCTGCGCTGTCACTGTCTGGTCAATGTATCAATGACAAATTGAATTCAGCAGAAGCCTGACTAAAATATAGGCATGCAATAGCCAAAGAGATGGTCTGGTCTCACTGTGCATGTGGAGGAGAAGGTTTTATAGCTCCGAGTTTGCCATAATGGGCTATAGTAATGCATCACACCCTGACCAGTTCTATGAAATTCTTTTGACAATTACCTTGGTTGAAGACAAACACAAGAATTGTCAGGTGCAGTTTATCATATTATAAATGGAATCATTGTACCTTCACTTCTCAGTATTCTTTTATTTTTTGCATGTAGTCCTCTTCAATGCAACAGGTGTGAACACAGTGCTTTTATTATTTAGTGATTCATGTTTTTAAGTTGGCCGCATGCTAAGCCATGTGTGTTTTCCAGCATGGACAGAGCAGGACAGACAAACAGGCACTGTTCCTTAAGGTAAGCCGTGGCTGTCAGATACCTAGATAGGGTCACTCTTAACAGGATATTCACGAGCACATCCTAATCTGGCACTGAGACATTCATGACATGTAGCATATTGACTTAAGGGGGTGTTCCTCTGACTTTACCATTTCCAGACTGCACTGATGGCCAATTTGTAACGCTGGAGCACATTCAGACGAGTAGTAGGCTTGCTCTAATATAATTCATGCATGTTACTTTTCTCCATTGAAGAGTCTCATGGCTGTCACCCTGATCAAAAGTCATAATTTTCTCTTCCTCTGCCTTCAGGTACGCCAATGGATAGCAGACAGGGTCACAGTGAGTGCGTCTCCTGTCTCACCATCTACTTCCTCTCCCTCCCCTGGTCCCTCATCCGCCAGTGATTGGTCTGCCCCACGCAGGGAGAGGGCCTCCCCTCTCCGGGGTCCCCATGGCAAGTTCCTCTCTCCCTCCTCTGTGGGATCAGGTGGCTGCTCTTCCTCCTCTTCCCCGCCAGACCAGGCCACCCCACATCGCCCCCGTGGGGAGCGACACACGGACATGGCAGAGCTGGCAAAACATGTGAGTGGGTCTTAAGATGTAGAACACAGTTTTTACTTTCCTTGTGTGACAGTAATTGAGAAACCAAGACAGCTGCTTTAGTTTACAGTAATATTAACATTGCAATAACATATGAGAGGAGGAATGAGTGACTTTGAATATAAAACGTCTGATTATTTCATCCAAAATATCCACTGAAAATGAAATTTTTTTTTTCATTTGATAGTTGTAGCGAAATGTAGAGAAGTGTAGAGAGCTGCTTAAGTAAAAAGTTGTAATGGAATCTTTCATCTTAATTCTTCTTTAAATTCTTCTGACTTAATATGTGCTTTAGAGACTTTTAAACTAGACAGACTAGAAATAGACTGAGAAATGATTTTGGTCCCTTGCCATGGGTTCAGTGCTAACACTTTCGGGATCTACCACATCTAGAAAAGTAGCCTACTTGGTTTCTGACCCATAGTTTCAGAAACTCTGCTCTAGGGTGCCAACTTGTTAGTGCCTTTTTAATTATGCTGTTTGAAGCACCTTGAATTGCATCCTTTGTTAAAATGTATTGATGTATTTTCTACAGGAAGCAGACATTGAGCATCGTACCCAGGCGTTTAAGCGAGAGGGCTTCTGGTCTATGAAGCGTCTGACCCGCCTGACAGAGCCGGTGCGACCCAAAGTTCACTGGGACTACCTATGTGAGGAGATGCAATGGCTTTCTGCTGACTTCGCTCAAGAGAGGCGGTGGAAGAGAGGGGTGGCTAGAAAGGTAAGACAGTCCAATTATAGCAGAGTTTTGGCTTTGACTTGAAATTTGCTGAAATAGTCGAAACATGTGTGTGTTCCAAAAATACTAAGGCACATTTTTTTTGTGCACCTTTAATCTTTATAATCTATATATGGTCTGGATGTGTGTTATTGTCAGTCTGTTTGTGTTTGATTACACATGACAATCAACATGTGTTTTAGGTGGTGCGGATGGTAATGCGACACCACGAGGAGCTGAGGCAAAAAGAAGAAAAGGCCAAGAGAGACGAGCACGCTAAAATCAGGAGAGTTGCCTCTTCCATCGCAAAGGAAGTCCGAGCCTTCTGGAGCAGCGTTGAGAAGGTAAAGATGACTCACCAAACCTTGCACCATTCTGGTTGTGTGTATATATATATATATATATATATATATATATATTAACAAAGTAAAAGGATTGTGTGCTGTCCTTGATTTTATTCGTTTTGTTTTCTTAGAAATTTATTCTTGTCAGAAAAAAAGTACACACTGACCCAGATTGTGATGTCTACTCACCAAGAGAAATTATACACACATTAGTGAATTCTGTCAGCCTTTAAAATGAGCCTGCATCTGTGATCATGTGCTTGCATTTTTGCCTCCTTTATCATTTGTGTGCAATACAAATGAAAAATTGAGAATTTTCTCAATGTGATCATTCACGTTTTATTGTTTGCTCTATAGAAATGGTAAAATTCACCCAGTTTTGTGTTTTTATCTTTGTCCACAAAGGTGGTGCAATACAAGCAACAGTCTCGGCTGGAGGAGAAGAGGAAGAAGGCTTTGGACCTTCAGCTGGACTTCATTGTTGGCCAGACAGAGAAATACTCTGACCTCCTCAGCCAGTCCCTCGCACCCACCAGGCCCCCCGAAACTGTACCTTCACCACCCAAAAAATCACTCACTTCTACCATTGATGAGGATGGTAAGAAGTGTATTTTTTATCAAACCTACTCCATGGATTATAACAGGGCTTCATTTCTTTGTTATAGCCTTGAGGTTACTTTCAGAGCTTAATAGTTTTTTCAGACGGGGACGTTGTACACACCAGTGACAAAGTGTCTTGCAAATTTCCATAGAGGTAAAAGTCTTGTGTAAACCACGGGCTGTTTTTATTATCAAGGTAACTGTATTTTCCATAGACTGACTCATTTTGGTACATCAACACATGTTCATACTAATCCACCCTGATAACTTGGGGTGGGCTTCTAAAATGCATCTCGACTAAGATGATCTTGTGCAGTTGTTAGTCAGTGGGATAAAAAAAATCGTTGTGCAAAGACACTTTCAAGGAACTCCAGCACCATTAGGCCTGAGACTGGCCAAACCTGTCTGGTAAGTCTGCTGCCCGTGTTAGCAATGGCCGTTAATTCCAAAAGCTGTGAAGGTAAACAATTGCTGGTGCGAGGGTGTGCTTAGCCAGAGGAGGGAAGGACTTGGCAGTGGTTCACTGTTGCCCGTCAGGAGTCTGATCCCATCTTCAATTGATTATCTGGAAAGAGGCTTGTGGTGCTGAAGTGCAGTGACGGTCTACTTAGCTATTATGACACTCTGTCATTGAAGTCCAAGCCCAGACTTCAGTTATTTCACTAAAATGTGCTGTGTTTTGGCCAAATGTTTTCCTAAGGCCAAAAGGGATAAAGCTTTTTTAGACTTTGAAGAAGATGTACAGTTGAAACTTGAGCCTTCTTGTGGTCCCTCTTAAACCCCATCAATCTAGACACACTGTCTTCCATCTCCTCTTTTTTCAGTGAACAAAGACTTCTCTACTCACAAAGATGGGAAGCAAGGAAGCAAGTCCTTTTCACAGCATAAAGATTGTCTTTTCTCTATGCAGACAGAGACTTTGAGCCTCCATGTGAGGAGGAAGACGACGAGGAGACCATTGAAGTGGAGGAGCAGCAGGAGGGCAATGATGCTGAGAGCCATCGGCGAGAAATTGAGCTGCTGAAGGAGGAGGGCATGCTGCCCCTGGACCAGCTGCTCAGCACCCTTAAACGCCCACAGGTACCACTGGCCCTACACAAAACATGACTGGGCTTGGATGGCTGTAAAGGGGAATCGCACTGATTTGAGTGTTCAATTCGATATTGTTCTAACAAGCTTACATATTACTACAGAGTTTCCTGTTTATCACCAACTTCTCAGCTCCATCAAACACTCACCAATACTAACCTAAGCCTCTTTCAGACATACACTTTGGATATTTTCCAGAGAATCAGGTCCGCACTTTAACCGGAGTTGCCCTTCCACACATATAGCACACCTCCGGAGAATGTCCGATTCCAATGCGTTCACAACAACAGAAAATACTCTGGTTAGTTTAGGCAAGGGGCGGGGCCTGGGTAGAGCGTGCGGGAGACAGGACATGATGCAAAAAGTACGCTGCGGAAATTGCAGTGCTTTGTTTACAGCACGAAGATTGTGGACGAAGTGACCGACTCACTCTGTGGCTGTTTTTGCGTTTGTCAATACTAAATTTAGTTAGACGTTAGGGTGGAAAGTGATATACAATTGTATTATCCTGGTTTTGCGCCAGTCGCATGATAAATACGTCATCAACACGCCCACTGGTTCATAGAGAATACTCTTCTGCTCCATTCACACTTGGGCTCACTCGGTGATAAAATTGATTTTACTAGGGTTTTACTAGACTAGGGTGCTGGGTGGATAAAGTCTGTTTAATTTCCAGACCAACTGATGCAGACATTTGCGTTGACCCATACAACCCCTCGAGTAATGTCTAGATAAGTTCAGGATTTCACTGCATGTGTGAAAGCAGCTCTACTGAACTAAACCTCAGTAAAGCTCCTGGCCACAAGTCATTCATCCATGTAAATTCTAGGTATATTCACATAGAACATGCATAGAAAATAAGAAAACAAAAAAACCCAAAACTTTCATAATAGATGAAAATAAAGGTTAGTTTTACTCACATTACCGACACAAACAAACCTTTTTAGAGCCTCAAATACATGTCAAACTTTAGCTATCACACGTTGCCACTTCTTGTGTCAAGAGCTCAGCTAGTCTGTTTGAGGGATAAAAAAGTGTCTTCACTCCAGCTCATAGTAGGATAACTATTTCAGCAAGGGTCACCCTACAATTTTTAGATTTAGGGCTTTAAAGGCATTCCTTATATTTAGCTTTATCTGAGATACTATTATGGCTTGTACACCGCTTGTGTGCAAGTACTAAGCCTGTTGCTGTGACTATGTTGTGACTATGTACTACCATGTTTCATAATGGTAATTCAAGTTAGTGTAATGATTATCAGCGGTAAAACGAAATAGTTATGTTATAACAAAATAAATGAAATAAAAATTGTAACATACAAATAACCACTCAGTAATTTTGATCTTCAGTAATAGTGATATTCAACAGACCATAAATGTTTACATTTCATTGAATGACTGAATCTGGATTCCTCAGGACTCTGGTTCAGATGAAGAGTGCTCTAATGAAACCTCCTCCTTGGTAGAGGAAGAAGATGGGGAGTTCACTGCCCATGAAGAGGATGGTAAGCTTTGCCTCAGCAACATTATAGTGTGGATTTTCTTGGAACAGACACAGTTAGATTTTGACCAGGTTTTACTGAAATTACACCTTCACTATTTTTGAAAATGGGAGGGAAAAAAACAGCTTTTTTTTAATATTATATAATATTTGATTGGAGCAGCACCATGGTGCTTTTTCATATTCATACTTTTCCTATTTCTATTTTAGTTTATCCGCCCTTAATTGTCTTATTGTTATTTTGTTGTCTTATTGGTGTTTTATATATAGATGTGTGATTTAATTTATACCTACCCAGTTGAAACGTGCCTCGTCCCAAACATTTCATTGTCCAGTATGACTGTAAGTGATACTGGACATATGACAATAAAAGACTTGAACTAGAACTAAAACATCTTAGAGTGTGTGTTCATGTATGCCCATTAATGATTTAGTATTTTTCTCCTTCCTCCCGGTTTTCAGCTGAGGATCAGGAGGACACTATAGACGCCCAGGAGAAGGTAGAGGGGAACGTAGATCACGCAGAGGAACTGGATGACTTGGCCAAAGAAGGTAACATTCATACAGGAAATGGACACCCTACTCACTCAAGTGACTTCTTGTTGTTGATTTTTGTATCAATTTGAAGTTGTTTGAGGCAACCTGTCGTCTTAATAGAACATCTTTTATTTGATTTTTTTTTTTTTGAACATTCATTTAAAGGAATTTTACATGCTGTCAACCTCTATTATTTACTGCTCTGGGGACCTGTAGTTAACGCCACTCACTTGTATTTTTAGAATGTGTATCATTTCATTCTGTGTCCAGGGTCCTACTTTCCAAGATATACATTTTTGCCTGTTTGAAATTATTGAGAGCTGGAGCTTCAGTAGTATTTTTGCAGAGCTGCTCTCTTGGTGTTATTATTATTAGAGTGGTGTTTTATTGCTGCAGCCATGTGCTGTATTTGTTCCAGTTAGCTGCATGTGAAGTATCATTTCCTTACTTTCAAGCAGTATTACAGTAAATCTAAACCCTGACCTATCTCTACTCCACTCTTAAAGGCCATTCACATTTTAGCTCTTGCATTGCACTTGTTGAAAAGCACAATGTTGTAGCCTCAGTACATCTAAAGGCACGGTTTATATTTTGCCATGGAAAGTCATTGTTGTGGTCTTGGTATTTTCTGTTAGAGCTCACATTTTTTTCAATGAATCTGTATGGCATAGAACCCAATGGCTGAACAAAATCTTTCTCTCTCTAAAATGTGAATGTAACTTCAGGCGATATGAGTATTGAAGAGCTGCTGGAGAAGTACAAAGGAGCATACACCTCAGATTTCGAAGAGCCCTCTGCATCTGCCTCTAAAGCCAGCTCTGAATCTGAAGTGTCTGGGGATGAGGAGGAGGAGACTGAAGAAGATGAGAGTGATGTGGAAAGCAACTCTTCCTCCTCAGGTATAAACCATGAGAGAATCCAAGTAATCTGCTGTAAATTGTTTATATGTCCCTTACTAACAGATCAAGAGGTGTGTTCGTTTACTGCGGGGAAAGAGCCTTGGGGCCTTAAATTGAATCCTCCTTTAATATGCATTGATCTCAGACTCACCAGAAGACAGTGAAGAGGATGATGACAGTGGGAAGGATGAAGAGGAAAGCGAGGAAGAGGAGGATGATGATGACTGTGGAGATGAGGGGATGGAGGTCTTGCTGAAGGAGGGAGACAACAGCCCACCCTCCTCAGGGTCACGGCCGAAGAAGGAGATCAGCCATATTGCTGCTACTGCAGAGAGCCTGCAGCCTAAAGGCTACACTCTGGCCACTACCAAGGTTGGTTTCACTCAATGGAACATTTTGCTCTCTGTTGAAATGCCTTAATTCTGTACACTTTTTCTACCCAGGACTTAAATGATGTTGATTTTAACATATTGGTTCTGGTATTATGGGGAGAACCACCAAAATTAGGCACAGTTTAAGAAAACATTTTTTACATTGTGTGTTTATGTGCAGTATAGGTCTTAACAAGTAGGCTAAACACGAATCCTCTATGCAAGTTTGAAACATAATTTTCTATCTATTGTGTATCTATCTATTGTCCTATAACAGGTCAAGACACCCATCCCCTTCCTGCTCCACGGTACGTTACGAGAGTACCAACACATCGGCCTGGACTGGCTGGTCACCATGTATGAGAAAAAGCTCAATGGCATTCTGGCTGACGAGATGGGTTTGGGCAAGACCATCCAGACCATCGCTCTGCTAGCTCACCTGGCCTGTGAAAAAGGTAAGAGATTGGCTCATTTGCACGCTTTTAGTACATTGTATTCATACACCAGTTCAGTATTATGGTAAAATAAATGGCAAGCTATACCTTTTGCATGTTTGTTCATAGTGATCTTCCTTTTGTGTTGCTACTCTTGAGACTCATACATCAATTGAGTTTGGGTAAGTGAAAAATGGTCCTCAACTTATAATAGCTTGTCACTTCACCTGTTTTGTTTAGGTAACTGGGGCCCTCACCTCATCATCGTCCCCACCAGTGTGATGTTGAATTGGGAGATGGAGCTGAAGCGCTGGTGTCCTGGGTTTAAAATCCTCACCTACTTTGGCAGCCAAAAGGAGAGGAAGCTAAAGAGACAGGTAACAAGCAAATTGATTTGGTAATGTTTGACCTTAATGAATGTAACACGGTTATGATATCCACCTTTTCAGTTTTTGGACATCTCTTAATTTCCAATAGTCAGCTTTGATGTGTTTTTTAAACTTCCTGAATATCACTTAAAATAACAGGGCACAACTTTTGCACTACATCTTGCTTATCTTTAGGGTTGGACCAAGCCCAATGCATTCCATGTATGCATCACTTCCTACAAGTTGGTGCTGCAGGATCATCAGGCATTCCGGCGCAAGTCTTGGCGGTACCTGATCCTAGACGAGGCCCAGAACATCAAGAACTTCAAGTCCCAGCGCTGGCAGAGCTTGCTCAACTTCAACAGGTCTGTATAGCTGTCTTGTCTCCTTGAAGCTTCTTCTGAATATAGGGTTAGGGTTAACCCTAACCCTAACCTAATGGACAGAGATGATCATGGTGCTGAGATTCTATCTGCCTAAACACTATTCTGACCTCTCCCGGTTACAGCCACAGGCGACTGCTGCTGACAGGAACACCTCTCCAGAACAGCCTGATGGAGCTGTGGTCTCTGATGCATTTCCTAATGCCCCACGTCTTCCAGTCCCACCGTGAGTTCAAGGAGTGGTTCTCCAACCCGCTGACGGGAATGATTGAGGGCAGCCAGGAGTACAACGAGGGCCTGATCAAAAGGCTGCACAAGGTGCTCAGGCCCTTCCTGCTCAGGAGGATCAAGGCTGACGTGGAGAAGCAGATGCCCAAGAAATACGAGCATGTGGTGCGCTGCCGCCTATCCAAGAGACAGCGGTTCCTCTATGACGACTTTATGGCACAGGCCTCGTAAGTGGAACGATTGTTGATAAGAAAGAGACACCACATACACAGACATGATTCAATTCACAAATGGTCCACTTCACATCTTAACTGATTGGTGCTATTTTGCTTTTGAACTTTTGTTAAAATAAAAAATAGGAATAATTAAACTTGCCAGTGTTTCTCAGTGGGCTTTTTTGTAAAATGAATCTTTCATTCTCAGATATCTAGTTTGTATGGTCTTTTTTTAAATTATATTTTGGTCTATATTATGTTGGTGTCTTTTGTTATTACTGCCTTGTTTTCTCCATCCTCACCTTTTTGTCTCTGATTCATAGGACCCGGGAAACGTTGGCCAGTGGTCACTTCATGTCTGTGATTAATATCCTGATGCAGCTTCGCAAAGTATGCAACCACCCCAACCTGTTCGACCCTCGGCCCATCCATTCAGCCTTCATCACCAAGCCCATTGTTTTCCACACAGCCTCACTGGTGCAGGACGCCCTGGAGATCTCGCCTTTCAAGGTTGGCATTAAGAGGACACCTAAAGGGGAACTTTACAATTGGTCAGAGGGGAAATCCAGCCTGAAACACAAATCACATGTTTTTCCTATGATCCTATGAACTCTTGTTTTGTTGCAGTCTTTTGTCTTCTGTTCATGCTGAAGATGCAATCCAGTACAAGAGAGGATTTTCTGCTGATGAACATTAAACAAAATGATGCATGTTTTTATGTCCTCAGCGTTGTGACCTGTCCATGTTTGACCTGGTGGGTTTGGAAGGACGTGTGTCTCGGTACCAGGCCGACGTCTTCCTGCCCCGTCACAAGGTCAGCCACCAGCTCATCCAGGAGATTGTGGATTCCCCTGAACCCCCGCCACGCCCCAAACCAGTCCGCATGAAGGTCAACAGGTAAGCACCCCAGCTCCTTATTCTTAATTTATGCAACTGTATTTTCTACAGTTTCTACAATATACCTGCGCTTGCATCGCTATGCCTCACATTGATAAAGTTACACATATTCACGTATGGGAGCTGCCTTGCCTCTTCTATTATTCCGCTGGTGCAACTGGGGTTAAGTGCCTATCCCAGTGGTAGTTGTTCAGGGAAGGGAGTGCTTTCCTGCTTTTGTTTTTGCCTCATTATCATTTGTCAACATGTTAGTGTAAGTCAATGTGTGACAATGTGCTTGAGGTGTAATATTTGTTTGCAATTGTTTTTGTAATGCAACATTGTATATTTTCTTGTCTGTGTGGTAGGATGTTCCAGCCACCTCCTAAAGGTGATAGTCGACCAGTCCTGCTAATGAACAAACCTACCTGCCCCGTGCCCCCTGCAGCTCAGACCCCCAAACCCCCCCTGATAACTGATATCACCCCAACTTCTGCCCCTACTCCCATTGTTCAACAAGGTAAGGAAAATATTCAGACATATATACTCAGGAAAACATGAGAACCCTTTTCATTTTTCTAAACATGAAAAAGAGAGTCTGGGTGACAGAAATACTTCATTTTATCTTCATAGTCAGTTTATAACTGCAGATCATTGTCAAGGCCTTAAACAAGTCAGCAAATATTGAACAGCATATGTCAATATTTTAGATATTGCTTGAGTTCCTGGTTTCATTTCTCACGGAAACCTTTGCCACAGCTGTATCTAATCTCTCGCTCTCGCTCTCTCTCTCCTTGTCTCGTTTAACTTCAGTGGTGTGTTCAGTGGCACCTACTCCACCTCCTCGCCCACCCATACATCCTGCTCCTCAAACTGCGGTGAGGTCCAACGCCCCCAAGCCAGTGCTGACCGTACGGCCTCCTACTGCTCCCTGCACACCCAGTGTACCGGCTCATCCAAGTCCACCCCCCAGCAACGTCATGCCCCAGAGAGTGTTACTCAGCCCGGACATGCAGGCTAGATTACCCTGTAAGTACAACTTCCTCTTTCATTGGTTCATTCATTTTCACTGTACAGATCACTTTCTATGTTATCATGAAGTAATACGTGTTGATAATAAGATAATCTGTATCTATCTGTTAGAATCAATATTGAAATCATTCAGAAACTCAAGAATTACATAGTTTTGGACAGTTACCTGATTAACTGGGTAATCCTGTTCTTGTAATAACCCTCTGGTGTTGGCACTTTAAGACACTTTGGATAACATATTGCCGGTGGGTCTCCACATGGCAAGAGTAGCAGCATGTTTTAATGAGCCTGGATCCCAGATTGAGAGGCTAAATTTCTCACTTTCTCACTCAGTCGTCAGTCAGTCTGCCCTTCCTTCAATATTTTATTTGTTCAATTTAATGTTGTAATGTTTATTAGTTATTTGATAAATTCCATTTGGTTAGCTTGGAAACACCATCACACACATTTTTCTCCAAACCGCATATACACTGGAAGCAAGCATGGTTGCACAGCCTATAACCCAAAGCTGACCGTAATTGCATGAGATTGAATTTATGTTTCTAAGCCACATCTTCTTTCCGTCTGCCTTCCTCAGCTGGTGAGGTAGTGAGCATAGCCCAGCTTGCCTCCTTGGCGGGACGACCTGTGTCGACATGCCAGGGCAGTAAACCCGTGACCTTCCAGCTTCAAGGCAACAAGCTGACACTGTCTGGAGCCCAAATCCACCAAGTCCCAGTAGCTCCTCCACGCCCAGTTCAAGGTTAGTATTAGAGACATCTTCTGCTTATTGTGGGCGATAATATAATATAGTTGCTGGCAAACTGGTAGGGTTTGGTTGATTGCCTGTCTGATTACCCACAGGTAATGTGATGCACCTGGTGTCCAGCGGAGGGCAGCACCACCTGATCAGCCAGCCTGCCCAGGTGGCTGTCCTCAGCACAGCCAACACACACCCTGCTAACCCCTCCTTTCCAGTTCCCTCTGGGACTCAGCTGCCTCACAGCACCTCCTCGCAAGGTTTCTTTCTCCCCCTCTTTCTTGCGTGCTTCCTCTCAAACAGACCTGAACAAAACTGTTTGTTTCAAATATCACATAAAATCATGGGGAGTGTTTGGTTTATTTTAATTTCATCTGTGTGGCATATGTCTATTTGAGTTGAAGTGTCTGCAACATTGGATCAAATACTCCTCGATTAGCTGAACTACTTGAAACAAATGTATTTGTTTCTGCTCAGGTCTGCTCTCTATCTTGCTGTCTGCCTATGGCTTGCTTGGTTTCCTTGCTGAATTGTATCTGTTAACTTTGGTTGTGTGCATACTACAAGATTGCTTACACTAATTACACAGCAAATTTTCTTGAGATCAGGCTCCTCTGAGAACCTTTGTCAAAAAAATCAAATTTCAATCCCATGTTTTAAATGTGTGTGTGATGGCCTAATTTGTGCTAATATATCTGGTCAAAACCTTGTTGTGCGTGTGCGCACCCTGTGAAGGTGCCCTGTTCCTCACGGTTCCTGTTCCCTCTATTCTATTTTTCCTCAGTGCCCCCGTCCGTGGTCAGCAGCCCTGGGATAGTGAAGATCGTTGTGCGCCAGTCAACAGGCAAGGAGGGCGGGCCTGTGCCTACCCTGGCAGTGGCCCCATCCCCTCGTGTCACTCCCCTGGCATCCCCTTCCCCACACCAGCACACCAACACTCCCCCTGTCAGAAACCCCACTCCACCGCAAGTTCCCCAGCGCACCCCTGGTCCTGCCACTGCTCACTACACTATAGCTCCCCCCAGAATCCCTAGCTCAACCCCAAGTCAGCCCCAGCCCCCTCGCCCCGTACTGAAAGTAGTGCAGCCTCCACTATCAAGCGCAGAGCAGCCAGGTGAGAGAATGAGCTTGAATAAGATGTTTCGCTCTGAGCTATATTTCACAAGGCTGTATGCATGCATGGCAAGCAGAACTGGGTCAAATAGTTTTTGCAATTGATTTTTAGCATTTTTCTTTTTCTCCCCAGTGCTTTAACTTGCTTTGAATACCACATGTGGGCCAAGTAAGACAACACAATCGGTACACGAAAGCTAAGAAAATCTGAAAGTTTGGTATATGTAATACTTTCTGTGGTTGACAACTTATCAGACACTATGCATTGTGCTGATGCTGTAAACCCCACACGCCTGGTACTCCACGCAGGTTACAACATATGGTATTTGTACATATTTCTTTACAAAGAACTTATCTATTTGCCCCAGGAGTAATGGCAAGGTATTATACTTGGAAGAAAGTTCCTGCGTACCAATCAGGGCTTTAATCAATTCATTTTGAATTTTAAATTAATGTAAACCTAATTTTCAAATAATAGTGTATTCATTTATAATTATTCCTCAATAGGTCGGAGTTTTGAAGAAAACCCTCAATTAACTGAATTGAACCCAGCTTTGTTGTACATGGCCAGATGTATTGTAGAATCAAGTTGTTCACCGCCAGTCTGTTTTTCCTGCTCTGCTTTGCGCTCTATCCTCTCCTCAGCCCCAGTTCGTGTGACTTCCTCCTCCTCTTCATCTAAGTCTTCAGCAGCTCCACGTGACAATAGCGGCACCAGTAAAACGGCACCTCCTCCCAAGTCGGGGTCCAGTACAGGTGCAAAGCTCACCCCTCGACCCAGGGCAGTACCTCGTCCACCTCCTCGCTCTCCTTTCTACATGGTGAGCATTCTCTTCCTCCTCATACTCATAACTTAATTAAAAGATCTGGTTAAAATTATACTTGAAAGTCGTTACGTTTCCCATTTCCTTGATTTATTTGCCACACCTTTTCAACAGCCTTGTAATTTGACTCATTGAAACATGAACACTGTCCAGGTTTTGCCATCAGTAGCCCAACTCTGCCTGACTAATGTTCCCTTCTCCCCCATCAGTCATGGCTGGCAGACAGCCATAAGCAGCAGCGCAACAGCCGACTGGATTTGATCATCCGTGTCAATGAGCGTCACTGCGGGGCAAAGCCCGTCTATGGTCAGGAGGTTCTGGACTTTGTGACCTTTCTCCCGGGTTCCCACCCCAGACCAGCCACCTTGAGCCCCCTGGGGGAGTGGGGCCGTTCAGGTCACAACAGCTGCCTGTTAGCACAGTCCTTAAACACAGATGACCACTGGCTTCAGACTCACACCCTGAGAGAAGCCATCCACAGCACCGAGGAGAGGCTGGAGCTGCTCAAGGACATTATAGAAAGGTAGGCAGGTGATACATTTAAGTGGCTGGTCCTTTAATTGGTTGATAGATTAGAAAAAGGGGAGACAGGCTTCAGGCAGTTGCTTGAAATGCCAGCTGTGCCAAGCCAAGGTATCTTTTGTGTGGGGTCCAATATAAATATGGCAGGGGGATTACCGTACAATGCACACTATCTAGCTGTTAGCTAATCCATATTATTTCTCACACTCCCATTGTAGGTTTACATTTGTGATACCGCCAGTGGAGGCTCCTCCCATCTCCATGCACTGCTGCCATCCTCCTCCTTCTCTGAGCCACAAGCAGGCCGTCTTCTCCTCCATGCTGTCCGTTCAGCTCGCCCCGCTCACAAGCAGTCTCCATCGAATTCAGTGTAACATGAGGACCCACTTCCCTGACCTGAGGCTCATACAGTATGACTGTGGTAAGTTGTCAAGATAATCAAGGAATTCAAGCTTATTCTACAGCTGCACTGTGCCACAAGTAAACATGGAAAAACGTATCTAACAAGCAGAAATCCTTATATATATCTAGCATTATTCCAAAATGCTATATTTCAATTTTGGAAAATCGCTTGATTACTAGTCGGCATTTAAAAAATACAGAGATTTATATCCTCTTAAATGTTATGATTTTTTAACCAAAGATATCAATGGATGAACATAAATATGGTTTTATTTCTCAGGATATTCAAATATTATTATATAAATTTAAGATCTAATCCTGAATATGGAAACACCCAAATAATAATTATAAATTATATAATCATATTATCCAGAATGATGAGGCATGGAATACTTGTGATTCTGTATGTTTTCTTTGGTATGCATAAGCTCAGTTTGCATTGTAATGTTGTGAGAAATTGACCATTTATCCATATATACAGAGACATTAATCAGTGGGATATGAAGATGCCTATGAACAGCTTATTCCAAATAAACCCCAAATAGGATATGAGCTATTGTTTGGAATCCTTGTTACACGTAGATTCATCATGTTTGTGTGTGTGTGTGTGTGTATGTAGGTAAGCTGCAGACTCTCCACACCCTGCTACGGAAGCTGAAAACAGGAGGCCACCGGGTGCTGATCTTCACCCAGATGACGCGCATGCTGGATGTACTGGAGCAGTTCCTCAACTACCACGGACATATCTACCTCCGGCTGGATGGCAGCACCCGTGTAGAACAGAGACAGGTTAGCATTGTCACATGATCAGCACCCTTCCCCCTAACCGTAGCAGAAAATAAATGGGGGCAGCGCACACATCCAGCACCACCATCTGATTAACTCTGACACAGAAGAATGAATGACTCGGTGCCTTCTTGCTTGTTTATGTTTTATTATCTGAGCTGCTGTCTTCTATCTCTAAGAATAGAGCATAGCATGTATTGTCTAGACAATACTAAAGTATCCTCATCAGGAATGCAGCGGTCATCCAGCAAAAGAATGCTAAAGAAAAGTTATAAAGTTGGTTATATAGTGGTTGAAAGAACTAGGTGGTTGGGAGTCCCACTGTCTCTGAGGCTTATACTACATGTATCTTCCTCTCTCCCCCCTAGGCTCTCATGGAGCGCTTCAACGCCGACCGGCGTATCTTCTGCTTCATCTTGTCGACCCGCAGTGGGGGTGTGGGGGTGAACCTGACCGGGGCCGACACGGTGGTGTTCTACGACAGTGACTGGAACCCCACCATGGACGCCCAGGCACAGGACCGCTGCCACCGCATCGGCCAGACCCGAGACGTCCACATCTACAGGTACTGTGACCACGCTGCTGTTGCCTCTGATTCACACTGATAACAATCAGTTTGTTTAAGTAGACAATGTGTTTGTTATTGTGGACCGGTGCTCACAAGACAGACTGAGCAAAGGGATGAATGGACAGGGAATAAACACTTTTCACATGTATACAATTGCTATGTACAATTAGACCCCATTATTTGGTCTTCATGAATGCATATGAAATTAAACTACTACACTGACTTTTGGGAAATTCGGTCCATTGGTATGCTAACACGTTAGCGTGTGCGCAGGACATATCAGGAGGTATCTACCTGGAGATGGAGAAAAGATGATTTTGGCAGTGCTCCTATCGTAACATATAAAAGGAAAGATGGGAGTGAGAGAATATGTGATAAATTATGAGTTAATTCATACCCATGTTGTCATGAGAACATGGTACACACCTCAGCTTGCAGAAATGAGATTCAAACAACATAATAATCAATGATCTTCATCCTCCTCTTCAGGCTGATCAGCGAGCGCACGGTGGAGGAGAACATTCTAAAGAAAGCCAACCAGAAAAGGATGCTGGGAGATATGGCTATTGAAGGAGGAAATTTCACCACTGCCTTCTTCAAAGAGGTAGAGGTTTACTGAGGGCAGTTTGCACACATTTAACAAGCAGGGTGGTTAGCAGGTATACGTGCATTCTAAAATTAACATGGGGAGTGCTATCCATATGTCCTGCTGGCCTTGTTGCCCTTGTTGCATTTTGGTTAGTATGTAACCCCAAAGAACACTGTGAAACTAAATCTCTTTTTTTCCCCTGTCTCTGTCAAGTGACCTTGAAGCACTGTTGTATAATTTTGAAATTTGTCAACTACACAAACCACACTCCACTGTTTTGAACGTGCCTTATCTTCACTCTCTGTTCCTCAGCAAACCATCCGAGAGCTGTTTGAGGTGAATGAAGGGGAGAAGAGAGAGGTGGCAGTGGAGCTATCAGTGCCCCAGGCAGAAGATGAAGGAGTCGGTCAACAAACAAAGCACCACCATCCTGGAGCAGGTCAGACACATCGCATAGCACATACATTTACATACATAGTCTATTTAGCGCCTATTTAGCCCCTCTCCTTTTTTTAAATAGTCACAGGATTAAGTTTGATGATCATCATTGCTTAGTGCTTTGATTAAGATGTTTATTGAGGTATATTGGTAAATTTCTGTCCTTATCATTTTAGAAAAGAATGGAGAGGGGTATTATGCTATCATTAAGTTTACGTTCATCATATCAAAAGAACCAAGGCTTTTGTTAGCAGAATGGTGATATGCAGATAAGCCAATCATCCAATCATCTCAAAACCAATGTTGCAGGCCTTATGTCGTGCAGAGGATGAGGAGGATATAGTAGCTGCCTCCCAGGCCAAAGCAGAGCAGGTGGCAGAACTGGCGGAGTTTAATGAGAACATTCCTTTGGACGACGGCGGTGAACAAGAGGAAGTGGAGGAGCTATCAAAGGCTGAGCAGGAAATAGCTGCTCTGGTGGAGCAGGTGAATAATTGATTGAACACTTCTATGGGTGGTTTAATTGAAATCTGCAATAGAACATAATGATTTTGAACTCTTGTGTGGTAGGATTACATGCCTGTGCTATTCATTATCATCTCCATTAGCCCTTATTCCAATTTTCGCTAGTGATAACAATTTGGCAGCAGCCCATGCTGGTAGCCCAGACTACCAGGCTGATAAAGTTTCCATATATGGTTGAAATAGTTTCACTTGCTGGTTGCTTTTACTGCCATTTGCCAGGATCAGTGTATCTCATAAGTAATTGAATTGAGTTCAAATAGTAATTCCACCCAGGTCTGGTCTCTATATCTGCTTCATGACTGTACATTTAGTCCATGTTGAGTTATGCTAGCTCTAAATGAACACACCACATTTTCTGCTTTTTTTCCCCAGCTCACTCCCATTGAGCGCTATGCCATGAACTTCCTCGAAGCCTCATTGGAAGATGTGTGCAAAGAAGAGCTGAAGCAAGCTGAGGTAAGATCATATCTTCCCATTTTAACAGCTCAGCTTTCCTAATAAATGTAAGTAAGGCCATCCAATCTGAACCTTAACACAAATGTAGATCTACAGAAATCCAAAACATTAAACATTAAACTACACTGACATAATTATATTGTCTTACCTTAAATGTCATGCAAAATCTGCTCTGCCTGGGTCCACATCTAGGAGCAGGTGGAGGCTGCCAGGAAGGGCCTGGACCAGGCCAAGGAGGAGGGCCTGAAGCTCCACGCCTCATCTGATGACGATGATGATGACTTCTTGTCACCACCGGTCTCTGTGGAGCCTGTTCAGCCAACTCCAGCCCGCCGTGGCCGTAAACCCAGGGACAAGAGCATCACCTCTACAAGGACCAGTGGTAGGCTGCGTGGGGCCTCCCCTGAACCTGAGCCTGACCTTCCCACCCCCAGAGAAGTGCCTGAGAGACTCCGCTTTGGTCTGAGGGGACGAGGAGGCGCCAAAGACACCGCTGCTGCGTCCACCACCCCGTCCCGCCCAGACCATCACAAAACCTCCTCATCAACTAGGCTCCAAGATTCCTCCAAATCCTCAAAAGCCTCGTCTCCTGCCAGAGATCATCAGACCAACAAATCCAGGACTCTACCAAACCGCTCCCTCCCCAGCCCAGTGCCTTCCACTGCCCCCACCTCTCCTTCTGGTGGGACACCACAAACTGTTGGGGAGACAGACAGCAAGTGTGCCTGGAGAGCAGAGAGAGAGGAGAAGGATGGGGAGAAGGAGAGGGGGAGTGTCTGTGTCATCGCCAGAGTCCAGCTGCCCAGTGGACCATCAGCTGTACTCTGCTCAGGCCAGAGATGATGACAGCAAAGAACAGGCCTCCCTTTCTCCACCTTCAGCCAGCTCCCGCTCACCTCGCAAGCGCCAGTCAGCTGATGGTGAGGTCTTGCGGGGCCTTGTTGAAGACTCCCCGTCAGCCAAAGTCCTGCGGAAGCTCCCAGGGCGGCTGGTTACGGTGGTGGAGGAGAAGGAGCCCAGGAGGAGGAGGAGGAGAGGCAGCGGCACTGGAGGCGGAGGTTCTTCGGAGGAGGCAATGATGGAGGAACACACAGTTGGATTGGTCGATGAACCAAGCAGAGACCACAGCACTGACAGCAAAACTAAAGTAACTCTTTCCAAATCTGCTCAGGACCAAGACTCTACCCCTAATGTCTCTGTACAGCCCCAGCCCGTCAGAGGTTACCCTCCATACTCCCCACCACATCTCTCTCCTGACATGCCTGTGCTGAGGAATCTTCCTGTACGACGCAGGCTGGAAACAGAGTCTCGCATGGCTGCCCAGCTGGGAGAGCAACAGCAGCAGCATCTGGGCAGGGGCAGGGGAGGGAACCAATCCAGGAAAGTGGACACACCACCAGGCAAAGACACCACTTCCACCTCCACAGATCCTAATGTGAATTCCATTATGCCACCGGTAAAAAGAAAGAGGGGCCGGCCCCCTAAGACTCCCCCTAGAGTACCTGAGCCTGGCCGCATGGTGTCCCCTCCCACCCAACCCATCTCACCAAGTGATGCGGTGAACCCCACTCTCTCCCCAAAACGCAAGAGGGGTCGTCCCCGCAAAGACTCTACAACGACGCCAGATACTGCAGGACAGAACTCTAAAAAAAGCCCTTCCACTACCACTGGTGTATCTGACCCACTGTCAAAGACTGCTGCTACCACAGAGCCAGGGCTCCAGCCTCCCACCACTAAACCTATGTCCCAGCCCCCTATAGCCGCTGTTGTCAGCACGAGTCAGGCCTCCCCATCCACCAAAGCTGAGGAACCAGACACCAAGACTGAGGTACCCGCCCCTGTTCCAGACCCTGCTCCAAATTCAGCCTCCACATCAAAAACAGATTCCACACAAAGCACAGTTCAAGTCTCTGTCCCTAAGACAAGCCAAGCCCATGTCCCTACACCCACTGCACCTGTACTCCTGGTCCCCCATCCACCAAGCAAAGCTAAGACATCTCCCTCAGTGCTTCCCATGGAAGTCTCCACATCAACGCTGACTCAAGACCTTGGTTCAACGCCACCCGCAGTTCCAGCCCCAGCCACAACATCAGCCCAAGTCTCCCCTGCATTATCTGACACTCTTCCCATTCCAGCCTCTGTCCCAATCACTATTAGTCCAACTACCACAGGTCCAGTTCCTCCTACCACCACCGTCTCAACATCTATTCCAGTTGTAAAACCAACATTTGCTGTTTCCACAGCTTCTGAAGTTCCTAAAGAGCCAAAACATACAGCTCCTACCACAGTAAAAACAACTGTCCCAGACCCTGCCAAAACTACCACAGTTGCCACACCAACTCCTCCCACGCCCTCCCAAACAACCCCTGTGTCATCTTCTGCCATGACTGTCAAAGCAGTTCCAATATCAGTTCCTGCCACAACAATCACAACAGCTGCTACCACAGTCTCAAAAACAATGAACCGTTCACCAGCAACCACCTCTACAGTGAAATCAGTTTCGACAACACCTAAAACTACTGTTGTAAAGAACGTGCCACGTGCCTCTGCTCTGCCCACCACAACCTCTACCCCACCCAATGTCATAACCACCCCTGGCACCCAGACTGTCTCAACCACCATATCAAGCCCAACTACAGCCTCAGCCAAACCAGTTGCAACTTCCCCCTCTACAGCAACGACTATGACAGCAACTACAGTAAAGACGGTCAAAGAGACTCCACCAGCCTCACAATGTTCTGGCACCGTCACCACCACAACCCCAGCCAAGTCAGTCACTGCTACTACATCAGCACCAGTTAAGACAGTCACAGCAACTACATCATCTGCTGTAAATACATTTACAACTTCCCCATCCCAAGCAAGGACTAATATAACAACCACCAAAGTCCCTACCAAACCAGTCACAGTCACAGTGGCTACCACATCCTCAGAAAAGTCTGTTGTTCCTACTCCACCTTGCACTCCTGTTCCAGCCACGACAAAGTCTGCCAATGTAACTACCACAGCCCCAGCAATAACTTCATCACTCCCCACCAAGGGAATCGAAGTAACAACTCCTTCAGCCCCGGCAAGGACTACCGCAACTTCTACCCCTGTCACAGCCACAGAAAATACGGTGTCTATTACAAACACATCCCCAGTGACAACTGCCGCTGGTGCAGTAAGGACAGTCACAGCAACTACATCAGCCCCAGAAAAGTCTATTACAGTTGCTACCACAAACGTTACAGTTACCACACAAGCATCCACTGCCACAACCACACCTGGGCCAATATCCACAGTAGTGACAACCACGGCTACTACAACCAAGACCGTTCCTTTTGCAACCAACATTCAAACTTTTGCAGTCATGCATAACTCGGTATCCACCCCGGCCCAGACACAGGCCCTGACCCCAGTCTCTATACCTGCTCCTTCCAGTGTTTTATCTGCTGTGGTTGGCACAGGGAAGCAGTCTTGGGAGCCCACACACAAAAAGTCTGCACCCAACAGTGACTCTGAGAAAGTAACAGATATGGTGGTAGATGCTGTGGAGGCTGAAGCAGGTAGTGGAAAAGCGGTGGATGACAAAAAGCAGGAGATCTGTAAGTCTCAACCCAAAAGGAGAAAGGTGGAGAGTTCTTCAGAGGTCAAAGACTCTGTTGATCCCCCTGCTTGCTCCCTCCCTGACTTAAAAACCCCACTCCCTCTTCAGAAAGAAGAACCCAGGCAACAGGAGATGGAGGAGTGTGTTGACGATGAGAAAATTCCCATTCAGAAAAGGTCCCTTAGTCGCCAGAGCAGTCAGGAGTCAGCTCGCTCATCTTCACCATCCTCCGGGTGCTCCACATCCACCCTCACCCGTCATGCTCACCACAAGAGGACTTATGAGAACAGGCATCCTGCCAAGAGGAGGAGAGTGGATGTTACTTCTGAGACGGGGAAGGAGGAGAAAAAGGAAGAGAAGGGTGGGGAGAAAAGAGAGGAAGGCAATGAGAAGGAGCTCATTGCTATTTCCCGAAGAAGGTGCTCCAGGTCGTCTTCTTCTTCTTCAGACTCTGACAACTCTGAAAGCAGGAAGGAGCGCAGGCTGACTCGCTCAGCCAAGCGTGGGCTACAGGACCAGGAGAAGGATAGGGAGAACAATCGGCAAGGGAAGAGGCCAGCACGTCACTCGGACAGAAATGCATCAAACAACACCACGTCCACAGGTGGAGAATCTGGCAGCGACACGTCTTCTGTTAGGGTCACCAGGAAGTCTACAGGATCTCAACCCATACAAGACAGTAAACCACAGACAAACAGTGTGCCCTATATGCCTCCTGAGCCAGAGGTGTTGGGAAAGAGGTGCTCAGCGCTCAATGCAGCAGCCAAGCTCTTAGCCATGAAAGGCAGGGTGGACACCCCTGGCCACACCACTAGGAAAGACCCGGGGGCTAAGGCCACTGGGACTTCCCCTGCCTCCTCCGCTGACAGGAACCAAAAGCCTAAAAATAGAAGTATACCGGCGTCCTCTCAGAGCAACTCTGTAAACCTCAGTAACAATAAAGCCAGTGGCAGCAAACCCTCCACACCCACCCAGTCTAGCCGCTCTGCTTCCCGTTCCACCAGACAGTGCCCCGGTTCTCTTGTCCCACCCCTGGAATTGGAGTACAAGAGGTGTAAAACGGAGGAAAAGGAGAGGGGGAGTAAGAAGCCCTCGGACGGAAAGGAAGGGGAGGTAGAGGCACAGTCGTCTCGAGGCCACAGTGCCTGCAGCAGCATGAGCAGTGACTGTGAGGGCAATGGTGGTGGACACAGCAGTAGAAGCCGGAGCAGCAGCAACAGCAGCCAACGTACCCCCAGCGTCAGCTCTCAGAATACAGATCCCAGAGAGTCCCGCTCCCGAGCCGCCTCCTCTGGCAGCGAGCGAGAACGGGGCCGCAGCTCTGAGCGGGCAAAGCGCAGAGACAAAAGGGAGGGGCAGGCGAGGGAGAGCCTCAAGGAGAGCAGGCGATCTCAGAGGCTCTCGCAGGAAATGAGCAGCAGTTCGGCCGAGGGGACACCGGACAGGGTGCTGCGCAGTGTTGCAGCACTGGCAGCGGTGCAAGCCCGGTCACCGGCAGCAAGCACCCGCTCCTCCTCCAGTCAGCACCGTCACAACAAGACATGATGGGAGGGCTAAAGGAAAAAAAAATGGAAGAGAGAGTGTTGCAACAGAGCATTGTAGGAGAGCATGTCACGATCTCCAAGGTTGCTGCTTTGTCTGCACTCTAACAAATGCAAGAGAACTGTGAGTGCTGCACAAGCCAGGGACCTCCCTGCCTCTTGGGCTCTCTCCCTTTCCAATGGTGCTGGTCCCTTTGCCAGCTCAGCCATTGTCAGCTGGGGGAAGGCTCAGGGATGCCGGACTGAGAGGGGCAAAAGGTGGCACCATCGTAGTGCCCTCTGAATGGTTAGTGGTGCTGAGTCCTGAAAGGGAGAGATCATGCACATAGACTGTGGTTAAATGCACCCCTGAGACTTAAGGGGGATAAAGGTGCAAAAGGTAATAAAGGCAAGTTGTCGTTAGTTCACATTATGTACTGTAATCATTTAAAAGACTGGAAAACTCAGATCATATGTGTTTAAGACGGGATTAGATTGCACCCTCTATTAGGGTTATAAATGAAAAGTCATTTGTGCGACATTCAAAACAATACTTTTGAGTGACCAGTTGTATTGTAAGTTGGAGGTTTTAGAAAGTTTGGTTCTGAAAATTTTGTCAGCTGTTCTGACTATTGTTTCTTTGTAGTCAGTTGATAAGTTATGCATATTTTATTATTTCTTCCAGGGTATTGGGAAGAGAACAGATCTGTAAATGTGATCTTTGCTGCACTATGCTGGAGCTTGTCTTTGCTTGGGCCCCCTTGTAATTTTCTGTCCATTGGACTCATTTTAAATCCAGCCTTGCATTTCTCATTTGCACATCTGATATGTGGCCCACGGCTTTTGAGTGCATTGTGATGTAGTATTAAGTTTTTACATCAACTTCAATCAATTAATAGGTTCCTGGTACCTTACAATGTATCTCTGAAGCTCTAAATATGTCTATATATTGAGCTTGTAACCTGTCTTCACGACATTACATGTTTTGCTCACCGGCAATGCAGACATGGGAGCAGCAGAATCTTGATTTTGTTTTTCTTCGTTTTCCAAAGCCAGTCATTGTTATGGTCCACCACGTCATGTATTATACTAAAAGGGCAATGAATTATTATGGAAAATAAGAGTGCCTGTTTGGCAAGTTGGTTTGAACCTAAGATTGCCTTGTGAAGTACCTGCAGCTGGGGTGTGGAACTTCATGTGTTAGACAAAAAATAAACTCCCCCCTGAAAAGAAAATCAAGGAAAGCACCCTGTGCATCAGTGCTACCAAATTTTTATTTTTAACCTGATTTTTCTTTTTCTTTTTTCTCACCATCACTTCATTGCTCTTTCATGTAAAGTACTTGGACAAAATATGTGAATAAAAATACTGGTACAGTTCCAGATGACTGTAAATTGTCAACTTACTTTTGGATTCAGATTTGTCAGTTATTTTGAGCAGGGTGATATTTGAGGGGACGGGTAGTTTATGGTGATGGTCTTATTTTGATTTGTCTCTTTTCATTTGTTACATTCCTTTTGTTCCCTTGTAATTCCACATCATTTTACTTGAAAATTAAGACAAAATGACAGTTGAATAAAAAGACCAAAAATTAGTTGCCATTTTTCATTGTGTGTGTTCTTGTAACAAGTCACTTTGAATAGTGGATGTGATACAGCCTTAATACCTTAACTGTGACTTGAGTTTCATTTAGTAAATTGTCTCAAGGTGGTTGTATCATATCAAGGACTCACTGGCAATCTAAAGATTAAAGGACATCTAATATCTATATTCCAGAAGCAGCTGATCAAGCAACAAAACATTTCACAATCTGTTGAGAATCCCGTTTATAAGCAAAGCATTCCTCAAGCACTATGAAAGATTTTCCAGTTCTTTCACCTTAGAAAACTCAGCTCAACCTCTTCTGCAGTTGATACAAAATACAAAAAAGCAAATTCATGTAAAGTACAATGGGCCAACACAAACTAAACCTCAAGTGGGGTCAACCCATTTTCAGTTAAAATAGTTGGGGAAGTGGCTTTTGTAAATTCATTAATTCCCCTCATAATCCAATAGCTAACATACTATAAATGAGTGATGATCCCAGCCTTTGTTGCTCTACCAGTAGATGTAACAGCCTACAGGTAATGTAAAATAAAATGAGACAGGGTATAATATGTATAATATGGCAATATTTTATTTTAAAACAATTCCACATTAAAAGACGAGCTGAGTTTCATACAAAATTCAACAGCCATAACATTACACAGTAGCAAATTGCTGTCCTCCATCCTTTTCTTTATAAGCTAATAAATGCACACAGCCACCTTTTCACATCTTAAGGAGATTGAGCAAGGAGGATTAAATGGATTCTTTATTTTAGTTCATTTTCCTTTACATTGTGGTGCAGTCTCTGAAAGGGTTCTCTACTTAGCTTACAGCTAGCGGTGACCCATAGTTTCATTAAGGAACAGTTATATAGATGCTAAATGTAGAGACTTTTGTTTGCACAATGTGACAGATTAGCGAGGGAAAATAACCAACTAAGATTTGAAATTACATGTAAGGTTAAACCAAAGATCCAGCATCATGGCTGAAACACTGCTGTTGGAATTCAAATATATTAAAAAAAAAGAATAAAAACAGTTCAGCTCCCAAAGCAGAATAATCACAGAGCAGTTACAGCACACTCTCCATCCCTTCTTGACAATATTAATGCACTACATCTAGCCCTTTCAATTGTCCGTCGACATACAGGAGAAGGCACGGTTACTCTTACTCTTCAAAAAGTATTCCATCATGTATTGTTGCTGTGGCATAACTATTCACATAGCAGCTTACACAACAATGTTCAAAATATAAATATACACTTGTGGAAATCGGACAAATAAGGGGGGCCTTTGGCCAGTCATTGCAGTGCTTAGACACCTTTATAGGGGTCAAAAAAAAGATCAATTCCAGGGACCGGTAATTCCACTTACTCCGCTTAAAAGAGCCGGGGTATTTGCACTGGTTACATGAATGCAGTTTGAGACATCTTTCAAGTTTTTAAATCAACTGCATAAAGTATGTCTTAGTTAATTACTCAAACTCATTACCAAACAATATTGGCTATGTACAATTATATTAGTCTCTTTATATGCCTGTAAAAAGAAGTCCTACTCTATTAAATTGTTATTCACTTCCAAATCATTTATAAACAATTATGTAACAAGAATCAAAGTAACAAGCGGTTTTCCTGAGTACAGTTTGATCAGCAGTTTGATCCAGTTTCCAATACTGCATTCTTCCTTGCTTTTTTATTTGGAGGGGGGGTGGGGACCACTGACTCACAGTTCACAATATCTCATGGTCCCTGTGATGCATCTGAAGACCAGGGTCTGACAGAGAGAGTCCATAAGCCAGCAGCATTACTCCTTGACAAGTGTAAGTACGAGTGTAAGTACAGGCAAGATTGTAGTAGTTTGTGTGTATGCATGCGTGCCTGCATGTCGGTCTGTGAGCTAGTTAAAAAATCTGAACAAACAGAAAGACATCTCTTCTTAAAAAAGGCCCAACGGCAGGACAGGGGAGTTAGAGGAAGACAACGTAGAAAATGAAAAACGCAGAGGGGTGACGACAGAGAATAATCCATTGACTTAAGTCATCTACATCCTGTAGGGTTGAAAAAGTAGTTGTTATTCTATACATGAAATAATTTTGCAGCCATAACGTGCATCTGGCAGCCCAATCAAGAGCCAACTCACATTGCTGGGTGTCAGGTACCGAAGGTAGAGAGCAACGAGATGACTAGGATAAGGATGAGAATGGCGACGCATACTGCGATCCAAATTTTTTTCTGCATGAAACAAGAGAAATGGGTTAAACAACATATATAAGCATAATCAACCAGGTATTACCAAAAAGTTTAATGTGTTAAAACACACTGTACCTTGCGTGCTTTCTGATTATATGTGACTGCTTTCTCTGTGTCTGCCTTTGCCTTTTCCACAAAGTTAGAAGACTGATTGATGTTTGTTTCAATACGGTTAACCATCTCCCCCTGCATGAGACACATTTCAGAATCAGAACCCTTTAAAAACACACACAAACCAACAAAACTTCTCCGAGTTGCATTACCTGAGCCTCCACCTCCATAGCTAGGTACTGGAACATGTCGTGCAGGTCTCTGATGCTTCTCTCTAGTTTGAGGATCTCATCATGCCGTGACTCAATCTCATTCAGCGCCTGCCTGGTGGCTTTAGCGTCAATCAAGATCTGTACACCGTGGTGCAGATATCATATTGATTAGCAAAATTGCTAAGGGTCAAGTCACATGGTGTAGAAAAAAAGCCATCATTCAGCAGGTACCAGGGTCACATCTAATGTAGCTACAAAAGTCAGTAGGATTCTTTAAGGGTTTACACTATGAGCTAAACTACAGATATCTAGGAGATTGCACATCCATTTTCTTTGTTACGCTTACCACATCTGTTGTCCAGTTTGAGTAACAGTGGCAACAACAAAGCAAATCTGTGATCATTCAACACATGCCATTTATATTAATTACCACTGATAATGCAGCACAATTCTTGACTATTGTATAGAGGGTCACAAGAGAACATTGGTTGATGGAAAAACCTGAAAATGTACTTTTGTACTGTAGAGGGCATGTAGTTTCCATTGTGGTTATTTCCAGGTAATGTAGTAATGTAATGTAGTCGACAGCCTTCCATCTTGAAAGGAAAGTGTACTCACATTTTGCGTGAAAACATCTGTCTGCCCACTTTCAAGCATAACGTCCAACTCTTCGTCTGTTACATTAGTGCCAGCTAAAGGGAAAACGTACATTATATCAGTGCTCTGGATAAGGGATTTTCATGTTTGGAAGGTTTAGAGAACTGTCACAGGAGACACATGTACCAAGACACATGAAACATTGTGTTGAAATCAAAGAATTCCTCTTGCTGACTAGGTGCACTTTTGTCACCCTAGACTCAATGTCCGCTCTGTTGACCCTTGGCTTTTTCCTTCCTGGAGACTGAGCTACCTACTCTCAGTCATGCATTAAGCCTGTGTAACCTTCAGTCCATTACTGCCAATGTCATTCTAGATTATTCTAGATTAATTTACTTTATCATGAGACACCTAAATATGACACTGATGTGCTTTGCAATTTTAAAGATTATGGTTATTCTTTATAGGACTTCTACTTTGTTAGACAGTAGAAAGTAAAAAGTGAAAGAGAGAGAAATGAGATGACATGTGACACATTGCATGAAATGGGCTAAACCCATGATATTGTGACATATGCCCTAGTATACTAACCCATCAGGATACCCCAAAAAGGGATATGATCAGTGATCTTTCAAAATGAATGAGGAAATAAATTATCAAAATGAAAGCGTTCTAGGACTAAAAAACCTCACGCCCCTGCCAAATGTACTTACTGATTTTGAGTTGCCTTTGTATCCTTTCCACATTACGATCTCTGTACTGAGACTGGATGCTGTTACAGTGACCCATCAATTCCACAAACTCCTTGGACAAGACACCGTGCTAGAGACAGAGGGAAAATATTTGTTTACACTTCAATAGAATGCCAAAGCTAACCCTTCATTCTCAAACTGACTGACAGATCTCCTCACACAAGGATGCAACAACATGATAATTACCCACAACATCTAAATCTGTTTTGAATGTGTCAAATGTTAGTTTCCCTTTGTAATGTGTGTTGACACTGGAGTAATACAATTAAGTTATGGTGAGATGATTAAGTTGTAGAAAAACCTTTTTAGAGAGTAAGAGCAACCTGATTAATCTGCTAAAGAGAATTACAGATTAATGCATACAATAAAAAAAAATATTAAAAGTAAAAGCTCAACCTGGGTCCGCTGCATCCTCAAGTTTATGGACACATATTTGCCATCATCCTCTCCCTTTTTGGGTTCAATGGCTGCAAAAAAAAAATCAACAATTTCTTCATTTTTATCCTGGATACTGGATTAAAGTAATTTCAACTGCAGGCTAATAATACTTACTCTTCAGTTTTTTCTGGATCTGGCTCGCCATAGTTTTTATCTCCTCTCGAAGGGTCTGGAGCTCCTTCTTCATACCTACCCCAAGAGCAAAGCACCATATTCAGCAACCAAAGCCCCTGCATGAGGTTATGTGTATGCCGTGTGTGTGAGATGCCAGTCCTTCGAATTTGTTTGGTTGTTAAAAAATAAAAGCCCTTCTTTGACATGCAATTTGATTTGTAGGCCAGGGATTCTGCACAGAAAGAATAGAAAGCTGTCTGAAACACCTTTCCCAGTGAGGAGAAACTTATAATTTTTAAACTGTAGTAGTCAATAATATTTTTCAATTAATTGTGCAGCTTTACATGAGACTTCAATCATTCAAATCCTTTCAATTTGTTTTAATGAATCAGTTTTTAGCCAGCTTTGAGCACTTGATGGGCAGGTTTTGCACTTATGGATGTGACCACTACTAGTACCTAAATTCTGATAAAAACAGATAAAAGTATTAAACATAGCTAGCTACTTACTGTCCTCCGGTAAAGCCACGCCCAGCACAGTTTTCTGTTTGTTCTCAAGGTCAGACACCTTTTTTCTGAGAGTTTCCAGTCCCTGATGAATTTCATGCACCTAAGGAGGGTAAATAATTTGCGTTTTAGGTTTATCGGCAACAGCATGGCTATTAGCCTCACTTCCCACCTTCAACATCTTACGTTAATAACACAGATGCAATGTTCTATTATGGCACACATGATAGTATGGCAATAACTTCAGAGACTTATTCATGTTAACCCAACAAGACTGTGAGGGGCAGGGACTGATATGTTGACAAAACAAACCTAGAAAAGACACAACATAGCAGCAAATATGGCCATTTCCCTCTGTTTTGCGATGTAAACAATACCGCAAATAAATGTTATGTTTATCTTCAAAACATTTTATTCTGAAACATGACTCCTCGTGCCAAACTCAACAAGTATGCATCATGTGAAACAGCTGAGATCACAAAACGTAAAGACAACCAGGAGTGAAGTTTTATCTCCGGGGCTTTGTGAGACAGGTTATGTTAAGAGTTACTTCACCTTCCTGAAAAAGGCTTCATTCTCCTTCTCTTCCTTCGCTGAAGAGGTCCCAGGCTTGATCATCAGTGCCCTGCCCTCCTCATCCTCGTCTGAGCACTCCGCGTTCTGCTGTGTGTTTGACATTGAGGAGAAAATGTTCACATCGAAAAGGCAATGAC
The DNA here is from genome assembly GCA_034670385.1 of Hoplostethus mediterraneus. Taxonomy (NCBI): domain Eukaryota; kingdom Metazoa; phylum Chordata; class Actinopteri; order Trachichthyiformes; family Trachichthyidae; genus Hoplostethus; species Hoplostethus mediterraneus. The sequence goes on along the minus strand of JAXDDW010000011.1, from coordinate 4,400,162 downwards.
AATTTTCTCATGTCTGAGTAACTTCTCATTCCAAGAAGAACATACTAGACGCAGCCCTGCCCTGGCCTGACACATCCTCTTTGGAAAATTCACAATTTGATTGAAACGGAAGTTGAAAATGCCATGCAGCGTAACTTTATATGCAAACATACAAACTGGTTAACAGTTATTTTGATAAAGAAATCGCATTCAACGTTGTCAACATAGAAACATCGACGTTAGCTTACTTGATTGAAGGAATAAACTTAGCAAGTTAGCAGGCTAGTGCGCTAACGCTAACGTTAGCCATTTTCTTTTAAACTCACGTTTCCTAATTCTTTAGTTCGGTCCCGCATTTTGCAATGCAAACAGCAAGCTGGACACCAAAATATCTGAAATGCTGCGTTACTACGCTGAAGTAGGAAAAAACCTTGCTCAAAGAGCGAAAAAACGGTAAACTTTCTTCTAATGTCATTCAACAAGTAAACTGCAACACTTCTAATTCACATGGAAGCGTTGCACATTCACATTAATGACACTTGTGCGCCCCCTGTCGTAGTGGAGTATAAATGCATGAGACACTATTGGGCGCAGAACCCATCAATACGAAATCCTGATTAAACATAATGTTGGTTTAATTGCACCATATCTTTCATTTCTTTACTTTACTTTACTTAGAAAATTATACAGTACTGTAGTTGATTCTGTTGCAGAGTTGCTCTGAAACAAATTGACCTACTGCACTGGGTACTTTGGGTTTAGTGGACTTTTTTTCATACAGATATTTACATGGGAATGTATGGAGTAAGGTGACACATTCAAATAATGGGCAATGCATGTATCGGCTACATCTCTGAAAGCCATTTTGTGGCATCTCATCGTCTACAGGTCAAACGTGACTACATTAAGCTACAGCTACATAAAGATGCAAATATGCACCGCACTCTGCTCTCATGGCCACAAGATGATGCTATTGGCCTGCAGAAAGCATAATTGCGCCAAGACTACACCAGTTTCAATCAGTTTATAGTCCACGTCAGTGGTTTATAGTAGTTTAGTTTATAGTTTCCGTTAAGTTACATGATTTCAGAAACATTAAAACTAGTCAAATTAAACTTTTAAAGCATAAACATCAAGACCTCATCAGAAACTGACTGGTCGCGTTGAATGGGCTACAATTTAATATTCAAAGTCAGGGTATAAAGATTTGCTTTATGCCGTTTTGAAATACAGTGGTATTATATACGAAAAACTATAAATATGAACACAAACGTGATATTGCATGTGATATTTCAGATATGAAGCATGCAGCGCTTTAAATCAATAAATATGGCTCAGACACTTTGGACGGGGCAACCATTCTGTGCTGCTGTGAGGATAAGCTATTTTAAACCATGTAAAACTCTGTTGAGTAGCACAATGGATCATTTTCATAATAATTGTCATATAAATGTCGAGTCTAAATAAACTTCATTTCCCATAGTGCACCAGTGGAGAGCGTCGTGTCGTGAGCTGTCACTCTGCTCGGGGAGAAATTGGTCCAGCATCTCTGGAGCAGCGGAGGGGATGACAGAGCCTCAAAAAATGAGTAGAAATTAGCTCGCCGATCCGTTTATTTATGATTTCTCAGCGCGATGCAAAACGCGGACGTTTAAAGACTGAACCTTCTCGTCTGCCATCTCCGCGGAGATCTGACTTTCTGTCAATGAGATATGTGGAGCGGCTCTACCCCTCGGTGTTAACGCAGAAAAACACAAGATGAAGAAGCAATTCAACCGAATGAGACAGCTCGCCAACCAAACAGTGGGCAGGTAAGAGCAAATTGATTATGAAAGGTGATGCGTGAACGCCAGAGAGCTGGATGCGTCCTGCGCAGCGTTCACGCCAATAGCCGAGAATATGAATGTGTAGACAAGTCGGCATTCAGCTTATTATAACCGACTGTTCCCTAACATGTCAAGCTATTGTTGCTGTTCAGTGGTTTGATGTGCACAGTTGTAGGTGACAGTTGCATTATCAGCATAGTATGATTGATTGAGCTCAGCTGGGAGGAGAGAGCAGATGAGACTGTGGTACCCAGGCACCAGGGCTGCCTTCTATCCAGGCAACCCGCAGATCTGATGTGGCCTAAGACAGCCACTTATACCTGTGGAGATGATTGTATTAGCCTGGTCAATTCTTGACTCAGTCCCCACGAACCAAATAAGTTGTCTTTAGAAAAGCTTTTTAACCCTAGAAATTAGTATTGCAGACCGAGGTCACCAAGTTCCAATCAAATATGGTGACATGTCACTGTTATTAGTTAGTTATTGTTATTTCCTGCAATGGTTGATGCAGCAGATTCTCTCTTTTTTTTCATCCAGAGACCCAAAATGAGGAATTTAGTCTCTCACCCGGGACCCCACTAAAATATTTGACTTCTTTTATCATGTGGGGAGCCGCTAGGCATAGGCACATGACCCATTTCTGGGAGCAAAATGCAACTTAATATCTGTGTCTTGGCTATGGAATTTAATAGCCAAATGAACGGTTGTGGCAGTTTTATGTCAGGGCGTTACTGGTGTCACAGCTTCTATAAACCCTCCAGCCAAACAGGATTGTCGTGATGAGGAATCCAGTGATGGAGTGCAGCTAAAGAGGTGTAGCTCCAGCTCTGCTCCCGAGAGGAGTCAGGTGTTGTGTCTTTGTTTCTCCTTCTATTTGTCAACCCCACCCTTACCTCACAACTGAAAGTCAATGTCATGTGTCAACACTGCGCCTTTGGTGACCTGGATAAAGTCTTGTTGTACCCTTTGTAATTATTGCATAATCCTAAAACGTAATACAGTCAATTTTTAATTTCGTTTCAGCTCGTGTACAAGTAGGACCTGCCTAGACAGAGAGGTTGATGTGTGTGCTGTCAACTAGGAGAACTCGTTTCAGTTCCCAGGTTTATTATAAGGCCTAGGGTGCTGTGGTGTTGTATGTTATAATCAGCACTGTTTGTTTTGGTTGGCTGATAATAGCAACTGATGAAGCTGGTGCACCAAGAGGATTTTGTGTCATGCCATCCCGTACCTTGCTCACTCAGCCAGTCAGGGAGAGAAGCTGATGCAGCCAGTGATCAATGCAAAAGGTATTACTGCTGGTAACTGTCGGCGGGGGTAACAGAAAACCCAGCTGGTCGTTTACCCAGTGGTGAAAGATTCCTGGAGCTCACTGCCCTACTTGAACTCTAAAGGACAAGACACATACTGCCCTGTAACGGATAAAACCATCGAGAGTCCTAAATATATAAGTGTGTGTGTGTGTGTGTGTGTGTGTGTGTGTGTGTGTGTGTGTGTGTGTAGCCCAGGTGCTTGTTTACTTCCCTCGTCTGCCTGAGAGCTGGAGCGCTATAGCCCACTGAGGCGTAACATCCCGGTAACAAGTGGAACAGCAGGGGCAATTAGTCATATTTAGAGGGAAGAGACTCCAACACGACTCCTGACTGCTGGCCATAAAGGTAATTGGGGATGCTTCCACGACCTTGGCAGCCTAAATCACCTGGCTTTTTTGCCTTAAGGCTCGCAGACATGAACTAATTGTGCCCTAGTCGTTCTAGCTGGAGAAACCTCCCACCCCACCGGATTTACAATTTACAGTTAAACTGCATCACACTAACCTGGATGCCTTCGACACAGAGGCTAAGAGCTGCAGCAACAAAAGGGGAAGGGGGCGAGTGCTCATACCCTTTAGGATTCATCTGAACAAATATTTTGATATATACTATAGATAGATAGGGGGGAGGGAAGAGCGTTACTCAATCACTTTCCCCACTCACATTTTCCCAGCCGGTCCAGGGTTTTGAACTGGATTGACAGCAAATCAATGCTCCTAATATTTTGTATGCTCAATCTGTTTTTGTTCTGTTTTTCTTTGACCACAAGGTCTTTCAGAGCTCATAAAATGTCTGTTTGGCTTTGAAGTACTTCCTCCATGAAGAGAACATACACACATGGGCATTCTTGAATTAACAAAGCCTTTTCCTTTAGAAAGATATCGCAGTATTGAGGATATAGGTCAAGAGGGGTTCTGACACAGTTAAACACATCTCCGAAAGCCTGGGCCTGCATCGTTAATCCTGCATAATGCTGCGTAAACTGTGACTGAACGAAAATGTGTAACTGTGAGCATTTGGGGGGTTATGGCGGGAAGGGGACAGACCTAATCCTCTTTTGGCTCAGTCACTTCTTTGTATTTTTAGCCCATCTTTGCATTCACATTTTTGTGTTGACTACGCTCTCTGTGAGTGGCCAAGGCCATAAATTTGAGAGACTGTTTATTTTGGTAGTGGGATTGAGGACAGACAAGGATGTTTCCTCTTGGAAAAAACGGAAACTAGAGATCTGTTTTTGGGTCCAGCTGCTAGGTCAGCAAAGGAAGCTGAAAAATGTAGAGGTGAGACGAGAGACGAGATGTTGGAAAATGGGTTTTTAATCTTCAACAACAGACCAGGAAATGGTTTCTTATTGTCACTGAGTAGTATGTAGGCTACAAGCCACAAGGCCCCAGAAGCATGGTTTCTGTCTGCTCTTTCCATTTTAGTCCTGAAAGTATTATCGACTGTCACTCCCTTAGCTTCGGTGATTGAAGAGAGCATGGTAAATTGCAAGTTTTTCATGGCGAAAAAAGCAGGCATGCCATTAATGGCTTCATCATTTTTAGTTATCAATTTCACACAGTGTTGTTTTCCAGTTTGATTGATGGATGGATCTGTGACAAATGATTTTTGTGACTTTCCAGCATGTAGGCTATTGCTGACCTGCATTGGAAGGCTGTTGCTGCAGGTCTCCCCAGAATGAAACCTGATGAAGGACCTGTGGGACCAATCATGCTGTGACTTTATTTGACATCATGACAGCAGGCGGAGAAAGATGGGATGTCTTTCCTTCCAAACATCCCACGCAGTGTCCCTGACATGCTTACAGACCTCTGCTGTAGTCTGTGACACAGTTCATATATCCACAATCTGTTGGGGTTGAAATACTGCGAAAGATTGTCTTTTCTTTCATTCACGCCTTGCCCTCTGCACTTACAACTGCCTTTGTTGTTTTGTGGCAGTTTCCTTGACATTGATTCAGCGTTTCCCCGTGCTGAGTCAACACCACCATGCCCTAGACATGCATATATGCCTCTGTGTCAGGGTGTAGGGTGCCTGAGGGGTGCTAAATCTAGTGTGTTCCCATCAACCCCTGACCTGCATCTCATGGCCAACGCTGCCGCATCCTACCAGACACATTGTTGACCCTGTCGGCACTCCATCAACATCGTGCTCCAGTGTTTTGTTCTGAAGACAAGGCCTCCATTTGGTGAACTGTTTGGTGCTAATAAAGAGCTCCTATCTTGTATATATTTCAGACTAGTATAAATGACTCCATAGAGGCTGTTCTTCATCCTGCTTGACTGCCGGGCCACTCAATGGAAAGATAATGAACCCATTTGTCAAGCATGGTGCGTGTATTCTTGCTTGTATAGGGCAGCGTACGCGTTAATTCCAGCAACATCCTCAGGATTTGAGAATTGATTGCCCTTTATTTGGAACGTAATTAGTGTTCATGAGTACTTTAGACACTGAATGCAGTGAGAATATGTTGTCCTTGGAGTATAATGCAATCATGTAGGTTTGTGTTAGAGGTAGCCTAGTCTTTGTCTGGTTGCCGCAAAGTGTTCAGGGCTGAAAGGGTAAAGAAGTGGCACCGCTAACATAACCTGACATGGGTGGCGCTACATTTTCAGTGAGAAGTGTTGCACCCTCTCCGCGGTCCTGGGAGGTGTTGTTATGCAGAGAGTGGGAGAACTGTTATGATTATGATCACCATTATAGCATGTGTGTGTGTGTTTTCACTCCACATCTGAGTCTTCCTCATTAATCATGGCGATAGTGCGTTAATGATAAATTCCTGCAAGCAATTAGAAGCTGGCCCTATCTGCTGGCTCCACTGTAATTATGAGTAAATGAAAGATGCTAGGAGCCTGCCAGGGTGTTGGGGGGAACAGCACACACATAAACTCTCATTTTCTCACTTCTAGACAGACAGTTTCTCCCTTTCGTGCCAATAATACTCACACACACACACACACACACACAAGCAGACACCTCTCCACCACCTCTCCAACCGTCTTAGATCCTTTACTTGCTTCACACATTAATTTAGCATCTATTCACGCTCTGTCGCCCCTGTCTCTCTTTCTTTCTGTGCCATTCTCTCTCTTTTGACGTGCCTTCAGCACTCCACCTCCCCGTGCGGTCTCTCTATCCTCCAGTGTAATCTTTTTGCTTCCCTGAAAGCACACCACATTCTTGACATAGTGCTTTGACAGTTAGGCTCTGAAAGTGATAGAAAGAGGAGACGATGGGGTGGCTGATGCTACCTCTTTTGACACAATGACTGAGCTGGATGATTGTGTTTTCTCATACAAACGGATCACATTTCCAGTTGAATTACTTAGTGGGACCATAGTTTGTGATTCTGCAATAGAGCAGTAGAATTGGGGGGCAAACCTATGCAGACACATTCTCTGGCCCTCTGTCTGGGTGTTCTTTTGGGACATCCTTCCTAGTTTTTTTTGGGGTGAAACCGAGGGAGTTACTTAGGGGGATGTCATTGCCAGTGGAGCTTTACTGCAGTCACTGGAGTGTAATGTTGGAGACGCTGCTTTGGATTGTTGCTGAGCCCCTCAGGACCGTACAGGCAGACACCACACCCCAAGCTTCTCGGCTCTGCTAGCAGTGACGACAGCATGGCCTTCAGAACAGAGCTCGGTTCATGCAAGAGGTCGGGAAACCGACCAATAGGATGCTGCTGCACCTCCACCGTACAGATCAAAGATAGATGCAGGGTGGGGATTTCTACATTCTCAAACTTTGGTATCATTTTGGTGTCCTACATTCTTTGTCCTCATCTTGTTGACTGAGCATGCATGTTCTTTTTCAGAAAGGGGATAGGTGCCTTAGGGAGGCTCAAGTTTTGAGGGCAGTTGTGAGAAACCTCTCAGCTACAGTGCTATACTCGACCTACAGAGGTAGAGTGGATTGTATCGTTAATCTGTTGAAGACGTAGGCTTAGGGAGAGTGTTTGCCAGGGTATTGCAGCAGCACAGTTTTATTTATTTCTCTCATTAGAGGCAGATCTATCATAGCTGTTGCTGTGAAAGAGCTTGGAGGAGATTCACAGATGATGTGGAGTGATTCAGAGAAGGGGTCAGTGGTATGACTGGATGGTGTCATGTGCCACGCCCACTCCATCACCAGGGCAACCAGAGTCTTTGGGTTCACTCTGCCAATGGCATCAGATGCTCACCCTACATACCCTGCATGGATACATGTGGAAAGGGAAAGGCTTCGCAAAAACACACACACTAGTATACATTGTACACAAATCTAAACTTTGTCACATATTCAGCTGTTCATGCCATCAACAGACTGTGCAGTAGTGATGTATAATAACGTTGTAGTGCTAACATGCATGAAGAGAGACTGGTGACATTGCAGGCAAGTTAGCAGTAAGTCACGTGTGTATCTGTGACCACATGGGATCCTGCAACACGCCCATGATATTACCATGGCAACCAGGGTCCCTGAGGTCTATTAAGGCAGGCGTTACCCACCCAGCCAGTGGCATCATACCCCTACTCCACCTATCCTGTGTATTGACCATGCCCATGCCACCACCGAGACGGCCTGGGAACATTAGCTCAGCAGTGACAGGATGCCGCCTCATACAAAAACATACTGCAGCCTCTCTGGACTATTAAACACCCTGCAGTTGAAACCTGAGTGCTTCATCAACATGCATTCCAAAGCGTGGCCTGAACGGGGACAGGAAATGACATCACGAGTGGAATAACGCTCCCAGAGCTCCCACAGTATGTTCGCCGCTGGACACTAATTGGAGCCTGCCTTGGAATATGAATCCCACTCAGTGACCACATGCAGGCGTGTTGCTGTCTCATTCAGAGCTGTCAGGTCTCGTATAGCCGAGCCCCGACTGCTACTTCAGCTGCCAAATGAGGTTCCAGAGAAAACACATCGCATCAACATTCTGTCATTGCTTAATTCAAATGGGAACACTCACATGAATGAAGGACGATCAGAGGCTTCCATGAGTAAACATTTCAAAACCATGACGGAGTGCAGCTTCAAGAGATACTGTTTAACTGTTTTCATTCTCCTCTATTGTCAAGGATATGATAGCCACAGGAGACCAAATGGATAAAATCTCCCACTCAGCCATGCTCACACCAAGGCATGAACCTCTGAGAAGAATGCCTGACATTTTGAGTTAAGTTGATGGAGTAGAGAGGCCTTCCACTTTGTCTACACGTTAGCTGGGGTAGCTAGCCCTCTCAACAAGAGCCCCGATCTAATGGGAAAGATTTTTTTCTTCCCTCTGCCTCAGCACATCTGTCTTCAGAGATATCTTTCACTCTCTACAATGAGGCCTTGGCCTCATACGTGCCAATTCTCTGTGGAGGGTCACTGAGGCCAGTGATCTCAGAAACAGGCGAATGATCCAGCAGGGTGGATGGAATCAGTAGTTTCACTTTCTATGTTTATTATTTCTATCAAATGGAGAGCAAACCAATTTAAAGGAACATGTCAATACTGATTGTAACAAACACAGATGATAGTAATGAATCATATTGCTTCACAGATGCAGCTAGATTAATTCCTACAATAAAACATTTCTTTTTGTGTCTATGTTGGTTGGCTTATTTAGTTTTACATACGGATAGTTTATCCTAATCCTACATGAGAGTACAAGTTATTTAGTGCTGGCAAGGAGACTGTCCTATCTACTACCTGCTCCAGGCGCACCGCAAGTGACTGATCCTGTAGTGACATGCAATGTATTTGTGTCTCAGGGTAAAATGTGAAGGAACAAATTCCTAAATTGGCCTACTGTGTCTAATGTGGTGGTTGGGTTTTTAATTTGTTACTGTACGATGTAAACCTTGCCTATGTTCTTAGTTTTGCTGTCTGAGCTCTGTCTGGCCATTTCATCCCCCCCCCCCCTCAGCTATTGTAGGGGTGTGGCCAGAAAGCAGCCGTGTTACCTTCTACTATACCTGTTACCTTGTTACCACCACTACTATACCTGTCTGTTAATCTTTAATGGGAAGTCAAACCCTCTGAGCTCAGGTGTCGCTGTCGCCGCCTCGCCAGCCGTGGTGTGAGATGAAGGCCAGGGGTGAAGAGGGCAGCTTCACATGCAGCAGGGGGGCTTCTTGTCCACATGTGTCTGGTTACCATAAGAGATAGCTAGCATGTGTGGTTTCCCCATCCCTGTAGCATGTTGAACCACTGTAATATTTTGTTTAATTCATCGTTAGATATCATCAATTTGTGATGTTGAATGCATTCCAGGAGTTATTTTGTGATGAGGTGTCTAATACATTTTGTTTTGTGTATACACTTTCCCTCAACCTGCCTCATCTTCTTCTACTTCTGTCAGTGATTTTTTACATTTCCCAGAATGACCCACGCCCTTTACTTAAAACAACATGTCTTGTGGATGCTTTGCCTTATGGTGTCTATGGTTTCTCTTCCTCTTCTACGGTGGATTTCTCCCTGTATGATTGTTGAACGTTGATGCAAAATGGTGTAGAAAGAAGTCCTTGCTCTTATTTTCTGCTACCAAACTCCATTGTAGCTGCGCTTGATGTGACGAAGCGTTTTCTGCGTTATCCATAGAGGCGTTATCCATAGAAATAAGAAGAATACACCAAAAATGGGCCCAGAAATGCAAGGCACATCACCAATAGCTGTTTTTTTTATATTTTAGGGTAACGTTTTCCTTTAAATGTGTGTGTGTGTTAGGTAACGACCCATAAGACATAGATCAATGACCCATTTTAAGCCCTGAACTATCGTTTAAAAAATAGGAACTAGAGGATAGCCAATTCCCCACTCAGAAGCATCCTGGTCTGGGATGGTCATGTCACACTATCAACTACACTTGATTTTAAAGAGCAAAAATCTCACTCCTCTTTCCATTCCAGCCACCATTTCTCTTTATCTCAAAACCCACATCACAGCTATTTGTGACCCTTTGGACAAAACATCAAAGGTAAAGCCACCATGCAGTTCCCTCGTGGCTGGAGAGTGAGTCTGATAATGGGGGCTAGGGGGTGGGGTGGATACAAAGTACTGTCTGATGAGGCTCGGGCAGGCACAAGGGGAGAGTAGTTATCATCGGACAGCGGATGGATGGGAGAAGAGATCGTTCGAGTCTCCCTGAGGGGAACAGAGTGGAGGGCTGCAGAAACCTCCCCTTCATTTCTTAAACCTTCGCTCCACGGCGTATGTTTCTCCGCCCGGCGTTAACCCCTTCAGTGAGCCCCAGCGGTCCCCAGCCATACATCACTTTAATAGGCCTCGGCCAACACGACCTCATTTCCACACAGGAATTCCATGGCAACAGTTGAGTCATTCGTTCAGGGCGCTGCTGAACTGATGATGTAAACATGACGGTAATGGAGATGACTTAAGTGTAAAGATGAGATCGCCACAGTCATCATTTAGCTGCTGATGTGCCTTCCTCTTTTAATTGTTGTATTTTTATGTAGTTGACAGTATTATGAAGAACCAGTAGTTAAATTGATGCTGAATGCTGGATTTCATCAGTTTAAAGCTGGGATTTCAATTGCATAGGAGTGTGTGTGTGTGTGTGGATAGAGCCCACTAGTCTGTGACGGTGCCAGCTGCATTCAATCTCTCTTTTTCAATGGTTGAAAATATTATTACAAGCTCCCCTCCTGAAAATCAGAGACTTCCCTTCCCTGCAGGGGCCCTTACATCTCTTTATCCCGCACACCTTGCAAAGAGCAGCGTTGTTGCTAATGCACTAACTGAGCTTGTCGACCCAAAGCACAGCAGTTTCTCACAATAAAATAACGTATTTGGACAGTAGCGGGTGAGCAGAGCATAAACATGCAAACTGACTCTTCTTTTTGGAAGCTGGTTGCTGTTAAAGTAGACCAGCAAACTAGAGAAAGTGGGGCAAAACTCCGAAACCACAGTTATCATTAGTCTGGATATGGATCAGCGTTTCCTTTTAATAAGACTGCCACCTTGCTCAAGTGCAATGCAGTATATGCAGTAGACAAGCACTGAACTTGACCTTGATTCCTGCCGTCAAATCTAAGGGCGAGACCCCTAAGCTCTCTTTTGGTGTCAGGTGGAGACAGGGCGTTCCAGTGTGATGCAGGCGTTACCGCACACACCTGATGACACACCCTCCTCCTCATTCACAGGTGTGCTTTTACAGACTTCGCAGTAACCTGAGACGGCAGTGAGACAAAACCCCTCGCAGACTCCCCTCCCTGTGAATTGTTTGTGTTCCCAGTGTTGACAAGACGCCTGTTTTGTTTTTTGTTTTTTGAGCTCATGGACTCAATTTGCCCTCTCTCAAAAATACATTCCCAAATATATTGCACAACAAAGCCAAAAGCAGCAGAGCAACTCTTTGATGAAATGGCTCAGTGGCACATAGAGTTGTCTGTGCTGATAACATGGTGTCTCTATAATGAGCCGTCACACACCAGGGGTGCAGTTAGCCTCAATTCTGCTTCTTTTTGAGCCTTGAAAATGAACTTGGCTCTGTCTCTCTGTCATTTACGAGAAGTGCAGGTCTTTGACAAATCAAAGCTGAAGTCGGGTTTTAGGATGTGAGGGAACATCAACCCCTGCTGGCACCGGCCTCTGATGAGAAGGAGGGAGACATTTTACTAGATGGGGGGGGATTGTTGCCGCACTCAACCTCCTGCTACAGGACGATATCTTTGAGTCTCGATGGAGGAGGGCATGTTCTTATTAGTTCCTGTAATGAAAATGATGTTATGAATGGGATCAAACAAATGAATGATGATTTAGCCCTAGATCAACCAGGAGAAGCCCTGAAGCCCTGAAACGTGGCTAGATTGGGTATTACCGTTTTGTTCAACATTCCTTTTTAGTCATTTGGCTGGTGCATGTTTGGAGCGTTTTGTTTGAACTTGAAGTGTTTACTCCTGTAGTTTGGTTTGTTTAGGCAGGTGGGGAATGACCGATGATCCCAAATGTTGACATCTGATTGCCAGCAGTTCCTCGTGCTTGGAAAGTCTAGCAAAACTAACTCACCCAAGAACAAACTGCAGTCTGGACTGATGCTCATTCAGGTATTTCTTCACATGTTCTTACCTGGCATGAAGACCAGAGATGGTAAATTATGGCAAAGGGCACAGACGAGTTCATCATGCCAAAGTTACAGGGACTAGAATCAAATTAGTTTTGGCTCTCCCCGCTGCCAAAAACTCTAACCTGCCGGGATGACAGGTTACCAAAACTCTGTCAAGAAACAAGCTACTTGTGAGTCCATGTGACTTTTGTTTACAAGCCCTTGTTAAGTTGTGCTTGGGTAGCGTGAACCTAAATGGGCGAAATACAAAATTTGAACAAAGTAAACTTTTCCATTATGGTTCTGACCAAAGAAAACAAACGGTAGGTGTTTGGCTACAATGTCATTATGGGAATTACAATCGGTGAAGTGCATGAGACTTACTGTTACATCGTCGTAACCGTGACAACATTATAAAAAATTGTAGCATTGTTTTCTTATGTGTACTGAGCAGCTACGTCTTGGTTGCTTGTGAAATCCCACACTGGTATAATGAGATTCAACATAAATAACCCTGTTCTTTCAAAAGCCCCTTTACACACACGCCCACCTCATACCCCTCATGCAGGAATGGCAAATATTCAACTAAAGTCTGGCCACGATCACACTTTTCTGTAACTCACTGATCTGATCCTGGCCATAAATCTCTGGCTCATTAATCTCTGTGTAGCTGCTGGGATATTGATGCACGCTGTTTATCGTTTAATGTCACTCCGTACTGCTCTTCATCAACCCACTGTAACTGTGACAGAGGTAGTTGAACTGATTTACTGTCTTCTATGTCATCATTACTTAAGTTCGCTTCAAGGTCTTCCTGCTGTACACAACAGCTGCCTCTCTGGAGCAAGGCTCACCTCATTCAGCCGTTATTGATGTAGAACAACCCTAAGGTTAGCGGTTGTGATGATGGAGTGGGACATTAACATTTAGCCTGTGTGTCTGTGTTTGTGTTTTTATCAGGAGGCTGTTCAGTGCTACCATTTACAGTAGGCGGCTTAGTAAAGGGTATTTCACACTGAGAATGTGGGCATACTGTATTATTTTGTTTCAGAAGTGTAGTTATCACGTGTTTGCACATATGGCTTGAATTCAGTCGAATAATTAGACTTTTATCCATAATGTGTTGTATGAAAAGGCATTTAAGTCTCAAATGCCTTCAATGACTTAGCTGCATGGTACTTTCAATCCCAAATCAATACATTTTTTTCATGAATGGTACTGCTTTTCTGGTCTCTAGCCTATATTACCTTATATTTATATTGAAAATGTGAGCCGTCTGTTCAAAGACATGCATGTGTGAGCGTACATGCAGCTATTCTGGCGTACTTAACAAAACTTCGGCCTATTTTGTTGACGGGCTAAGTGGGTTTGTCTGTTTCGGTTTCCCACATCTTGTCAGGGGTGGCTTACTGGCGGACCCAAGCGCAGAACGCAGAGGCTGATGGCAGTTTAACAGATTTATTGAGAGGGTTCACCGGAGCTGGGAGGAATAGGGAAGGCTGGAGATGACAGGAGGAATGGAGATGGCTAGGCGGCGTGATAGATCGGGGGGAGCGAGGATGGGTGAGGCTGGAGAGTAGTTACCACTAAGGCAGAAGCAACAATCTGGCGACGAGTGGGGGGAACACCAGGGTTGATGAGGAGAGTTGATGAGCTGATTGAAGCCAGGTGTGTAGGTTGAGGAGCTGATGCACAGGTAACAGGGAGGAGTGTAGGACCCAGGGAGGCGGCAGAACAGGAACACCCATACACGCCCACACACACACACACACACACACACACACATAAAGACAGAGAGGGACAAAACTGGGGACACAGGAGGAAGGGGAAACACAGGAAACATAAGGGAAGACAGGGGCACGGCCGTGACACATCTCCTCAATCCTCCCTGACAACAACTTGTATCCAAATTTTGAGAAGCCAGATAGCGATCCCTGGGGAACACCATTAATGAAATTACAGTTTAGTGACTAAATTAAATAGACACCAATTTTATTTAAGTAAGACCAATCCATCTCCTCCTTGAGGCTGCACCATCTGTTGTTACCCCCGTTGCCCCACTACTGCCTTTGTTTACTTAGTGATTTATTGGATTTATTGGCGTCTACATGAAGTCAAATCTTTCAAGAACATTCATGCGTGTAAACAAAATTTAAATGGGAAAATAAATTCCAGATTGCATCTTCAAGTCTCCGGGTCAGTCTCACCAGTCACCAGTCCCAGACTTTATCAGTGTCAGCAGGGAGGAGGTCCAGGCAGCTTGGAGGTAGGTGTGATGTTGATGACTCACAGCCAGACTTCCCTTTCGTCTTGGCTTGGAGTAACAGCTCAGGATGAATTTCTGCCATGTGCTCAGAGCTGCAACAACCCACACAGCTGACTGAACATGTGATGAACACCGATAATGGAAAATGTCATTTATGTAAGGCTGTAAACAGCAATTAGTTGTGTGCAGAAAGATTACTGCACACTGAAATCATTTTATTACCCTGCTTTATAGCTAAAGTGATGATTTTTATCTGGAAATGCTAACAAGCAACACTTTCTGGAGCTAGGGACATGCATTGTGAACATTGATAGTACCCTGGATTGTTCCCATATTGGTACATTTTGTGATTTGGAACTGTTAATGCGACTATAAAAAATCAAACAAACTGTGAGTCAGCCAATTTCAATAGAGCAGCTCCAGAAAGTATTGCTTGATGACCTGACAGATTAGAGGAATGGGTTTCTTCTATCTAGCTCTTGCAGCAAATTGCTCATGCTCAGAAATATTAGCTCACTTTCCGATAGCAGGAATTCTCCTCTCTCTCTAAGACGGGACGTGCATGCAACCTGTTTTTATGTTGTCTTCCTCACACATTAACATTACAGTGGGGTCATTCCTGTACAATAATTGAGGAGTTCTGTTCCAAAACGCTACATATCCATTTTGGAAAAAAATCATTGCCTGATGTTTAGTCTTCAATATCTCCAAAATCTAGATCATCTAGTCTTTAAAACTGCTATTATTTTGTCAACCAAAGATTTACTATCTTAAATCAGCTTATTGTTCTTTTAAAAGTAGCACATTTGTTTTCATTTTTTATCAGTTATAAAGGTAGGCGTCACTGCCAAATGATGGATGCCTCATTTTGGTTTGAAATTGTAGCTAAGCTCTCCGTATGTTTCATCCCATGAGTAGCATATGTTCCTTAATAATATAGCAGGTGCTCTTCCCAATGCATGTGGTGAACCAGACTCGCTGCGGCGCATTAGGCTTCAATGTGGTCCTCCCAACACTGTAATGAGTCTTTTGTGCCCCCGCCCATCCGCCCACTATTTCTGCTGAATTGCAAAACAGTACCAAGGCTGGATCTGTTCCTATCCAGCCTCACCTCTGTCTTTATCTCATGTCGGTCCAGTGCTGCACAGTGTGTGTGTGTGTGTGTGTGTGTGTGTGTGTGTGGGTGTGTGGGGGGTGTGTGTGGGGGTGTTTGAAGACAGATGAGAGACCAGGGATATGCTGTGTGTTGCCTTAGGGCCAGTGGCCTCTCCTCTAAAGGCATCTGGTGCCCAGTTGGAAAGTCTTACAATGCCAGATGAAATCACAGCTGACATTTTAAAAATGTGTCCACAACAGTAGATGAAGCGTAGCGGCAGCAGGATTATATTTGGTCTGGAGCCCGATCAGCCGAGATTCTCTCTTCTCCCTCTCCTCCTTCCTTCCTCACTCCCTCCTTGCCTCCTTCTGCCCTTCCCTCCCTCTTCCCTCCCTCCTGCATTAGCGACCATCAAATGATGCTGACTGACTGACACGGATGTAATTGGAATCAACCTCTTATCGGAAGCCATTGGCATCCCTTTGATAAGTCACGTGACCTTTTCCGGATCGTAGTTGGCAAGTCAATATAAAACATGCAGGTTTGAAGCCGTCATGCTGAAAGCCGAATATGCAGCATGGTGAAACGAATGTTTGATCCAGAGGATCATGACAGACACATTGCTTGCTATGTGCTAAAATATTCTGTTTTGTATACTGTTGTTTTGAGGCTTGCATCCTGATTAGCAGTGATACGACAATGAATATTTCACAGTTACAGAATGGGATGTGGGTCGCAATGAGGAAGCGAGGCCTTGCGGGGAGCACCATAAATATCTCCCTGGTTTTAATGGTTATTCTTTATTAGGACCGTGCACCTAAGGCTCGTAGTAACAGGTCCAAGGAAACCCAGAGGAGCTCAGAAGGGCCTGAGGCAAGGTGCTGCTTCATCTGTAGTCTTTGGAGCAAGAGGAATTTCTCCTTCATTTTGTCAGGCTTTGAGGGGCTCCGCAAACTGAAAAAAACAAACGTGTGTCTGTGTATTTGAAAAACAGAAAGAGAACCAGAATGAAAAAAAAGCAAGACTCATGCTGTGTGCGTGTGTTTGTGTTCTTGTGTAACAAAAAAGGCACAGGGAGAGAGATCAGAAATACAAAGACAAAATTGCCCCCTCAGATACAACTGCTGTGCTGCACACTGAAGGCACAAATGTTCTTTCCACGACGAAGAATCCAGGCGCAAGTCATGATCCCTTTTGGATTTAACCTACTGAATGTACTTCATTCATAAAAGGGAGACGAAAAGACAAAGAATAAAACGTAAACCTCGACAAAATTAGACAAAAATTGGTGCAATGTTGCAATGTTAGGTACAGTGTTTGGTACACTGTCATACCAGGTTGGTAATTACACCACCTTTATAGATGTGTACCGGTGTAGGTAGGTAGGTGTTGCCCTTGTCCAAATAGCGTCTGTGACAGTTTATCTTTACTGCTCAGCTTCGGTCTATGTGGGCGGTGTGTCATACCTATGTCACGGAGACGCAGCGCTCCCCTGAGGATCGGGATATGAGAGAAGGGTTCCACCTGCTGTTTTGTGTACGTGAGCGAGTTAAAGTAAACCAGGGGAGACCAAGATAAGACTAACAGCTGTGTTGAAACACACACACACACACACACACACACACACACACACACACATACACACACACACACACACACACACACATACACGCCTGCTTCAAAGCTGTCATCATACCTCAACAGCTAGCTATTTTATCTCTTTGTCCTTTCTATCGCCACAGGATGTAAAACCACATTCTCTAGTAAGAATGTGGCCTGGTTGCCATCTCACACAGCACGAGGGTGTCACTCTGCTGTCCCTCTGTTGTCACTTTTCTGATATATAAGCAGTTAATAGGTGCCTTGGTAAACAGGCACACCCTCAGCCTCATACCTTACACAAAGAAGGAGGTTACCACTCTGCTGGGGCCGTGATGCTCGGCTGTTCTCTTGTTATGTGGCACGCTCTGTTCAAAGAATTGATGTAACCTGGTTACAAATAAGTCTCATTTTAGTATTTACTCATTTCTCATTTTATATCTTCAGGGTATTGCTGCATTATACATTTGCCGAGCTGGAAAGTAACTAGCTGCACCTACACTAGCTGTATTAGAGCATACTATATTTTTAGAGTAATGGTACTTCTGAGTAGTGTGAAAAGACTGGAAGTTTACTATTTTTCAGATAAATTACTCCCACATTTACCTGACTAGATTAATTACTTTTGAGTATTTGGCATTTACAAAAAGACTTTGTATTCTTTTTATTCATCATAACAGATACTATAGCTTTGTTTATGTGAGCTAAAGAGACACCATGCCCAAACTTCAAGCTGATAATGACTCATCTAATTATTTGTAAAGGCCATACTAAATCTCTAAAGGAGAATTTGCAAGGAACAAAGTATTTGATTATGTTATTTAGCCGGTACTTTTACTCATTATTTTCTCCAGTACTTGAGTAAAATATTTGAATACTCTTTCCTCTCCTGTTTCTTTGACAGAAAGCAGCAGTGAATTATTGACATGGATTAGACCTAAAATGATTATCCAGTGGAAATGGCTCAAACCAGGCAGGTTAAGCCTTCACACATCCTTGTTATAAATGATCACATGCATACCGTACTGGAGCGCCTGCATCAGTCACAAGTACCATGTCATAATAATATCAACAGGCAGTGGCAGCCTCCTTAGTCCATTGAATAGCCTTCATGAATCTATTGAATAGCCTGAAGGAAGATCCCAGCTGTGCTGTGTGTATTTGTGTGTCTGTGTGAAAGTCTACAAACTCGCCTCTTCCTTGTATGTAAATGCGTGCATGTGTGTGAGCGTGTGTGTTAGTATGTGCTCGTGTATGTGTGTGTATGATAGCTATAACAGAGGGTCTGGCTAAGTGCCGGCAGGACTGCTGACAGAGCCTCAGTGCTGTGTATGAACAGAAGATCTCCCAGGGTGGCCATTAGCCAGATATACACCAGGACTCATCGGAGACGGCGTCTTAAACATACTTAATACACATCACTGCTCCCTCAGAGGGGAGGGTCTTTGTGCACGTATATGTGTCTGTTTTTGCTCCTATATGTGTGTGTGTGTGTGTGTGTGTGTGTGTGTGTGTGTGTGTGTGTGTGTGTGTGTGTGTGTGTGCGTGTACTTGTGTGTGTCTGACTGTGAACGTCTTTATCAAACTTCCATCAGATATATTTTTGTTATGTAGATTTCTTTTCTAGTATTGGGGCTTTCAGACTAATGAGAGAGAAAAAATGGAGATAAAGAGAGAGAGTGCAGACCACCTACTGATGGGTGTGAAATTGTAATCCACTGTCTGCTGAAAAAATATTAAATTGGATGTTGAGGTACTGAAAATCACTGAAAATCAGTTTTGTTTTTACTCCCTCGATTAGCTTTAGTTTTGAAAAATGTTGTCTTTTTTTAATTTATTTTTTTACTTTTCCCACACTCCAACTCTTAGCTATGTGCCAATTGCTTTGCCAATAGAACCAATTGAGATCAATAAATTGTGATTTATTTCAATAAAACATATTAATTTATTTATTTTATCTCATGTAATGTAATTAAATGCGTTACAATTTGAAGGATGTAAAACCTTGAAAGCACCAAGGCATATATCATCACACTATCTGACCCAGAACAGATGCACAGGGACCGAGTAGGAACTCACGTGATGATTTTAACTTGAGAGTGAAGCCAACAGCCTCTCATGATGAAAGTGATTATTTTTTTACCATTTCACAGTTTGTTGACAGAAGAGAAATATGTAAAAGATGGAATGGCGAACATCATACCAGACTAACGAAAATAAAATACAAAATAGATGTTTCTATTTGGTTTACCGCCAATCTAATAATACACTTTGGGTGAGTGGTGATTTATGACTACCCTTTTTTAAAAAACATTTCCCTCTCAGCTTCACCAAATAACATCGGCATGTTTTACCAGCATGTGGACAGACACCAGATTGTCCCGTCATCACTCTCTCAGGATTGTTAGCTGTCACAGGATGCTGTTTCTCACAATGGGATGTCATCCTGGAATGCAAGAAAGTCTCCCTGCATCCCGTGGTTTTCATAGCACACATGATTTTGAGGTTTTGATAGTAAATATGATTTGTTGTTTCCTCGTGGAGACAAGAACATCATCTTGTGCTCAAGCTGTTTGACATGTGTAGGGAAGCACAAGGGAGGAAGGGACTAGAAGAACTGGAAGACTTGGAGTTGAGTTTGATTTTTGAGGACCCAACTGTCATATTACACAGAAATGTTGTGTATCTGTGTATCTGCATGTTCCCCTGAGAGCTTTCCCCAGTCTCTCTAGCCCACCTCCCTCTCTTCACGATCACAATATGTCTTTGTTTTGAGAGAAAAGTTGGGAGAATTTGAGTTCAAGGAAAGCTGAAGTAAAAGCAGAGACCTTCAGAAGTTTGTAGCCTCATAATTTTTCCCCATTTAATTTGCAGGTCATAAAAATATCTTCACTGCATGTGAGGTCACAGACTTTATTAGCCGGTCAGACGTATCAAAGCCTTCCTGTATTACAGCAGGCGTCACATTAGTCTGAGTCTCTGTACGATCACAGAGAAAACAGTTGTGGGACTAATTAATTTGATTGACAGCTTGACATGACATCATCAGTGTTGCAGTAATCCCTGGATCCAGGCCCACCATCTCCTCCCTGAAGGTGTTCGACATGCGTGTGTGTGTATGTGTGTATAGGTCTTGTGTGTAAAAGATTGTTAACCGTGCATGTGTGTCTTCATGTCTTTCTCGGCCTGTGTGTGTGTGTGTGTGTGTGTGTGTGTGTAAGAAATGTGGAAGGACAAATGATAAAGCCGTGATCTGAGCAGCGAAACAGCGGCTGCACGAGTGGAGAGGAAAGAGGTCATCGATGAGCACAACAGCATCCCCCCCCCCCCCCCCCCCCCCCCCGTTAAAGCCTACACCAGTTTCAGAGAGGAGAGAGAGAGAGTCTGCACAACTCCATTAGTCCTCTTCCTGCTTTTCATCATCATCATCATCAGCCCTCAGTGGGATAAACAGCAAAACCTCCTCCCTCTAAAACGGCGAAACCCCTGCGTCGGTTTGACAGCTCTGTCCCGACTCCAGGGCCATGTCGTCCCGTCTGTCACCTGCTTGAGTTATTTCACGGCTCCAGGAATGCCAACGTGAATATAAAGGAGTTTTTTGTTCGGGGTGGGAATTTCTCACCCGCGATGCGTTTTCTATCTTCGGGACAGCTCGGGGGCGTTTGTCTTCCCTCCCTCCTTCTCAGTCATATTCTCACAGCTATTAGTCATTCTCTGTAATTGTGGAGTATGATGAGAACTTGGCAGGGGAGGCGCCTCCCCCGTCCCATCCCCCTGTCCCATCCCCCGTCCTACTGCGGAGAAGACTCCAAAGAGCCTGTCTTTAGCCCGGGTGCCAGAACATTCTCACAACACAACAACACTAAGCTGGCGAGGTTTACAGCG
This sequence comes from Hoplostethus mediterraneus, assembly GCA_034670385.1. Classification (NCBI taxonomy): domain Eukaryota; kingdom Metazoa; phylum Chordata; class Actinopteri; order Trachichthyiformes; family Trachichthyidae; genus Hoplostethus; species Hoplostethus mediterraneus. Next base: position 4,379,158 of record JAXDDW010000011.1, on the reverse strand, counting down.
AGTGAAGAGGGGCTCAGACAGAGAGACAGAAGTAAGTAAGGTCTAGGGGGGACGCAAGGAGGAGAGGAAGAGGTGGGAGAGAAATGGAGTCGGAGGGAGAGAAAGCGAGAGACCGAGGGAGGAGGAATGGGAACGGGGAAAACACACACAAATACACACAAATAAACACACACAGCGTCAGAGCACTGGCCTCTGCTTGCCAAAGTGTGAGACCCCCGTACGCCATCGCTGGCTCGGATTCAACTCCTGTTGGGGAGTGAGAATTGAGTAGTGGGGGAGGGGGGTGGGGGTGGGGGTGGTCCTTACAAGCTGGATAAATACAGCATTTCTGTGGCTGGATAGAGAACAGCCTCTTCACCAGATGTTCACTACTCCCTGGGAAAGCACCTGCAGGTTTTCTAACACCTCCTGCAACATGTTGGCATATTACAGCAGACCCTGCTAATTGCCCAGTAGGGGGTTTACCTGTGCAGTATTCTGATATAAACAATACTGTTGAAACCTTAAATTGTCGTTCTAGAGAAACGCACAGTACTATATACACACTATATAGACCTAGCCAAATCCCACTTCCGACACGGTTGCTGCACTGCGGCTCTACGGTTACTCCGCCCTCCCATGTGAATTGTATGGAAACTCTTGCGCTGTTAAAGGGTAGATCAGGGATGTGATCAGAAACACAAAACAAATCAGGAAAACTAGCATCTCCCATTAGAAATGAATGGGATTTGAATGTGTAAAAACCTGTCACATCTCTGATAGATGTATGGTGTGAAGACTGTATTATTTCCCCGCTAAACGCACAGCAGAAACCAGTACTGCGCAGGTACCTGGGTTCAGTGTCCTCGGCCCATCCTCTCCTAGATGCTCCAATGTCTCTGGTGTCAAGAAGCATCATCATTCCTGCCCAGGCCAGCTGTGTAAAGACACAAAAATGAAGCCACGGGGTCGTATCACATGCCTGTGGAAGGCCTGTCTGTGTCAACCCTCCAGCGCCCGGAGGACTGCTGTTGTGTAAGGAGGCAGTCGGCAGGCAGAGTGTGGGAGAGTTCAGTCAGGGCATGTGGCAGTGACGGCAAGGCCAATGCTGGTTACCGCAGTCTCACATGAGCATAAAGTGTGTGTGTGTGTGTGTGTGTGTGTGTGTGTGTGTGTGTGTGTGTGTGTGTGTGTGTGTGTGTGTGTGTGTGTGTGTGTGTGTGTGTGTGTGTGTGTGTGGGGAAGAAAGAGTTACAGGCTCACTGTTTATATTTGTTGCTGCAGTGCCATCACTACAATGACTTACACACAAAAAAAGTCATACTTACTTACTAATATCTCAGATACAACACACATATATTGACTTGAGGGAACTAACCCTAACCCAATCAACATTTTGTTGGGCCTGTCATATTTTTAGCTGTGCTGAAATATTGATAGCACCAGTGCATGGAGCATTAAAGTTTCAGCGATGCTCTTCTCTGAGCTGCATGGCTGCCTGAGCTGTTCCCAGGTCCAGAGTCTCTCTAGGAGTTAACACATATAAATCAGTAAGGTCCTAAGTAGTTCCCAGTGCGTCCTGCAAGAATTTCCACTATGCTCGTGTTACGATATTATTAAAACACAGTAGGACAGTATCAGCTTCCTTTCCTTTGTCAGGTAAACACTTCCTGATATGTTTACACATATTTCCAGTCACCAGTCACACAGTCAATTTAGCAAGTTTTGGATTGGATGAGCAAGTTTTTCCCACCCTAGCATCTAGACTAGATGTGCATATGTGTCTCAATCGACTGCAGCCAAAAACCTCAGTATTGCCTGTTTTCAGAAAATAAAATGTAGTTCCAGGATGTGAAAACTGAACCTTTGGAGCCTTTAAATAGTTGCAGAACCTCCAAGGGTGCAATCTTTCAGAGATACAAGGCTGCGCTCTGTTTTGTTGCCTCGTCAATAGCGGAGGCCAACAGGGCTGCGGTACTTTGGATGAATCTGGAATGAGTCAGGCCACTTTCATTGTGTTCACTTGAGAAAAGCTGGGGGATTTAGTGCGCCTTGTGAAATGGCAACCCTCTGGAGAGTTGGACCTAGTCTCTTGGATCTTTTGGCTGTGAGCGGCATTTTGATAGGTTGTGCATTTGGAACAGGCTTTGGCTAGAGTTGTGTTGGGCTGTGTTTTGTTATGACTGTTTACTATGCAACATGTGTATTGCATTGAGATCATAATCAAAGTGTACCCTGCGGTATACAGTACACAATATATATATATATATATGTGTAGGTGTTGGAATAAACCACCAAACAGGCAGCGTGGGATGGAGAATTATTTTGGGGGTAACTTTTTGCAACCAAGACCATGTTATTGCTCAACAATGTGTATATGTTGTGTGAGTGATGTTGTGTGAATGGTGTCACCGACAACCTGCAGTTTGTGTTTGTGTGTCTATTTCTTTTCCTATCCAGCTCTGTGTTTGTTGATAGGTAGTGAACAGTCAGGGCCCAGGGACGTCCTCAGAGAGCCAGAGGATCACATACTGCATGTGTAATTCACAGCTTAGGATGGATCCCGCTGTTTAAAATAGAGCAATCTGTAAATAAAGTAGGACTGACAGTTGTTTTTGAGTGTGTTTTATTTCTTTATGGTGCAAAGGGAGGAAAAACTGAACAAAATGGATTCGCATAGGCACACATGCGTACATGCACTTGCATCCTCACACACAGATTTACATTTCACTGAGATTTCAATTCACAAGGGCATGTGGATTTTGTTTGAAGTCTCAATGATGATTTCTTATTCCACCCCCACTCCCACAGTCATTGAAGGGAAGCGAATGACCTTGAAGCCCAAGGAAGAGGTGTGTGTGTGTGTGCGCATGTGTGTGTGTGTGTGTGCGTGAGAGAATGTAAAAGACAGACAGAGAGAGAGAGAGAGTGATACAGATCTCATCTTAGGTAGTGCTGCAGTAGTGACAAATGAAATCTCCAGCACACCCCTTTTAAAGCTGCGCTGGGATCTGCTCTCTCTCCATTAGAAGAATGACTCCAGTTTACTCCCGCGCTCCATTCATCTTCACACTCCATCTCCATTTCACCGTTTGATCCATCCATCCATTCCGTCACTGGAACACCTGCTACCATAGCAACTCAACCCCCCCCCCCCCCAGTTAGTGGCAAAGTGAAGCATGCTGGGTAATTCGACTTCACCTGGAACATTTCTCCTGGGGGAGTATTCTGTCCTTGAACCATTTTGCCTCATAATAGTCATTTCCCTGCTTAAGAAGGACTAAATTAAATAATCAGTGCATAATGGAATAGTAAAACCTCGGCCTACATAATGGAAGATATTGTATACGCATTAAAATGTATTATACCCTGCTGGTTTAGGGATATTCCAAGTCATATCAATCCTTTCCTCTCCTGCTGTCGCTTACCATGGTCTGGGTGCGTGCCCAGTCTGCCCACATATAATGAATTCATAATAGTAAGCAGAATCCTTACTTCTGTCATCTCCTGCTGCTTGTCCAGGTGAAGCCAGCTACACATGATTGCTGGTGTGTTGATTGCAGCGTCTGTGGCAGGCAGGCAGGCAGGCAGGCAAGTGGACAAGAAGACCAGAGGCTGAGAAGTTAGAATTGAACAGTGTGATTAAGAGCCGTTATACCTCAGCGGCTCGGTCCATCATTGGTGGAGCCATGCTATGATGTCACAAGATATAGGGCAAGGCCTAAAATCAGACCAGGTCCCATATCAGCCCTCTCAGAATTACAATCACCCTCATTCATTAAAAATATTACATGCACAAGCATTTTAACATGGAATACACAGCTTGAAAATAGAGTAGAGCACTACATGCCTCTCTACGACCTTTATACCTCCATAGCTCTTCTTCATCTGTGAAGTGAATGCCCCATGCAGCTGCGAGGTGGTGACTTGTGGGTAGCTGGTATTACATCCACAGAGCCAACCAGCACTGCCGAAGCGCCCTATGAGCATGGCACTGAATCCTTCAGGGGTGCTGCACTGCAGGCAACCCTGAGCTATTACCTCTCTGCATCATGCATATGGTTGCTGGCTACATGTGTTTGTTTGTGAAAAAGCAAATTCCAATCACACTCATTAAGTGGCAAATAAAGTCATATTAATGCGGAGTGATTAAACGTGCAGAGTGAATGCCTAGAGGATGCTGATGGGAAGAAAACAGCTTGAAGCAGTCATGCCCCAGTTCTCCATGTCTGCTCTCTTCAGCTTAAAGCTTCTCCCCATATGCATGTTGTCAGCATCCTACTGTAGAAAAACCTTGCATCCCTGATTTTGCTTTATTTCTGACTCTTCCCTACACTGAGGAAACTGTTTCTTGACCCAATGACAAGCAGATAAAAATGCATCGTCAACAGCAAGAGTCAAGCTGGTCGGTTTACTAGGCAACAGGCTCTTCTGTTAAAGTTAATGTAAGATTTTCCATCTACCATTACTTCATGGCCTGGCTCATGCTCAGTAACACCTAGAGGGAACATACCCTGCATGATAGTGAGACACACAGCGAACACATTTACAACCACGATCCCAGATAGCTTGATGGAGGAGGGCAAAGCGTTCCAATTTCCAATGACCCCTGACCTGCCCTACAGAGGTTTACCAACCCCCCCCCCCCCTTACATTACAGCATCAGACAATGTGTTGCATTTAGCCACAGTGTTTGAGTCCTTGGGCAAACAGGAATTGGGGACACTTAGCAAGGTGAAAACTAGTCAGTCAGTAATAAGGTGATGTGGATGTTTTTCTTAAGGTTAAATCTAACATTGTTCCATACAGAGGAATCTACTCACTCCATTACTCCTCTACTCCCACTGCCCTGTCATTTTCTGCTCCTATCACTTTATTGTTTTTACTTCTTTACTCCCAGGCTACTTGTAATTACAAGGATTCATGAGTATTTGCTTATTCCCCTGTTTGCCCGTATTATAAGTTGCTCTGGATAAGAGTGAATACCTAACAATACCTACCAATATAAAATGGTCGAACTGTGAGCCTGCTGCTGATATAGTAGGTGTTTTGGGTTCCTGGCAGTGAATTTCTCTGCAGTCCTGGAAGCTGGCTGTGATGACAGGTGCGTAGGAGAAGCAAGGCAGGCCACAGTAAATGTAAAAAACAGTGGCACAGCATCTTCCCTTCTGCATAAATGGCAGTTCTCTAAGTGTGCATACTAGCAACCCCTGTAAAACCATGGTGGCAGACAGATATTTCCCAATATATATGAAATATGCAAGTTACCTGTGAACAGCATATTGAATTTAATTTTATTAGAATTTATTTCTACCGTCGACTAGTATATCACCAAGCGATCAGCCGTCTTGTTTAATTGTTTCCGTGTGTACAATGTGTCAATACCCAATAAAACTGTGATTTTCAATGTCCAAGTGAAGACGGTATGCCGGCGTGTTTTCCATTTTTCTGCTTGACAGTCAATCGAGGTTTGAGAGAGCCGACACTGAATCACTGAATGGAAAGGCTGTGAGAGGAGAAGCCGCTTGGTAGACTGATTAATCCCTGATGAGACTGGACTCCCCCTGAACGTGTGTGTGTGTGTGTGTGTGTGTGTGTGTGTGTGTGTGTGTGTGTGTGTGTGTGTGTGTGTGTGTTGGTGTGGGTGTGTGTGTGTGCTTGACACTGTCACTTGTCCTCACTAAACCTTTTTCCACATTCTTACGCATTCTTCTTCTGTTGCTTGTTGCCTTGCCCCCCTTCTGCTGCTTTTCATACATAACTTACCAGCCTTACTTGCCTGAGGACGTCCCACAGTGTGAGAATACAAAGCACAAAACCGATCCTTGCAGCTACTGTTTGTCATTTCCAGTCTTTTTTGTTAGTATTAGAGTGTTGCGGCTGAAAGCATCACAGCGTGTGGAGTTGGGCAGTCGCATTTTGGCCAAAGTGTAGGGGAAAAGAAAATCCTCTGTCAAGGGTCCCGGACCAGAGAATGGTGGGGAAGGTAGGCAGCGACACCATTATGCAAGAGGACAGGCTGTGTATTTCCTCTCCTTGAAGATATTTTACATACCACACACCTCCTCTTTTATGTTTTCTGCTCCTCTCACCTTCACTCCTACTCCTTTTGTAACCCCCCCCCCCATCCCCATCCCCTTTCTGCCGGTGGGAATCCCATGTGTGACGACAGAAGCTGATGCTGCAGTAAAGTACTGACTGTGTTGCTGAAGTTTTGACTCAGACTGCTGTAACTCCTGCAGCCGCGTGACGCCCTTGCGGTGTCAAACAATTAACAAAAGGCTGCAGGGAGGGAGGGAGGGAGAGAGAGAGAGGGGGGGGGGAGTCAAGTACAATTTTGGCTAGGATATTATCTACAGATCCTCTTTCTCTGTCTCTCTATCACTCCGTCCCCGTATCACACTTCAACTCCTCTTAAGTCATTCATTATATGAAGTAGCCCACAAGTTCCCTTAACAGAGTGTGAGTGGCTTTTCTGTTCTTAACTAATCACAGGCCTTCTTGTGTTACTAGTAATATTTGTAGCCTAAGGTGTATTTCTGTTACTGTTATCCTCTACCATTCGGAAGATATTACACCAATCAAACCTGAATAACAACACACCCATTCATGAATACACACATACACAAGAATGGTATCATGAACACCAGGATGAAGTCGAACACCTTGCCCGGCCTCCCCAACCTCCGGATCAAGACATTATTGAATCGTGCCAGGTAGATTTCCACCTCCTTCATCCCTTAGGGAACTGGAGGGTTTCCTTCTTGAGGAAAGGTCTAATATTCTAGTTCACGATAGTTCATGACTTGTATGACAGCATTCCAGTGAGGACTGAAACTCTTCTGAAGGCAACGGGTGGCCCTACTTCTTATTAGGTAGTATGCATATCGAGCGAATCATGGTGAATTAGGTGTTTCTGTTATTTTGTCCACTCCCTGTAGTTGTAGTCGGAGTCATTTCTTCTGAATTTCTTTCTTTAGGGGCTAGGGTTGAGCCATATGATTTTCAGCCTCTCCCTTCCTCAGTTGTGATCCCAACCACACTGTGTTATAAGGACCAAATCCCCAGAGTGGAAGCGTCAGCAAAACACCAACAGCTGACCTGCAGCCTGCTGAAGTCTGTCCTCTGTTCTCTCCTGTCCCTACAGAACCACACAGAGAGGCAGAGCTAAGTAGGACAAACATGTTAGTGGTGTACACACTAATCCCCAACTCATAAAATCTATTTTATATTTTTGTTTGTATCAGGATGTTAGCCTTGCCAACTTTTACATTTTAGTCTGTCTCAGCTGTGACTGTGCAGTAAAAATGCTCCTTCTATCCAGCACCCTTGGACAGAAGGAGGGAACCCATTATGATTGTTTTTTTTTCTGTTCTCTCATCTGCTCTTTTCCCCTCTACTCTTTTTCCTTTTTTATCTGTTGTCTCCTCTTCACTACCAAAATATCTAATATTTGCAAAGAAGTTGAAGGACATGAGAATACAGCTTTAAACAAGGCATGCACACTGTCCAGTATGCAGCTGCTCTTAAAGAATGCATCCGGTAGCAGTAGGTCTTTTATGCCAAATCTATAACTTCAATCTTTTATAACTCCACAGGTAGATGTGCGGCCAACACACTGCCTCCTGCTGGTAATTGAGGACATGACAATTCAAGCAAGGTTGCTTCACAAGACATTAATAATAATCCGTTGCCCATAAAGACGTTACACGTTATTATATATCTACATAACCTCTGTGGGCCTGTAAATTCAAGGCAAAGACAAAAGTGTGAGCTGCCTTTGCGAATTTTCAATTTCTAGGTGGGGTGCTCACTTTAGCAGCAGTTTCTTTTTTGCCAACGTTGAATCTTCTCATTTATCTTTACCTGTCTCCACTCCTCATCAACAGTCAGGCCAAACAGGCATGCAGATGAAGGGAGACAGAGACATTGACAGATAGAGAAAGAGAGCTATAGAAAGTCCTATGCATTGTGGGTGGATGTGGGTGGGCATGATTTGTATGCACATATGTGCGCGGATGCTTGTGTGTGTGTGTGTGTGTGTGTGTGTGTGTGAGTGAGTGAGTGTGTGAAAGAAGTGTCAACTGATTGCTGATCTGCCCAAGACAGTGTGTGTGTTTGTATAGAGTGTCATCATCCCGTAGTTCATTTCATGGATATCAGTAAATCTCGCTCACAAAGAGCTGCTAGTCAATACACACACACACACACACACACACACACACACACACACACACACACACACACACACACACACACACATACAAGCGATGCACTAGACATTCTGCATGCACATACATACTACACATAGAGGTGCATACTCACATTAACATATAGACGGGCTTAAGCGCCCCATCCCCCCACCCTCCCATCTCAAGCACACATACATGCATACAGATAGGCACAAATGCACGTACACACAGAAGCACACACACTTGCTCAAATAGCTGTATTAGCTAAGTGCCGAAGTGTACAGACTAGACCAAGACACCCATGGAGGGAGCTGCACTGTGTCACAGCAGGGTAGAAGCCGGGCTGGTAGATGGTACTATTTAGGAAAAGGCCTTTCCTTTTTCTCCCCCTGTTTCCTGCTGTACCTCATCACCCGGATCAATGGTAATCCAGCCTGGCCAGCTGAGAGTAAAGGTGTGTGTGTGATGGGCTGGACATGTGTGTGTGACTAAGACAGGGACTGGAGGGACTTAGAAAGAGAGAGAGAGAGAGAGAGAGAGCAGAGAGAGAAAGAGAGGGGGGGGGGTTATGGAAGTCAAAAAGTCAAGAGCAAGTCACTGCCTTCTGTGTGTGCTCTGGATTCTTGTCCTTATCTCTTGTTGTTTTTCTTTGAGAGAGAGAGGAGAGGGAGGGAGAGATGGTGGGTGACGAGAGAAGGAGTGAAAGGACCAGATAGTCAGGTCTCAGTCTTTAGGATTCCCTCCCCCTGACTCTGTCTCTCTTCCTCCTCCTTCTTTTGCTGTCTTTTTCTCCTTTTCTAACTTTTTTCATCACTCAGCTGTTGCCTGAAACCAGTCGGTTTCCCTCCCACTAGCAGGGGGGATGTGGAAGAGAAAGCTGCAGATCAGCAGGACTAGAGCCTCACGCAGGAACGCCGCGGCTCTGTAAGTCCCTAGAACCACAGCAAAGCAATGCAACGGATGGGACTTTCTCAATGGTCTTTTAGTTTGACTTAATAGGAAAGACTGTGTCAGGAACTAGTTCAAACAATAAGGGACGTGTTGTCTGTGCTGTCAAGTGAGGTAAGGCAGATTTAATTGATTTATGGGCTCTTCTTGGTCAAAAAAAGACAGAGGCTACTGTGTGTTTTGACTTTGTTTGGGCTCTTTCTGTCTGAAAAACATCAAGGAATCTGTCACATGCTACCACTAGTTTAGTGTGACTCACTGCAATTGAATTACCTTTCTAGCATGTAGGTTTTGGGCTTTTGGCCAACAAACATTTTTTGAGCTGTCAGGATTGCAATGTGCACTTTGGTAATAAAACCTTTTGGCTGTAAATTGAGACTGTGATTAATTGTGAAAACTTCTTCTACCTGTTTAGCTAGAGGTTTGTACCTCCAAGGCCAAGGGAGTTTGCCTCAGGCTGTGAGAGTGCTGAAGAGCTCCTGCCACACATTCCCCCCAGATAATTACGGGCTGTTGATGTACTTATGGAGTTCTGCTAAATTGTTGACCATGCTAAAATGTCTGTTAGTATTACTCAGTTATCACTTTATCAATTATTCAAAGCTTCTACTGTCGGCTGGGCTTGGATGAGACCAGGACTGGGCATCAGATTTGTTCAGATTTAACAAAGGGGACGTGATGTTGTTTTGAGACCCCTTTTTCTCTAAGGGATGCATAACATGTTTTGCATCCCCCATAATGCAACCAGTGGGTTTAGGGGAACTAGCACGGTTTCTGTGTCTGCTGTCGTATTGCTACTTGGTTGAGATCAGAGCTTACTCATCCAGAAGATAACAACATGTACATGTAAATGTATTGCAACAAAGAGAAGCTTAATTCTAAAATGCTTTTAGGAAACCAAGCCAGAACTATAGATCATCCCCTGATGTATGATCAATATCTATGGAGGTGGATCAGAGCTGACACAGAGAACTACCCAGTGATTCAGCACATCTGTGAGATAGATAGATAGATAGATAGATAGATAGATAGATAGATAGATAGATAGATAGATAGATAGATAGATAGATAGATAGATAGATTCATTCATTCATTCATTCATTCATTCATTCATTCATTCATTCATTCATTCATTCATTCGTTAATCTAAAGTATTTTTTAGAATGGAAAGGCCTGATTTCAGTGACAGATATACCAACCACTGCTACAAATTACCTGCATTTGACTGTTGGATAGTTTTTTGTTTTTAGCCTTGGATTGCATCTTCTGTGTTAGCACAAATTAGGAGGAAACATTTCGGAGGCAGTGCTTTGCTGCCTCACCATCCCCACTGGAATAAATCAACCACTGTGAGCGAGGAAGCTGACATGGTTTGCATCTGCTGGGCTGGGAGGAGACCAGAGAGAAGAGACTAAACTAGACAGTGATTCAGCACATCTCCAACAGCCCTGCCCTGATTCTCTCTCTCTCTCTCTGACTCTCTCGTTCTCTCTCATTCCCCTTGCATAACGCTATGTATGGTCCTGATTATGGACCTATTACTACTGGATGTATGGCTGATGTGACAGCATTATGTAAGAGCAGCCGTGGACTGGACAATGCATATTCGTTCTTCAAGGCCAAGACCAACACCGAGAGAAATCAATGGCTATGAAAAATAGGGAAAGCCTCACACACACAATAACTGTAGAAGTAGGACACATGATCAGGGCATTACATCACATTGACTGTGAAGGTTACAGTCTGGATCAGAACATCTGCTAAATGTAGCCTATTTGCAGTGGACTCAGTTGGTGATTATAACAGCGTGGCGGACAATAAAAAGTGTATGATTGTCGTCGAAAGTAAGATGTGTACAGCATGCACATCCAAAACCCTGACAGGGTGCTTGGTATTAATCATCCTGGATTAATGCTTGAATGGAGGCCAAATGAGATTGTATAGCGTTGAGAGTTGTGGAACAAGTCTTTACATCATTATTGCAAAGAAAAACACAAGGAGAGATTGATTGTGTCAGTGACTAAGTAGTAGATTACCACATCCAATAAGGATCCTGAAGGGGTTGTGTTCTGTCTGATTGCCAAGTTGTAAATTATCACTCGAAAGAACACTATGTTGTTATACTTGCCCACTGTACCAGCTCTCGTTACATGATTCGCTCCAGGCTACAACAGCGTGTGCATAAAAATTCACCAAATGATGTAATTACGTTGATTGAGCAGTATGTGTGTACGTTGCCCAGTTCCCACGGTAACAAGTTACATAACGTAGCTATTCCCCACTCCACCATAATAGTCTCTGCTTTTTCTTCTCTTTCTAACCAGGGCTGAAAAAACAGAAGTATTGAGTGAAGACCTGCTACAGGTAATAATAAAGCTGTATTTTCTGTGTGTGTGTGTGTGTGTGTATGTGTGCATGCATGTATGGATGGATGCTTTTTTGCACACACACCATGCCATTCCTCAGTATCTTTGTGAATTATGTTTGCTGTTCCTCTCAGAGGAGAAATCATTATTGCTGTAAAGTAGTCAAAATGCGTCAAATGAATTTCTGAAATGGCTTCCTGAATTACCTCTCAGGCAAAGTTAACAAGCGCTGAAAGGGAACTTCTTATTGCAAGACAAAGCCTGACCGCCCCTACTGATTGACTTCGGGTGCAGCACTGTAATTGATCAGATTAATGAAGCCCTCACCGGCAGGGACATCAGTTCCACTGAGTTGGTTTAATAATGATATGACAGGCATTCAACTAGAAGAGGTAATAGTCTCACCAACTGAGAGGACCTCATTTCATTTTGGAGACAGACAGCTCTGACAGACAGCTGATTTCAGCAGAGCCTGTCTTTTCTGATTCGATCTGACTGACTTCGTACTTCAGCCTCAGGGACTTGGGATGCTGAGTGCCTGCATGTACATGTCTAACTGCCAATGAGGTTGTCCTGACACTGAGGTCAGCTGTACATGAGATGTGAATGCAAACCTACATTCAGTTGGAGTGTGTGTGTGTGTGTGTGTGTGTGCGTTGGCCTGAAATCCATCCCCTGCTCACTGAGGCCTGTCCCCCTTGTCTTTCTTTCTTTCTTTCTGTGTGTGTGTGTGTGTGTGTGTCAGGTGGAGAAGCGTCTGGAGCTGGTCAAGCAGGTGTCCCACAGCACACACAAGAAGTTGACCGCCTGTCTGCAGGGCCAGCAGGGCGTGGATGTGGACAAGAAGTCTGTCAGATCACCCTCGGTGAGAGGCCCAATGGACTTAAGTGTGGTGTGTGTGTGTGTGTGTGTGTGTGTGTGTGTACCATGGCATGCCTTCCTGTCTGTTTCGTCTTGCTGAACTGTACTCAAATTTGTGTGTGTGTGTGGATGCATATGTGTGTGAGAGAGAGAGACAGATAGAGAGACATTCATTCTGTTTTTCGGTCGGTCTCTTTTCAGACAGGGATACTGACGGTCAGCCTCCATCAGAAATGAATCTGTTTTGCCAAGTTAATATTATAGATCCTAATGAAACTAATGGAATGAGTCAGCTTCTACTTCTTCTTTTTCCTTGGTACAAGGGCTAAATCCTTTCTTGTGTTGGCATCCATATTCTCCTCCTGGATACGAACAGTCATATCAAAGGTTCTTATGTGAAAATAAACCACAGAAGTATCTGTTCATTTTGGGACGGATCAATCCTGCTGCCCCCTAACAGTACATGTTGTGTGTGTGTGTGTGTGTGTGTGTGTGTGTGTGTGTGTGTGTGTGTGTGTGTGTGTGTGTGTGCTTGTGTGTTTGTTTGGGTGTATCCGCATTTTTTTCCACTTAGAAAAAGCTTCCCCTTACAACACTAGCACAATGTATGGTGGAGGGGGCTGCAGTGCTTGGGGACGAATCTCTATTAGGGTGAGTACACACACACACACACGCACACACACACACACACACACACACACACACACACACACACACACACAGAGTAATTTCTATAATTACAAATTGATTTTTGGAGCCATTGCCAATGTGTTTTCAAAGGGCACTGACATGGCAAGGAATGCTTCTGTCACCGAGTGAGCCAGTGCTGATCTATGTGTTCTCTATGGTGTTATCTATGGTCATTAGAGAAGTATAGACTCAACCTCAATATAGATGAGGACAGACCTTCTGTTAATGGGTGACCTACTTTTACCAAATTATTTCTGGCATGAATTTAAAACCATTTATGGAATGTTATTGTTATTAAAACCTTTGCCAACAAATTAGCTCATGAAGATAGAATCATCTGTGCTTTTTAATTCAGGTAACTGAAGAATAAATGGAAATCGGACATTTTGGCATTAAACCCTTTATCCTCACATGTTGCTTTCAAACTGTAGAGATCCCACTGTTCATATGTGTCATACTTGTCAGTTCCAAGAGGAAAATGGAAATGGAAATGGAAAGTCCTGCAGATAGGAAGGGCGACCTCTACAGTGGCTATTACTAGTGAATTATATTCAACATCTATCAACAATTTGTGGATACCGTACAGCAGATAATGGATCAGATCTTGGTCAATGTTTTGTGCTTTTTTGCCCCCTTCCTGCTCTTTCACAGTGTGTATTCTCAGGGGGTGTGGAGCAGTTTGGCATCACATAAAACATATGTACTATATCACCTTTGTTAATTTTAAGGGAATATTTTAAGGGAAAACTGAGCAATCCAGAAAAGAGATGTATGTCTATTACCCTAGCAAACTTAATTTCTGTAGTGACTGCATTGGAGAACTACATTTCACAAAGTGACATATGTGCGTTCACTACGTATTCTCATTGGCTGTTGACTGATGTTGCCTTTTCCTATTGGCTGCTGCAGGAAGATGCTGAAGCTGTGTGGCGACACACAGGACAGGCTAGCTCAGGAGCTTATCATGTTCGAGCTCACCATCGAGAGAGACGTGATCGAGCCCCTTTACGACCTTGCAGAGGTACTTGAAAGATGCTACATGAAAGACAGTGTAATTAATATAAAATAAAATGTGTTTCAATTTGGGAGATCTGTAACATAATTCCATTCAGAAACTTCTTTCAAGTAGACCATAGGCTGGTAATGTTTACATCAAAAGCAGTGGGGAGGGGAAATAAGAAAATATGGAGAAAATAATATGGGATATATACAGTAAATTGTCTTATGTGGAATATATGAAAGAAAAAATCCAATTATGTTTTGCAAATTGTCCAGTATACTAATCTTCATGAGAATAGTCGCCAAGTAACTGGTGTAATGATGAGATGATGATTTGCTACAACAGGTGCAAAGCCTCTGACAATACTGAATCTGTTTCCAGCCGTCTTTCACACCAGCAGACAACAGACTAAATAGCCCTCTCTGCTCTGGCTTCTCAGGTGGAAATCCCAAATATCCAGAAACAAAGGAAACATTTAGCAAAACTAGTCCTGGACATGGACTCGGCACGTACACGGTAAGAGCGTTACTGTGAGTGTGTGTGAGTGTGTGTGTGCGTGTGTGCGTGTGTGTATGTGCGTGTGTGTATGTGTGAGAAAGAGACTTGGCCGTGTTCTGGTACAGAGAGAAACTCCATCCCCTGTGAATGGATCTGTCTTGAAGCTTCCCACTGAATGTCACTGGGATTTAATTGCACATAATGTACACAGTGAGGTTTTAACCTCCCTCACCCTAAAGACTGTCAGACGTTTGTGCAAAAATCTGACTTAATTCCAGTTTCGACCTATTTGATCCTTTTTACTTGAATTATTAGATTGTATTGTATTATTATTGTTGTTGCCATATTCATTATTTTGGTTATTTTTATTTATTTATTTCTGAGTATTGACGCTTTGATTGACACATTATTTTTACTTCATTATTTGACATCATTAGTGCTGCCTTTGCCATATTTTTGTATGTTTCTATTATTCGCTCAATCATCTTCCCCTTTTTTTTGTTTGTTTGTTTGTTTACCTCCTGACCCCTGTTACTTGTCCTTTTGTTTTGTCTTGTAAGTCTGTAAGATTTGTTGTTGCTTTAGTAGTATGTCCGTAGTGTCTGTTTGTGTATGCACTAATTGGTGAATAAAAGAAAAAAAAAGATTGTATAATTCCTTAAAAGCTTTTTTTAGTGATCTGATGTTTTACATCTACAGGAAATAAAAAATAGAACTAATGTGTTGTACATTTCCAAAATTCGTCAATAGGAATGTTTCACAGAAAGTGCACAGGAAAGTTCTTCAAAATAGACTCTCACACTGAGCCCTGCACAGTATTACCTCTGGATCCTAGCTCAACCACCACCTCCAATATGAAGGATTAACACTTATTGATAAATAGAACGTTCCCTTTAATTCACTTAACAGTATTAAGCGATTGGGACTAAAGAAACAATAAAAATGTAAAATATATGATATTTGTTTTGCTGTTCTCTCACTCTTACACTGAACCTAAAGGCTAATTTGAGATTCGATAGAGCCGCTTGTTAGCAATATAATATAATATATATATGAATATATTCTGTCTCATCAGGCACCTCAACTCTCTCTGCTTCCTGTCTAATGCTCGACCAACACCCCAGCTTGCCACAGTCAGTGTTTTGTCGATTCATTGCTAAGCGGTAAACAACCCCAATCAGTATGATGAGTATGGTAACGTTATTGGGAGTGTATGAAACGTCCATGGGTTGTTGTGAAATAATGTCAGTGTAGATTTCCTGGCCAATCAAAAACGGTTGTCTGATGTATGAAACATACAATAACCTAGGGCTGGGCAGTAATTCAGTATTACAGTTTATTGTCTTGGAATTAGTTTTTATCATACTCTATATTACCAAGCAGCTCAACTCAATGAACATCAATTTGGTTATTTAACCTGATTTTGCATTTGCTAGCAGATATCATTACACATCATTATCGGAATCATTTCTTAGGCTAATCGTGATATTCATTTTGTCCCTATCACCAAGCCCTACAGTTCCTCTGCGCTGACTCATTCTCGTTTCAGTCTCATTATGAGCCATGATGTGGGAAGTGTAATTTTCCCGACTGTGGTCCAGTGGGTTATTTATTCATTCATTTATTTATTTATTTTGCTGACCCAAATTTGAGACAGTTTTTTCCCATCATCCGGCTGTGTGCTGAGCTCCTCTGGCAGCGATGGATGTTATCTCTACTCAGAGACACACACAACACAGGCAGACAGTGTGAGAGACAGGGGGAGGAGAGAGGGAGAGGGGTAGTTTCACGGAGAGGATAAAAGACAAAGATGAAATGAATAAGTGAGCAAGTGAATATAGATGTGTTACCAATTTGTCAGCCAAAGACTAAAATAATCCAGTGCCTTTTAAAAAGTAGCATAATTTATTTTGTTTATTTTGTTTTGCTTTTAAATGACAGATCTCTCATCCTGGAAGAAAACTCTTGAGCTATTGGCAACACATTCAGTTTAACATGCTGTATTCATCAGCCTTGTCAGCTTCCCGGTCTTTTGTTCCAGTGGAAAGGAATTTTTTTTTTTTAAATGTCTCAAATATTCCAATAAAATGATGAAGTGTGTTGAAAAACCCCATGCTGTGTCCCCAGGTACTACCAGTCCACCAAGTCTTCAGGACTGTCCAGCACCCTGCAGCCGTCAGGAGCCAAGGCCGACCACCTCAGGGAAGAGATGGAGGAGGCAGCCAACCGGATGGAGATCTGTCGAGTCAGTGTTCACTTCTGCTTACAATAAGTGAAGAGTTTATTTCCAGAAAGCTATATATATATCCAATTTGGGGAAAGAAATGTCAATATGTCGACGCATCGAGACAATTGGGACATGGCTTGTCCACAAGGTGGTGCAACTTAATGTTAAGACGTTCCACTTAGTGTATTTGACCTTTTATTTTGCGCCCATATTAAACAATAAACATCATTCACATGTTCCTGTATATTGGTCTTGTGTTCTCATTGCTTTTACTCATGTCTTTATGAAATTGTTGCTTGTTTTGTTTGTTTGAAACCTTTTCCTCTTTTTTCCCCAGGATCAGTTATCAGCAGACATGTACAGTTTTGTGGCCAAAGAAATTGACTATGCAAGCTACTTCCAGACAGTAAGTACAACATCCTACATGCCGTGATTTGAGTGAACAGACAATACACATAGAGAAAATATCACAGACCTTTGTGGTTTCTTTCTCTCTCTCACTTTCCCTCTGTCTGTCTGTCTAGCTGATAGAGGTCCAGGCAGAGTACCACAGGAAGTCGCTAGAGCTACTCCAGAGTATTCTGCCCCAAATCAAAGCCCACCAGGGTGAGCCTGGGACTGCCACACACACACACACACACACACACACACACACACACACTCACACACACACACACTGCTATCTGTTTGTGTGATTCTGTCCTACTGTAACCTCACACCGAGGCTCCTCTGCAGTTCGCTTCACACTATATTGTTAAGTGAAAGTGTGTGTGTGTTTGTGTGTGTGTCCGTGTGCATGTCAGCGTGCACTTGCGTGTGTGTGTGCATGTTCGAGCGCTTCAGTACTCTACGTGTGTGCTTGTGTGTCTTTGTGGATGTGTGTCTGTGCATGCTTGTGTTGTGTGTGTGTGTAACGCTCTGTGTGTGTTTTGACAGAGTCCTGGGTGGAGAAGCCGTGCTACGGGAAACCTTTAGAAGAGCATTTAGCCCTCAGCGGGAGAGACATTGCCTTCCCCATAGAGGCCTGTGTCACCATGCTGCTGGAGTGCGGCATGCAGGAAGAGGTCAGCCTGTTAAAAGACTCCACTACAAATAAATCAAATAAATCTTGACTGTTCTTATACTGAGGATTAATGGCATGTAATGACAGTATACAACGACGTACTGATAGGAAATGTGGCAAAAGCCATTTTGAAATCAAGAGATCAGACTCGATTGCTCAAGGTGTAATGGTATGGTAAGGAATCAGAGCAAATAATAGGAAATGCACAAGTTTTGAGTCATCAGGTCAGTGTGACAAGCTTTGATTGCTTAGTAAGTAATTGATTGGTATTGTATATAAAAAGTGTTTTTCAACCAATCAGTCTTGGTTGCTCAATGTGCACTGATAATATCATGTATTATGTAATGAAATGCACAAATATTGAGACATCATTAATAAGTCTTACCTTAATTCAATATACCTTATTGCATGGGAACAATGTTTTGCAATGCATCGTGGAACAGCTCAGGGAAAGGTTGTTATATTTCATCCAAAGCTGTGATCCAAGTTTTTTTTTTCTACTGGTGCACCACTGAGATTTGTCTCGTCGATTCCAACTCCTGACATGTGTGGCAGCTGAAAGTATTTCTGCTGTCAAAGCAGACGCAAATTGGCAGTTTGGGTGACAGAACTGCTGCTCACTCTGTTGACGCTGCTGATTCATTAGCAGTCCGGTTTCATGCCTCACAAGCCTTGCAATTGTGATATCTATCTATTACCAATTATCCCTGCTAATTAAGCCGTGGATTGTCAGCGAAAGTTGAACAGTGGGGTTGAAGAATCAACAACAGAATTTCCCCCCGGGGATCAATAAAGTATCTATCTATCTACTGCATTTTGACTCACTAACCAGGAGTTGACTCTCAGTGGTATGAGGGTGTAAACTCTTACCTGTGTCACGTTGTGTGTACCTCAGGGCCTGTTCAGAGTCGCCCCCTCAGCCTCCAAGCTGAAGAAGCTAAAGGCGTCCTTGGACTGTGGCGTGTTAGATGTTCAGGAATACTCCGCAGACCCACATGCCATTGCAGGTGAGTTGTCCTCAGCACCCTTACACTCCCCCATCCCACCCCCTCCCACATGGTCCAGGTACTCTGTTGCTATGCCAACTGATAGTTATCTTCTAATGAAATGTGAAACTTGCCCTCTGAGAGTAGCGTTGTGAATTAGCACGCATCACTCATTAGGAATGTCATTCCCATTAATTCCTGGCACACGTCCTCCCTCCATGTGTGACTGAGGCATCTGCCTTCTCACCTGCCCTTCCAAATGGAGGGGGAAAGGTCTTGAAACAGTCTTGGGAATGACGGTCTTGATTGAGCTGCCAAATGACTTGGCAGTTGCAACCCCTCAAAAAAAACAACAGAAAATGAAATATATTAATGGAAATATGTTGCTATCAGTGTTGGTTTAGTGTCTTATTGGAAGTATATTATTGATTCTAATCTACTCTCAACTGTCAGGCTCGACAATGAAGTCCTTGCAAAAGGTTAATTTGTTAATTTGCTAAAGGTTAATTTGTAGGCCTTATGTAAGAGCCACAGATAAGATGTTGAAGATTAGATTAGGCTTGATCAGGTTGGCTTTGAGTTTGCTTCTCTTGCTGCTAAAGCAGAGCCAGCAGCAAGAGATTGTACTTGTGTCTCAGCATATATAAATTTTAATATCCCAAAAAGTCTAATAATTCCAAAGATAACTGGAATCTAATAATTCCTAGTGACACAATTCTAAAGATAACTGGGATAAATGCCAGACAGATTCTTCATCTTCTGCAGAGGCTGCAGGGGAAAATAAGCCGATGAAATATGTCTTGGTTACTCTCTTTGTTGCTGTCACAGATTTGTCAAAGCTGCCTTTAAATGAGAACATTTGTGATTGACCACAGAGGCTCTCATCTTTTTTTTTTTTTACGTTATGTTATCTGCACGGTGCTTGTCTCCGACGGAGCTGACTGCTGCATGTGTTCCTGCTGCTGCATAAGTAAAAGTTACTATTATTATTAAATAGCAAATCAAATTCAATCAATCAATCAACTGTGGGTACTGGAGCATGTGAAGAGACCACAGAGAGAGAGAGTACACTGAGATGAACCCTCTTCACAGCCATATTCCTCTCTAATGAGCCCGTATTAAACAGGGTGAGAGTCACTGATCCAGGGCCAGCGCTAACAGCAAATTTAATTAATTTGTGAGCCTTTCCCTTTAGAGGGGAGTGGGGAG
This sequence comes from Hoplostethus mediterraneus, assembly GCA_034670385.1. Classification (NCBI taxonomy): domain Eukaryota; kingdom Metazoa; phylum Chordata; class Actinopteri; order Trachichthyiformes; family Trachichthyidae; genus Hoplostethus; species Hoplostethus mediterraneus. The sequence continues at coordinate 4,359,139 of JAXDDW010000011.1, read as the reverse complement.
GGTGTGTGTGTGTGTGTGTGTGTGTGGGGGGGGGGGGGGTGGTGTCAGTACTGTTGCATGTTCCACATCAGCCTGTCCAAACGCATTGCAGTCAAGTCAGCAACAGCAAGCCCTCCTCTACACGTAGCTCCGCTGTAGCCATGTAGTCCTATGCATTTACCGTGTTTATTTACAACATGCCTACAACGGCAGCACGGCAACTTCCCGCCTCTGCGCTGTCTACTGTAGTGAGGGACGCCCTGACTTCCTTGTTTGTCATCCATCCCACTCGTCCCTGGGGGAAATAAACGCAGCAGACCGGAGAGAGAAGAAGAAGAAGAAGAAGAAGAAGAACAGAACAGTCAAAGGAGCCTAGCCAAGTATAGCCTCCTTCATCAGCACTGGAAAATTACAGCGCCATACCCATTAGTCCTGGGTCAGAGTTCTCAGTGTTTATTTACCCTGCTGGATGTTCTGTATGGGTGGAGTCTGCCACATAGAGCAATAGAATGAGCGATGAATCAAACATACATCCGTTCAGTTGGTTCTGCATCGAGGCTTATCGTCACCCAGCTTTCTTTCTTTTCGGAAAATATCTCCCTCTTTTTTTTCTCCCTCTGTTTCCTGCTCTCTCTCTCTCTCTCACATACATTCACACACACACACACATACATGGAAGTATACTGTATACACAAATACATACATTTATCCTAGTTTTATCTCCTTCTCGCCAGGTGCTTTGAAGTCCTACTTACGGGAGCTGCCAGAGCCATTGATGACCTTTGAACTCTACGATGACTGGATCCAGGCTTCCAAGTCAGTATCTTTTCAATATAACGCCACGTCACTGCATTTGTAGATAGATCGCTGGTGATGATGGGGTCTTGTTTTAAACTTTCCTTTTCTTTCTTTCCTTTTGAAAGCCTTCAGTGCCTTAAATGCATCATCAGTCCTTCTGCATAACTGTAAAACACATCTTTTGTGTCGCCCTGCAGCATTCAAGACCAGGACAAAAGACTCCAGGCGCTCCTCACTGCCTGCGAGAAACTACCCCCGGCCAATGGGAGCAACTTTAAGTGAGTCACTGTTTCTCTGTTTCAGTCTTCGCGGCCCTCTTCTCTTCCTTTCCCTCCGTCCATCCCTCCCTCTGTCCTTCCCTTCCACCCTCACTTCGCTCGAGCTTGCCTTTTGATTTCATTTTCAATGACCTTTCGCCTCTCAGTGTCTCTACAGTCCCTGAGACCAGCAGTGGCACTAACCGAAGAAAAGCCAATCCCAGCTTCTATGTCAATCAACACCTTTCACAAAAAAAAAGATTGACTTCTCTGTGAAAGGGTGTTGAGAAAGGGGGCCATAGCTTCCCTGTTTGCTTCTGGATTAAGGAGAGCGTGGAATATTTGTTGAGGGGCTTATCGTGATCAAAAGAGAAAGGAGGGGAGACGGGGGTGTAAGGAGAGGCAGAGTGAGAGAGATAGAAACCGAGAGAGAGAGAGAGAGATGCTGCAGCACTTGTCAATGTCATCATTGAATCGCACAAATAGGGCTTATTTTTAGATGGTCCTCCTCTGTGAAGACCTGTCAGACCTGTCCTGATGATCGCTGCTCGCTGGAATGAGCTGACTGAAATGTAGTGCAGCTCAGGATGAGTCACTCAGTTCAGCTGCACTATGGGAGCCACAGAAACCCACTAGCCCCGTTTTTTGTGTTTTAGAGCCCCTATGAACATACTAAAAATAGTTGTTATCAAGTGTTGTTGCAGCACACGCTCTTCCTCTCTAGCCCCAACACTGAAAAATAAGTCTGTTGTTGTCCGTGTTCATTTTAACAGGTATTTGATCAAATTCCTCGCCAAGCTGACTGAGTACCAGGACGCGAATAAGATGACGCCTGGAAACATCGCCATCGTCCTGGGCCCTAACCTGCTGTGGACACACAACGAAGGGTAGGACCAAAGTGATGCATTTACAAGTAATTTATTACAGTGTCATCTGTAAGCTGAGGAAAGATACCAGAGTGCCTGTGGAGTTTGACTGTTTTAATGAAAAAAGAAAAGAAAAAAAGCCTTCATTGCTATCGCTACCCTAGTCTTGCAGTAATGACTTTTCAACATTTGCATATAAAAATTGCCTTGGGTTCCTTCCTTTCACAATTTTACATTTCAGGCATTTAGCGTATCTAGGGCAACTTAGAAAGAGTGCAAAGTTTAGATTCCTAGATTGCCAACGTTGCAAGCAAGCTGTAGTCAGGGGTGCAACGGTGAGAGGATCTGTCCCTAGAGAATAGATGTCACATATATTCCTATGTCTTTTGTATGACAGAAAAGTGTTAAATAAAGAAATAAGCACATTTTAACAGGCAGGAGCAAAGTGTAAGGAGAGGAGGATGGAAGGGGAGAGAGATTCTCTGCAGCATTTCTAATTTTATATCGTCTCCCGCATACAGTGCCTTGGTGTCCCTATACCAGCCCCTGCTCTCTCTGTAGGGGAATAGCAAGATATTCAGCCAGACTTGGACAGCTAGTTTTCACGTGGTGCTTGTTTCAAATATAGTGTTTTTCATGCTTTTGATTTTTGATTACTGGATCTAGAAATTAGACTGAATACATCGAAGAGAAGGACTCTTTGAGCACCAAGTGCTACAAGTGCTAAAAAGAGGTGACCAGTAGACGCAGGGCCTCACTGCTGCTCTGTCCTCCCATGCCGAGTTCAACAGACAATTCACGTTCAAAGTTCAAGGTTTATTTGTCACATACACAGTTATAGTGATACAAAAGTGCGGTGGTATACTGGATCACTATGCTAAGAGTTTAAAAGGAAAGTGGGGCTAAAACTAGGAGATATACTAAAGAACTACTAGAAGAAATAAGAATAAAATGAAGAATAAAATAAATATAAATATATAGACAATATGGCAATGTAAAAATCCCTATTAGATGTGCATGATGATGACTAAGCAGGTGGGGAAGGCTGAAGGACGACTCCTTGAATTTATGTATTTAGCTTATACACTCTTTATTGCTCCCTAACTTTTAATTACTGTTAATGAACTGCTTTTTGAAATGGTTTCCTTTAATGTTATGTATTAGACACTGCCTGAGTTTATATTCTCCTAATCCAGCCAGTTCCTCATACTTTCTGTCCCATCACAAAAACTGCGTCTCCTTTCTATTGCCCTTCGCAGCAGCAACATCACAGAGATGATGACGACGGTATCCCTGCAGATCGTCGGCATCATTGAGCCCATCATCCAACACGCCGACTGGTTCTTCCCTGGAGGTGAGGAGGGAGGATTGTTTATCCACTTCCTGTCAGACACGCCCCGTCTCTCTCATCCGTTACGACTTGATACTGCATTGGTCCTCACATCACCCCCTGCTCTACCTTCCTGTTAGTGGTAGTTAGTCACATAATCCTGTGTATACAGCACTACAGTAATGGGGTTTTGTTAAGTTAGATCTGTCGAAAAGATGGAAAAGATCACAAGCTTTTCAAGCGCAAGTTTCTGGTTTCATTTTTATTTGAAAGCACCAAGGCAGAGAATATGTAAGATTTTTTTTTCTACAGTAGAGGACGACTTGATTAAAAATGAAACTGGAAGGTGCACAAACAAACAAACAAACAATTCTGAAACCTACTGTTACACTGAAACACATCACATCCTGTCCTGTCCCATCTCTCTCAGAGATCGAGTTCAACGTCACAGGGAACTACGGGAGTCCGGTCCACACCAACCACAACGCCAACTACAGTTCGATGCCGTCTCCGGACATGGAGCAGGTAGAGCGCAAGCAGAACGACCAGAGCCGACGGCCGCTCAGCGTCGCCACAGACAACATGATGCTGGAGTTCTACAAGAAGGATGGGTACGATCCCACTGTCTCCCCTGCGATTGGACAGTGGACACACATTACATTACATAGCCAGAATTATAGCTCCACCCATAGCGTCATAGTTTTAGAGACTTTGGCACCCTACTCATCTAAATCCTCTCATACAATCACTATGCCTCTGAATTGATCAACAGTCCTGCCAACTTCCCTCCCCCTGTGCTGCACTTGTTCAGCATGGATCGTGACAGACAACTTGAAGGGCCATTGGGCTGCTAGCATTGAGCTCATTCTAGACAATAAAAGACACCTAAAGCCTCCAGATAACGAGTTTTCGACGGTGTTAGGTCCATGAGCCCTGCGTAAAGGAAGTGAGAAGTGAACTCAGTGCAGAGTTCAGTTTCCCCATCAGAGGGACAGAAAGGATATCGCCTTGCTCTTTACCCACCTGCCTAGTGAGTGGGTTGGGAGAGAGAGGTGGAGAGAGAGAGAGAGAGAGAGAGAGAGAGAGAGACATCACGACAAAGAGAATAGAGCAGAGAGGTGAAGTTTGCGAAATGAGGAATCTGACAATCCTTAAGCTGTGGAGGAGGATTAGTTGAAAGTCAGTCATTCGGTTTCTCTCTCTCTCTGTCTCTCTCTCTCTCTCTTTTTCTCTAATACTTTAATACAACCTTGGTCTTATCAGGCCCTGCTGGTAGTCTGAGCTCTGCAGCCCCGGGACCACATAAGCCCAGCTAATTAAACCTGGACCAAGTCTGTGTTGGGCCCGATCAATAGAGCTTGGCTTTCATTAGAAACACACACCACTTCAGAACCAGCAGGCTCGGGTCAGCGAGATTTCTGCTGCTTTGTAGGAGCTCAGACTCAGGAAAATGTATTTTACTTCTTCAGCTAGATTAAATTTAGTTGTATACATCATTGAAAAGTCACTTTGATTAAACATTTCCATTTGTACCCAACAAAGTGCGTGTACTACATACCCGTCAGGAGTTAATTCATGTTCAACCACCAAAACTGGCTCTGGAGACCCGTAGTCAGCGCCACTTTCTCGTTTGTCTCATTTTGAAAACACATTTACAAACGAGGGAATTTTCATCCAAGTAAATGTTGGAAAGTTGACTGCTGCTGAAATGTATGTATTGTGAAAAACATTCCCTGTACCGAGCAGGTCTAGTTGATGGCCACATACTTACCCTCTGCATTAGTCTGGCTAGTGATGAGAATTTTGTGGGAGATTGGACTTATTCTCCTGTGGGTTATATACAGGGAGAAAAAGACACAGTGTTTACCAGCTGAGGAGCTTGATCAGAAAACCTGTCTGGGCCAGCAACTTTGATGCTCAATTAATTTAAGACATCCTGTGGGGTGTGACAACACTTACCACTAACAAGTGGGTTTGTAAAATATTATGTAGTATGTAATTCTAGGATGTTTGGACTCAGTGAATATTATGATTTTGCAAGTGAAATGTATCTCAACTCTGCAAACGCTGCAAAGAATCACTAATATAGCTGCAGGAAACCTCAGATATTTGTGTTATTTTGGGGGGATTTCTTGTATCCATCAGGGAAACGTCAACCTAATTAGCACTAAATGGAGCGATAATTTGCTCTCTGGGTTTGACGTGCTTGAAGCCCCTCAGGGAAAGTACATGTCACCCCTCAAATCCCTCTCCTCATTACACACACACACACACACACACACACACACACACACACACAACCCCCTGCCAGGCCAGCCTTCGCATTCCACCCTGCTGCTCCACCATCTTGGCTTATGTCTTAAACCTGTGACCTGCTCTTTGCCATGATCTTTACTCTTTTACTCATTGTTATTGTCTCTGTTTTAACAAAGCAGCATTAGGAAGATACAAAGGTACTGTACTGATCCTTTTCCTCTCGCCATCTCCTCATTGGTCTGTTCGTCCCTTCGTCGCAGCCTCACGTTGACAGGAACTGTCTCTCATTTGTCATTTGTCATTTGTCTGTTCCAGTCAGGTCTGCTTTAAGTGACACACTTGGACTCCTATAGTTCAATGTCTCCAACAGAGAGCGGCGGGGTGACAGAGTGGTGTCGTTGTCAAATCCCTGTGCGAACAAAGCAGGCCATTCTCTGTGTTTACTTAGGTAGCATCTTTGCAGTGTCTGGCACTGGATAGACTTGTTATGACAAAGTATGAACATCAAGTTGTGAATACAATAGTCTCTTGTTGGGTAGAGTTAGAAACCAGCCGTCTGCATGGTACAAGATAATTCCAGATTTTCCATATGACAATAAGGTGTTTTTTTTGGCTGGAGAGTAGCTGTTTTAATGCAACAGCAATTCAAGTCAAAGGGGCCATAACATGTTTCATAATTCCTGTTTAGCCCATCCCAAATGTTCTTGTGTTGCGATTACCAAAGAACCAAATCATGCATTCAGTTTCTGAATCACAGATTATTGTCATGCAGAGGAACATCTGACTATGACATGAAAAAGGGGAATTATCCATAAAAGCCACACACTGTATCGATGATGTATCATTTTTCTCGCATGCTGTGGATTGTGAGTACAACCATCCTAGGCCCTGTCGGTGGAGTAGGGTGACGTTGCCCCTAGACGCTGATCTGGGGTCAGGGGTTTATGTAAACTTCTAATGGTGAAGAGTAGGATTGACGGATAGGGAAGTTGATCCCTAGTCAGCAGCACACAAGGGGCAGCTTCACCCCAGACACTCTGTGAAGGGTTTAGACCCCTGACCCCCCACCCCCAAAACCCCTGACCACACATCCTCCCTCAATTTGATTGGCTGTGCATCTCTGTCCCACTGCAGCATGGGTGTCAGGGTGATGGACACTTCTTGGGTGTCACGCAGGGGCTCGTCTTCTACGCGTAAAGCCTCTTCCACGCCACCGAGCGTGCAGCCCCCCACCCCGCCCTCTGACGCTCTCGTCCCCGAGCAGCCTGGGGAATTCGCTACGTCCCCCTCCCCCACCCCTCCTCCCACTAGCAGTGACCGAGCCAGGTAAGGCTGTTGTGCCCCGTCCTCCTGTTTCCCCCACCCACTGCCCCCCCACCCCCACCCCCCACCCCCCCTCCATGTGCTACTCCTCCCAGTGCTGCGTCCTGCAACCCGACAGCGGTGTCTGCTCTCTTACCCGCGTTTTCTTGTCTGTGATACACTGCTGGCGCCCGTACAAAGGTCTGATCCTCCCCCCCGTCACCTCTTTGTGAACCCGGGTGTTTCACGTCTGCTGCAGCATGTCATTTCAAACTACCTTTAACTTTATGATTATTCTTTAAGTTCTTGATGTATTTATTTATTTTTGTCATTGGTGGATTTCATCTGTAGTGTTGTTCAAAGTTAATTTTCTGCTTGAGTGGTTTCATATTGTGTGCCGCCCTGGTGGTTGGTTTCGAAGTGGTTCACCATAAGATTAAGATGAAGTTTTTTCTCCAGGTGGAGTTTGAAGCCACATTGTGTGATATAGAAAAAGTTGAGACAAGTTCATCCGTAGTTCATTACAGTTTGTGCTGCATGTGCATGTCTTTCATGTCTTTTGCCATCAGTTCAGGCATCATTAGTAGCATCACAGTCCATTGTCTCAAGGCACTGCAGTGGATAAGGTGATTGACCCTTCTGTTTTATTTCATCCACGTGTTATAAGAATGTACTGGAACAGCCTAAAAACTCTCATGCGCATGAACCTATCATTTTTTTCCCGTTGAGGTTGTTCCCCCTGAAGCCCTTACCTCTCCCTTTTTAACACAACAGCATAAAAGTTAGTATGCGCCAGATTTCCTCCTTCACACTAGAACAAACTCCCACGTGCTTTCTCCTAGCTTCACCTCTCCATACTCATGATGATATCCTCTGTTAAAAGTTTTTCAACAACTGAAAACCAGCTCAATTTCCCATGAAACCATTGATATTTTTATCATTGCAGCTCAGATGATACGTCCTCCAATTGGTCGGACTCCTGTTATGCCTACCCCTCCCCTGAGGAGGAGAGGCCCCCTCCCCCTTACCCCTCTTCCTTGCCTTCCTCCTCTTGCTACCCGCTCCCTCAGCACCATTTTTATACCCGAGCACTTCCGTGTACACGTCCTGTCGCTCCCGGCCCCGAGTCCGTGGCTCCCGGACCGTCCCCTCCCCCCCCGCTGGTCTGGCTACAGCCCTGCACCACTCCCTCCCCTGTGCCCCTCCCCTCAGCAGCTTGATATCAACTCTAACCCCAAACCCAACTCCCTGCACCTGCCCAGACAGGCCTCCCTCTCCGACGCTCCGCATGTGCCCCCGTCCGAAACTAACGCCTCCACCCTTTACATCAAAACGCCCCTGTTTCTTACTCGTCACGACCCGTCCCTGGGCTCCCCCTACCCCCCTAACACCCCCCTATCTGCTCCCCCTCCATGGGCAGCCTGTGCCTGTAACCGAGAGAGAGGAGCCAAGCTGACTAGGTAAATACAGAACCCTGCTTGTTAACTCCTTGAGCTCGTACCAACACAATTATCCAACACAAAAAACACATATACACGCAGAGAGGCCCCACAGGAACAATGAGGCATGAGAGCAGGATGTAGGGAGAAAAAGGGAAGAGTGAGATTGAGCTACTCCCAACAGCGCCACCCTATTTTCTTTGTTTATTTCCTTGGGTTTTCCCTCCATCTGTGTATCAAGGTGATATCCTTCCATCATGGAAATGAAGAACTGCAATGTCATTATCAACGCCATCTTTAATTTCATAGCCATATATGCAATCTATAACTTTCCACGTTGCCAGGATATTCTGGAGGTGGTTGCCAGGCAACAAAGGAAATTCAAAGCTTTCAGTGAATACCATTATAAAAGTGGGCGTTAATGAGTCATTCCAGTGGACCCGGTTAGCCCTGAGTGGTAGATTGCAAGATATTATCTATTTGAATCTACTATTGAATATGAAAGCAATACAACGATTCAGTGAAACAACATGGAAAGCAAGATGACTGATCAATCAGTTACATATAATATTGCATGATATTGGAAAAAGATGCCCGTTTGCATCGCTCCACCCTGACTCTAAATCCCTGCAGTCTTAATCACTCATCCATGTCTCATCTGTCGGCAGTGGGCGGGGGCATTTGGAGCTGGGGACTGTCAGTCAGACTAGTATAAACTGGTTATGATTGACCTTCAAGCCCTCTTCCCATTGGCATTCTGGCTGCACTATGCTATAAAAGTAAAGAAAAAAATCCATTAAGCCATGAGGGTTTACTTGGGATTTTTGATCTGCTTCTGCTGCTTCAATATAGACCATATGTCTGTCTGCAACAGTGGCCACTAAGATGATTTGATATTGAACTATGGGTGCTCTTATATTTTCTAAGGTGTCAAGAGATTTACAGAAACAGGGCAGACATATTATGGAGTGAGATGCAGGGGGAAGCTATTCATTCCTGTGTATTTCTCTCCTTCACCAGTACTCTAAAGAACAAGGAGCTGTCTCCAGTGATTGGACAGAGAGGAATCCACGCACTAGCAGCCTCTAGTGGACAGTTACAGCACTCTGAGCACAGCCCGCACACCCTGAGAAGAGGTAATAAGTGTGTGTGTGTGTGTGTCTGCGTGTCTGTCCCACAATTAACTCTTTCATCCACCTTGCCCTGGCCACCTGCCATGAGTGTGTCATCACACACTCCCAACAGGTGACCACAGAGTCAAACAGAGAAACATGTCTTTATCTTCTTGCGTACTTCTTGGTCTCTCCACAGCAAAGAAGCTGGCGCCCATCCCACCTAAAGGGCCATACTCGCAGACAGGGGCCATGTCCGACCAGTCGACAGGTCAGCCATCTCCAGTCAGCCTGTCGCCCACCCCTCCCAGCACCCCCTCCCCATACAGCTTCAGCTACCCCCAGGGGTATGCCACTATCGGCTCTCCAGGACAGGCCCACGCAGCCAACACCCCATCTCTCTCCTCCCCGCCTTCGCTGGCGGGGACTCTCACCAAGGCCAGGCCAACCCCCAAGCCCCCCCGGCAGAGACCCAGCTTGCCTCCTCCTCAGCCCCCCACCACGCCCGGCACTAGTCCCCAGCCTCTGGAGCATTCCTCTGGCCTGCTGGATGGTCTGTCTCCTGGGGAGAGCATGTCCACAGGTAAGGAGCTACAAGACATTACAAGACATGCACTCATGCTACTACTGGTCACAGGAGAGGGGATTTACATGGTAGTGGAGCTATGAGAGTGTCTGTTGATATCGCCATGGATGTCAACACACAACACTCACAATGCTCTTCAATGTTAAGTAATCTCACAGATGGACCTTTTTAAACTTAAATCTTAATTGTCTAAAATTCATAATATACTAGTTTCATGATAATAAACAGTGTGAGACTGATAGGAGTTACATGGAAATAGTGTAATTTCAACAAATGAATCATAAAGCAACACTACTATTCATAAATATATACATATATATTGTTCACATTTGTTGTTGTTGGAGTTCACAGTTTTTATTTACCACTACCTCACTGGTAGGTTCTAACATCTATCTCTGTTCTCCTCTATTTTTCCCTCTTGTCGACCAACTGTTATTGTCTCACCTCCAGCGGTATGAGGCGACAGGTTCAGTGTGATTCTATTTGTGAGAGGGACTTTTAGGGTAAGCAGGAGTTCCCGTGCTAAAGCCTCACCTCGCCACCCCACCAATCCCTCTGCCATCTTGGACAAATATTGAGCCGTCTCACACGCTCACAACAGGGTGAAGTTGCCCAAAGACGCAGTTTTTTTTACCCCATTTCCCTGCTAATGGCTAATGTTGATAAAGGAGATGGAGATTTCATAGTCACTGCTCAATGGCAACCTCACCCTAGAGCCGCTCTACATATATATTTCTCTGTATACATGACCTCTCACTATGTATATATATATATATATATACAGCTGCTGTGTTCAGTCCACCACTAACCCATTTTGTTGGCCTTTGCATGGTGGCTGAGACACGATGCATGGCTTACATGGGCGTGTCTAATGGACAATCGAGGACTGACGCCATTTTGCTATCCTGAGAAATTCCAACCTTTTCTACCCTCAGAGCTCCTTCCCATAATGCCCTGTTCCAGCTACCCCCAGCTTACACAGTCACTGCCCCCACAATCCCTCTCCACTCCACAATGTTGTGCCTCGCTCCCCACCGCTGCTCCTCAGTGAGCGCGCTCGCTGTTTGTCCAGTTGTTGTCCATCACACTTGTTACACCGTGGATGTCATCATTCTCTCAACAGAGACCAAAGAAAAAGATGTTGTGACATGAGCATGAAATTGAGGTCAACATATGAATTGCTACTTTAGTCCAACTAACTACATGATGATCTTGGACTTTTGGGTTTTTGACACTGTGTGTGAATAGTATTTACTGACCACTAGTTGTCTGAAGACAGGTGCAAGCATAACATATTAGTATTTTTTATTAATACCATATCTATGGTCTGGACGTATGATGACCCACATGCTGTGTGTAACGTCATTCAACATGGATGAAGCCACATGTGGAATGATCAGTGTCACTCCACAACTATATTTGTACCCAAATTAACACTATTTTTCTCTCTCTCATTCTTCTCTCTTATTTCTGCTCATCTTCTCATCTCCTTCTCTGCCAGATTCTCTCTGCAACTTGGACATCCCCATCATTAACATGGAACTAGACGGTATTTTTGACGAGCCCCTTATTGCCCCCTTCAGGAACTCAATGGCGCTGCTCCAGGCGACCATCAACAGGGCAGAGTCGGAGGAAGAGTCTGAGAGCACAGTGCTATGACACCCCCCTCCCCCCCCCCCCCCCCCCGAGTTTCCAACACAACACAACGCCACCGCTGCACCCCCGCACTCATTCATTGCCTTTGACCTCTCTCGCTGGTACTGAAGCGTTTCTGCAGCTTCGATGGTCACCCTGGATTTCATCATTACACCTAACCTAAACTTGATTCTCAGAGGCCGACTCGTCCTTCTAGAAAATAACAAAAAAGATCAATACAACTAATAGCGATATCCATACTCATGGTCACATACAGGAATCCATAAGGCGTTTGAGACCATGGTGTAGGGGGACACAGTATATTTTATGTTGACTGGATCATTTGATTTGATCTGTGGTGCATTATATTATAGGAAACATCTTTTTTAAAATGTACCTTGTTTTGTTTCTTTTTGCCTTATTTGATTCACTTGCAATACTGCCTTTAACTTCACATACAAGACTGGAAACAGGCTGCTGGGAGGAATGAGTGCTCTTCTGTTGCTGCGTCCTGTGAGTGTGTTATGAAAGGATGAAAAATACAGTACTGTACATCTGTCCTGCCAATACGTAGGCTTTTTTTCTTTCCCTCACTATTTGTCTCCCTTTGATGCCATCTCAAGTTCCTCCCTCCAGCTTCGGGGGTGTCGGTTCTGGCAAGTGGTGGCAAAACAACCCATAGTTTCTGTCCCAACTAAGCGTTCACTGTGAGTGTGCCAGTATGCCATGTGTTTTGGAAAGTGTGTGTGTTGTATTTGGTTAGTGTGATGTGTTTGGTAATTGTACCGTATGATGTTGCACTGTTGGTGTTGTTGAGCATAAATGGGAATGCATGTTTTACACATTAATTAGTAAATCTCACCAGGTCGCAAAGAGCCCAATCACAGTTTTTACTAGTAAATGTACACAGTATTGAATCAGGATATCAATCACTGAATATTTATTGTTTATACTGTACATTTTCAGAGTATATGATATGAATAACATTATGAATCAAATCATATTTTGTATAATTACTGCAGAACTATAAAGATACCAATTCCTTCATATAGAATGTACTTGATCTAATCTGGGAGCTACATGGGATACATGGTCTAGGAAAACTAAAACCTGGAAAGGCGCCTGCACACCAGACAGTGGCTTTTGCAAATGCAAAAAGGCTGGCAGGCTGATGATTTGTATAAAAATGAAAAACTCCATGTAGATTAAACATACTTATTTTGGCAGCAAGCAATGTTGCATGGGATTTTTCATTTTACTATATCAAGCAAAGAAGCAAAGGAAATTGTGATAGTAAAGGGTGAGGAGCTGAATCCAGGGTATGACTGGAACGTGCAGGGGCGGGACAAACCGTCCTCTCTCAGTGGTTTCAGCTTTAACAGGAATCTTGAGACTTATCCCTGGCAAGGCCCTGGCACCACGGCGCTAGCTCAGCTGTTTGAGAGATACTGTATGTCGGAAACTTTTGTGTGAGAGCGCGCACGCACAGAGGTTTTGTGCTTTTGTGCTGATGTGAAGTGTACGACATCGTATCGTATCGTAACAGAGAACTGAGAACTGAGAACTCTTTTGAGATGCACTCTCAGAAAGAAAAGGTGCTTTCCTTTTGTCAGAAAGGTGCAGCCCTAGTGACAAAAGGTACAACAGTGTACCTTTTTTTTCTGATAGTGCGTAATTCCCCTTCCCAGGGCAGTAAAAGCAATCTATATGGAACACTGTATGATCAGGAATGTGTATATGTGTTTATTTTGATGAGAGTATTTATACGGATATATTTCAGAGTCGTTTTTACTTGGTCTGAAGAGTTGTGATTGATTCCACTACTCATGAAACTCATCCGATCTGCCAATTCCTACGAAAGCATTCAAACATGAGGGACCAGAATTTCACTGCTGTCGCATCAAAACCTTGTCTCCCAAAAGTAAACGTTTTAGGAATTGAGAAAAACTGACTTATTTTGACAGTGACTACTGTGCATTTTTTCAGTTATGGGTTTTGAGTGGATTTCATGGGTCCCCTGAGCATTCAGTTCAAGGGAAAACATGAAAACCAGAATTGGAGGAACAAGGTTTTTCTACGACAGCAGTAAATTGTTATTTGCCTTGCGGTGATGTGGTGTCATGCCCTATCCAGATTTGTAAGACCTTCCTTTTGGTATGTGTCCTGCAAACTGGTGCATCCACTACATATGGCCTGAAAGTCGCGACGCTGCTCTGCCATTCTTTCTCTGAAGTGCGATATTATTCACAGGACTATTGTAAATACTAAAGCCTCTGTACATACATGTACTGTATATACTGACAGGGGAGAGGTTTAAATATATACTATTGTATGAAAAATATAAATATTGATGAACATTATAACATTACATATGATGTTATAGTGTTAGTGTCGTCCTGGTCGTAGCACAATATTGCCAGATTCACATGAAATAACATGAAGTAGACTTTGCACAGTTATCAGCAGCAAACTTTACATGGTAGCTCTAAAGGCACTGATATAGGTTCATGGTTAAATCTAGTTTATAGACTTGCTAAATTAGAAATGCTTATAGTGCTGGTAGTGCAGAGTCTTTGACCCCTGGAGCTTTAAGAGAAACTCTGCATGGAAACTGCTGCATCACTGTCTTTTGTTTTGTTTGACTTTTTAACAGCAGATGGCAAGTCTCCTCAGCTCCCCAACCTGAATGAGAGAAGAGATCTATGACATCCGAATGTGACTGTTGGTTTAAAACTAAACCATTCTGTTACAAGCAGCCACACAATAATGTTCCCCACTTAAGATAAAGGTCATTATATCCTCCTTTCAAAAGCAATAACCAATTCTGAAGAAAAAAAACAATTACAGAAGAAAAAAAAAATCTAAATTAAAAAAATATTCAGAAGAACTAGAGAATCAAGAGGTGTTCAATAAAAATAATTGGATCTTTGCTACAATTTATACTATTTAGATGTGCTTTTTTGTGTTCCAATCAATTATGCCAGCTGAGTGAAATCAATACAGCATGAAATGCTATCGTATTTTGATTTTGATAAATTCAAAAAAGATTATGCTGGTAACAAAACAATTTTTAAAAGCTGTTGTTACAATTTGGTTGTGCCAAGGTGAATGGTCTGTCCTGTCTAGATTTCTGTGTTATGTGCTCCCCTTTGTTTTGTACAGAAGGGGTTGTTTTTCAGATCAAGGCTTGTACATACAGTATTCATCTAACACAACTTTATTAACAGTGATCCTGTCAAACAGAGACGGTTGGTGGGAGATTCCAGAGACAATTTCAAGTATTATCGATTTTGTAAGCATGCCCTTTGACTGACAAAAAGGAAGGCCTTTTTTTTAAATGAATAGGTGGAATGTACTTGTGATAGGTGAAGGTGTTCACCTCATAGGTTGTGATAATGGGGGATTATGTGTGTTGTAGACATAGTTTCGAGTTATAGAGGGTGGAGGGGTGTGAAACAGTGTGTTGTGACCAGGCAGGGGGGAGGGATGGGGGGGTGGGGGGTGAGTAGACATTGTCCTATGTGTGAAACTCAGCAGCATGCTTTTTGACCATGCCTATGAAATATGTCTCATCTTTGGTCCTATACATGTGCTTGTATTTATTTTTTTTAATATGTGAATAGACAAAGAGCTTTGCAAACTGGAAGAATAATTCAATGCTGCCCTGTTTTTTGACATTTTTAATCAAACTCCCCATCCATTCTGTTTGCTCAGATTTTCACCAGACATCACAGTGCGTCTTCTTTGTTGCACTAATACAGTAGCTCTACAAATACAACCTTTATTATCTATAGCATATAAGAAAATCCCATCCAACCGTAGCCCACTGTCAAGAAATGGAAGGCTTTCAGTTGACATGAAGGAAGACAAGGTGAATTGAGTGACACGAATAGTGCACTTGCACCTTGTCTGGTTAAATTTGGTGAACAAATCATCTCAATTCATACTAAAAGCACAGGTTGGGTTTTATCTGCGTTTGTAGCTCACACTGTGGTGCATGCAGCCATTGTTCGCTAAGCAACATCTTCAAACAACTCTTTTGCATAATTTAAGTTCTAAGTAATGGAGGCCAAAATAAAAAAGGGAACGAACGAGTGATCAAGGGATCACACTTAAAAAGGCCCTTTGTGTCAAACTGTGGTGACATTGTGGACCCTCTTTAAAGAATGGAGTGAAGAGGAAATGCCTTTTCTTGGACATGTTCTCTCCCAGTCACCAAGTGCAACACAGTGTGTACTGTAAGAAAAATAATCCTCATCCGAATGTTGAAACTATTAAAAATGTTTTTATATTACTTAGATTTTCTGTATTTTTGTTATGAGTTGTTTAATTGTGTACTTAGGTTGTGAGAGGGAGTAAAAATGAATGAGGTAATGTCACACAAACACAGGCGAATATATTCATATGGATTTATAAGACAATACAAAAAAGGCAGAACAACATCTATATGCTACATTACACAAGTCTTGGTATAAAACTGTGTAGTTTCTCTCCTAGGAAGCTGTAAGGTCCCAGTCCCATCCAAGGTGCTTCGGTGGAGGCCAAACACATTCTGTAGAAGCACAATAAATTTGATTTACAAGTGAAATCTGACCTGCACTATTTACACTGCCAACACTGGCGCCCAAACCTACATGCAGAGGCCTCTGTCAAGACAATGAATCGTGGTGTGTAAGAACTGTACAATTTAAAATGAACCTCTAGCATCCAGTGATCATTGTCAGGTTGCTTCATGCAATAAAAGACAATAATAAAAGCAATTAATTTCATGCAGAGAAAAATAAAAAAGGTCTTATGCAGGTTAAATGACATGCTGTGTTAGTGATAGGAGTCAGATTGCGTGCACGTGTAACGGGAGGTAGATCAAACATGCCCGTACCTTTGACCTTTTGGCCAAAAAAACTAAACTGTGGTAGGACAGCTGCTTCCAAACACGTGTCCTTGTAAGCAATGAGAATATACAACATACAGTACAGTGTTACTTTGTGCTTTCTTGCCTCTGCTTCAATTTAGAGTATTGGATTCATCACAGAAATGGACACATTCATCATGAAGCCTCATAAACATCATTAATCTATTGCTTTCATTTTAATGACTAACTGTTGACTGACTTTCTCCACTGAAATCTTTTCTCAGTATAAGCAGGTTCATTCTAAATCCAAAACCCACTGGGAGGTTCCTCTTACCAGAGTCCATGACAATGTTTATGGGTGAGTGGTAGGTCTGCAGGTATTGCTGTGGGCTCTGGAGCTCTTTTCTAGCCAACAGCTGGACTAGAACCTCTTGAGGGACCATCAGCTCTGGAGCCTCATCCAACACTGAGCCAGGAAGAGTCTGAGAATACATTTAGACAGGAGGAGAGAATCTGTTTTATTAATCTTTTCTGACACAGATGTGACCGTTTCATGGTTGTCTATAAAGGGGGGAAATGACATGAGGCACTTGGATGACAAAGAACCTTTGTTTCCGTCTACAGCATGATTGCAGTGAAAAGCAAACACACCTTCTTGGATATTTCAGGGTGCTCGCCCAGCTTCCGTAGTGTTGACAGGACAGTGCAAACCAGAGTCTCTGTGGTCTCTTCCTTAGTCTCATCCCCAAGTGTCCTGGCCTGCACGGTCAGCACCTTCACTCAACCAACCAATCAATCAATTAGTTAATTAATTAATTAAACAGCATTCATATATAAAACATTGAATTCATAAGGAAGATATGTTTGCTTCATTTTAAAGCAACGTAAAAGACATAAAGATAAAAAGCAAACCTTGTAGCTCCACTGTTGGAACAGCCTGCCTGGAGGGTTATGTGCCATGAACATAACCTTGGGAGCTTCCAGCAAAATACTAGAAATGTTAAATGATTAAATGATTGAATATGGTGCACTCAACCCCCAAAGGCTGAAGGTCAGGGACAAGGTTCGAGAATGTTGTCAGCCCAGGACTCAAATGAGAAAGTTCTAGGCCCGACAACTTATTTTGGGTCCCAACCCCAGTACAAGAAACACTGGAGAAGCTGGTTGGGATGTCATTTTAAAAGGCATGTCCACATTTAGAGAAAGTCTTTAAATGGTATGTCCTATTCTTTTCAAGTCATTACTGATAAAATCCATGAAAACATCAATACAACAGATCAAACAAGGCCACAATTGTATTATGTACACATCATCATACATTGTTTTCATAAGTACTGATGATACTGTACACATGATCAGAAATACATGTTGTGGCAGGCAGACTTACAGCACCATGTAGTGCATGTATGCTTACTGTACTGGCTGTGTAAGATACATTTCCATGAGTCAATGGATAGATTGTATTTTAATATATAGTATTGTATTATATGTCACATTGCATCATATATACATCATATATTGTATTCATGTCTAATACAAGGAAGTAGTTTTACCTGTCCGGCTGTTGCTGCATGTCTTTAAGGTTTTTCAAAACAGAAACCAGAACTTCACTGGAGGACTAGAAGAGAAGCAGATGGCAAATTTTAAGAAAGCGATCTCACATCATGAAAACTTCGTCATAGATGGATCCTATAAATAGGTATTATGTGATAAAACGTACCTCAATGATATGAAGCATGCAGGATGGATAAATTAAAAGCAGGCCTGTGATATGATCCCATCTGTATCGCCTCCGCAAGTGAAGGTTCAGCTTTTCATAATGCACTGCACAGAAATAGGCAATAATATGTCAGTTTTCAGGAAGCAGGCAAATGAAAAAAAAAAAAAAAAATTGAAAAAATTCAATAGCCTATGGATAGATGAAAGTCTATTCTAGTTCCCTTGTCAACTCATACCAGCCATTCCTGGTGTTTTTATTGCAAGCTTTATAATCTGTTCTTTTGTGAGGGAATTCCTCATGACACCAGGAGACTGAAAGCTACAAATTTACCCTGCAGACTCATTCACATGTAGAGGTGTGAAAGCAATAAAACACCAGGCAAGAGAGGAAGCTTTTATTGTGCTGACAGCAATTGTCTCACACTTTTGTAATATAGGGTTTTATTTTCTAAAAGCATTGACTGAAAGGGCGTATAAACTGTTGGAAGGGTGAAGTAAATTGATGTTTCTCCAAATATTTCTCCTCAAATACATTGGTGACAAATAGGGTGCATGTAAGGGAGCATGCATCAAAACACCCGATGGTTATGAAGTATTCTAATTTATTTAACTGGTTGACCCCAGAGACCAATACAAACAGTGCTTTGGTCATTGATGGGAATGAAGGGACCTTGTCAGTGAAATAAGGATGCCTTCTAATGCCGTGGCAATGCCGATACTCTTAGTCTTAATAGCTTTCACCTGCTGTTCTACAGTAACTGTTGACTGACCTCCCAGGTCTCTCCTGTCGGTGAGTTGCTGGGGGAGGCCTGCAATGACTATCAGCCGTTGTAACAGAATCCTCTGGAGAGATAAAGAGGAAGGCTATTAGAGGACCTGCCGAGTAAGAGAACAGGGATTATGCATAGAGAATTGACAGACCTCCATTCACAAAAATGTTGGCAGTTGCTTAAGGTGACTGTACCACCATGCTGTGTGACACACAATGCACGTATGCACACACACACACGCAAAGGAATGGTCAATATCACAGGTACATTCAAATTATTTGTGAGTTATCTTACGAGTTATTTTACATGTGGCACATTACATTTGTTTTCCTTTTTTTCCACATAACATCACAGTACCAACATCAAGCTATCAATTATGCATTTATCAAATATCAGAATCTGTCAGCAAAAGACATTTTTCATTGTGTCATGGATCTACAGGTATTGCTGAGATCAGAGCTCAGAATACAATCACATCACATCTAGGCAAAAAACAACATTTTTGATAAACACAACTTTGAATTTGCATCTTTGCAATAATTTGCTTTGTTCTTATCTGAAATGTCATACAAACCGTATCTTCTTGCAGGTGCACAAGCTCATTTTGTGCCATAAGCTGGTGAAATAAACTAGTTCCAGCTTCCTTCTCTTTCTCTTCCTCTACTTTCAAGTCGTGAAAATTCTGCAAACTGTATTTCTCCATGTCTCTCTCACGCTTTCCCTCTTTCTATCACACTCAAGCACTGAGTGAGTGAACTGAGAGCAGCATTGGCGGGCTGCCTTTCCCTCAGTGTTTACATCTTTCATAGAAGCCTATATCCTGGAGACCTACCATTGTTCCCCCTGATGCTATAAAACCAAGCCTGCTGCACTCTGATGCAATTACAGATACCCACGATAAGTAACAAGACCCAGTCCCAGGACGGTCTTGATTTGCAGGTAATGTTGGTAGGTGGGAGGAGGGAGTATTGTGTGTGTGTGGGCAGGGCTAGGGATCTTTAAAGAAACCCTATCCAGACAATAAACGGTATTCCCTGGTTTCTGAAACTATTGTTCAGACCCAAAATGTTTGGTGGGCCCTTTGCTGGTGGCTCCCCTCATGACAAGAGCAATGGGAGGTTTTAATGATGCTGGGTCTCAGGGTAAGAGACCAAATTTCTCATTTGGTTTGCGCTCTGAAAAACTCATTCATGTCATCCCACTCTCAGACTGTAGGGCAGCCTCTCCTGCAGTATCTTGTTTACTCACCAGATTGCTAGTCAGAAAGGGAAGTTTCTATGACAACAAATCACGTTTTCCTCTCACTGAAAACCAGCGCTCATTTGAATATGAAAGCAGGAAGTCTTCAAGTAAGTGAGTGCACAACCCTGACGTCCCATACCAACACACTTGTTTGGCAGTTGCCTGTGTTCCATGTTGATGCAGTAGGCTATATGACACATAGCCTATACTGGCTATACACATTTTCTAGTAATGTCCCATGTCAATTTAATAGATTGCATTTAACATACATATTTACTGTCATATTGCTTCATCAAAAAGCAGCATCTGATATAACCAATAAATCTATATGACTGTTGTTGTGGCAAAGATTCTTGGCCCTTATTTTTTACATTTTTCCCTTCATCTATGGGACAGAGAACGCTCATCATTCAGTGAAGTTTCATCAAAAAGTGCCAACACAAACCTCTCTCATTTTCCCGTGAGACACATCAAAAAGTGTGATTCTGCCTTGAGACTCTGTCTCTCTCTTTTTCATAGGTTTTGAAGAACCGGTTATTATCTTTCTGCGGTGAAGAGGAAGCCATGATTGGCAGGGATGTTTGGGTTTGAGCTCGCTGTGGGTTACCAGGCAACAAGGTCAGTGAATGACGCGTTTGACGTAACATCTGACGTTTCGATGTGTGCGTTCCAAAACGGTCCACCATACTATACTATATACAAGCGAGATCCGTCCGTGTCGCTTACCGGTTTCATTTTCTAATTCTATATAGAAAATATAATTTAAAAAAACATACAATTTAGTGCATTCTTCCATAATGTGATGCAACCACTAATAAGGGTCGTCGATGTCACGCTGCATGTTGCCAACATTAACTTCAGCCATGCCTTTCTATGGAATATAAGGTTTTGTGTTTCTCTGGTGGAGAGTACTAAATAAAGTGTCGTTATCAGAGTGAATATTTCAGTTTGTGAAATTAATTAGTTCCTAGCAACTGTTGCCACTTCCGTGTTCCAGTAGAAAAATAGACTCTTGTACTACCAAACTCTCGCGTTACACGCGATGACCACCAGATGACGCCAACATTCAACATTCACAGACAGCACATGTGCGCAGCGCCGCCGCTGTTTGAAGCCCGTGAACTAAGCCTACCGATGACTATTATTATTTGCCAGAATCAACTGTACAGGAACAATGAACACAACAATACGACAATACCAGAGTAAATCAAAACTCAAGTACAAATAACATATTTAATAAACAGAGCATATGTTTTCATTGGATTCTTAGTAGTGGCATATTCAATGAGTTCGTTAAGAACATTGAGAGTAGCCCGTATGCGCAGCTTTGAAGCCCGCGAGCACAGCGCGCTGCCAGCGTCTGATCCAAGAGACGAAACAGACGAAAACTGCGAGTTTATTTCCCTGCCGAGCAGCCAGCGCGTTTCATCAGCAGGTCAACGAGCAGCGAGAATGGACTGAACGACATCACTATTTGGGGCGATGTTCAGGTAGTTAAGCTTTACGATACGTATCATACTGTTGATAGAATTCAGTAAAATAAAATACATGAAAATAGTTACGATTCTCTCTTTGACCAGCCAGCAACGTCTGCCTGTTTGGTACGGCTTGCACACCCATTTTTGACAGCTGATACGAGCGGCATCAATCTGTATTTGCTGTAGTTAATTTTGATGTCTTTTTTTTTTAATATCATGTTTTACATTGTATTTCCATCGTTGGCGGTTATTATATTGATCACGCCTGGCAGCATCCCCTTTTAGGATTAAAATTTGGTCAGGATCAATAGTATGACAGGATAACGTGTAGCCTTGTGTACCTATCAATCTCAGAAATATCTTCAGGACCTAAATTGATAGGGATGTAGTGCAGGATAAATCCACCTAAAGTTGACCCACATTTTTACTTGTGGAATAGATTTAGTCTGACATACATCTTTAATACATACATTTATAGTAGAGGCCTACATTGGTGAGTGGTATGAAGCTGAGGTAATATGAAGTTGTTATATGAAGATATGGCCTTTAAGGAAAAAACTTATATTTATCGGTTGTATTGGTAGCTGTTTGCCTAATGAACGAATTTTTTTTTATCACTGGTGACTGGGTAATCTCAACTTGTTGAGACCTTGGCCTTCCGGACAAAAATATGTACTAATACTCTACGATGCTGTCAAAGTGGGTTGTGTTGCTTTTAACTACAATACTGTTTAAATTCACCCTTAGGCTGTGGGTCGCATGGTTTTATATCATCCAGTTGTGTGAAAGAAAAAGTCTTCCAGAATTAATTTTTGCAGTGCTAGCTCCTTTTTATGTCCTCTAGGATCTCTGTTTTTAGATTGAGCTGTTTACTTCAGAGGTCACGTTAGACTGACTCTGCACTTTCTCCAGACCCATCGCTTGTTGGTTGTAAAGGTGTTTTATCATATGTCAAGTGGACAAATTTCTGTTCAACTTGCTGCTCAACTTGATGCTAGAGGGCACCATTATTTGCTGCACCACTGTATGCTAAAGTAACTTCTACTGACCTCTCCTTTTCACCCCTTCTCCCTCTATTCTCCCTCTGTTACTTGCACAGGCTCAACATTTCACTCTCACTGGCCTTTCTTGTTGACTGTCACTTTCCAGGTTGTCTTTATAGGTTGTATGGTAGCAGTGTTCTTTTAGAAAGTGTGTGCCCTTCCTCTACTTAAGTGTTATCTGACTCTTGGCTGTGTGCTTGTACGAATCACAGTGCCAAGAGTTGAGTTTCCACCACATCTTATTGCCTTTTTGTTTTGA
Organism: Hoplostethus mediterraneus; assembly: GCA_034670385.1. Lineage (NCBI taxonomy): Eukaryota > Metazoa > Chordata > Actinopteri > Trachichthyiformes > Trachichthyidae > Hoplostethus > Hoplostethus mediterraneus. The sequence continues at coordinate 4,336,216 of JAXDDW010000011.1, read as the reverse complement.
TTTTCAAGAGAAAGGGTTTGATGGATTTGTTAGAATCACACCAAACTTGGGTCTGTCGGCCGCTGTTCTGTTTCTACAGCATTTGGTTTCATTCATATGGGGACAGAAAATGGAAAATGAGAAAAAGCAAACCCATAGGTTATGATGACTGGGGAAAAGAGACCCGTTTAAGACACATTCTTGCTGAGAAAAAAAAAAAGGTTTTGGACCGTAGTGTTGTTTCTTGTGCCTGTACCTGAGTCAGGATGCGTGTATACTGTGTATGAGAAATATGACAACAGATTTCCTAAGATTTACTGGGTCCTCATTTAGGCCTTGGTCTTATTCCCATTGGCCCCCTGCTCAGAGCTGTTTGGTATTCAGGGGTTTATCTCCAGCCTCATCTCTCTAATTATGAGTCACTGTGATGAATGGGACTCCTGGCCGCAATGTTACCTCTGGGAACTGTAGGAATGTCTTTTTTTAATCAGCAGCTCCCTTCTAGTATCTAGGCCTACCCAGTGGCGATACAGCATTGTAGAGATGCTTCAAGAGCATCTCTAGAGAAACATTTCTAGAGAAAATACTTCTGCCATTGTTCTGGTGAATGCAAGAGACTACTTAAAGGCTAAAATAAAGTGTTGACTTTATTGACTATATGACTGCTGACTCTTTAACCATGTTACACAGTAAACTCTTGATCTATAGAGTTATTAAATATATGCTATGATGCCAGTGTGCTATATGATATATATTGTCTACAGCAGCAGCTTTTTTTTTGTTGTTGTTTTTTAAAATGTAGCTGTCCTGCCTCACCTTTTAAAGCACATTAAAGGAATGCTGGATTGTGTGCTCTGAAGTAGTGCAGTTAAATCCCTATCTGTACTTGCTGAAGAGGATACAGTTCTCTGTGTAATCCTCAGTGTTTGAGACTGTGGGTGTCTGATGGGGGCCCTTTTGATGATTAACTCTTAGCTGCGGTTTAAATCATTGATGTGTAAAGCTTCCTCCGACCCGATGAGCCTCCAAGCTTGAAATGAAACGATGTTTTGATGATACACACAGTTGATTGGTGGTTAGGCCCATCGGTTTGCCATAGCAGTCTGAATGTTGGATGCTCTCAGTGTTACCAACAGCAGTCATACCCTGTCCTTTTATCTCACATTTTATCCTGTAGTAATTGCTCTTTTCTCTTGACTTCTTTCTCCCTCAGATTTGTTTGCCATGGAAACAGACATGATACCAAAATTCTCCTCAAAAGATGAGGAAATAGACTTCTGGAAGGCTCTTTCCCTCAAGTACAAGGAAAGGTACGTAACAGGCACAAAGTTTGCATGCTCTGTTTCCCCTTCAGTCAAGCTGGGTCTTTGTTGTTTCAGCTCTCCAGTAACATTTACTTGACTTCAGTAGAAAATCACCGGATCTGACTGACGTTTTATGATCACTTGATGTGCGTGGAAGCAGCATCCCCTCAGGAATGCTTCACCTGCTGGTCTTGGTCACTTGGCCACTCTCTTTCAATTAAAAAGCAGCATTGGCAGATCCAGTTACCCCTTTTGAAAGAGCCTTATGTGCAGCAGGGAGAGCTTCCTTGAAAACCTGTCCCTTCTTTCTAAAGGGACAGATCCCCTATCACATTAAACATAAAAGGCTTTCATGCCTCTGCCTGTCTTTGAATGGGTTTAGGTAATGGTGCTATGGTGGTGCTATCCTCTATTCCTGATATGGTCATTGAGCTCAAAGTCACTAAAATTAGCTGTGCCAAGCTATTTCTCACAATCAGAACCCACATCTTACATCATGGTGCTTGATAGAATAAAATCTCAGTGGACAGCCAACACACCCTGCGCTAAAGGAAACAAGCTTAGGCGTACACCCAGTTATGTAAGTGTCTCTAGACATTTAGCCTCCTTCAAAACCAAGGCTACATCCATTGTGTGACTATGTGGCAGATTTGAATTGGATCATTTCTTCACTTACCATTGCATCTTGGTAAAATGGTAAAATTACAACCTTTTTATATCAGGGTTTTCCTTGGCTTTTAGATAGGCTTAGGTTATAACAGTACTGGTGGTCTGGCTCTGCAGTAGATGTCGGGAGATTTAAGACTCTAAGAGCACTATAACTTTTAAGCATAAGGCGATTTGTAGCTATTTGTAAACCATAAGCGAAGAACATGCAGTACTGAAATTGATTCAAAAGCCTCATGCATGGAAAAGAGAGAAGATGCATTGTATATTCCACATTATCCTATAGGTGGTAAGAAAAGTGGACCACCAAAAGGTTTAATAAACAGGAAAACTCTTGTATAGGAATAGATTTTTTAAGTGTTCTTTTACACAGGATTATTTTAAGCCCAGGTTAATAACAGTGAAGAGGATGCACCGGTTTGCTGACAGCAAATAGATACCAGCCAGAGGTATCCAGCCCTTTGAAATCAGTTCAAAGGGCAGAAGGGGCTTCATTTAAACAAACTGCAGATGTAAGAAGAGAAGAGGTGTCCTGCTGTCCCACAATGGGTAAACAAAGTTTTTAAATGGATTTTCTGGCACCCTGCCACCCCCCCCACCCCTTCAGGTCACATGTCGGTAGTGTACCATGGCCTCTGATTGTTCCAGCTACCATTTTTAGACAGGCTTGTCTGTGTGTGTTCATCCACAGCCATATCAACAGACACTTACATAACCGCCACACAATAACCGCTGGTCCATAACCAGACATCCTATCTGGTTGTTTTTACACAATGTCAGAGAATCTCATTCACTCAAAACATCAGGCTTCTGGGACCGACCGGTCTAACTGATTGTGTATAAAACCGCATACAACTGCAAATCTCAATTCATCTCGTTTTTAGATGAGCCTCTGTTCCCTCAGACAAAATGTGATGAAATGTGGATGTAAATATTACAGAAGTCATTGACCTGCACAGTAGTCCTCAGTCTAGGTTGCCTCTTTGTGATTCCACTTTAAACCATTACTTGTACAGGAAAGTGTTACAGTATTTTTTGCACATGCAATACATATCAAGGAATGTACCAGGATCCTGCCTAATAGAAAATGCTAAGCTGATTCCTGAAACTGTCCAGTGAACAGGAAGGGATTTGAGCGAGCGTTGTGGCAGGATGGAACCTAACAAACACATCCATCACAGACAACACACATGATTATATAACTGCAACAACACTGCATTCTGAAAGTGTTGAATGACCTACTTCACTTAATGGCTAACGGTGATTTTCAGCACTGTTTATGTTCTTGTTAAATTCCCTCTCTGAGAAGCTTTGAACATCCATTTTTTATATTTTGTGGTCCAGTAGAATGAAAAATGTAACAAAAAATCATATTTAACAGATAAACCCTCAGTCTGCTGCAGCACTGGTGACATGAATCATAAATATCAAGATAGTAATAAAAATAGGCCACAGACTCCAGTGGCCAAATAAGCCAAATAAGGTGCACAAATTCGTTTAGTATGTCGTTTTCCCATTGTAACACTTGATGATGAATGCACCCGGGTGCTTCCCGGGTCTCCCAGGCTTATGTATTGACCTCTTTTTGTCTCTCCTGTCTTGGCTCGTTGTCTAATGTCTTCTCTCCCTTTCCCTCCCTTCCTCCCTCCCTACCTCCCTCCCTCCCTCCCTCTCCTGCACGTAGCTACCAGGAGGCCCAAGAGGAGCTGCTGGAGTTTCAGGAGGGGAGCAGGGAGCTGGAGGCTGAGCTGGAAGCACAGCTGAGCCAGGCCGAGCACCGCATGAAGGACCTGCAGTCTGAGAACCAAAGAGTCAGAAACGAGTTTGAATCACTCAAGGTAATAGTAGTACTTAGTTTTTAGTCACTAGTTACCAGTCACGTGTGTCTAAGTTTGAATATATATATATATATATATGTATATATACTGAAGCTTACACACTGAACCAAGGAAGTACAGTATGTCTCCATCCGTAGCCTTTAATAAATATTTGATTGCTTTTTTGTAGCAGTCTTATATCATCGTGTGTCCTTGAGTGCAGTCTCTTGGGACTGAGGAGAAGAGGCATCACGCTGTAACAGCTGCTGCAGCCTTGGATGTGCTTTTTTATTTTTATTTTATTATTTATTTATTTTTTTTATAAAGGAGGGCAGGCAGCTCACTCAACCAGTCAGGTGGTAAGGGGGCACAGTGGGATCACAGCATGGAGAACCAGTAATAAAATCACATCCCATGCACTGGAGCCTCAAAAAATAGGGCGACAAATTGACCTTTGCATGAATGGTACCATACAGACACGCTCTCTTGACTCTATCCATGCCAGAGGCCCAACTCAGACATTTCTGATGCAATTCATCAACCGTAGTCAGAAGTAGAGCTGGAGATGGCACAGCTCTTACTTTGGAATTCATGTGTAATCTAAATGGTGATGTTGCTCATGTGGTGTGCAGAGGTACCTCTCTTTTCCAATCTCAGCTCTTCTCTTCTCACCTGTCCTGTCCTAAGCTGGCTGTATCCCGATCCTTATGTCTCTCCTGCATAATGCACCAGACAGCGTCTCTCATTCTTGCTCTCGCTCCATAATTAGCGCGGGGGGGGGGGGGGGGGGGTGGGTGGCACATCTCTGTTTCCATTGTCACATTATGCTTCCAGCCATGTGAGTCAAGTCCCCAGCAGTGATGACCTGTGCCAAGGAGAGTCGGTCACGTCCTGCTATTTCAGCTGCTTGCTTATCCCAGGCAGGCGGTCGACTGCACACATCAAGTGAATTAATATGTTTGTTTGAGGAGAATACCACACTAATGACTAATGTATGACACTAAAGTTCCAATAAACTGGAATTTCAGAAATACATTCTTGCTGTCGCTATTTTGAATGACACGCCAGGGCAAACAGACGACTGTCTAGCTCAGGCTTGGCTGCTTTTCAATGATTCATACTGGATAGCAACAGCAGATATAGGCCAGACATAGACAGCAATTTTGAGCTGATTGTCCCATAGCTGGTGGATATATATATATAGGTCACACATCACATCCTTTGCCTGAGAATGCTGGAGCAGAGGAACAAATGAGGGGAGCTCTGAAAAATGGATGATAAAATGTAGGTTAAGGGAGTTGGAGGAGCTCTTTACTGCTTGGCTGCATGGGGGGGCTGTTGGGAAGTATTATTCTACATGAAGCTCTCCAGTCCAACTTGTTTTAATCAAATTAAATTGCATGAAATTATTTAATGTGAAGAACCTTACACTCTCCACCCTGTCCCACCTCTCCCCTCCTTTTCTCCTCCTCCTCCTCTTCCTCTCTCCCTCTAGGAGAAGCTGGAGCAGCAGTACGCTCAGAGCTACAAGCAGATCTCCGTGCTGGAGGATGACCTGGGCCAAACACGCAGCGTCAAGGAGCAGCTCCACAAATACGTCAGAGAGCTGGAGCAGTCCAACGATGACTTGGAGAGAACCAAAAGGTCTGTATGTGCTCCGACACTCCACAGCTGGCAAAACACAACTTTGCAGGGGAAAAAATGATAATGCTGCACCCAGAATGACTCCTGCGCACTTTGTTAAGGTGCAGTGTGATTCCCTGTATGTGGAATCAATTGTTTTCTTTCTTCTCATGGATTCTCCTTTTAGGAATGTGTTGCATCTGACGAAAGCTCAATACCTGCTACCTAATCTGCAACACTGAATAGGGATTTTGTTGCAGGGACTGTACAGGATAACCAGTATACTCACCAAAGTCATGCACACAATATATTAACCTAATACCCAGGGTGTTTTTCTTTATTACATCTCTTCACCAGCCCAGCTGCTTCATATGATTCTTATTAAATCTCATTCCTCTCTGTGCTTCCCATTCAGATTTACCAGAGACCCAATAGTAAGCCCCTGTTACAATATAATGCAAATGGCCCAAATTCAATTGATTGCTATAAATGGCTTGAATTGGATCCATGCTGCTGTTACACAAGCCTGAGATATTGATCGTCTATGGAAATAAGCATTAGAGGGAAGAACGTGGGTCATTGTTTCCTGCCCTAGAGGTCAGATGTCATGACCATTTATATGAATGGAATGTTTGTTGATTCTTTCTCTTCTTCTCTTGTTTGATTCTCTCAATCTCATTATCGCTTCCATCATTTCCTCCCTCCTTCTGTTCCCTTCTTCAGAGCTACCATCGTGTCTCTGGAGAACTTTGAGCAGCGTCTGAACCAGGCCATAGAGAGGAATGCCTTCCTGGAGAGTGAGCTGGATGAGAAGGAGTCGCTCCTCGTCTCTGTGCAAAGATTAAAGGATGAGGCCAGAGGTGACATATTGATCGTCTTTTCCTAATGAGCCGAGCCGTCACTCACCTTGTCTGCTCATTAACATATAATCGCTGCGCCTCCTGTCTCCTTTTATCAATGGTGTGAATTTAGAAGATTCTACTTTCTCACAAATTAGTAGGAGTTTGTGGTTTGTGTTTGTCGCAAATGCTGATTCTGGGGGGGGAAAACGTCAAACCATCCTGTTTCGTGTGACAGACTTGAGGCAGGAGCTGGCTGTGCGAGAGAGGCAGACGGATGTAACCAGGATGTCTGCACCAAGTTCGCCCACTCAGGACAGCATGAAGATGGATACGGCTGTCCAGGCCTCTCTCTCTCTCCCTGCCACCCCGCTGGGCAAGGGTCTGGACAATGCCTTTGCCAACCCAACAGGTAGCTGCAAGCTGTCCTTTTCAACTCCATTTAGTCCCTTTGAGTAAAAACAGGGAAATCTGTCCTGTTCTTTACTAATGTAGTTAAAGGGCAGTCATTCTAAGTTTGTTTTCATTGATTGACACATCTACTTTATATGTCAGTAAACACACCTTGCCATATCTTGTTTTAACCCTCCTCCCCAGTGCTGCCAAATGGCAACTCGCCGCTGACTCCCTCTGCCAGAATATCAGCGCTCAACATTGTCAGTGATTTACTCCGAAAAGTAGGGGTGAGTCATTCATTCTGAGCCTCGACTCACACACTCGGTATCGCTGGTACTCCTGCAAGTTTGCTGACACTTTCTCTTCTGCTAAATGACAAGCTGCCCGTAGAAAGTCCCCGTCTTTCCACAGGACCGGAGAGCGTCATTGTCTGTTTGCATTGGTCCCTCACAGGCTCTGGAGTCTAAGCTTGCCGCTTGCAGGAACTTTGCCAAGGACCAGAAGGCTAGGAAGGCGTACGCCATTGAGAACGGAAACCTGATCAACGGCAACACGGCCAGGTTTTCGCAATCGCTCCACACGTCATACTTTGACAAAGCGTGAGTGAAACCAAACTTCCCGCCTCTGGCACTTCTTTTAGCTCTCGCTGACTCACACCTTAGTTATTTATGATGAGCAAGAGTTTTTGCGTGGAGAAACTAGTCACAAGAACCCTATGATGTCATTTGATTACTCCTGCGATACCGCATCGCTCCTCTACGTTCTCGCAGATGTGATTACTGATTACACGCATTTCATGAAACAAAACGCAGCATGTTTGAACGCGTGTTAAAATGTTTTTGTGATGTGGATGACGGAACCATTAAAGCTTTTGAGATGGATGATGGAGGAGGAGATGTGGTAGATGTGTCTGAGACCTGTATGTGTTTTTCCCCAGCAGGAGAGAGACGGTCGTATTCCCTGCATTGATTCTGGGTAATCACAGGTCCTCCGCTCGTTACCTGAATGTGGTGGGGCACATGCATGCTGCTGCTGCTGCTCAGTTTAACAAGCCTCCTTTCCCATGTTGAATTCATACAAATAACCACTGTGGCCTAGATGAAGTCCTTGCTACTAACTATCCAAGGGTGGTGGTGATGGTGGTAGTGATTGTCCTGGATGTCCTGTTGCTGGAGCTTTCCCATGCTTTTTAACATGAGCTGACCTAATAGATTTCCATCTCCTTCCTCTGTCTAGTGGCATGAGTTGCTTCGGTATTGTTTTGGGCCTAGTGACGCTACCATTAATTGAGTCATTCCATTTTAAACTTTACAATGTGTAGAATAGATGGTAACCAAATAAAAGTGGAACCGCCGTAAACGATCAACTGTAACTAACTGCTCAGTCCTATTTTTAGTTGCGTCAATAACAACTGGCAGCAATTCCTTGATATATAATCCAGCGGTGGTGAGAGCAGGGACAGCGTAGTGTTTCTGCTGTGTGAGGGAGAACTACAGAGGCTGAGTATGCAGACGGACACACAAGGGCATTGTCTGCCTAGTTTCAACGCAGGGAGGTCATTCACTTCTAGGTAGGCTGGGAGCAGCCAAAGTCAAAGTCAGCGGCTTGTATTGTATTTCAGAAAGATATAGGACTTAATGTACCGGAGCGAAACAGAATGAATTTCTGTTGAGCATGAGCAAAGGTTTTGATTTACATTTCACTGGATTGTGCTGTGCCGGAAATCCTGATTCAGCCCTAAACAATAAGTGATGAATGCTGATAAAAGAAAGCAGTTGAACCTGTTTATCAGGGAAATTCTCAAACTTGCCTCCCGGACAATGGAAACTACTTCCAGTCATGGCCTATTTTTGGCACATTCATGGTATCCCGCTTGTACCACACAGTCCTTATCTTGTAGGTTTAGTGTCCCCTGTATGTGAGACGGTGACAGAGTTGAATCAGGAGGGTAATAAGGACAGAATGACAAGTGACCTGCTGGGTCTCAGGTCAGTGCTTGGCTCTGTATTTGCAACAGCCTCTGGAAAGCGCCAGTGTGCCTGGGGAGTGACACTGACAGTGAGTCTAAATGGCTGCTGTGGTTTGGCAAGCAGGACATGACAGTTTAGACTAATGCCTCTCTAGTCCATGATGGGGGTTTTTTCCTCTGACGTCTGTGTTAATCCCTTATCATCTTGATTCATTATTGTGCTTTAAGTCTATTAGCCTTTATTCCAAGTGTGACAAGGCTTTCTTTTTTGTTTAGCTTAACTTGTCACTTGCTTGTATTTTCAATGAATGGTAATTTGTGTATTAGGCTGTTTTACTCAGTCCTGCTACTGTCAATAAATTCAGCAAAAGTGCTGAGACATTTCTTCATCCTTAACAAGACCCAATGTGAGCCTGTATTGTTTGTGTTGCTGCAGCAGGGCAGTGACCAGACTGGAGCCTGGCACCCTGACAGCCATCACCACCCCTCCCTCTGCATCCGCCCCAGGTTTGGTGCCCCTCGCTGTGTGACACTGCCCCCGCTCACCCCCCTCCTGCAATGGAAAATGACATGTCTAAGAAGAGAACGCATAGTGTGGACAACCAAGCCCAGGACGAAGAGAGAACACAAACGGCTAATACTGTAAAACACTGCTGACCTACTGTTGGACGGGACCCTGTTCTCCGTCTTCTCACATTCACAGTCTGTCTCTCCGTGTCTTGTTCTGACTCTGTACTTGTGCTTCGGTCCTGCTGTAATTATGGGTCCCTGTCTGTATAATCTATATGTCGTATATTGTTGGTTTACTGGCTTGTACAAAGATGCAGCCCACTCCACTTCCTCACACATTTAAAGATTCCTTGAGGATCTCCCCTGACTCGTCAAATGGTTACTCTGTGCACCATATTGTGGAAACAGAGAAACGTTATGCAATTATAACTTGTTCTTGCCTAGAATTTTTGACAAGAACACAGTTCAACATATAGTTCTGACTTTTACTTACAGATTTTTTTTCACTAAGTAGCAATATCTTTTTCACTTTAAAGGACAAAATACATTCACATCCATTGCTGGATGTGACACTTTAATCCTTTTTTTTTTTTTCTTCCATGAATGGAAAAAACAGGTTTAGGGTTGGCATATGTGCAGATGGCATAAGTGGCCTGGAATAATTGTGTGCCACATGGCATTTTGCCTAACAAGCGGACATGTTTTCCATCAATTATTGATGATTTAAAATGTCCAACATTAACCTCAAAGGCCCATGTTGCTTTAAGTCATCCTTTTGGTGGCTTGGTAAAGAATAAATTATCCAGTGACCCTGCTTTTGTTCATGTTTGGTGTCACAACTGTCTGAAAAAGGAAGGGAACTCTCTGTCATTATGGTGAGTCTAATCTATCCTCTGAACTATCTGATATGATGTGTACAATATTGGTCATATTGATCATTATATATAGACAGCCAATTAAGTGGTGCTGTCATGGTGTTCAGACCAGTTAGCAAGTACTCTTTTATTCTATAGTTAATATATTTTATCCTATTATAGTTGGCATTTGTGTTTTGTCTTTTTTAAGCTACCACAAAACCTGTCTTCAGTACTATACAAGCAAGTGAAGCACTTTGACCTTGTGCAAACTTTATTTTTACAATTTCTTTCATTTAAGTGCAATATTGCCTGTTTGTCATTGTACATAGGTTTGTTAATTTATGTCATTTTCCTTTTATGGCATGTTTTAATAAAAGATGTAGATCTATTAACCTCATGATTGATGAGCTTTCCATACTTTTGAAGAAATAAACATGACGTGATTGATCTAAACAGATAGGGGTAAATTGCGTTTCAATTCACACATGGTTATAGACCTAATATTGACCCTAACCTGTCATAAATATTCTGATTTATTTTCTTGCTGGGTGGCTCAGCTGCTGAATGAATACCTGAGAATACTCTGGTTTGGTCAACACTACCCCCTAGTGGAATAAGCATGTAAATACGTTGAAACGTTGATAGGAAGTAGATGACATTTAAAAAAATTACACCCAAAATCATTTTAGCATTTACTGGAGAATATCCTTTAATCCATAATTATGTCTCAAAATAGACAGAAAATAATTGGTTGCATTTTACATTCATGAGAGTGGCTATTGTGAGGTGAATTATCCTACATTATCTGAATTGAATTCTGCATTGGCAGTTTCATCTGTTGAGGCTGCATTCATCTGAGTACAAACAGTCTGGCTTCTTGCACAGCAAATGCCTTTGATAGCAAAAAGAAAAGTAGCACAGGTGTGTTCACTAGCACACCAAGAACTATAAACTTCTTCCGGGTAATCTTTGTTTTACTGCAAACCAATGTGTAAAGATGAATTGAGATTGGCAGATCCACTGGTGAAAGCGGGCCCAGAGCATTTCAACACCTTGGTTTCACAAGGCGAATGTCAATCAATGTATATCAAACTATGTACAGAAGGGCATATCTAGTCTCCACAAGGATGGCCACATCTGAAGACTTCATCTCATATTATTCTCTGCTCCTCTATTAACCCCCACACATCAAAGGAAAGGCAATTTGTGGTGTGAACAAAATACTAGAATGAGACGATTTGTTGTTCAAGTTCAGAGGGTGAGTTCCTCAACAGAGGGATGTGATTTCAGGCCAGGCCCTGTGGGTCAAGGGTCATGGATTCACATGCTCCCACCTCCCTTCTTCTCAGCCAGCTCCACCATCTGCTTATGTCGCCTCTCCAGGACCTCCATCAACTTGGCATCATTGCGTGCACGCTCCTGGGCCCTGAGCTCTGCCACATCCTCAAAGAACATGTGCCTGGGGGGAAGATTACACTGATGAATGAATGAGTGAATAAATGAATGAACACAGTAGGTGTCACACACCCACTGACAGCATGCAGGAGTAGTGGACAACACTCAACAGTGTACCGCAAGTATATTGCAACCTCCTGCAGTACCCAGTATTTGACATTTCCAGGTAATAAAGCAAACTAAAAATACACACACAATGATATTGCCATATGTCACAAATCATATTTACCTGTTGTAGAAAGCAGTTGCTAGTCCCACAATGAGTGTCCCAAACAAGATTGGTTTCGTAAGGCGTTTTCCAGCGGACAATTTGTGTTGATTCATGATTGAAATTCCAGCAAGGTACAGTCGTCCAAAGCATAGAAATTAAATTAAATTAGAATTAAGTTGTGTTTTCAAGTGATCATTAAACTAAATGCTGTGACGTTGCACACCTCTCAAAATACAGTAACCTCCATTCAGTAGCTCACGTACTACGACTTCCGTTCCCCGTTATGAAGAAACAAAATTATCCACAGTTCCCTTCTGTTTGGAAGTTAATAAAACACGTTATGAATATCGTACTTTTGTGTGGGCAAACAGGGTTTCGAGTCAACACCACAATTTCTTCTTAAACGTATTTAATTTTAAACGGAAAACAATTCGTGGCGAGCCATATTGTTTCACGGACACATTTCAAGGACGGACCAGTGTATCAAGTTGTTTAAAACGCCACATAAAAACGCCAAACCTTTGGCGGTGCGGATGATCAGTTTGTGTGATTAGCCAATGAGGCGTTTTTCTAATGAAAGTGATTAAAGTTAATGTTGTAGCACTTGCTGAAGATGTCGAGGAAAGGCTTGTCAGAGGGCTCTGACCGGTTTGAATATTTACAAACACTGGTCACTGAATTTCAGGACACTGACAGTGAAGGTGCGTATAGTTGTTAGCTAGATTACTGATTCCCAAGCTGGGGTCCAGGGACCTCCAGGGGCCTCCATCAAAAAATAGTTTAACTTTACTTTTCTCTAGACTGTTATATAATAATGTATCAAGTCATATCTAAATATTTAGCTACTACTTTTCTGATGGGTTCCCTTAAAATCATGTCCAATATGTGTCCTTGTAAACACAGTAAAAGTGTTTTTTCAACAACACACGAGTTATCTTTACATGAACTTTGGCAATATGTTTCAATTAGTCTGTACATTTTACAGCATAGAATATCATGTAGGATGCAGTTGGATGAACCTACTATATTATAATAGCTTGCTTTCATATAATTGAATGAATTTGTTGTAATATACTTGCATTGCTAACATAACCTGACTCACTATATCAGAGGCGAAGGAGCAAGTGCTGGCTAACCTGGCCAATTTTGCATATGACCCAAAGAACATGGAGGGTCTGAGGGAGCTGCAGGTGACTGATCTCTTCTTGGATATGCTCACTGAGGAGAATGAGAACTTTGTGGAGTTTGGGATGGGTGAGTGTCTCTCAAACACAAGGAAAACTCTAACATACACATAATGTCCTTGTCCATTGCCTTACACAGTACGGTATCAAACAGTGATGTCGCCTATTATAAATCCTACAGCTCAGTGTCCATCACTATAATTAGGTCTTCTGCATGTGTCATGATCTCAGGGGGGTTGTGCAACCTCAGTATGGACCGGGAATGCCGGGACCTCATCCTGCAGAGCGGTGGGATCCCCTTGGTCACAAGCTGTCTGTCAAGCCGGAGGGAGGAGACTGTCCTGTCAGCCATCACTACCCTTATGAACCTTACAACTGCCTCATCACGCACTGAGATCACTGATCCAGCCATACTACAGTGCATGCTGCGCTTCTCCCTCTCAGAGAGCCCCCGCCTACGCAACCTGGCCACTGTGTTTCTGCAGGACTGCTGCACTGAGGTGCAGGTGGCCCAGGCAGAGCAGCAGATGCAGGGGCAGCATCAGACAGCCGTCGGGATTCCTCTTCCCAAGGACTAGGTGGCTGGAAACTCTGGAGCATAGCAACAGCTGAGGAATTCATGCCGAGGTGTTTTTTTTAATGTATATAGTTGTTTTTTTTTACTCTCTGTGAGAGTGTAAGAAATAACAGATTTTTAAAGCTCTAGACTTTTTATTCTAAAGTGACCATTAGGATTCTATAATAACATTTGTTTTTGCCAAAATGTAACTGCTCTACTCCGTCTCACCACAAGAGGGAGACGGGGCTGTTCTTCATAGAGAAGAATATTGTAAGAATTGTTGCCTTGGTACTCCAGAGATGAATACAGTTGATGTCTAATGGCAAAAAACAGCACAGTCCCAATTTATTCATACTAAACCAATTTGCTGAACAATAAAAGTCTCAAGTATTAGTATTTAATGTAGTACAGCACACTTGTGAACAGAAACCAAACAACAACTCAACCAAATATCTGATCCATACGGGGAGGAATAGGCTCATTGACATTGGTACCCAAACACACTACCAATATTCACCAGTGCTGTACATTCCTATGACTTCTTTGATGATATTTATATTATTATTTGATTAAAGTGATTTCCCAAGAACTAGGGTGGATACTGGAGCACTAGTTCAAGCTGATTGGTTCACTCCTGGACTTAATACTCTATGAGAATACTAAGTTCTGAGACATCACTTTTAAATCCAAAATATGTAAAATAAGAAATATAAAATAAACATTGAGGCTCCTCCAGTGAGCCAGGAGCAGTGTTTGTTTTGTTCTGGGCTCCTAAGAACTATTTCTGGGCCAAGTCCTACAGGTCTAGACAAGATGACATCTGATCCTGCAGCCCAGCATCAGATGGACGGCACATGTATCCTGGTCAGACTTGAGAGGAAATTCTTAACACATTCTTAACAGTGTGTCTATGTAATACTCACCCATCCAAAACAGAGGGTGTGTGTGTGTGTGTGTGTGTGTGTGTGTGTGTGTACGCGTGTGTGTGTGTGTCTCGCTCTCATCCCAAAGATATTCACCTGCCACTGAGATCAATTGAAACTCCTTCATTGTTCCAATAAAAAGACAAGACAAACACCCACACCTGGTTTTAACAATGTAGTAAATGGTTTATTAAAAAGTGGTTAAAACATCTTGGTTAATATGTGTTAAGATATAGTGCTAGCTGGGTAGCAATGCACAGTCCTGCACGAAGCGTATTTTATTAATGGCCTTTCTCTCTCATCACCACCTCACAATCCAAGCAGCTTCTCGGCCTGCTGAGATAGTTTGAACTTCACAATCTGAGAAGAAAAAGGAAGAGTTTGTAAACCAACTTGTATTGCTTGATGTTAAGGTTGTTTCTCCAGATTGCAGGTGAATTGTACTAAAGGAGACGGCTATCCAGTTTTATTTCCACAGCATACATGAGTCCAATCAAGACTGATGAAAATGACTCAACAACTCTCAAATCTAGAAATCAGAGACAAGCAACTAAAATCTCTAACGTTCAGGCCATTTTTGTGTCTCACTCAGTGTGTGAGAGCCCTGAAACCTTATGCATCACAAGCATCGGTTAATCTCATTGAACTGCATCCAATCTTAAAATGATTTTAGCATCTGCTGCCTTGTCCACAGCACAACATCCTAGCTCCTCCTACATTCTTTATTAGTTGTGTCACCCTACTGACAGAGGTGTTCATACTACTGATGAAAAAGATCCATTACTGTAGCAGAATATACACACATTAAAACCTTGAGTGTTTCATGATATCTTTGTTATATATGATAACAGTCAAATGTCAGGCAAACATTTTCTCTTATTTAAGGCTCATAATATTATTCATCTTCCTAGCCATAAATAGATCTTATGTATGGCTGTGATAACATACTAATCATAAAAAGGAGTCTTTAATAGAAAGAACTGAATGGTTGGTTTCTCTGATTTCTCTGCTTTGGCAGGAGGTCCATCTAGCAGCTGAGTGTGCGTGCAGACTAGCTAATAGCTCCCTTTCCCTCCTGTCTGGGGGCATTCGGGCCAGGCCTGTTCAAACACAGCTCCATGTCTACAGTAAATGATTTTAAACAGCGTCCCATGAGGGAAACACAAGGACCAGGGGGAAGTTAATGTTTATGCAATAGACCCCCCCCCCCCCCCATTTATCGCAGGCTATTACAGCAACTGATTATAGCTCTAATTGAAATATCCTTGTTTGTATCACACTCTGCAATCACGTCATCTCATTAAACACAGTAAAATGACAAGCCTTCATGTAATTGATTGGGAAAAGCTTGTTGCAATATACAGATTAAGTTGAGAAGGGAAATGACCTTTCCAGTAGCGGTGAGTGGGTAGCTGCTCATAAATAGTATGTAGCGAGGAATCTTGAAATGGGAAATCTGAAAGGAACGGATAAAGAGGGTTAAACCGAGTAGATAAATCCAAAGTCCAAATGAGTGCTGAATCCTCCAATGAATGTTGCATAATACAGGAGGACAGCACAATAGTCCACAGGAAAGTGGTAAAAGGTGATAGTTTTATGACCACTTTTGCCTCACCTTGCCCTTGCAATAAGCTTTGATCTCTTCTGCAGTGCAATCCTGTCCCTCTACCAGCCTGATACAGGCACAAATCTCCTCTCCCATACGGTCATCCTTCACACCGACCACCTGAGAATCAGAGATGAAGAAAAACATCTGTAGGTCTGCGGCAACTGAGAAAGAGAGCAGTAAAAAACTATTGTATGTTTTTTTTCTTTCTTTTGAGCTTTCTAAGCTCACCTGCACCTCCTGGATTTTAGGATATGTGTGCAGGAACTGTTCGATCTCAGCCGGGTAGATGTTCTCTCCTCCTCTGATGATCATGTCCTTAATCCTTCCGTCGATACGGCAGTAGCTGTACTCGTCCATGTAGCCAGTGTCACTGCATATTATATATATGCCAAGAAACCAGAAAACATGGCCAACATCAGAATTTGGACTGATCATCAACTAAACCACATGGACCTGGGTCCAATATTATTCATTAAAACAAAACAAATGATTGTAACCTGCTTAGAGTATCAGATGGGTGCGGTTTACAGTATCAGAACAATTCAACCAGGTAAAGTTCAAGTTATTTTAAGTTCATACAGTCAAAAGCTGTCTACAGGGTACATACAAAAGGGTTGTGAGTGCTAATCAGACAACATCCTATAATGAATGACTTTTAATCACTCACCCCGTTTTGTACCAGCCGCTTTCAGTGATGCATTCATTTGTTTTGGCTTCATCATCCCAGTACCCCAGCATCACACAGTGGCCTCTGATCATGAACTCCCCTGATGTCCCCAGGGGCACAATCTCTCCAGTAGTAGGGTTTATTATTTTAACCTGTGGAGCAATCGTCAATATAATAATAATAATAATAATAATAATAATAATAATAATAATAGATCTAATATGATATCAAACATTAGGGTTGATGTGAAGAAAATAATTGAGTCATTGTTCTTTTTGTAGATACTAGTAATAATGATGCTGCAGGTTTTGCTCATTGGACAAAGTCTGATCAGTACAATATTTATACATATTGTATTTATACAATACAATTTACATAATATAACATGTCTATTATGTTGAGGACATGTGACATGGACGACAGACACGCATACCTCTAAGTGGTCGAGGATGTACCCACATGTCTCAGACTTCCTCTCCAGGTTGTCGATGGGGCTGCCACAGAAAGTCACAGGGCTGTTCTCTGTGGTCCCATAGCCAAGCTGTCAATCATGGGGAGGGGTGGGGGTGGCAGTGTTGACACCATTACACGACTTTGACAAAGACTAATTTTCATTCAGATTTATCACCTCAAAAAAAAAAAAAGTATACTTGTATACTGAAAAAACATTTACCCTCAATGCATTAGATTGGGAATATGAACCTTTTAATGGAAATTTCAAGTTTCAGTTTTTCATTTTCAAACTCATTTTCTCCTCAGCTGACTGAATAGCAAAGTGCATAGACTCCAACCCTGATGCAGGGTGTCATCTGCCTTTCCACTAGTGGAGGTTTGTATGTCAGAAAAGCGTACTCCAGTAAGACTTATGGGCTGCTCAGATGAATAAATGAGGGATTGGGCCTGGGAGCTTGGTGAGGTATGTGGTGCTCCTCTGACAACTGGCACACCTGTAGTGGTCAATGGTTGCCTTGGGACACAATGTTGTATTCTGTATGCAGAATGCACAGAGACAATAAATGTTGAATGTATATAGAGTGATATGTAGAGGGTACATGTCCAATGAATGTCTTTTTGTGAGGTCAAGTTGCAAATTTTTTCACTTATTGACCAAATTGTGTTTTCTATGTGTTCTAAACAAAATTGCCCTGGGAAGTCCCACTTGGCCCACGGTGGAGAAGTGGCTATAAAGAGCTGAGAGAGGGATAGGACATGAGAGTCAGCATTAGGAAAATATTTGAAGAGGAAGGAGACAGATCTCCGGCCACATGAACCAAAACCTTTTGTTTTGGTTCATGTGGAAATTCAAATCGTGGAAGCGAAAGGGGTCAAGACTGTTGGAAAAAGGGGAGATGCAGGAGATTTAAGGGTGGGGACTGTGAGAACAGTCAGGGGAGAGACGACATTCCCGATAAAATGTTAGATTTGTTGAGTAAACTCTAGATTCCAGTTATCCTGGGTGGGTCCGTTGGGCTCAGAAATGCACCCACCTGAAGCCAAGGCGTCCCAGGACCTGAGCCAGGCAGCAAGCAAGGTCCCCTACACCTCCTTTATTATTCAAAGAGAGCAATGTGGGCACCAAAGACAAAGCTTTGGCTTCAAACCTGGCTGGTTAAGGATCATAGGCAAATCACACTTTTCATCACACATCATTCCTGCCAGGGACAGACTATAAAAATACCTGAGTGGCTTATAGCCCTACTCCATCTCCAGCAGTTGAAACTCGATAGCCGCAATCACCTTAACAAATCCCAGCACTCACCGCAAAAAGCCATTATATAACACCTCACGCCTTTTCAGAAAAAAGGAAGAATGCGGGCAGGAATGAAATGTGGCATCTAAAACTTTCATTCCATGGATAAAAAAGTATCCTTTGCGATTGTTATGACTTGAAACAGCATCTCTCTACTTGCCAACCATCTGGAGACTATTACAGGTTATAAAACAGCTACACAGGAGTGGCTCCTTTTCCTGCCACCGCAGACTGAAAAACAATAGAGGTGTCTGGGACCTTGCATATCTAACTTAAATGCCACCTCACTAAACATACACTCACTATTTAGAAGTAACTCAAATGTCATCATAATAACATCAAAACCCAAAGAAACCAACAAAAAACAAATGAGTGCACGAATAAACTAACATGTTAGATTCATTTTCTGACAAAAAAGAACACCGGTAGCCAAGACTGAGATCTCCCCAACCTGTCTTCCTGCTCATGTAGGGTTAAACTCTCATAGACACTTGACTTCCTCTTGCAAACCTCTCACCGTTAACACCCTGGCAAGCCCTGCTAGGTTTTTTTCCTCAAATAAATGTTATAAATAGTGCTGTGTTCTGTTGACTTGCCGTCCTCCGCTCAAAAGCCCAAAGTGAATGTCTCTCTGCACTGCCCTCTTTTTCTCACACTCACACACCCTTTCACTCCTTCTCTCTCTCTCACACAGACACACACACACACACACACACACACACATACATACACACACACACACACTCCAATTCACCTCTTGCCTTTTCCCTTTACGGTTCTCAGGCTTTCCTTCCCTCAGAGGCTTTTTGCAGGCATTTCCAGCTAGTGCTTGTCCATTGTTGAGGGACCAGAGGACAGACCGACAGGCAGTCTGACCAGGTCAGCAGTCACAAGTCTGAAGAAAAGCCAGTCAGCATGCGCTGTGTGAGTGTGCTGTTGCTGGGGACCTGCCTTTCGGTCCTGGGCCCTGCAGTGCAGGGAGCCCCGAGCCAGTGCCCCAGCCTGTGCCACTGCCATGGTGACCTTCAGCACGTCATCTGTGATAATGTCGGGCTGAGGAAGATCCCACGGGTGTCGGAGGTCACCCGTTTGCTGAACCTACAGAGGAACAACTTGGGCAACCTACCCACAGGGTCCTTCAGCGAAAGTAAGGGGCTCATCTCCCTGCACTTGCAGCACTGCCAGATCCGTGAGATTGGATCCCAAGCCTTCAAGGGGCTGAAGAAGCTCGTCTACCTCTACCTGTCCAACAATGGCATCAACAGCATCAAGCCCGGCGCCTTCGAGGACTTGAGCGAGCTCACCTACCTCTACCTAGATGGGAACCACATAAGCGACCTGCCCAAGGGCATCTTCTCGCCCATGATCAACCTCTTCATTCTGCAGCTCAACGACAACAAGCTCAACGAGCTGCGGGCAGGCACCTTTACAGGGGCCAAAGACTTACGCTGGCTGCACATGAGTGGAAACGAGCTGTCTACCTTGCAGCCAGGCTCTCTGGATGATGTCGAGAACCTAGCTATACTTCATCTGGACAGGAACAAGCTGTCCACCTATCCCAGCACTGCAATGACCAAGCTTCGGGTGGTGGAGGAACTTACACTGGGCAGGAACCCCATGAGGAGCATCCCAGACAATGCTTTTCAGAGCTTTGGACGCTACATGGAGAAATTACATCTGGACAACATGGGTCTGGAGAAGGTCAGTCTATGGTTCTCACTGGGTATTTACTCATAGATAGACAGATACTTTATTGATCCCCGGGGGGAAATTCTGGGGTTGCAGCAGCATACCAGTATCAACAAGAAAGTACAAAATATTGAAGTTATTTCAAATAGTTTTGCTTCTATCTAGCTCAAGGGTCAGAGCATGGCACTATCACTGACAAGGTTCAAATATAGACATTCATAGTGCATAGTGCATTAATTTTAGACCAAGCCTGAAGGGGAATGGAGGGTCATGCTGATGGCAGGGAGCTATTGAGTTATAGCTACACATTTGAGGAAAAGCAATGTTAGATTATCAGAGCTATGCCTAAAGGAGGTGAATTCATAGCAAGAGCCCTGCATTTGTTTTTCAATTTCATAAATAGTTTAAAGGCATCATTATCAGTTCATTTAATGAAAAGGTCTTTATATTACTGTCTTAATATTTGCTTATTTGTTTTGGTTTTGGCTAACCCATCTTGACTACATTTCATAAGCATATTTACATGCACTGGCTCGCCAACAGCCAACTCCCCCTTACCGGCAGCCAACAGTCATCTAATGTCTGTGCCATGGTCATATGTATGCCTGGGGACTGGTGTTATTGGATGGCTTTACAGCAGTTACTTCATTAATCATATTAATGAAGCCTGAACACTATTATATATATATATATATATATATATAGATTACATAACCAATTGGATTTATGTTTAGGTTTAAGGTTTATGACTGAAACCATCTTTATGGTTGGTTTGTGTGCTCCTGCTTCCTCCCCATCTGTCTCACTGTACCCTGTTAATGCAGTCCTTATGGTGCATTTACCAGCCATTGGCTGCATATGGGAAGCAAAGGAGGTCACATGTGCTTGGTGTCATGCTTCAGGATGAACATGTGCTAAAACCAGTAAAACAATGAAACCAGATTGTTGGCAAAACTACTGTGGACTCCTTGGCTGCATTGATCCTGATTTCTGATCCTGCTTACTTCCATGGCTAACACAGAACACCAGTTCCGGAAAGTCTATGAAGTTTAGAAACACCTTAAAGTACAGTGAAACGAAGATTCAATCTTGTAGTACAGCGGAAGGCAGCTCTATATTTTTGTCAATTCCATCCCCAGATGTCAATGAAGGGCAATATGGGCTCAATGCTACTGTGACTAACAATCTTCAGGCAAATAGGATATAATAGTATGTTTTGGCCACACAAGCATGTCCCCAGTTGGAGATTCCAAACAATGTGACGTGGTGATGGCGTCAAGACCTCACATACCGTGAAAACAAACCACACGTTATGTCTTCAACTTGAATTCAGAAACCTAAACCATCACTCATGAAGTGCATCCTTGAGAGCAAGATATCTTTAACCATGAATCAGTGAGGCAGTTATGAAGTACGGGTCATTCCTGAAGTTCAGGTAAACATCTGAGGTGGTTGAATGAATCACTAAAAACAAACTGAAGTGGAGACCTTTTTAGATCACAAGGTTTCTTTCCATGGGCAATACCGAGGCCTGGCTAGAAGCACTAGCAATCCTTATTAGTCTAAGGTCGAAACATCTGGGTCCCTCAATCTACCTGACCATGGTCTGAAATTTCAGTCCTCATCATGAATGATGCTTAGATATCAGACAACAGATGTCCATCTGTCCATCCAGGTCTTCCAAGCTTCATAATGATTGATACAGTATATGCTCTATATTGTACCATACTACTCTTCAGACATTCCAGAGTGTACATTTACTTCATACTTAAGGTTAATCCAATATTTGCCACAGTATGGAAGCAGCAGGAGATGGGGAGTGCAGCATACATGGTTGGGAGATTAAGCCGCTTTCCAGTCAAATGAGGGTATTTTTAGGGTGTTTTTGTTTGCTGGCCCTTGGCCAAGCATGTCCCAGTCTAATTATTACACAAATGTTATTTTCAGCTTGCTGTGTTTTCTCCTCTCGCTAGGAGGGTCTTGTAAACAGGTCAGGAGGGGTTAGGAGACAGGTAAATAGAGGCAGGGTGTTCCATGGTCCATGAAGAGGAGTATTTTTAGCTTGCCATCGCCTCAGGTGAATGGACAATTGGGCCCTTTGCAAGCTTTCCTGGCAGAGGAGTGGCCAGAAGAGGGAGACGACAGAAAAAGAGAGCAAAAACAACCTGGCCATGCTGGAAGTCATCCATCTTCCATTGCTTCAAAATACCAGACCCTCAACTTCTCGCTCTGCAGTGGAAATTTCCATAAGGTGCTTCAACAGCCTTGTCTCTTCTAGACTTACATAAGAAAACCCCTCAAAACCCACCCTCTTTCCCATGTCTCGCCCCCAAGTCCTCCTTCTTCTTCCTCCTGGAAGAGGCCAAACTTGACACGACGAAGATCAGTTCATCTAGCACCTCCGTGAAGTTTTTAGCAGCCTCACAGATGCATATGAAGTAGAAGCAAAAAAAAAGTAGGGGAGTGAAATAAACACTAGTGTAGAAGCAAGGATGAGAGGAGGCTTTCATGCCAGAGTGATATTGGTGAGATTCCCTGGCCCTGCATCACTGTCTGACAAATATAAGGAAGGGTCTTAAGGTAGTCAGTGTCCTCGTGGGTCGGCATGCCTGGGTGCATACCATGTTCTAACAACATTGTGGGTTTGAACCCAGAAAGTACATGTGAAAGTGATTTTATATTGTGAAGAATTTTTCTAGCACTGGCACGTTAATGCTTGTATAAGAAAATATACAAATTTAGAACAATGATGATTTCAGGAAGTTTACATTGATTGATGGATGAATTTAAATTCATCCTAAGAATCCCTCAATGCTTTGATGTGAAAACAACCAACATCCCATGTAACCTTTCCCTAGTTCTCTGATGGTGCGTTTACTGGCGTGACGGCAGTCAAGTCTCTGCACCTGGACAACAACAAGCTCAAGTCTCTACCCAAAAGCCTGGAGTTTGGTACCATCACCAACCTCACCCTCTCCAACAACCCTTGGAGCTGCACATGCCAGCTTGCCCCTCTGCGGAGGTAAGGGACGCACCTAATACAGATACAGCACCTGAGAATAAATGTGTCTACATCAACAGCCCTTCTAATGTTATTTATTTGACTAACTATCCTCACACATAGTGAAAGATCACACAGTCCAACAAAAATATTTTGGTCACTACCCACAGGTGGATGGACTCTAGCCGCAATCGTCCAGATGCACTGTGTGCTTCTCCACTCCAGCACAGAGGCAAGCAAATCAGAGACAGCACTGCCTTCAGTGGCTGCAGAGTCAAACCAAAGAGAGCCAAGAAGGGCACGCGTCATTGAAGACATACCCACACCTGAACAGGTAACTGTCATAGAACAAACTGATGACGAGATTCATTCCAAAATCAGATATCCACAATTTCAAAACAACATACTCTCACATTCACTCTGACTCCTGGCTGGAAAATAAAGTTATTAAAACCTGTATGTATAAAGCAGCAACATTTGAGAGAATGCATATTTTGTCTGCATGAACAATAAGTAATGTTATTTCCATAATTAAATATATTTTTAATGCGATCCTTCAAATGTAATCAGCAACTCAGCAAGTCTGACCTTTGTTTAAAGTGACACCCTCACTGATCACTGCATTGCATTTGCAAATACTTGAGATGTTATTTTGCACTTTATGGCCAATATCACTCCTGTGATGGTCTAGAGATCAACAGGGTTTTTAGATGGATTTTGTTTTTTTACAATAGGACATTGGATTCAGAATCACAACTTGAGGTTGAAGGTGGTTTTTGAGTAATCCAGAGTTGGCTTTGCATGATTTTGTTTTTCATTTCCCTCCTTCCTGCAGAACTCTCTGTCCTCCCTTCTCTGTCCCTGTCTGAACTTTTCCATTTTGGCCCTGGGG
Organism: Hoplostethus mediterraneus; assembly: GCA_034670385.1. Lineage (NCBI taxonomy): Eukaryota > Metazoa > Chordata > Actinopteri > Trachichthyiformes > Trachichthyidae > Hoplostethus > Hoplostethus mediterraneus. The sequence continues at coordinate 4,312,316 of JAXDDW010000011.1, read as the reverse complement.
TCCAGTACACTGTGGGCAGGTCATGGGGTCTCTGGTTGGAGGGTAGACTGTTTGATTTGGCTGCTGATTTCGCGTTTTTCCACAGGAGACGCTGAGGAGACGCCTGTCCAGGTGACCGGCTACACATGAAAAGAAAGCAACGCTAACTAATTCTACTTCAAGACTGTCCATCTATTTATCTGCCAAATGTTGTCACAACAGTAAACACACCCAAACACATGCATAGATACACATGCTTTCTCTCTCTCTCTCACACACACACGCACAAACACAAAAAGGGCTTTAATGGACGAAAGACCCAATAAAACATTTGTAACCAAGATGAAGAGTATATAGTATGACATGGTAACAGACACCATTCAGGTAACCACAAAACAAAAGATACACTTGAGGAAATGAGGGCTGCAAAGTACATTGAAGACAGATGGGGTGTATTTTCCTGACTTGGTTAGGTCCATTTAACCCTTTACAAGTCAAGGGAAAAGGCAATAAATACATTCTGGGTGATCTGACTTCTCTCCTGATGGGAATGGTCTCTTCAAGGATTATAACCCTTGAAGAGACCATTCCCATCAGGAGAGACTTGATCCAGTGGTCTCTAAATCTCTTGATGTGTATGAAGACAATGTAAAGTCACTTGAACTTGAACGTTCGTCAGAGTTCCTGAGACAGCGTTTTCTATCACCATCACCCCTCCACCTGCTGCCATGGTAACACCCTGCATTCCCCACCCACCCCATAAAAAAAACGAACAAACGGAAAACTTCACACAGTTCCTTGTATGTATCGTGGGTCACTCTGCTCATCCTGTGTCACATCTCCTGTGAGAATTTTCTCTCTGACTCTAGGACTCTAGAACTAGGGCTATGAAAAATGACCCCATCACAGTGCAGGCGGCCGAAGACCCTTTTGCTAAGAAGCTTACAAGACGATGAGACTTTGAAGATGTGGGTGAGCTTGATAGGTGGTTCAAGGTGATCAAGAAGGAATGAAATGAACAGCCAAGTTCCAAATTGCCTTTTGCCTTTCAGTGCCACTTTTATCTATGAAAGCATTTTAACATATCGTATATCCATAAAATTGGATTTAGGTTCTAGTTAGTTCTCACATGAATAACAATGTTCACAGATGAGAATTCAGGAAGAGACTAAGCAGCAAATGTGTATTTTAAGCCTAAAATGATGAATACAAACATTAATTTTGTCTTTTCAGGTTTCCCTCTGTGCAAATGCTTTGTATCATACTTACAAATTATGTGACATTTCACTTTGAAACACACATTGGAAGACAAAGTGACATGTCATAGCAGACAGAATATGAGGGTTACTGAAGTACGCATATCTTATGTATATTGAATATCTTTATATTTTCTTGACCTTTGGAAGTGATAATTGCTCACATCCAATAAACATCTACAAAATGAAGCATTGTTTGTCTTGCATACATCTTCAACTTCTGTACAAGATGCATGACCTTGGATCTCTGGATGAAATTGTGAATTTAAATTCAAAATCAGGGTTCATTTTTATGGGCAAAAGTAAAGGATGCTCTTCTAAGAACATGTCTCCCTCTACTGTGCAAAAGCTGTACTGCATCTTGTAATCATTTTTTATAAACTATAACAACCTTTGAAAAATATCTGTACGTTTGATCGAAGTTGTTGTGAGGTTATGCTAAAAGGCTTCAAGGCTTTGAGAGAGCCAGTACTTACAGTTAGTCCTTTGACGCCCATGACAGAAACAACTTTCTTCACAACTTCAATAGGACAAGGGGAACCAGCCATGATGCCTGTGAACAGAGCGTTGGTGCAGACAGACTTATGGACATATTCTCAGACAAAACAGCCATTTAATGCATGGCAGATTTATACAATTATTCTGAAATTGGATAGCATGCTTGATAATATAAAGACCTCTACAATGGTCCTCTTGGACCCCTGTGTTTGTATGCATGTTGCTAATGAGTCTGGTTAAGAAGCAGCAGATCAGCCTCTCTCTCACCTGCCTCAACTGATGACAAGTCAAACTTGGCCAAGTCTGGCTGGCTAAGCATATCAACATACATCGCAGGAGTGCCATAGATGAAGGTGCACCTGTGAGGTAAGAGTGGACAAATGAACAGGATGCATCTACACTCGCAAAATACATCAAAATATATCTTGTTACATATTGCAAATACTATTATCCAAAAATTGCATAACGCTGGTGGAATTTTTTAGCATACATGTATTTATTCATTTCACAGTTTCTGTTATGCCTTAGATGAAGATCAAACCACTTTTAAGGACCAATTAATGCAGAAATCTAGGTAATTCCAAAGCGTTCACAAACGTCTTCTCACAACTGTAACTGCACACAACGTGTCTTGTTTTGCTCTAATCACTTCCTGTGGGCAGAGAAGTGTACATACCCGACACCAAGGTTTGATTTTGAAGGTTCTCAATTTGTGGAGGGGGTCTCTTCTCTGTTGGAGCCCCACTTTGGGAATATTTTTAGTATAGCTTTAAATGGACAAAAAAGTGACGTGCCAAGTGTTTGTAGTACACACCAATACCTAGCTTTGTGGTCTGGCCACAGTTTTGTCTTGGCACAAAACTCATCTGGAAAACAGGGTTTTGATTCTCTCAAGGCCAGGCCTCAGTCATTATTCTGTTTTAGATATTTAACTGCCACAAGTGAGGGAACAAAATCAGAAAAGGTATTTTTAACAATAGCAAGATCAGGTACATGTAGATCCATTCTTGATTTACATATCCCTTTGCATCCTGTGCAATCTACTATATTTTATCTCTTCAATGATAAGCATGATGGATCTGGACACACTAACTTCAGCATATGGAACCCAATGCTTATTCAGCAGCTACCAAAGACCAAGGGTAAACTACAAAGGGTTAGTTTAGTGAAACATTGATCATTAAAGACTTGTAGCTTATATAATCAGGTCATTGAGCTTTTCAAACATATTTACATAGGAAAATATGTTTGGCAACGACTTTTGTCCTACCCAGATATTTTCACAAAACTCTATTTTAAAAATACAAAAATGCTGCTCTCCGAACCATTTAATTAAGAATTACATTTAATTACAGGCTCTCCCAAGTGGCCTGTTATGGAAGCACATGCAGTCATGAAAGGCTCTCTCTTGGAAATCATGTGACCAAACATCTCCTTGGATTGAATTGACAAAACTGTGCTAAAGAGAAAGTGTAGAGCAGCTGAAAGGAAATGGAGAAAAACTGGATTGGAAGTCCATTTTAGTAATTACGAAGAAGCCATGGTTGCTTATAACAATGGTAGTACCTCTAGAATATTGTTTTCTATTATTGACCGACTGCTGAACCCGGGTCCTGCCTCTGACGCTTTATGCCATGCCTCTGCCCCTAAATGTGAGGTATTTGCAAATTGTTTCAATAATAAAATCACAACCATCAAAGCTGGTGTTGCTACAGCTGCTGGCGACCCCTGTAGGCAACCTTCTGAAAGGCAACCAACCATGAAAAATTCAATATAATCTCCACTGCAGAGTTTGGTAAAATTGTAGCTGAGAAAAACTCTTCCACTTGCTGTCTTCCTACTCCTAATACACTTTTTAAGAGTGTGTGGCAGTCTGGGGGGAGGGTGTCAGGTGAGGCGTAGGTTGGATGCAGGAGAGAATTGAAGCAGTGAGCTGAATCTTCCTGATAGACAAAGGCCACGTGAACTGGCTCTCCCGGTTTACTCTGAGGCCACCTTTGCCCTACTTTAAGCTGAACAGCACGGCTTAATGTTTGTCATGACGGTAGCAAAGACAATTATCCTTCTGGAGTGGAAATCCACCTCACCTCATCCACCTCAGTTTTAACAGATGGTTCAGATGGTCTTCTCTATATATATATCTTCTCTATTTTGCAAAACTAGCTATGATGTGGATTGCAATTTTAAATTTTCAAAATTCAGTTTTGAAATTGAGTAAACTGAAGAACCTTTTAGCACGGCTCCAACAGTTACCTCTCACTGCCATTTGCAGCTGCCAATGTGTGAAGTTGCCTGGTGGAGCTTTAAGATCTGAAAGTTTTAGATTTATTTAGGGAACCTTCAAAGACGTTTTATACACACTGGCAAAAGATCCTTGTTTTTACCTTTCACTCTCCATAGCTGCCAGGTTGGCCCGTCCATCATACCCAGCTGAGGGAAAAACCAGGGAGATGCCGTGTACAGCCATACAAACACCACCGCCCACAGAGCCAAAGCAATGGTACATAGGCACAGGTACACAGATACGAACATTGGGCTAGAGGACAAAAGCAGATGTGCAGAGGAAAGGGTCAAAAATTGTGGATCGCACCTGAGGTATCAGTTATTTAATGAGTGCAATGTGGTGTCATTTCCTCTTCCATGAGCAGGGTAGGAAGCTACCAAAGATCTTTAATGTCACATGAGCGGAAGACTGTGCCTTTCTACCACATTAAGAACCAAATGGGACGATGTATGCTAGATCTTCTGATAATACATGAGGTTTAGAGTAATGCTTGTTTACACTCACCCTCCAGTTATAGCCGACTCGGTTACCAATGAAGTAGGCATTGTTGATGATGTTGTGATGAGATAGGGTGGCACCCTTTGGGGCCCCAGTTGTGCCCTGGTAACAGATATTATGTGTCAATTGCTGGACTTTCAAGGGCACAAAATGGCTGTCTAAACAGAGAAGCCACAAACAATCAATCATTTCTCCCCCTGTGTCACAAATGTAGCAGAAGAGGGAGGTGGTAGAATAGGATAGGGTATTAGTAAATGTTAGCTGGCTACTTGTGTGTAACCTTAGCTTTGGCAGTAATCCCCCCCCCAACCCCCCGGGGGACTACTAACCGAGCCAGGTGGATGTTGGGGTGGTGGGGTGAGAGCTTCATCAGCATTGGCATAAACAGCAACAGAGCAACACAGTGTGCAGAGCGGCAGCAGAGAATGAGCAGTGAGATTGCCGATTTAAATTTAAAACCGTTTGGCAGTGGCTATGCATACGCTCAGCTGACAGGTCTGAGCTGCCGGGCCACTTGAGTGTGTCTGCCTGAAATAGCTCTGCAGGCTACGCTCCATATCTCTTTACTCCAAGCACATTGGAGTACAAATTTCAACGTGCTTGTACTTGTTGCAAATGGCCAATAAAACTCTTGAACTCTTAAGATTATTATTATCATAATAAACATAATAATAGGGCTTGATAGCCTCACATGGCCTTCATCAGGGCTCTTCAAAATTCTCAATTTATTGTTGATCAAGAATAGATAAACTTTTCTTTTGTTCAGTGGAAATCCTGTTAAAATTACTGAAGTAAACTGGATATTTATCGGGTCATCAAATGAAAGCTTCTTCTGTAGATCCTGCAGCTGCTGCTTGTACTGGCTGCTTCCTGCTTGCATAACATCATCGATATTAAACATTCCTGGTTGTCGTTTATCTGTGACAATCACAGAGCGGAGCTCTGGCAGTCTGTGGGAAAATGGAACAAACAAACTTGGTTACAACTGAGGAACTTTAGATGAATATGATTGATGCATGTGGCAGCTTTATCTCTCTCTCTCTCTCTCTCTCTCTCTCTCTCTCTCTCTCTCTTTTTTTTAAAGTAGTATAGTACATTTCAATTTATGTGTTATGTAGGCTAACTATGACTAATAAAGTTGAAGTTATCACCACAGAAATGACAACTGACATTTGTTTATGTTTTGAATTGTGAAATACATTTTAGTCCAATATTTCAGCACCCTATAACTCTCTGAATATACAGATAGGTTAGGACCAACGACCACTGTGAAATAAATACCAAGCACCAGTAAATACCTAGCACTCTTGATGGCTCCTGGGCTGCAAGACTCGATCTCTGGACATATCTGTCTCAGCATGTCACAGTATTTCTGAGTCTTAAACTGTGTTGGGCACACCACAGCTTTACATCCCACCTGCACAGAAAGGTGCAGAGTCCATTCAACATTCCTAATGTGATGCAGTCACTCCATGTCACATGACAACATGGTATCTGTCATGACCCACCTTCCGCAATGCATACTCCACCTCCTGCACCTGGTAAGCTGGGTTCACAGTTGCCTGTAGGGTGGTTAAACAACAACACATTGGAAGCTTGTGGTGAAGACAGTGAAAGTTGACTGAGTTTCTTTCTTTCTTTACATCTGGGTTTTGTCATTTTTTAAATGAGGTGCAGAACCTGTAGGTCATAAAATGACTTGTTCCTCCCCAATAAACGTTCTCACCATTATAATGCCAGCTTTGGCTGTGGCAAACTGGAACAGGATCCATTCATATGTGTTGGGTCCCCACATGCCCAGCCTGTCCCCTCTCGTCAGTCCCAGGGCCAGCAGGCCTGCGGCAGCCTGGTCCACCTGGTGAACACAGTGGGACATGGAGCGATAATGGGACCACATCATCTGTTGACTGGGGTTTGGAGGGTTACTGCCAAAATAACAATTCTGCTTACAGATTACTGATTACCATCTGAACACTGTAATCTGTAACATAATCCAGTAACGTTACTGATTACTTTCAAGTTACTTCTGGATTACTTTCCCTCAAAATCCATTGGATATGCAGTTCAAACAAACTGAATGTAATTTATCATCATTTACAATAATTATCCCCTATTATTGGAGGATGTTGAAATTTGCTGGTGTTTATAATCTCAGATTCAATGTTTCTGAGTAATCCCAATTCCATTACTGTGTTCATACAGTGAAAGGATTACCATTTTTGTAATCAGATTATTTTCATACCTTGGATTATGGCATAAGGGATAGTAACATCTTGTCCTGTGTATGAATGAATAATCCTGTCACGTATTCTGTTGCTCCTGAATCCTGCCCGTTGAGATCAAAGTCTAACACTGAAAGGTAATTCTTTAATCAGGACTGGGATTATGAGGGATCAAAATTCCTCAACTCAACAGGGTGCTTTTGTTACAAACAGAGATTCTGAGGAAAACTATGATGTGAAACAATAATAATAATAATAATAATAATAATAATAATAATAATAAGAAGAAGAAGAAGAAGAAGAAGAAGAAGAAGAAGAAGAAGAAGAAGAAGAAGAAGAAGAAAACAATAGCACTTTTCTTAAGAAAGTTATGATATTCTGTAAAGTAAAAGGAATAAAACATATAAATAATATAATAAATATACAAATAATAATAAAAAATATTAAAAGCTCCATTAAGGCCATTAAGTCATCACACTCACAACACTTAATCTGAACAATGTTTGCTGACACTGTTGTTTGTTCTGATTTAATGATGTGATATAACGCTGTGTGTTTGATCTCTACTTTAACTGGTTTACCGAGTTTGGCGCCAGCTGATTAATCCTGAGGGCCTTCCTATCTCCACCTCTGGAATAGTGCTAAACCTGTACAGCCTGTACTGTTAAAGGGTATCTTCTTCATTTTATCCTCCTTGTTTAGCTTAAATAAGCTTGGTTATTACCTCCAAGGGCAAAACTACAATTGCCCTTGTTCCTGTAATTGTGTAGCTTTGTGTGGTTGTACTTTTTGAGTATTGAGCTGTATTTTTGTAGTATTTTTGTTTAAGATTGCACCCATTACAGAGTATGAATTTGTAGACTCTCCATAAGCACTGCATCAGTAACTGGCCAATCGAAAATTGCATCTGCATCAAAACTGAGCAAGCATGTGGAGGAAATATTAAATTAACTAATATTGAATACTCAAATTTAGTTTGATAGTAGCTTAATCAGTGACAAAGCCATCCATTCAGCTAAAAGAAACATAAATGTAGTAACATTACTGAATCATGGGAATGCACAAGTCCAGTTTTTTTTATCACAGATTGAATTGACATGAATTTCAGAGTCTTAATTTTAGAATGCTCAATACGGGCTATAAAAGTGTGCATGCAAATATCTTCCTAAAGGCACACTCGTTTATTAGACACTATTAGAATAAATTAAATTAGCTATTGAGACTATGACTCCTTGTATAAAATGTATTGACTTTATATTTCTACATAGAAGATGGGCTTCGGTCCCACTGACTTATATTTGGATGATTGAGTTGTTCTGCAGCCAGCCAGAAGTATAGAGGGATATAGAGGGAAGAAATAGAGGGATTATGGCCCGTGTTAGGAATTATTTCTTGGTTGTGGTGATGATCGTAAGAAGAAAACAGCAACAAACTACGTCTCAGGATTCTATGAGTATTTAATACAGTTCTGCGCTGAAAGGGAGAGATATCCGACAGCACCACTGCCTACGAGGATACTCTGAAGAACTCCAAGCAGATACAGTTCCCTTATACAAATTTATCCATGTGATATTTTACATAGATCCTTTCATCCCTCTCAGCCTCTGTCTGTGGAAGTAATTCTGTGTCACCTTCCTCTAGACCTGTGAACACCATGTCTCTTGTGCTATTTTCCAAATGATTAAAGGCAACCAAAAGGCCTGTATTGTACTGTAAAAGAGGCCTCCAGACGGCCCTTAGTGTATTGTATTTTTCCATTTTTCCATTTTTGACAGAAATAGTACAAAATAGTTAGGTTAAAGTTGTAGCACTATTTGTTCTAATGTAGTAAAATGAACATTAAATAAGTTCAGTCAATTTCTTCTCATGTTGACAAGCGTTAACTATTTTAATTCACTGCATTCCAGTTATTTACACCTTAACTAGAGAATAGATTTTTAGTGTCAGTTGTTCATGTGTGATAAAATTGTTACACTACAGTACACTTTGCACTGATGCAAGTACAGCAGTAGATACCCCTCACTTTGTCTAACATAATTTGCAATATTAATAGAGTATCAGGTGTAGTTATTGAACTGGATACTAATTTCCATCATGGTTATCATGATTTTCATTATGAATAAGAAACTGATCTATGATTGACCTACAATATCTACATTGCACAAGTCAAAGGTTTCTGGAGAGTTAACTCAAATACAATGCATGCTGTGAAGTATGATAATAAACTAACAACGTTTCTTAATAAACTTTATATGATCAGTTGAGTGAATGCTTAGTAAGCTGATAACTAGCTGAAATTGACAAACAAATCTATATACATTGAGTTAATGATGGGATTTGATTTCACTAATTTGCACTGTGAGTTTTTACAGTGCTCCTATTTCATTTTAAGATATTAATCCAGGTCTTTGTCTTGTTGGATTACCCAGACTGAAACTGAAACATGATCACTACCAATGCACTGTGGGAGTGTACGGAACCTGTACTCACATCGTGCTGAAACTGTGAGAAAGTCTTCCGGACACCATCCTGTACAAAGACCATGGCTTCTCTGTCAGGCCAGCGCTCAACGGTTTTCTGCAGGGTCTCTGCAACTGTACCATGGAGCAAAGATGTGGAAGATGTGCCATGGGCATAGCTGGTGGTGAGAGATGGGATGGTGGGCGGACCGTCCACATGGATGCCACTGAATGGAGCCAAGGAGATGGATGGGAAAGATTTTAAGGGTAATGACATTATAAGCAGCCTACTTCTGCATAACGGTATAGGCATTGGCGACATGGACAAAATTATTATTGCAATAATCATAAGAAGTTATTTCAATATTGATATATAACGATAAAAATGTATCTGATAACATTTGCAAAATCTTGTGAAATACAATATCAACCCTATAATACATTTTAGAATGCTACTGCACAAACCTCACACTGAAACAAGAAGATTGTGGGAATATTATAGTGATACTACAGTAAATAAAGTAGGTATAATAAAGTCAGCATAAACACACTATCGATTGCCACAGACACATACTGCTCTGCCAAGCAAAAAGTCAACAAAGCACTCTGAGGTGCTACATCAAAGTACAAGAGGCTGGAGCGGGACTTTTCACAAAATGACAGAGCGGCCTGGCCCTCACTAAAGTGGCTGACTAGCAACCCGGCTAAACTATTTTTTACTAGTTTTGGTTTTAGAAGCTATTTTTATCTCCAACCCCTGCACAACCCTGTTTCCATCGGCACTAGTAAGGAATGCTGGTGCTTTAAGCTTTCATGGCGGGACTTAATGGGCTCTTAGGGTGTAGGGTGGACTCTCCATCAGAATACCTAAACACAGCATGGGGCATATGGTTTATTTATGAATGACATTAGAGTTTTCATTGTTTTCTGTAGTAAAAATGTACTGGGAAAACTGATGCGATCTGGCATAGAGCACCAACCGCCCACTGCGCATACAGACAACAGAAGAACACAGTTTAACAGTAACGCGATCGGGCCGTTTGTTGAGCCGAAAGCAGTGTGGGCTGTGCAGATGGACTGTTGGACTGTTTTGTTGGACTGTTTTGTTGGACTGTGCAGATATAAAGTTACACAAAACTTAACATCGTTAATTATGATCTGTAGTTACAAGGCCGATACTATCGGCGTAACTCACCAGGCGTAACTCACCAAGCGCCGACAACTTCAATTAAAATCAGGAAATTAACGTTTTGGGATTAAAGTCTGGAATTTAGCAACAAACTCCTTAATTTAAGCAAGGCTCGCTAGCTGTGAGTGATGAGCGTAATCAATCAGCATTATTGGAACGCTTCTAATTGATCTTAGACTTCCTCTGCTCCCGTTGTTGCTCTGGTTTTCCCGGTCACTGTTGCTCTGCGGTTTTCCACACTCACCGACTTGCTTGAGGAAGTAACCATGGATGAGGTCTCCGTGGTCTGCACAAAAGTTTTACTGCCCCGGACAGAAGATGATTTCCCCGAAGAGACTGAGAGCAAAATGCAATTCTGGAAATCATTGTTATGGACGGCTGCGGGTCTCCTCTGCAGAAAGTTAGACTCAACGCTCGGAAATTTCTTACCGACGATTAATAAACTCCACCAGGAAAAAAAACTTCCTTGGAAAGGAAGCTAAAATGCGACGTCAGACTACGATGACATACTGGCCAAAGGAAGCTCCTGCTTGGTCAGACCTTGACCCTACTCCTGTGGGTGTATGGAATCAAATTTGGGTTAAAAAAATAAAATAAAATAAAAAGATTGACAATATCAAACAAAACGTTTCAAATTGACAGCAAAACTAATTTCACCGAAAAGAAAAGGGGTGATCTCAAGAGCAAAACTTAACCTCTAAGACAGAAAAAATACAGGAATTGAGTTAATTGATTACAATTTTCTCTGCTTACATGAGCCAGGACTTTGCCTTAGCTATCAACTGGCCCAGTCCTCTAGTGTAGGTGGGCTTTATAATGCATTCTAGAGTGACAGCTCAATCTTCTACAATGCTTGCTTACTCCAGATATCAAATAAAAGCTAAACTTGCTGGCATTGTGTGTAGTACTAAGTCATCAACTCACCTATCATATACACATGATAAATGTTTAAATGTCAAACATTTATGTTTGTTCTTAAGCATTAATAACATAATAAATCTGTGTTGTTGGGAGCTCTGAACCTCTCTTCTAAACCTCTCTCTTCACAGTTGAGCTGTCACTATAGAATGCATTGACCAATAGAGCTATAGCCCTCTAAAACCATCTACAGGACAGAAAGCCATGGCTGATGTAAACAATCAAGGGATACCAATGTGAATCCATCATTGGTAATCAGTATGAACTTGCTTAAAAATAAAATAAATACTTTTTTTTTCAGTACCTTTATTCTGTTTTAGAGCTTTTGAGTTTAGAGTTTTGCTCCTGAGATCACCCCTTTTATTTTCAATGAAATTAATTTCGCTCTCAATATGAAATGTTTTGTTTGATATTGTCAATCTTTTGTTTGATTCATTTTGACCCAAATCTGATTCCATATACCTCTGTAAAAGGTAGAGGATATCTAAGTTTAGTATATAAAGAATGTGGAGGCCCCAATTGTTTCCCCAAAATTTATGAGACGTGGGCACTGGAAATTCTGTTTCCATTTCTTTCTTTATGATTTATGGCATTATTGCTGTTTTATACTGCAAAAAAGACATTTTCGAGTGTCATATGTCATAATCTCAGTTTTAGCTTCTTTTTTTTTCGTTACTCTATTTGTCACACTCTTAATGTTCCACCCTGTTGAAGAAGAAGAGAAGAAGAGCAGTTTTATTCGCATTTCGGGTTGCCCATACACCAACACACACAACACACAGCGGGAAGTGGCCGCTGAACACAACACACACATGCAGGTAGGGTGTCCGTAATGAATGATTCCTCTGCTTTTTCCCACGCCCGCCGACCTTCCTCCAGGGACAGCCAGGGAGCAGTGGGCAGCCTCCAATACCAGCTTCCGGGGAACAATTCCAGGTGTACGTCCTCATTGTGGTCAGGGACAGGACAGGATGTTGCATGTTTTTAGATGGGATTCTTTTTATAGGAGGAGACCCATGTGAGCACGGGGAGAACATGCAAACTCCACACAGAAAGGCCCAGGAGATAACCCACCTGGGCAGCCCAGAGTCAACAGCGCCCCAGGCGGGAATCGAACCCAGGACTTTCTTGCTGTGCCACCATAAAGACCGCTTGCATTGGCCGGGAATCGAACCCGGGCCTCCCGCGTGGCAGGCGAGAATTCTACCACTGAACCACCAATGCATTTGTAAGGGTCTAATGAAGAAAATTGACAGAATTAGACAGAATCTCTCCGACGATGATCACCCTGTTGGAGCCTCTGCTCCTACTCCCCCATGTCTTCAGGGAAATACAACCACCTCTTTCTTTTACAATCTGCCCTCATCCAGGACATTTACTCCTGCCCCTTCAGGGATGAGGGATATGCCCCCGCGACCTCAACCTCTCTTGCCTTAACTAATACAGCAAAGCTTAACCCCTGTTCAGTCTCCCTCTTGGCCCTTGGGAGCTACTGCTCAAGCTGCATGGTTGTCCATTCCCCATGTGTCTGCCCAGACTCTACCTTTACCCAGGCCTTATGCATCTGCCAAAGTAATGCCCCCTCTCCTTTCTATTCACCATGTACTTGCACCTCCAGTCACTGTCCAAGCCCCTACCTATACTGCATTCATGCCTGGTCCTGGACAGTCCACTTGCACTGTCAATTTACCACCAATGCAAGCCATGTCATCCCAGCAGCCTCAATCTGTTTACTCACAGGTTTAAGCCCCCATTGTTACAGATCTGTTCATAGCCACTGCTTATGGACAAGAAAGTGAATTTGCCCTTCTGAAGATGACTCTAGCTAACCTCCTTTATAATCACCTCCATCTTACAGAGCAGTATAAATATCAGATCCTCTTAGAACATCTTCAGCATCCAGGAGCTAACAAATTGGCCAGATCCAGCATATATGATGCAAGACCATATTCCACCGCTCTCCTAGCACTTCAAGAGAAATATGGTCAGCCAAGGCTACTAGTTCAGAGTGAAATTGGAGCATTATTGAATTCCCCCATTATTCGCATAGGTGATGTAGAGGCCTTTGATGAATTCTCCCTTTCGGTCCGTGCGCTGGTGGGAATGTTGCTGTCCCTAGAGGGTCCTGATGGATCCGAAGTAAGATGTGGCCCCCATGTCGACAGACTCCTCAGTAAACTCCCTGTGCAGTACAGAGATGGATTTGTTGAGCACTGTATTAACCGTGGCATTCTGACTGGGCAGGCAAATCAAACTTACTCCCTCCTTGACCTTTCAACCTGGCTACAGACAAAGTCGAGAGCCAAACGTATATCAGAGAGAGCTGTTGAGTTCCACAAACAGGGAAGACCACAAACTGGAAAGGAAAACTAGCCCGTCAGACAAGACTCCTCTGTCTACTTGTCGACAACATCTGAGATAGATGGCGTACAGAGAGCCTACACCAAGGAAAGGGTGAATGTTTTCCAAAGAAACAATGTTGATAAGTCTAAGCCTTACTGTCCCTACTGTAATGTGAGAGACCATTTCTTTGGTTCATGCATAGAATTCATAAAATTCTCTAAACATGATATCATGAAATGGATCAAAGAGAAGGAGAGATGCAGTAGATGTGGGAGAATACACAAAATGGACAAATGGACATTGAAGAGGCCATGTAATATCTGTAAGGAGCTTCAACTGACCATTCTCTATGATGTTAATACAAACAAATCAGTTACAGCGATGTTTACATCCTCTCCTTCAGAGCTCCTCTGTATGGACAAACCCAACCGCTCCCATAAAGTCATGCTGAAAGTTATCAACGTATGTCTCCACAATGGGGAAAGGATCTTCGCAACTCCTGCAATCCTTGATGATGGTGCAGATAGATCTATTCTGCTCCCCCAAGCTATCCAGCGTTTGGGCCTCACAATTCAGCCTGAAACCATTTCACTACGTACAGTGAGACAGGATATAGTGCAATTGAATGGAGCATCTGTATCCTTTGGAATTTCACCTATCAACCAGCCAACTGAAAGGCATATTATCAACGGAGCATTCACTGCAGAGACTCTTGGACTGTCAGAGTACACATACCCTGTGAAGCAACTACAAGAGCAATATCACCATCTCAGAGGTATTCCATTACAGTCTATTGATCATGCTTGCCCTCTTGTCCTCATTGGCTCGGACTACGCTCATCTCATCACAGCCACAGAGCCTATACTCATGGGGCCCCCCAGTGGCCCATTGGCAGTACATACCAGGCTGGGATGGGCTCTCCAAGGACCAGCCAGCTTAATCCAAACCCTGCACACTCTTTACTCTTACCTGCTTCAAAAGTGAGTTGTTCAGGAATGTGGAAAGACTCTGGCAGATTGACACTTTGCCCTATGTGAATGAAAGGACAGCCACAAGGTCAAAACAAGACAAGTTAGCTCTCGCTCTACTCCATTCCAAGACAGTTAGAGAAGAGATAGATGGTGTCAAGCGCTACGCCACTCCACTGCTAAGAGCCCCCAACAGTCCTGTTCTTCAAGCTCCAAAGGAAGCTATCCTGCCCCGACTCTGTGCTACAGAAAGACGCCTGTCCAAAGATCCCAAACTGTCTGATACATACCAAGAGGAACTGAATAAGCTTGTGCAATCTGGTTATGTCCAAAGGATTCCCAGTGAGCAGGTGGACCAACCACAGGAAAAGATGTTTTTTGCCAGGCCCAACACTGGGCCCCTCTCTCTTTGGAGTTCTACTCAGATTCCGCCAACATACCATTGCCATCTGCGGAGATATCAAAGGCATGTTCCATCAGGTACGCCTTTTGGATGAGGCGTACGCCTTTACTGCGTTTTATATGGAGAAGGATGCAGTTAAATCAGGAGTCCAGCGTTTATGAATGGCAAGTCTTACCATTTGGAACAACCTGTAGCCCATGCTGTGCCATCTATGCAGTCCACAAACATGTCCAAGACCACTGTGAGGGAAATGAGGAGGTCCTTCAATCTGTCCAGCATTGTTTTTATGTTGATAACTGCCTCCAAAGTTTCCCTTCTGCTCATGAAGCCACATCCCTCATTGATAAAATGAGACCTCTGCTTGCTGATGGTGGGTTTGACATCAGACAATGGGCTAGCAATGATCCAGCTGTAATACACCATCTCCCATCAGATGCAAAGTCCAAAACCTCTCTCAGGCTCTCAGGAAATGGAGACCCCAAAAAGCTGACACTAGGCCTCCAATGGAACTGCTTCACAGACATGCTGGGTTACAAAAACAGATTCATCATCTACCATCAGCCTACAATGAGGAATATATACAAAGTGCTGGCAAGCCAATATGATCCTCTAGGCTATTTGATCCCTTTCACAACCCATGCAAAGACCCTAGTACAGGATCTATGAAAGCAGGAGAGAGGATGGGATAACATCATCAAAACAGAAAGCTTATTGGAGAAATGGCAAGCATGGGAGTTGGAACTGAAAAATCTCCCTGACATACACTTTCCTCGCTGTTATCTGCCCCCCTGTACCAACGCAGCCACCTCAGAATCCCACATGCATGTATTCTGTGATGCCTCTGAGTGTGTGTATGGTGCTGTTGCTTACCTTCAGACGAAAGACAAACATGACCACACACGTTAGCTTCATCATGGCCAGGTCTCGTATAGCCCCTAAACGCCAGCTATCTATCCCTCACCTTGAACTATGTGCAGCCCTAGCTGGTTCCCAGCTGGCTAACCTTCTCAGTTCTCAACTCGCTATTCCACTATAGTCAGTCACCCTCTGGTCAGACTCCACAACAGTCCTATCATGGCTAACATCTGACTCCTGTCGCTACAAGGTATTTGTTGTCACAAGAATAGCTGAGATCCAGACTCTGACTGACACAAAGAACTGGAGATATGTTGACTCAAAGAATAATCCAGCCGATGACCTAACACGGGGCAAAACCCCCCTAGGGCTTTCCCAGCAACACAGATGGATCCAAAGCCCTTCATTCCTTTTGCTGAACACCAACTCCTGGCCAGCCAATCCATGTATGCCAGCTGAATCAGAGCCTGTTGAGGAAATTAAAAAATCCATGTTCTGTGGCACAGTGAGGTCAGATGATGCAAACCTCCCTGATCTGAACAAGTACAGCAGCTGGGATAATCTGGTAAAGGAAGTAAAGAATGTGCTTTATGGGGCGGTGGATCATCACTCAAATATAGCACAATGCTATATAAACTCAGAGAGGCATCTTCTGCAAAGGACCCAATCAGAATGCTTCCCAGAGGAATTCAAGGCCCTCTGAACTGATAACTCCATACCAAAGAGTAGCAGATTACTCCCCCTGTCTCCTGAATATGACCCTGATCTCGGTCTCATCAGAGTGGGAGGCCTACTTCGAAGAGCGGAGACCCTTGACCATGACAATATTCATCCAATCATATTGGATTCGAAACAGCCCATAACCAAACTCATTATCAAGCATTACGATGAGAAACTGCTCCACCCTGGCCCTGAGCGCATCCTGGGGGAAATGAGACGGAGGTACTGGATTCTGCGTGGTCGCCAAGCCATTCGCCAGCATCAACATCAATCCCGAGACTGTCAGAGTTGGAGAGCCAATCCAGTCATTCCCAAAATGGCAGACCTTCCTCCAGCCCGTCTTAGACTGTGTAAGCCCCCCTTCTGGTCCACAGGCATAGACTGTTTTGGGCCTTTCATGGTGAAAATCGGCCGCCGCACAGAGAAAAGGTGGGGCATACTCTTCAAATGCTTAACAACACACTGCATACATTTGGAACTGTTTGACAGTATGGATGCAGATACATTCTTAATGGCCTTCAGAAGGTTCGTCTCACGCAGAGGGAAACCCTTTGAACTTCTCTCTGACTGTGGGACTAATTTCAAAGCAACTTCCAATTCAATCCTCCATCTGCCCCACATTTCGGTGGAAGCTGGGAACGAGAGATAAAATCGATAAAATTGGCCCTCCGTGTTGCATTAGGAAACCAAACAATAACAGAAACAGTCCTACATACAGTCCTGATTAAAGTTGAGGGCATTCTGAATTCAAAACCTCTCAGATACATCTCCTCTGAACTTGCTGATCCAGACCCCGTGACACCAAATATGTTGCTGATGGGGCGGCCTGGCTCCTCTCTTCCTCAGGTAAACTACTGTGCAAGTGAACTCCTCGGCAGGAGAAGATGGCGTCACAGTGAGATCTTGGCTGATCATTTCTGGACAGCATTCATTCGCTATTACCTTCCGAACCTTCAAATAAGGCAAAAATGGGAGACTGACAAGGAGAACTTGGTTTCAAGTCAGGTTGTGATGATAGTTGACCCCTGATTTCCTCGAGCATCATGGCCTCTTGGAAGGATAACTGAAACTTACCCTGGAAAGGATGGAAAGGTTTGCAGCGCTAAGGTCATCATTAATTTCCCCTCCTCTCCACAAGGAGGCACCAAGCACTGGTTCAGTGTACTTGTGGTCTCCAACCTCTTCACCTGAATTTGCCATGTGTCTTTTGAATGATCTTTAATGTAAGTTTCTTTCTATTGATTTCTGTCTATTGATTCTATAATTGACATGAAGGTTAATTATTCTTGATTTATTGATTTTGTCACTTATCTTGAAATACGTGTTTGGCCAATCATTATTATAAATATGTATGGTATAATATTCAAATTGATTTAAAAGGATGGATTTATGATTTGTTTGACCAAGATACTGTAATTTGGAATACTGGAATTTGTTTGTTTCTTTGTTTAGAACCATGGCAATCAACATCCACATTATTCATCTGCTCTGATAAATAAATGGACAATGGATTGCAACCCTTGTTTCCTGGTGGTGTGTGGCTCCAGTTAGATCCTTAATCCATAACACAATCTGTGTATCAATCATCATAATCGGAACGCTTCTTTGATCAATTCCTCTGCTCCCATTGTTGCTCTGCGGTTTTCCCAGTCACTACAACTCACCGACTTGCTTGTGGAAGTAACCATGGATGAGGTCTCCGTGGTCTGCACAAACGTTTTACTGCCCTGGACAGTTTCATTCATACAAAATGTATGAATGAATCAAACAAAAGATTGACCATAACAAACAAAACATTTCATATTGACAGCGAAATTAATTTCATTGGAAAAAAAGGGAAGAGCAAAGTACCTTCAGAAAGAGAGAGAAAGATAGCAGAGAGAGAGACAGTGAAAAAGAAAACAATAGCAGACCTCAGTGAGCGAGAGAAGAGAAGAAATAAATGGAAAGGAAGGAAGAGGGAGGCCATAGCCAGAGAAAAAGCTAGGACAGCTATCCTCTCCCCCTCCAATCCCACCCTCACCTCCTGAACTGGGGCCAGTGGCAGGACCCTCAAGGTTAGAACAAGAGCAAAGTAGGGCATTTTGATATGTTATTAATAAGGCTTTAATTAATAATCGTCTGTCGGCTGGAGTTGTGTAAAGCTCGCTGTTATTGGACTCTGGAGCAGTGGAAACGTGTTTTCTGGACTGATTAATCATGCTTCACCAAATCTGACAAATCTGGGTTTGGCGGATGCCAGGAGAACACTATCCGCCTGAATGCATAGCGCCTGATGTAAAGCTTGGTGGTGGAGGAATAAGGATCTGGGGCTGTTTGTGATGGCTAGAGCTAGGGCCCTTATATACAATGACATTCTAGATGAATGTCACCAATCATTGCCTGTTGAAACAGGCAATGATTGGTGAGGAAGAACATCAACATCAGTGCCAGACCTCACAATGCTCTTGTGGCTGAAAGGAAGCAAATGCAGCAAAGCAGAGATTTGCAACATCTAGTGGAAAGTCTTCCCAGATGGGTGGAGGTTGTAGCAGCAAACGGGGGACTAACTCCATATCAACTCCCATGATTTTGGAAGGAGATGTTGGATGAGCAGGTGTCCACATACTTTTGGCCATAGTGTACTTATCTTATTTGGTGGATGGAGCATACATAGTTACTGATGGCAATGATATGATTGGCAGAGATGGAAGGGATTAACTGCACACATTTTATCCCACCAAATTCTTTTGATATTTGCCATTTTTGGGGAATATTTGTGCAAAAAAAGTGCTTGTTCAAAAAAACAGGACACAATTTTGAAGAAAAAAGGAATAGGATGGAATAAGGGACACATACTGTCGAAGAAAATCTAAATATAGTTATACACTTATTAACACTCACTCAATTTAAATGTCTGAGCTTGGCCAATATGTTTTCCTGAAATTTAAACATGTCAATTTCCTGATATAAAAAAAAACATCAATGTTTTTTCAAAAGTTACAAGGTAGTTAAAAGCTGAACACAACAAGTATTTTGTTACAACAAAAAGGTAAATTACAACACTTCACAACATAACTCCTGAAATGCATTGAACACTGTAAATTGATATATAACAGTGTGTATAACTGCTGATGAGATGTTTCTTAACCATTCGTAATCAATCTTTTTTAATTAATCTTTATTGGGTGTCTAAGTTGGCTCGGGCACATACCATGTTACCCAATTCTTCCTTCCTGTCTATCTTCACTGTAAACTATGAAGTATCAATAAATCTTTAAGAAATGCCATTTCATCAGTAGACTTTACTGTCCATCAAGAGCAGGGCCTTGGGATGAAAAAGATTGAGAACTACTGGCCTTTTGTATCCTAAATGCTGTGTTTTGATTGCAAATGACCACAAGTAAAAATGCATAAGGTCCCACAACTTAAAACTTAAAACAACACAAGCCATACCTTGCAACCATCCAGTAGGCTGTGGGAGGTGAAATATGCCCACTCCATCATCATTTAATATCTAGAATTTGAGGTAAATTAAATTACAAAGGAAGGTTCACTCAACATTGACTACTTTGAAATTGCAGTGTTGCACATGCACTGTCTAGAATGTTTTGTTTTAATACAACAAGGAAGGTTGAGGGTGAATCATGGCAGGATTTTTCAACAGACACATTTTTAATTACACAAATACTGTACATGAATGAGGTCATTCCTGTTATCCAGTGACATTTTGACCTTGTAACTTTTGAAAAAAAGTTTACATGTTTTTTTTTATATCAGGAAATTGACATGTTTAAATTTTGAAAACTCCATTGTAGCTGCATTGGAAATATCTTCCTACATTTTATGTACATTGATAAGCAAGAATAAGTGCTGAAATTCACTGAGCCTCTCTCAACTGAGCTACGTGAATAGTTCCTCCTTCAACCGATGATAGCGTCCTTTCTTGGCCATGAGCTCTTTGTGTGTGCCCCGCTCCACTATTTCTCCATTCTCTATGAAGATAATGTGATCTGCTTTCTCCACAGTTTTCAACTGATGGGCCACCACCAGCACTGTCTTGCCACAAGCCGCAACCTCCTGTACCACCTGAGACACAGAAGAGAACACCTAAATACCAAGCTACTGCATAGACACAAATTCTGGGACAATTATTATCAGAGACTGTGCTCTTAGCCTATCTGGAAAGCAAGATGGGCACTTTACTTACGGCATGCTGTGTGTCGACGTCCAGGTTGCTAATAGCCTCATCCAGGATGATGATCTGCGGCTCTCGAACCAGAGCTCTGGCGATGGCAATGCACTGATTCTGTCCCAGAGCAAGCTTGCCACCACATTCCCCTACATCTAGGAAGACAGGCATTGGATATATGGGCTACACATATTGCAAATAAGTGACTGCCAACTCTTTTCTGTGACTCCAGTTCCTACCCATCCTCAGCATCACTTGTTCCAGAAATATCCATCAGCATTATTTAAGTGTATGAGACAATCATTACCAAAACGTTGTGGCCTTCATTAACTCGCCACCAGCCTGACACTCCCTCTACAAGGACACAGCAACAACTAGTCCCTTACCCATTAATCACAACCGCCACAACCTCACTAGCTTAAAAGTTTCTATTTTACTGTTTTTCATATTTTGTGTTAACATTTTCTGCCATTTTCTCATATTTGCACTACAGCTACAGTACACTGCACATCTCTACAATTTTGATCTTCTCAAAATATATGTGTATAAATTAAATTTGTGGATCAGGTGAAATGTGTATTGTACATATTGTGTTTTGTATTGGACTCTATTTGGTGGAAAAGCTCTCATCTCCTACTATGTACAGTTGCTGTCACACTTGCTTTAAAAGTTATGAAGTCACAGGTTTTATACAATGGGAGGGTGATTGTGTGGGGGGGGGATTGTTAAAAAAAAGAAGAAATAATGTAATAAAAAAATCTGTGATGGTATTGGTTGGAATTTTTATGTATGCAGTGAAGTAAGCACCATAAACAGGATTTATATTTATATATAAGAATACAAGAAATCAAAAATAAAATTTTAATTTCTTTGTGGGTTTTTATTAAATAGGTGTATGTTGTATTTTTACATACATAACTGTAATGCAGCTTTAAAGCATGAGGCAGACACACAGACCATACCATGTATCACTGTGGTGGGACTTAAAAAAACAAATTATAATTCTATCTATATATTCATAACGTGGATCAGTATGTAAATTCATTTTACCTTCTGATGTATTACTATGAACTGGGGGAAATCAATTCAATTTATATATATATTTATTTAGGTATTTTCTTTCATAAATTGCAAGTTTTTGCTTGGATTTGGTCCATTATAGCCCTTTATAAACAAGGTCTCTGTTGATGAAGCTGGCCTGATCCTTTTAACACTTTTACTAATGAAATAACTTCAATTCACTACATTTCCACAGTAGATGCCTATGGGCTATCAATGATAACTTATGTGTATTATGGGAACATATGACACTTTGGTGTGCAGCACAAGACGACAGACAACTCTGTACCTGTGTCGTATTCTTTCTCCAGTTTAGAGATGAAGCCATCAGCGCTGGCCTTCCTTGCTGCCTCTTTCACTGTCTCTGGGTTGCAGTCCTCTAGGCCATACTTTATGTTGTAACTCACTGAACCAGAGAACAGCACAGGGTTCTGGGATACCACAGTCATCTGCCAACAAATGAAAATGAGAATTTTACCAATTGCCTCACATCCAGTATTTTTATATATCCATTTATTTTTGCAATCCTTTTCCCATAGAGCCAACGGTACCTTCTGATGCAGGTATTTGTGTTTGTAACAGTGCAGTGGCTGTTGATCTAGCAGGATCTCTCCCTCTTGAGGTTCATACAACCTCTTCAGGAGGTTGACACAGGAAGTCTTTCCACCACCAGAGGGACCCACAAGAGCTGTCACCTTCCCTGGGAGCAGTTCCATTGAAACTGACTGGCAGTGGCACACAACAGATTAATGGCATAAGACTTAACAAGGCTAAAGCCTACTTTTTACATTTCTAATAAATGTCTGATCATATTTTTTGCCTGCGGCTCACCACCAATGGTAATGCCTGGCCTTTCTTATTTAGCCCAAAGGTTTGGGAAATCTTGGATTAATGTTTAACATCACTAAAAATATATTGATATAACAGAGTGACAGAGTGTATGAAAGACAATGAATGAACAGACAATAACCTGTAGTGCTATTTTATCAGTTGAAGGGTAAGCAAAGGTGACATTGTCAAACGTAATTCTTCCCTCCAGGTTCTCAGGAGCGAACTCTCCTGCTGGCTTACACTTTGGTTTTCTGTCCAGATAGTGAAACATCTTGGATATGACAACTGTGCTCACCATGTCTCCAAAGACATACACAATCTCCTGAAAACAGAAGAAAATCTCTATAAATATTCCTCATCGTGATCAGGCATTTAGTGCATGTAATTTTATTACATATAATTGAGCTCACCCTCATATTGACAGACATCGGTTTCTGGTACAAGATAAAGGTCAGGAGGCTACCGATGCTGAGCTGCCCGGACGAGAGCAGACTGCGGGCCTGTAACAGCATGAGTACCTTTATTCCCACATGGACAAACTAGATGGGAAACACAGACAACAGTGAAATGAGTTTCAGTATGGTGAACGACAGAAATCACACACACTCCTACCAAACATGGGTAAAATTGACAAGCTGCGACCTAAAAAGGGACATAACGACATTGGCGCTGATTTACCCTTTACTTAAAATGAATAAAATAGTTGAAGCTGTCTGGCATACCCCCTTCATCTCCGCTCCTAGATAAGTGAATTCACAAAATAGTCACTGATTCACATCACTGTTATCTTACCCTGTCTATTAAGAGGAAAACTGCACTGTAGATTCCTGCATATCTCTTGGCATTGCACATCTCCTCCAATGCATCATTATACCTCTTCACTTCATCTTTCTCGGCATTGAAGCTGCGGACTGTTTTGATTCCTCCAATAATTTGTAATGCCAGCTCTTTGGTCTGAGCATGGCAGTCTTGGATCTGGTCATTCAGCTTCTGTTTGACAAAAAATACAAAAGAACTGCAGTCAGTACAGTAGCAGACTAAGACACCATGTGCAGCTGTGAGGTTTGTGAACCCTTTTGAATTACCTTCATTCCTGTATAAATGGCTCCTAAAACTATGGTCTGATCTTCATCTAAGTCATAACAATAGATAAACACAATGTCATTTAATAAGTAAGTAAAAAAATGTTTTCAATTGCTGATATGTTATGATAATGGTGAGGTACAGATACAAATCTCTCTGCATTTATTTGTGCAATGTGTTAGTGTCTGACATATATTTCTGTATTGTGTGAATTGAGACCGTTTGATCCGCATACATGCTTCATCTTGATATATTTTTCAGACAGTTCCATTGAGGTTGATAGGAAAGTGAGGAGAGAGAACAGTCACAACCCCAGCAAGCACAGCAAATCACTCAAAGACCCAAAGTGTGTTTCTTTCCTTCTTTTATGTTTTTACCTGAATTTATCCAGGGAGGGATGGCTAAGCATCTACAGTCTTTCAGAAATGCCCTGCATCACATTCATATTCAAACTTGAGCTACCCAGTACAGCCACCGTCTGTTGGCCACTGAGCAGCTTCCAGGGAGCAATCTCATCACACCTACCGCCTTATAGGTGATGTATTTCCTCTGTATTAGGGCCAAGATTGGCATCTCTATGCAGGTGAGGAGAGTGAGTTCCCAGGACAAGCTTAGCATCAGTACCAGCATAAGGCTGGTTTTGACTAAGTTGCGAACCAACACGTTGGAATTCAATGCTACTGTACGGCCCATCCTGTCCACGTCAGAGTGCAGGCAGGAGGAGAGTCTTCCTGTGGAGTGAAAAGGAGCACAGGCCAAGGTAAACAAGGTTATTTGACAGCTATTTGTTGTTTTTGTCCAACCCAGTAACAAAATTCTTTGCAAAGAGTAACAATATTTGTTATAGATTAAGGAAGAAAAGTAGAAATAGTTTCAGAAATTATTCCAGTAACTTCTGGGACTGAGCAATCCTGTTTGTCACCATGGAGCCAAATTGTCGTGCTCAAAAAATACAATACCGAGCCCATCTTATTTGCTTTATTATCACACAGTATCATGGATGTGATCAGGAACAAAAAAAAGCAGGAAAACAATAATTTCTCAGTATAAATTAATTAATGAGTGTTGTATGTCTACAGAAACTGATAAAAAAAACTGAAATATGTTATCAGAAATGTGACATTTGTGTCCTCACCAGGCTTGTTCTCCTCAAAGAAGTGTATATCCTGCTGCAGTAGGCTTTGGAACAGCAGATGTTTCAACCTCTTGTTCAGTCTAGACAGGGTCCACATGAACATGCCTCCTCTCAAGAGCAAGAACTGCGAGCTGAGGTTAAGACATGCAAAATGATACATTTGTGTGTGTGGCACGGTGGGACGGTGGGGCAGTGCTTGCACTGCTGCCTCACAGCAAGAAGGTCCTGGGTTCGATTCCCGCCTGGGGCGCTGTTGAGTCTGGGGTGCCCAGGTGGGTTATCTCCTGGGCCTTTCTGTGTGGAGTTTGCATGTCCTCCCCGTGCACCTACCCTGACACCCTACCCTGCGTGTGTGTGTGTTGTGTTCGGTGGCCACTTCCCCCACTGCATGTGTTGTGTGTGTTGGTGCATGTTTGTGCATGCACCACTGAGAATTTGTTATCTTTCTAAATCACTGCAACAATTTTCTAGTATTAATCAAACAGAAAGCTCATATGTAATGATGTAGTTGCTACCAGGAATGAACAGAGGGAAGAACATATTCTCATAAAAGAGGAAGATAACAATACCATTTCATTACCTTCCAATTGAGACAAGTGCCAGATGCCCAATTGCATGAAAGCAACTGGTTTGAAGGATTTGACCGGTCAGCATATCAATTACCTTCCCCTGATAAAATGGGATAAATGTATCACCTGTCAACAGACAATCACAGATTAATGATACTGATTAGTTCAAGATGAATGATATAATCAATTTTGTCATGTCATGTAAGAGGTTGATTGAAATTTACTTTTTTCACTATATGGAATTTTAAATGCATCGAGGAAATCAGGAAAACTGATCATGGATATGTATGGCACACATGACAATCACAGATTCTGCCATTCATTTACTGAGTTTGCAGTTCACACTTACAGATGACACCTAGGATGAGGCAAACGAACGCTGCGATCAGGTAGAGGACATCTGGTCTGAAGTATTTCAACACCCTCAGTAGCAACGCTAATACAGCCCATTTCTTTTGGGCCTTTGTTTTTTTTGTGATCACCTTTTCCTTGTGGTCCTTTCTTATCCCTCCATCATTGGGAAAGAGCATTCCCCACACCACACAGGCAAATGATGAGGATACCAGGGACAAGACCAACATACTTGGTTCAGGGAATGGTCCACCGTGAGACTGTGAGGGATGTTCCATAAGCATCCGTCCACTTTCAAACACAGGGGGCAGGAGGCAGAGGAGAGCTACCAACCTGTAGAGGACACTCTGGGGCTTTCCATCAGTCAGTATCAATGTCAATGCATGGAGAAGTGCCCACTTTACTGCCCCAAAAGCCCATAAACCTGCTAGTCCTCCACAGCTGGAATACTCAAGCAACACCCGTCCAGCCCACAGTGCCAACCACAGCACTGTGTCAGAAAGAAGGATGGCTATTCCACATGCTTTCACTCCACTCATTTTCCTTTGGTGGACTAACAGGACCGCAGTTGTGAAACTGATCCTGGAATAAAGATATTATTGTTATACAGTCTGATGACATATCTTGAAACAATCCTAGAATGCATTTTAGAAGGATACTATCCAAAACTATATATAGTATAATATACTACAGGACATTATAGTGATATCATAGTAAAAACAAATACCATTAAGTACCACAGTCATTGTGGGAGTATTACAGTGTTTTGTAGTTAGAGAAAACAATACATAGCATATATGAAGGGCTTCAATACAAAATGCTATAGATCCATTTTAAAGAAATCTTTTTCAAATAGTTGCATCCACAGTAATGTTATTCGTAAGTATTTAGTTATTCAATACCTCAGTGGTGTTCTTTAACGTGGATTATTATTAGGCGACAACTGATCTGCACTCTGTTTAACATTTAGACAAATTGGGCTATGCAATGTATGATGTAATATTTCCACGAGGTTGAGGTTATCATGATGAATTTAAGCAGACTTACCGTGCTTTTCTTATATTTACAAGTGTTAGCGAAACGTAGGTTTTACTTTCACTTTGAGAAGCCAGGCGCTGGTTTGTTGACTGTCCGTGTAACTAACTACAGTTCGTCATATATTCACATGCAACACCAGAGATGGATACGCTAGGTATCACTTTATTGTTTCTGAACAGGGAAAACTGTTTACCACTCCAAATGCAGACCGCATCCTGTCAATCAGCCTGGTTGTTGAGTAGAAAGGAAAGGAGGGCAAATAGGCCGGGAGCCAGGTCCAGCCCTCAGGATGTTTTCTGCTACCTTTTTTTCACTATTATTTCCTGTTAGCCTATACCTTGGGCCATCACAAGTTGATAACGAGCACCCCCAAGTTTACAGGATGTTATCGGCAGTGTGATCAGAGGTTTCAAGAAAGCATGGATATTTGGAAAAACGTCCTGACGGCGAACTGCGCAGAAGCATCAAAAATAGACATGAACGAAAAAAAATTGTTTTTTTTAAACTATTGTAGCACAAAGGTATGTTATTATTAGCTGATTTTGAATCATTCATGACAGAATTAAAATACAAAAAAATAAAATACAAAAAATGATTTTATTAAGAAAAGTTTAGGGTGGGCCAGTCGAAAAGTGGGCGGGCCTAGGCCCGTCAGGCCCACCCCTAACGCCATGCCTGCCCCCAACTCGGGGCCGTTTGGTCTCAGGGGGCCCAAAACCCCTTTTTTGGGACATGTTTCTGGCGAAATTATGTAAATGTAAATAACAAGGTACTACAATTGCATAAATAGTCATACAAGTATGAAATTTGGCAGGGAGTATCCTGAAACAAAGGGGATAGTAGCAAAATCAGATTCTGGGGCTTGCTGCCATTCTATTTTAAAATATCACCCACAACATCCCCAAAGAGACAACAAAATGACTGTCCGCTTGACAAATTCTCAGCAAAAAAGATTATTTCCCAGGACTTTATGGTGAATATCACTGCCTCACTTGTATATAGAAAACCTCCCAAGTTCATAAGCTTCAATTTGAGCCCAAGATGACCTTTCTATCTTGTAAATTACACTTGCTGTGGCCAAAATTCTTCACTGTACCTCAAAATCAGAGAAAAGAGAATTTTCAGTCACTCACCTTCCAGATGGGGTTAGCATATTTATTCCATCTAACAATATATTCATACTGCTACTACTGCTATCTGAAGTGAAGAACATGAAAAGTGAATAATACACTAGGAAAACAAATGCTTTAATGGTATTCAAAAATATTTTTATGTTGTATATGCACAGATAGCTTGTCCAAACCAATACAGTGGTGTACAGTCTGTAGTGTACAGTCACAATACAGACTAGCATGACTACCATGTGATCAAGAAGCCAACCATCAATAATTGTGAATATTGCAAATCAATGTGCACCTAAATACTTAACATTTAACAACAGACCTAGTGAACACTCTAAATACAGCCAATTTCAACCAGCTGGCTGAAAATTATTCACAAGAACACATTTCAGCTCTGCTGGCCTTGCATGGCAAGGCAAAGGAAAGCTGTGACCGATCAAGTTCCTGAATCAGAATTCATGCAGATCTATTAACACTCACTCGATTTAAATGCCTGAGCTTGGCCAATATGTTTTCCTGAAATTTAAACATGTCAATTTCCTGATATAAAAAAAAACATGAAAACTTTTTTTCAAAAGTTACAAGGTCAAAATGTCACTGGATAACAGGAATGACCCCATTCATGTACAGTATTTGTGTAATTAAAAATGTGTCTGTTGAAAAATCCTGCCATGATTCACCCTCAACCTTCCTTGTTGTATTAAAACAAAACATTCTAGACAGTGCATGTGCAACACTGCAATTTCAAAGTAGTCAATGTTGAGTGAACCTTCCTTTGTAATAATTTAATTTACCTCAAATTCTAGATATTAAATGATGATGGAGTGGGCATATTTCACCTCCCACAGCCTACTGGATGGTTGCAAGGTATGGCTTGTGTTGTTTTAAGTTTTAAGTTGTGGGGCCTTATGCATTTTTACTTGTGGTCATTTGCAATCAAAACACAGCATTTAGGATACAAAAGGCCAGTAGTTCTCAATCGTTTTCATCCCAAGGCCCTGCTCTTGATGGACAGTAAAGTCTACTGATGAAATGGCATTTCTTAAAGATTTATTGATACTTCATAGTTTACAGTGAAGATAGACGGGAAGGAAGAATTGGGTAACATGGTATGTGCCCGAGCCAACTTAGACACCCAATAAAGATTAATTAAAAAAGATTGATTACAAATGGTTAAGAAACATCTCATCAGCAGTTATACATACTGTTATATATCAATTTACAGTGTTCAATGCATTTCAGGAGTTATATTGTGAAGTGTTGTAATTTACCTTTTTGTTGTAACAAAATACTTGTTGTGTTCAGCTTTTAGATCATGGAAATTTTGAAAACTCCATTGTAGCTGCATTGGAAATATCTTTCTATATTTTATGTACATTGATAAGCAAGAATAACTGCTGAAATTCACTGAGCCTCTCTCAACTGAGCTACGTGAATAGTTCCTCCTTCAACCGATGATAGCGTCCTTTCTTGGCCATGAGCTCTTTGTGTGTGCCCCGCTCCACTATTTCTCCATTCTCTATGAAGATAATGTGATCTGCTTTCTCCACAGTTTTCAACTGATGGGCCACCACCAGCACTGTCTTGCCACAAGCCGCAACCTCCTGTACCACCTGAGACACAGAAGAGAACACCTAAATACCAAGCTACTGCATAGACACAAATTCTGGGACAATTATTATCAGAGACTGTGCTCTTAGCCTATCTGGAAAGCAAGATGGGCACTTTACTTACGGCATGCTGTGTGTCGACGTCCAGGTTGCTAGTAGCCTCATCCAGGATGATGATCTGCGGCTCTCGAACCAGAGCTCTGGCGATGGCAATGCACTGATTCTGTCCCAGAGCAAGCTTGCCACCACATTCCCCTACATCTAGGAAGACAGGCATTGGATATATGGGCTACAAATATTGCAAATAAGTGACTGCCAACTCTTTTCTGTGACTCCAGTTCCTACCCATCCTCAGCATCACTTGTTCCAGAAATATCCATCAGCATTATTTAAGTGTATCAGACAATCATTACCAAAACATCCCACCACAACAGTTTGTTCCCTGACTAGTCCCTTACCCATTAATCACAACCGCCACAACCTCACTAGCTTAAAAGTTTCTATTTTACTGTTTTTCATATTTTGTCTGTTACTGAGTGTTAACATTTTCTCATATTTGCACTACAGCTAAAGTACACTGCACATCTCTACAATTTTGATCTTCTCAAAATATATGTGTTTAAATTAAATTTGTGGATCAGGTGGAGTGTGTATTGTACATATTGTGTTTTGTATTGGACTGTATTTGGTGGGAAAGCTCTCGTCTCCTACTATGTACACTTGCTGTCACACTTGCTTTAAAAGTTATGAAGTCGCAGGTTTTATACGATGGGAGGGTGATTGTGTGGGGGGGGGATTGTTAAAAAAAAGAAGAAATAATGTAATTAAAAAATCTGTGATGGTATTGGTTGGAATTTTTATGTATGCAGTGAAGTAAGCACCATAAACAGGATTTATATTTATATATAAGAATACAAAATAAAATAAAATAAAATTTTAATTTCTTTGTGGGTTTTTATTAAATAGGTGTATGTTGTATTTTTACATACATAACTGTAATGCAGCTTTAAAGCATGAAGCAGACACACAGACCATACCATGTATCACTGTGGTGGGACTTAAAAAAACAAATTATAATTCTATCTATATATTCATGACGTGGATCAGTATGTAAATTAATTTTACCTTCTGATGTATCACTATGAACTGGGGGAAATCAATTCAATTTATATATATATTTATTTAGGTATTTTCTTTCATAAATTGCAGGTTTTTGCTTGGATTTGGTCCATTATAGCCCTTTATAAACAAGGTCTCTGCTGATGAGAGTGGCCTGATTTTTACTCATGAAATAACTTCAATTCACTACAATTCCACAGTAGATGCCTATGGGCTATCAATGATAACTTATGTGTATTATGGGAACATATGACACTTTGGTGTGCAGCACAAGACGACAGACAACTCTGTACCTGTGTCGTATTCTTTCTCCAGTTTAGAGATGAAGCCATCAGCGCTGGCCTTCCTTGCTGCCTCTTTCACTGTCTCTGGGTTGCAGTCCTCTAGGCCATACTTTATGTTGTAACTCACTGAACCAGAGAACAGCACAGGGTTCTGGGATACCACAGTCATCTGCCATCAAATGAAAATGAGAATTTTACCAATTGCCTCACATCCAGTATTTTTATATATACATTTATTTTTGCAATCCTTTTCCCATAGAGCCAACGGTACCTTCTGATGCAGGTATTTGTGTTTGTAACAGTGCAGTGGCTGTTCATCTAGCAGGATCTCTCCCTCTTGAGGTTCATACAACCTCTTCAGGAGGCTGACACAGGAAGTCTTTCCACCACCAGAGGGACCCACAAGAGCTGTCACCTTCCCTGGGAGCAGCTCCATTGAAACTGACTGGCAGTGGCACACAACAGATTAATGGCATAAGACTTTTTACATTTTACATTTCTAATAAATGTCTGATCATATTTTTTGCCTGCGGCTCACCACCAATAGTAATGCCTGGCCTTTCTTACGTAGCCCAAAGGTTTGGGAAATCTTGGATTAATGTTTAACATCACTAAAAATATATTGATATAACACAGTGACAGAGTGTATGAAAGATGAGTGAACAGACAATAACCTTCAGTGCTGTTTTATCAGTTGAAGGGTAAGCAAAGGTGACATTGTCGAACGTAATTCTTCCCTCCAGGTTCTCAGGAGCGAACTCTCCTGCTGGCTTACACTTTGGTTTTCTGTCCAGATAGTTAAACACCTTGGATATGACACCAACTGTGCTCAACATCTCTCCAAAGACATACACAATCTCCTGAAAACAAAAGAAAATCTCTATAAATATTCCTCATCGTGATCAGGCATTTAGTGCATGTAATTTTAATATTTTATTCCATATAACTGAGCTCACCCTCATATTGACAGACATCGGTTTCTGGTACAAGATAAAGGTCAGGAGGCTACCGATGCTGAGCTGCCCGGACGAGAGCAGACTGCGGGCCTGTAACAGCATGAGTACCTTTATTCCCACACGGACAAACTAGATGGGAAACACAGACAACAGTGAAATGAGTTTCAGTATGGTGAACGACAGAAATCACACATACTCCAACCAAACATGGGTAAAATTGACAAGCTGCAACCTGAAAAGGGACATAACGACATTGGCGCTGATTTGCCCTTTACTTAAAATGAATAAAATAGTTGAAGCTGTCTGGCATACCCCCTTCATCTCCGCTCCTAGATAAGTGAATTCACAAAATAGTCACTGATTCACATCACTGTTATCTTACCCTGTCTATTAAGAGGAAAACTGCACTGTAGATTCCTGCATATCTCTTGGCATTGCACATCTCCTCCAATGCATCGTTATACCTCTTCACTTCATCTTTCTCGGCATTGAAGCTGCGGACTGTTTTGATTCCTCCAATAGTTTGTAATGCCAGCTCTTTGGTCTGAGCATGGCAGTCTTGGATCTGGTTTTTCAGCTTCTGTTTGACAAAAAATACAAAAGAACTGCAGTCAGTACAGTAGCAGACTAAGACACCATGTGCAGCTGTGAGGTTTGTGAACCCTTTTGAATTACCTTCATTCCTGTATAAATGGCTCCTAAAACTATGGTCTGATCTTCATCTAAGTCATAACAATAGATAAACACAATGTCATTTAATAAGTAAGTAAAAAAATGTTTTCAATTGCTGATATGTAATGATAATGGTGAGGTACAGATACAAATCTCTCTGCATTTATTTGTGCAATGTGTTAGTGTCTGACATATATTTCTGTATTGTGTGAATTGAGACCGTTTGATCATGTTCATGCTTCATCTTGATATATTTTTCAGACAGTTCCATTGACGTTGATAGGAAAGTGAGGAGAGAGAACCTATGGATGGTTTCCCCAGCAAGCACAGCAAATCACTCAAAGACCCAAAGTGTGTTTCTTTCCTTCTTTTATGTTTTTACCTGAATTTATCCAGGGAGGGATGGCTAAGCATCTACAGTCTTTCAGAAATGCCCTGCATCACATTCATATTCAAACTTGAGCTACCCAGTACAGCCACCGTCTCTGTTGGCCACTGAGCAGCTTCCAGGGAGCAATCTCATCACACCTACCTCCTTATAGGTGATGTATTTCCTCTGTATTAGGGCCAAGATTGGCATCTCTATGCAGGTGAGGAGAGTGAGTTCCCAGGACAAGCTTAGCATCAGTACCAGCATAAGGCTGGTTTTGACTAAGCTGCGAACAAACACGTTGGAATTAAGTGCTACTGTACGGCCCATCCTGTCCACGTCAGAGTGCAGGGAGGAGGAGAGTCTTCCTGTGGAGTGAAAAGGAGCACAGGCCAAGGTAAACAAGATTATTTGACAGCTATTTGTTGTTTTTGTCCAACCCAGTAACAAAATTCTTTGCAAAGAGTAACAATATTTGTTATAGATTAAGGAAGAAAAGCAGGAATAGTTTCAGAAATTATTCCAGTAACTTCTGGGACTGAGCAATCCTGTTTGTCGCCATGGAGCCAAATTGTCGTGCTCAAAAAATACAATACCGAGCCCATCTTATTTGCTTTATTATCACACAGTATCATGGATGTGATCAGGAACAAAAAAAGCAGGAAAACAATAATTTCTCAGTATAAATTAATTAATGAGTGTTGTATGTCTACAGAAACTGATAAAAAAAACTGAAATATGTTATCAGAAATGTGACATTTGTGTCCTCACCAGGCTTGTTCTCCTCAAAGAAGTGTATATCCTGCTGCAGTAGGCTTTGGAACAGCAGATGTTTCAACCTCTTGTTCAGTCTAGACAGGGTCCACATGAACATGCCTCCTCTCAAGCCAGAGAACAGCGAGCTGAGGTTAAGACATGCAAAATGATACATTTGTTATCTTTCTAAATCACTGCAACAATTTTCTATTATTAATCAAAAGCTCATATGTAATGATGTAGTTGCTACCAGAAATGAACAGAGGGAAGAACATATTCTCATAAAAGAGGAAGATAACAATACCACTTCATTACCTTCCAATTGAGACAAGTGCCAGATGCCCAATTGCATGAAAGCAACTAGTTTGAAGGATTTGACCCGTCAGCATATCAATTACCTTCCCCTGATAAAATGGGATAAATGTATCACCTGTCAACAGACAATCACAGATTAATGATACTGATTAGTTCAAGATGAATGATATAATCAATTTTGTCATGTCATGTAAGAGGTTGATTGAAATTACTTTACATTTTCACTATATGGAATATTAAATGCATTGAGGCAATGAGGAAAACTGATCATGGATATGTATGGCACACATGACAATCACAGATTCTGCCATTCATTTACTGAGTTTGCAGTTCACACTTACAGATGACACCTAGGATGAGGCAAACGAACGCTGCGATCAGGTAGAGGACGTCTGGTCTGAAGTATTTCAACACCCTCAGTACCAACGCTAATGCATCCCGTTTCTTGTGGTCCTTTCTTATCCCTCCATCATTGGGAAAGAGCATTTCCCACACCACACAGGCAAATGATGAGGATAGCAGGGCCAAGACCAGCATACTTGGTTCAGGCAATGGTCCACCGTGAGACTGTGAGGGATGCTCCATAAGCATCCGTCCACTTTCAAACACAGGGGGCAGGAGGCAGAGGAGAGCTACCAACCTGTAGAGGACACTCTGGGGCTTTCCATCAGTCAGTATCAATGTCAATGCATGGAGAAGTGCCCACTTTACTGCCCCAAAAGCCCATAAACCTGCTAGTCCTCCACAGCTGGAGTACTCAAGCAACACCAGTCCAGCCCACAGTGCCAACCACAGCACTGTGTCAGAAAGAAGGATGGCTATTCCACATGCTTTCACTCCACTCATTTTCCTTTGCTAACAGGACCGCAGTTGTGAAACTGATCCTGGAATAAAGATATTATTGTTATACAGTCTGATGACATATGTTGAAACAATCCTATAATGCATTTTAGAAGGATACTATCCAAAACTATACATAGTATAATATACTACAGGACATTATAGTGATATCATAGTAAAAACAAATACCATTAAACGCAATAAGGAAAACTGACCACTGAGTACCACAGTCATTGTGGGAGTATTAGTGTTTTGTAGTTAGAGAAAACAATACATAGCATATATGAAGGGCTTCAATACAAAATGCTATAGATCCATTTTAAAGAAATATTTTTCAAATAGTTGCATCCACAGTAATGTTATTCGTAAGTACTTAGTTATTCAATACCTCCAGTGGTGTTCTTTAACGTGGATTATTATTAGGCGACAACTGATCTGCACTCTGTTTAACATTTAGACAAATTGGGCTATGCAATATATTATGTAATATTTCCACAAGGTTGAGGTTATCATGATGAATTTAAGCAGACTTACCGTGCTTTTCTTACATTTACAAGTGTTAGCTAAACGTAGGGGATTTACTTTTACTTTCACTTTGAGAAGCCAGGCGCTGGTTGGTTGACCGTTAGCGACGATCCGTGTAACTAACTACAGTTCGTCACATAGTCACATGCAACACCAGAGATGGATACGCTAGGTGTCACTTCATTGTTTCTGAACAGGGAAAACTGTTTACCACTCCAAATGCAGACCGCATCCTGTCAATCAGCCTGGTTGTTGAGTAGAGCGCGGAGAGGAGGGCAAAGGGGAAAGAGGGAAGTCGCATAGTTACGTCAGAGCCATGCGCGTGGGCATTACCAGAGACAAGTAGACACAATCTGGAAAGACACCGAGCTGTAATTTGCTTTTTTGGTTTCCTAGCTAGTCTTTTCATGGTTTTCATGGTAAATTTGGATTTCCAAGTGTGTCGAGTATGATATGGATATATATAAGCATGCCCGCTCATCTAAAAATATGCTCGATTTATAATGTACTTGCTTTTATTACTATTCATTCAACATGTGTTGTGTAGAATAAAATTTGAATAGGAGCACATTCAGGTTATTACCTACCTTGCAGGATGTAGCTATAACTTTAATTTTCCTGATGTACAGAACTGACGTCCATGAATACAGGCCAAGTACTTGTTTCAACAGTTTTGCATTCTTTCGC
The DNA here is from genome assembly GCA_034670385.1 of Hoplostethus mediterraneus. Taxonomy (NCBI): domain Eukaryota; kingdom Metazoa; phylum Chordata; class Actinopteri; order Trachichthyiformes; family Trachichthyidae; genus Hoplostethus; species Hoplostethus mediterraneus. Next base: position 4,276,232 of record JAXDDW010000011.1, on the reverse strand, counting down.
TTGCTTCATGGTGATTCTGACTACCTGTGTTCCACTGACATTATGGCCACCAGATGGCGGTGATTTGTCATACTTTCAAAGTGATCTTCACTTCAGAACAGGATTTCACAGCACAAAAATAAAGCATGGAGCTTTCGTTCGGTGCTATTAAATGTCTTTTGAATATTTGATTTTTGGAATATATTTGATTTTATTTCTTATAACTTATGTCAACACCGGTGGCAGTAGGGAGCACTTAAAGTGTCAGTGGGAAGGCGTTTTAGAACGAAGATGCACCAGGCAGGGTAAAATGTTTTTACCAGAACAGAGCACTGTATTCATACCAAAGACAACTTGTGAAAAATAGACAAAAGACCACAAATTTGAGATTTGATAAATACATTTATTTTTTTCCCATAATCATAATATATAAATTGTGCATTCATATTAAATGCATAATTTGGCTCATAAGCAAGACTAGCCCTTAGAAAAATACTAATAAATCCTCTCACTGCAGAGAAGCCACTGGTTACACTGCCATGGAATTTCAATATTACGTAATGACATTAAAAAAATACTACGTATCTGTTGATAACTGCAATACTTGCTTATACCTGAATGTGCATACATTCCTATTTTTCAGTAACATCCGAACTAAAATAACTCAAAAAATGGATTTGGATAAAGTTTTTGTATGGCAATCTTCTCATTCACACCTGTACTGTAATCCTCAATGGATATCTTCACTCATCAACAGACTTAAGGTAACCTCTCTTGCAATATAACAAATGTGTCAGTAAAACTAACCTGCTAAATTCCTGGTGCTTTTGAGAAGCATGAAATAATCCTCTCATTAAATGTTTGAAATCTTTGATAGGCTGACATATCAAATCACCTGCTTCATTTTTCTGTGTCCCTGAAAGGGCTGAAAATTAACATTGTCCTGTAGTTGTATTTTTTTTTTTTTTATACAAATACAATAATAAGTTATATAAAAAGGCACTCTCCTATGAAGGGATGAGAAGCATGCAAAACAGAACTGTGTTTAATTACTGCTTATACAGTACATTTTCCTTTTATCACAGTGTATGACATATTGTAACAGCGTAAACATTTTCTATATCTACCTTTGATGACCTCAAGCAACCCATGTCCATTAATACTGGGTGTAACATACTTGGCATCCTGTGTTTAACACCTTGGCAATAGTCAGGGGAAAGAGATTTGTTTTGTATATATTTTCAGTTGCAGTCGGAAATATTCTTGCTTTGGATGACTTCTTTATCAGTTGAGTGATACATAAAATCAACAAAGAAAACGTGTGATGTAGTATTCGTGAGTAACAGGATATTTTGTTAATATAGCCATGTCACAATTATTCAACCCCTATATAATATTGCTGTTTTTAAAACCTGGCCTAAGTGGAGTTAAAACATGTTCAAGGTGAGTTATAATCATGGGTAAGACAAAGGAGCTTTCACAAAAGCTGAGAGAGGAAATTATTTCATTGCACCTGAAGGGCATTTGGATATAATTAGTTTTCCCAAAAATATAACATTCGAAGAGACACCATTGGGCGTGGCAGAACGGCAACTTAATCAGGACAACTAAGAAAAACCTGTGTTACTGCAAAACACCTACAGGATGACCTGATGAAGGCCGTGACAAGTGCTTCAGTGGCAAGACGAGCACTGAATAAACAACCGTGTACCGTTGACCGTGCACCTGGCACCATGGATTCCCAGAAATACCAGGCCATTTTAAAGAGGAACGTGATGCCTTCTGTTGGGAAATTGAACCTTGGTGATCATTGGACTCTCCAGCAAGACAATGATCCCAAGCACACCTCCAAGCCATCCAAAGCTTGGTTGAGAAATAGATCCTGGAATATCCTGGAGTGGCATTCTCAGTCCATGGATTTAAATCCCATTGAAAATCTTTGGTGGGATTTAAAGAAGGCAGTTGCAGCACGGAAGCCGTCAAACATCAATGAGCTAAAGGCTTTTGCACGTGAAGAATGGGCAAATATTCCAATAGAGAGGTGTAAGAAGCTTGTCAGCACTTACCGAAAACGCTTATTAGAAGTTATAAAGGCTAAAGGATCCTCCACAAAGTACTGAAGCTGGGGGTTGAATAATAGTGCACATGCACATTTGTGAAAAGAGTTACATTTTTCATTTGAACTCAAAGTTAATTCAATTTAAGTTATTACTCAATAACACAAATATGTATCAATAAATATTAATTAAAGTTGTTTTTGTCATATTTTCGATTCACACCATAACGTCTTTCGAGGTGAGGGGTTGAATATTTCCGATTGCAACTGTATGTACAGTATTTATATAGCTTGGCTTGATGAGTATTATGGTGGATTGTGTGATCACATAGATAAGATCAGCAGCATATTACAATACAATACAATCACATTTTAGTTTTAAGTGCACCTCTGTTTGTTTTGGTATGTAGGAACAAGTGTCCAGCTTTGATCAAAAAATATTTGCAAACTATTCGTATTTGTTTTAACCTGGTGTACCAGATGACTGGTGTTTTCCATATCAGGACAATTCAGACAGTGTCAGGCATGTTGTCAATCACAGAAAAGTATACTAAATCAACTTTCAAATTCTTTCCTTTTATTGAACTGAACTTTCCAAAACCCCACCCACCTGGGACACCAAGCAAGTTAAGTTAATAATTATTCTGAAATACAGTTTGACCCAAGTGTGATGTGTGTTGGGAGTGACGTACAGTGAGACCCGGTTCACAGGCTGGTGATATACTCCGTCCCGTAGTCCGAGGCCTTGTCTTTGTCTCCCTCCGTTGGCACGCTGCTGTACTGACAGCAAGGAGCCACATCAACAGCAGGCCTCGTCGGGTCGGTGAGCGTCGGCGACTGAACCTGCTTTGCTGCCCTCTTGTCCCTTTTGCCCAGCCAGTAAAATGACACCATGAGGAACAGGGCAGATGAGGCAACAACGGCACTGCAGGCCAGGAATACATGGAAGTACTGCCCTGTGTGGTCAATCAGGATTCCTACAACAAAAATAACATCATCAGTATCCTAAATAACGCTTTCATCTATTTTACCATTTCCCACTTGTAGCAGTTTTAGATTTATGTACATTTTTCAGATATGAAAACGGTCAGACAAGCTTGGGGGAAGCATACCTGACATTTGAGAGGGTAATTGCATTGAAACAAGAGCCTACCCTGCCCTTTCCCCAGCTTCCTGCCACTCCACATACTTCACCCCCTCCAGAGTGAAGCAGAGTTGCTCCTTTAACACTCACTTAACCAGGCAAGTTAACTAAGAACATGTTATTATTAACAGCAACAGCCTGGGGGAGTAGAAACTGAACATATTCACTGAGCTTCAGGCCAACGTTTCTTAGACAGAAAAACTGTGGTTCTTTGGCTCCGCCCATTGAGGTTTAACTCAATGAATTATTTCTGCCTCCAGAGCAGCTCTGCATCCAATAAAAATGGTTGGATAATTAAAACTCCAATCCATGAATGATAAAACCATGCTCAGGACAAATTATATTTACTACTCCATTGAACACCCTTTTTTGATTTCAATATAACTGTTGCCCGCTCGTCCTCCCTTTCCCTCTACCTCTGTTTACGCTACCTGCCAGTGGAGGCCCAATCAGCAGTGTAATGCTCTCCATGACAGCAAGCAGGCCCAGAGCTGAGGGGAAGTAGCTCATCTCCACCGTATCCATGAGGACAGTGAACATCAGAGACCCCACCACACTCATGGACAGTCCATAGATCGTCACGTAGGTCAGTAACACAGGGAAGCTAGGCCCGATGCAGCAGATGCTGTTACTAAGTCCATTGACCAACAAAGCCCAGGCAAACACGTAAATGTGTCGCCCTTTGAACCAGGGCAAGTTGAAGAGAATGCCGATGGGTGGCCGCACCAATATGTTGACAATACCCAGGATGGAGAGGAGCATAGCGGCTTGGCCCTGCTCCATGTTGTGGGCTGTGGCATAGGGTACCAGATACACCAAGGACACCACAAACCCAAGCATCGTCCAGGTCATGCCTATGGTGTACACGCGGTAATGCGGGTTCCTACAGAACTGGTCAAAGGCCATGTGTTTGCCCAGGGCTGTGCCCAGGCTGCCCAACATTGTCCTCACCCTCCCCTTCTGCTTTCCCCCATTTTCTTCCTCTGGCTGAGGAGGTCCATGGTTCATCAGGGGCTGGCCTCGTTGCTTAGGGGGCCCAAGGGGTCTCATCAATGCTCCGCATACACAGCAGTTGAGCAGGACGGCCCCCAAAACTAGGAAGCTTCCCCGCCAACCCAGCTCAGTGTGGAGGTAGTTTCCCAGGATGGGTAGGAAACACAGGCCCAGGGCTGTGCCTGTAGAGGACATGGCATTGGCAAACGCACGTCGACGCACAAAGTAGTACCCAAGGATTGTCACGGCTGGTTGGAAGCTGAAGCAGAAACCCAGTCCTGTAATGATGATAGAAGACCGTCAGTCCTGGGGAATGTTCAGAACATTACTGGGTAAAAACTCTTATGTGTAGAATAGTTGAGCATATTTCATGTAAATGTGGAGATCACAGATTAATATAATACAGTAAATAAAATTTTCTGTACAGCACCTACTAAACTACACCTAAACCATGGTCAACAAGACATGCATCAGCTGTTCAAATGTATCACTGTCAAATGGTTGCTGACCTGTAATAACCCCCGCTGTGATGTAGAGTTGAGTGATGGAATGGGTGAATGAGCTGGCAGCCATTCCAACCCCACTCAGGACTCCGCCCAACATGACCGTAGCTCGGCAACCAAATCTTTCCACCAACACGCTACAAAAGGGACCTGCAGATATAACGTAGTATAGTTAAACGCATACTGGAGCATACAAGGGAAAAGGCTAACACAGACATGGGCTTAATCCAGCAGCCCTTTTTGCCTAACCTCTAACTGTACGTGCTTTAACGAAGTACTCCGACTGTATAAAAAAAAAAAATCCATTACTGAAAGCAATCTTCATTCGATCATTCTCACTCACTCGCTAACTCAGACATTTTGTGTGTGTGTAAGACACCTGTTGAATAAACTTAGATCGAGACAGAAGTCCTTTTAAATCAATCATGAATTACATGAGCACATTTATTAGCACACAGAAGACAATACAATACAATCCTATATAATACAATACTGAGCGCTCAGGAGAGATACGCACACATGGGTAAAGCATACGGATCTCTGCCATAGAAGCCTCAGGGCAAAGTTTATATAGCTAAAGGAAACAATAAAGGGGATGAATATGCAAAAGCGCTATCTACTAGGGGAAGGACTAGAAGCTGACGAAAAGCATTGACGTACCCAGTGAGGTCACAGCGTTAGGTGTCGAAGAGACACAAGAATTTCATTGCACACTTTTGCTTCTGTGAACGTTGTGTACATGACAATAAAAAACCTTGAACCTTGAACCTTGAACAAGGTTGCATGGAGCAGATATCTGGGTACACGTGGCTTAAGGAAGTAATGGGGGAGGCTTTCTGGATGGTACCGGCTCTTGGGCGACTGTGTTATGATCTGACCCGACCTGTGGCCTGCATTACCAGGCACCAGTCGTTCTCCCAACAGATAGATTAGGCACAGCCTGTCCTCCCAGCATATGATATGCGACTATTGACAAGACATGCACCCAGACACCTTGGCGCCTCACCCTGTGTGACTCAACATGCTAAGGCCTAAGAAAGAGCAGCATCTAAAGAAATATAGGGGATAACAAATATAGGGGATAACAGTAAACAAATCAAGATATCTAAGGTAACATACGTAAATTCTTCCACAACACCCATGTGTGAACCAGGGCTCTTCATCCATGAATCCATGAACTGATCCAATTTAATTATTGCTATTTAATTGAATGGTGAATTCCTATGTTCCCATCTTTCAGTTCCTGATCATAAACAATCAGTCAGGAAAATTGAAGAGGCGGTTCTAACTGAGATAATAATTAAACCTAACTAGGCCTCCCTATAACAACAAAAGACACAAGCTGAAAAATGTCCTTCAAGGCACACAGACAAAAACTAAACACACATCAGTACCACTCAAAAATGGATGGGATATATGCTCACAAGGAGGAAATTCCACTCAGTTTTAAGCAGTAACATTATTATTGTTATAGTAACCCTAACCCACTGTCTGGGATAGGAGGTATTTAATACCCGCACTCACACACTCAACCCTGTAACATTAGCTAGTGAATGGTGCTGCCTGTCTGATGGCCCTGTAGATAAACAGTAGGGCAGCGTAGCCTGATGTCTATAAGACTTAAATGAGACACACACCTTTCCAAATGTGCACTTAAAAATAGACAGTGGAAGGTGTAAAGTGGAAGACCAGCCCAGCAACATTCCATATGGTCTGTATGTCTGACATCCTGTGAAACCGCATTATTCCAAACCAGAGGGAAAGGTTTTTTTTCTTTGCTTCTTACAGGGCTTGATCCGGCATCCGTGCATGCGATGAATAAAGCATGTAGCATGCAGTAACAGAAAGAGATGTTTTTTTATAGAAGCCACATTCTGCTATGGAGGTAGACTGGGAAAGACAAATTTTACACCCTGACAGTATATGCCTAAACGTACATACACTGGAACACAACTGGCAGGCAGCATCCTCACCCATCCACTGACTAAGATTTTGGGGAGATGGCAGCACATCATAAGTAGCCCCTATAATGAATCTAATCCTGCTCGCCTCCATGTTGCACAACTTTCTCCACTTCAAACTTCTCTTCTCTACACTCTCCCAATTTACCCACTGCCCTTGTTTTGCCTGCGACACTGCCTCCTACATCTTCCCACTTCCTACTGCCGATGTACTTCTTCAACTACCAGCTTCCCTTTTTCTACTGATGTTTCTTTTTGCACACAGCCCTCATTCTATCAAAAGATTTTTCTCAAAAGCAGAGCTTTTTGAGCATCTTTGCCGAGCCATAATGAATGAAGTAGTTGCTCCAAAGTTGCTAGCTAGCTAGCACAGTACAGAGCAATGATACACATACAGTACATACAGTACCTCCAGCGTGAAGCACTGACGTCATGATGGAGGGTACCCAGGAGGTTTCACTATTGGTGGCGTGGAACTCATTCTGCAAGTCTGTGTAGAAGATTCCCACACAGGAGGGAAAGGCCAGGGTCAAAGCCAGGACCATGGTGGTGGCAACCAGCACCACCCAGCCCCAACCTCCATCAGGGGCTGTGACTGCATCTGGCATGGGAACGGAGTTTCTGGGTTCCCGGCCCTTCCCCCCCTCTTCAGAGTCACAGTTGTTGGCCTCACCCACTTTCTCCTGGTCCACACAGTTTACCTGCTCAGGGGCCTTGGCAGTCTCCATGCAGACACAGCTATCACTTGTCCTCCTGTTTCCATTCCTCTGAGTCATTTTCTGCTGTGCGGCTCAGGCAACGCTCCTGCGTTATCTCTCCAGGGCGTACAATTACTGATATCATCCATGTCACTGTAACTCCTTTAAATATTCCTATGACAAAAAAAAGAAAAAAAAGAAGCAAAAGCATAATCCATCAGGTTGGTAGCTCTACCTTCCAGGTGTCTGTAATGTATTGAGGAGGTTTGGTGAGACAGTTATTTCAGCAGGGGACAAGGGAGGGAGTACTTGGCGGGGATCAAACTTCCATGCACTTGAGAAAACCCTAGAATGAATGGTCCTCTGTGCAAATGTTCTAGCCTCATTTCCCCCATCATTTCTCAAACACTCTCAGTCGAGGGACCATAAGCGGATGTGAGTGCGGTCAGATTCTGTGTAACATGCCGGAAGGTTAGAACCGTACAGGCATCATCTTAACCAACTAACCTGACTACTTACACTCTAACTACACTGACTATTTCAGCCTAGTGTTAAAATATACCATGTCCTCTTTATAACCACCAGCACTTCGCCTTATTTCCACATTCACGTGGCAGGTCGGATTTATTTGCAGCCTAGAACGAACTGTTATACCAAACTAAACGCGGATGCACCTTCGTATTGAACGGCGCAATAATAATCACTGTCCCGTTACATAATATTAAAGTGGCTTGCAAGCAAACCAATCACACTGATGCCTCTGGTTAAAGTCAACACGGCTGTAAAAACGGGACGCTATGATTTAAATCTGACAAATGGATAATATCTTAAGCATCATTGGCGTGGCAAATTCGGCGCAAAGAGGAAGCGAATTTATAAACACTTTAATAACGTTATTCCATCGATCTGTAGATCAAAATTGCCCCACCTTCTTATGCACTGGATGTAGTTTGCGTCCATTGCATCCAATTGCCTTTCTTCGGCGTGTAGCTTGTCTGGAAACTAGCGGCTGGAAATCCCAGCCCATGCCCTGCAGCTCAGTGTCCACGGTGGGAGGAGACAGGCAGGCCTTGGCCCAGCAGCACCACCACACAACAATATGCCATTACATACTATTGTGTACACTGTGATTGGAAAATGAATTTTGACCTCCAGACAGTGGCAGTGATAAGGTAAGCAAAAAAATAAGAAATTCAGAAACGCAGTAATGTATGCTTCCTACATTATACTATACATGTATTTGTCAATCTACAAAGGGGGTGAATTGGGCCTGAAGTGGGGTTACCCTCCACTACCTCCCTGGATATATAAATGTAGGGAAAACGGGAACACTTCTGAGTTTCTTTCATACTCCATAGAATAACTTCTATATGTTGGACATAATTCATTAGTCTACTGTTTTGGTGTTTCACAGAAAGGACAGTTATGCATGGTGATATGTTTTGTGCTGCACAGACTAAACAAACAGACAAATAGACAGTGAGTCACACATTTTAAAACACAGACACATTTTATGATTAAAAACCAGGCTGGGTTTTGTTAAAATTGTTACATGTAAAGAAACAGCATTGGTAGACAAAATTCAAAAAATATAAAATAAATAAAAGTGAAAGAACACAATCAGACAAACTGTTTTTGTCAACTTCCAAACAGTTCTCCACAGTCTCCGTTGACAATATTCACATTTGACATCAATACTGTTGATAAATGAACACACTTAAAAAAACTGTTTATAGATGACATTTTCAATGTCTAAATGAGTGTACAAGTGTGTATGTCCACAAACGCATGCAGGTGTTTACAGATTAACTGGCAAAATGAGCCATGAAGGAAAAACTATTTATTTATTTTGTGTGTGGACCTGTGGGTTAAGTACATGTTCTATCCAGGGTAGGGGTCTCAGTCTGACTTAGATTGGTTTGTTAATTTGGTTAATTCAAGTTCAAAGCTAGCAATTCTTTATCTATTGTTAAGTTAAATTGACGTGACAAGATACAAAAACAACATAGAAACAGAACATGTGATTAGAGAATATGTCTAGTTGTAGACCAACTGTTCCACACAAGAAATCTACACCTACCACAGAGCCATGCCTTACTTCTGCCCTCCCACCATGCATCACATACACTTTGCACTAACACAGAGGTCAGACAAATTCCAGTACACAACATCATAATCTCTAGAACAATGCATGCTCTCATGTTTTCACGTGCCAAAACGAGAGATTTATTTTTGCAAATGTGTTAAAATTGCACATATTTGTAGGCTATCTAGTGCAGGTGAGAGTAAAAACAAATTGTCAAAAGTGTTTTTCTTAAAAAAAGGCTGCTTGATTCAAACTGTAAGGTAATCACACTGCAAGGCTCAACTATGTGATCAAAGTAAGGTCAAAGTAAGTGCTTTGAAAGTTGATTAAATACACCTAAAAATGGGATCATTATAGATGGCTTCAGTTGCCTCGAAACAAACATGCAACTCAAGATAAAAAGCCAAATGAAGGTGAGTAAAGCAGTCTCATCTGTTTCCAAAGAAGTGCACTGCTGGATTCTTACTAAGATAAAAGCAGAGGAGGAAAAACTGCTTTGACTACACTTCCTGCGGTCAACTGCTCCCCGCTTCTCTCCCATTTGGTAGTGCTGTAACCACACCATGAGTGGACACGTGTCTGAAGAGACCGGTAGCAGAGGAATACAGACAAAACCTTAAATCCTCAGTAGTGTAAGGGTTTGTGGGTGGAGTTAGTTCAATAGTATTGGCACAAAGGAAGCAGGAGGTAAGCCTAACAATTTTCAGTTAATAAGTATGCATAATAAAAACAAATAATCATGGGGACAGAATAGTGCCTCTCACTGAAACACTGACAACAGAAACCAAGCCAAAGACCGCATTATACAATATACCTCAGGTGCCTCCTGTTTTTTTTTCTGTTTTTTTTTAAGGTATGAGAGGCACCTCATGACGGAGGAGAGAACAACTGTGCACAACACAGGTCAAAGGCACAACACTGGACACAGACAAAGGGAAACAGAACACCCAAGGTGCTTTGAAAAGGCCCAGAGAGAGGGAAAAAAAGAGCCCCTCAAGGAGACATTTGGGCGTTTTTAGCAGCACACAGTCTGCTCAATAGAATAGAACTGCACAACACACACTCAAGAGGAAAATAAATGTCACATCAACAGAGTTTGCACTCTGAAGCCTGACTGAACAACGGTCAGGGAGCATGACAACAGCAAAGGTACAGGATTATTTTTTTCTTCGTTAAAACGCATTCTTCTTGTTCATGCTGATATAACATAATTGCACCAAATATATTTTTTTTGTACACAGGATGGTGTATCAAAGTATTCAACACCAGTGAACTAAAAGGGGTGATATCACATAAGGGTTGTATGTCCCTTAGCTTTAAGGGGCCAAGTGACTTAAGAAGACAGAATGAGTTCAATCTTTCATGAATTGCACAATGGGCAACAACACAATGTTTAAATTCTCCATCTGATATGTGTAAATATCGGTCAAACTTTACATTAAGTTGCTCTTATGCCCATGTAACAAGGCTGCAATTACATTAGTAACAACACAACATCCTATTCACATCTTTTTAAGTTGTATTTTAGTAAGGTGTAGTGGTTACATGGTACTATTGCTAAGACAGGTTCACTGTTTTGGTCATAGCACATACGGAGTAGCCTGTATAAAAAATCTTTGACTGCTCTTGCAAATCATTTACTAATGATCTGAACAGATAAGATGTGTTTGCATGTTGGTCCAATGTTGTTACAAGAATAAAAACAGCACTATCACGTAGATAAAAAAGCAACTTAATGTAAAGTGTTAAAGAGAAATATGCTTTACACAAGTTTGGTACCGGTCTGTTGGCACAGAAAAATGTTACATAACATCTGAAATAAAGACTTCCCCCTATTTCAATTTCCCACCACAGCTCAGAAAGCTGAAGACACTCCCCATCTGGCAAATTCACTCGTGTAAATATCTGTGATGATGTAGGCTCAGCTATTTCAGGGCATGAAGTGTGAGGACTACATTTCAGCTTGCACCACAGTTGCTACACGTGCTGCAAAATGTAAGACAACACAGTCATTTGGGTGCATAATTTAAGTTTAGGACTTGCAACAGAGGCAGCTGCAGGGAATGCGTGAGAATGAGACAAGGCCAGGGAGAGAAGGGTGCTTCCGGTTTTGAGGCAGCATACAGATTGGCATCGGTCCAACAACTTCCCCACTACACCACCACTTTTCTGGACACATGCCAATCTTTTCACATCAGGCAAAAAGCTTTCTCTCTATATATATGTATACGTATATATATATATATTTTTTTAAATCTCTAATTACAATTTTAAGATATGCAAGAGATCAAAGTAGGATATCTAAATTAAAAATTAACTGTTTAAGAGGTTTTTGGAGGACCACCACAGAAAATGTGCAGCTGAAAAACCTGGGGAATTCTGATATTTCGGTCATGGACAGAAAGCAGAGAGGCACTGCATACACAAACTCACATCCTTGTCATTGGGGGGAAACCCCTCAGGAAAACTGGTTATAAAGATTGATATTTTCCCCTCATTTATATAGATTTACTCACCATAATACACAAATATATGACAACTATGATACAGAAATCAATAATTACACCATTTGCATTCAAATTTTCATATAATTTCATCATGTAGCCTATATAGATTTATATAGATTCCTCACATGCCTTGACAAATTGTACACAGGTGTGGTTTAGTCTTTTGAGTCATTTGTTTTCTTTTGCACTGAAATATCCTAATTACAGCTGTGAAAAAAGAAGTGTCCTCCCTGTGACAATAGACCAAATCAAGCCAGAGGGGAATGGGAAGGGTGAAACACTGATTTCCAGCACCGGCAGCACTGTCATCACGGCGAACCAAGGTGGGGCCTCTGTGAGACAGAATTTTGCCACTCCCTCATCCTCTGTCTGATATATTTGAGAGCGGACTGTGACAGGCTGTCTCAAACAGAGCGGTTTTGACTCTGCGTCATGCTGCCTGTGACTCCCCGTCTTATCCCCACCTCTGGACTTCCTGTCTCCTAAGCTCGGTGTGTCGTGCTGTGACCTGCCTCAGACACCAGCCGAGGAGGTTGGGAGGGCACAGAGGGAGAGGGAGATGTGTGTGGGGGGGGGGGGGGGGCTGACACTCACCCCATTAGGGAATTCAGGAGAGGAAAGCAGGAGGCTCAGTCAGTGTAGCTGTCTTCATTCTTTTATGTCCTTTGAGAGTCCTGAGGAGATGGTCACAGATTTCTGCCAAGTCGACATAGCCAGACGTACAAGGGAGAGGAAGTGTCCTGTCTATTAATGTTGTGATGATGATGATGATGATGATGATGATGATGATGATGATTGATGATAATGATTTAGCTCTGTTCCGGGGGTCCATCCACTGACAACAACATGGGGCTACAAAAAGCTCCACAGTCTGAATCGCTGTGACGATGACAATCAACAGCCCTCTCACAATGACAACCGCTATTAGGAATAATACGCTCTTGTAATCTCTTTTAAAAATCCCCCTTAAATGTTCCATAGCCTATATCAGAGAATTAATGAGAATGTAGGCTGGGGCTGTGTTATAGCACTGTAGGGGAGGGGGCATGGGAGAGCCCCCACTGTGGAAAGGCACACCAGAGGATGGGGTGATGGTGGAGAGGGGTTTGAACTCATGGACCATGGCTAAAACTGGAGAAAATGTCAAGTGGTTTTTTTTGATTAAGTGTTATTTAGCTCAGGATCTGCATTTGGCTCCTCACATCCGCGAGCCTCTCTCCTGAAGGATCTGCAAGGGCAGAAGGAAAGCTCAGTCAGATGGAGCACGATTAGCAAAGAAACCCAGGCCTCATAACATCTCAAACGGAAACTGGATTTATTATTGTTTTCGAATCTGGTGAGGTAATTAAAGTGAGTCACGTTGTAGATCACACACCTTGGCCTTCTCGGTGGGCTCGATGACAATGCCGTTGGTGGAGTTGTTGAGCTCCCGGGAAACTACGCATAGAAACTCGGCCTGGTCCTCGTTGCCATAGTTATAAGAGGAGCCAATACTTATAAGCTGAAGGGTGCAGACAAGAAAAGGTGAAAGAAATGGTATTACAAGGTTGTCTCCATGAGAGAAATCTAAAATTCCCTGACAAGATCAGAGCATTTCTAAAATGTACATGCCTGGTATGGCGGTACTACGTTTTGGTAGGAAGAAAGTTCTAAAGGAACAAGTGTGCTGCGCTTTTGAGGTGTTCGGGTGGAGGGATAGGGTAGGGGGGTATACATGATCGAAGTGAAACTACATTGACTTTAAAAACAGCCTAGAGCTGCTCATGTTTGTGTGACTTCTACCATACTGCCTGGTGTGTTCCCTTATGCAGGGCTCAAGAGCATATACTGTAAATCGCCTAAGCAGCGTGCATTGGAAAAAAGCATTACACATGAAAATACAAACAAACCAATGAACGCACACAAGCCTGGCTCTTCTGATAAAGGAACAAAATAACAGCTGATGGCCACTATGCGATGCAACAAATAATGTGTCCAAAAAAGTTCAGTGACATAACTAAAGAACTTTTTAGATTCCCAATCTTTCTGTCTGGAACAGATGCCTCAAACTTCCACAATATTGCAGAAATCTTTTGACCTACATGAACCCTGGTTTAGGCGCATCTCAAAACTGGAGCATGAAAGGGTACCTTTGAAACAACTAAGGCCTAAACCTAAAACATAACATTTAAAAAAAGGCTCAATTTTCTGCACCTGCTCAAACTTCCAACCATCCGACATGGTTGAGACCATCTGCGTGAGTTCCTCCTCTTGGCACTGCAGTACTCGATACACGTGCTTCACAGGGCCCTGAGGGACACAACAAATGCACACACGCACGCGCACGCACACACACACACGCACACGCGCACACACACACAATGTTACTAAGGAAACAGTATAAATGATGTACACACAAACATGTCTTTTTTTGCCAGTACAAAAAAATGTCCTGTGGTCCATTCGCAAATGCACAATGACAATCTGGTAAACAAATTAATCTGATCCCGTTCCCAATCAACTGACATATTCCCATTGTTGTGGTTTCCTATACATGTACCTGAGATGTCCGGTTCTCATTGTCCCGTATCCTCTCTTTAACCAGCCTCACCAGCGAAGCTATGTTATAGAACTCTGCTTCTTCAAGGACACCTGACAAAAAAAAGCACAACAAATGGCTTGATTGCTTCATTGTTTTCTGAAAGCTATACTGTACACTGTAAAATGCAATTTACTGATGGATACCACTCTGTACGATGCCTGATAAAAGCTACACCACTATATACTGAAAAATATTATTTTTAAACCTTTTTGTAAGTTGAAATTCAACAGGCTTTTAAAACAGCAGTATTTTCCATAGATTGTATCCTCTTGAGTGGAGTGTATAAGAACCTATCAGGGCTCAAGATGTTGACAAATTATTAGTTACCTTCCTCTGCCAGATTCTTGTCCATGATGAGTTTTCCATGCCGAAGGTAATTCAGAATGGGGCCAAAATATGTGGGGTCCCTATCAATCAGGTAAGCTCCCGTCTCATCCTGAAATACAACAAGGGTTGGTATGTGAGGAGTGATTTGTCCTCACTGGTTTACTTTTGCACCGCTCATGTAAGAACAGAGGACACTCAAATTGTGGAATTGAATAATGTCTAGAAAATTGTGGTATAGGGCCATCAATTCAGTAAGCCCTAAATATGGCGAAGTCCCTCTAATAAAACTTTGAAACATGCTTAAATTGACCAAATGTATTGAAATATATGAATATACTGAATTAGAAAATATTATTAGTTGGTCAAAGTGATAAATTATTAGACATCAAACTGTCTTAGAGGGAACAATGATCCTGAATGCGCCACTTGAGTAATTTTTTTAGATATGGCTACTCACTTTGTCAGAGTCCAAATCGGGGTCTTCTTGACATAGTCGGTACAAGAATGATTTGGGGTCCCTGCACAAGGTTTGTTTGGTTGTGACGAAGTAGGTTCCACCGACGTTGAGGCGAACCCAGCGTGATCCCGGTTTGTCCGCTGGTTCTGATGGGGAGCTGGGGTTGCTCTTCACAGGGAACCCGAACACTGACCGGCTGCTGTTGCTCGGTATCCCGGGACTGGGCAGGCTGCTCCGCGGCGGAACCATGAGAGTGGGCGAAGCCAGCCGCACAGACCCCCGGACATCACGGTGCTCGGTTTGCTCTATAGTGCTAGTGCCACTCGGTTCCACATGCAGTTCAGCCATATTTTCTTCGTCTAAAAACCACAACCACACGATTAGCTACACTGCAGGAAAACAATTTCTCTTACCCGATTTGTAAACAGAGCAGGGCTATTTTTCTTCGACAAGGTGGCTGGCATTAGGGCGTTGCTGCACACACTCGACCGCCTCTACCTCTAACGCTAAAGATTAAGACACAAATATTACGAAGGATAGGTATACGATGTTAACCGCATCGTGTTTCAGCTTTTCTTCATAAGACAAATTGGTCATTCTTGTTTATTCAAACGTTAATCAGAGAAAGGCAATTCTTCCGGGTTGTAACGTGATTACTGTTTACTTCCGTTATGTCATAGTTTTTCAAAATAAGAGTTTCAAAACAGAATTTCTGCTCCTCTGGAATTGTAAGCTTTACATGCAGTAGGTTGACAAATGTATAATTAGAATTTCAATAATGCCATAATTAAAATAATGCCAACACTCCTTATCTTGAACAACCTGCAATGTCAAACATTTCTAGACCGCCCACATTACAAGTAACCAATAGTAAAGGCCAGAACCACAGCAACCATGAAGTAGATGGAAGTAGATTCTTATGTCCCTTTTAGAAAAGGGATCGAGAGTAGGAGGCTGGTGACTATCATCACTGGGGCATCGATCAGAATGCCAGAATCACAAAATGAATGTCCAGAGTTATGTCCACTGAATAGTGATTTAAAGTAATGAAAAAACAAACACACACGGGCTGATTATAGCTTTGGAGTGGTGTATAATCATCAGCAGTCATGCACAGAGACAAGGTGACCTGACTGCCACCCTGTGAGAAATGGCATGAGAAAGCAAATAAGTGGCAGCAATTTAAGTAGGAGTGAAAACAGGTGAAGACAATCAGATAAATGAGTGAGGGCGGGGACCAAGGTGTATTCTAACCAATATACTGAGAGTGTTACATAGGGTGGAAAGGAGAGTGAAATGGGGAGTGGAGGAAGTGAAGAAAGCGGGATTAGGGATTTTTTTAATACATAATACAAAGTGTTCATGTTTAATAGAAAAGTGCTACGTCAAGAAATTAGAGCAAGGCAGTTTGTAACTGGACAGGAGCATGATCAGATGCAAGTAGAGGGGGTGCAGGGTGCACCTGACCTGACTCCGGTAAATTGGCTGCAAGATGCAAGATTCAAGATTCAAGATTCAAGAACTTTATTTGTCACATACACACACAGGGTGTGTAGTGAAATGAAAAAGTGGCAATGTTCAACGGGAATGTGCAAAAGGGCAACAGTACACAGTATTTACAATAAAAAACAACAACCAGCACAATATTTACAGTATTACAGTAATTACAGTAATTACAGTAAGAGCTCTTATAACAATACAATATATTTCTGTCTTTGGTTACCAGCCCATGTGGGAGTGGAAGGTGATGAAACAGCACATGAGCAGTGGAAGAGGCTACTTGCAAACTGGAGGCAATGGTGACATTTGGACGACTACACAATGTCAAGACTCATTGTGTGTTGAAGACTGGGTTGTCTGGGAAAATTCCAGGTGAAGGTTATCTGGGCATGGTCAAATTGTATAATCGTTAAAAACTTATTTGTGAATAATTATCGCAGAATCGTATTTCTCCACAATACTGGCCTCTGCCCCCTGATTAAATCCTGAATAAAAACATGTTTTACGTCTGCTGTTTACCATTTAACCTGTGGGGGGCAGTGTTACACCATCACTGTATCCAATATGCAGTAAAAACAAAAAGAAGAAGAAGAACATTTTGACTAACAGCGGGCGCGTTTTGTGGCTTCAATCAACACTTGTGTACTGGACTGGTTTCGCTTGGCAGATAAAGTGCTACAACTGGGGTTAGCCTTGTAATCGGGCTTATAAGTATCTCATTGATTTGGGTCAATGTGGCCGTTTAGTTAATGTCATATTTCTGGTAGGATAGGCTAGCTAATCAGTTAGCTTGTCCATTCCCCAGGCTTATTCATTTTGTTTGGTGCTAAAGCTAGCTTGCTAGTTAGCTAGCTAACGTCAGCTAGTTCAGCTAAGATCAACATCATCATGACCTCCTGAAGTAAACGGCAGGGAGGGGATTGCAGGACTAGTAGACGCAAGTAACCCAAAATAGCCGCCGTTGCTCTTCCTAGACAACGTTATAGATGAAGATATCACACCAGTTTGTCAGGCACGACAGAGATAGGCAACTTCATGATCAGCTCTATGTACATGTAGCACTTCATAACGGGAAACGTTGCTGCAAGTTAGAGGCATTAGTAAATCACTGTATGAACTCAGCTGTATGTCGTGTTGCACAGTATTAGCCAGGTAGTGCTGAAACAATGTAGGTGTAGATATCACCAGTATGTCCCCCTCTCTCTGACTGTTGTCATTTCAGCTGCTTGAGCCATGAGTGAGTTTAGGATCCACCATGACGTCAACGAGTTGCTCAGCCTGCTTCATGTGCGAGGAGGTGATGGAGCAGAGGGGTACATAGACTTACTGCAGAAGCACAGGACGCCCTATGTCACCACAACAGTCTCTGCTCACAGCGCCAAGGTGGGCAATAAATGGTTTGGATCAGTTCACTGATTTGCTCACCCTCAAGTGAAATGTGTGTAGTGAAATGACCTGGTGTAGTAAATGGTTGAAATTAAAACCTGAAAAGGCTTTAAAGCCCCCCTCCACTGACCTCACAGACATATGAACATTTTCAAACAAGCCTTCATTGGTTTGCAAGGCAAAGTAGAAGTGACAGATGATTTCCACCAGTGAAAAATGACATAGCTGATCGGCCTCACCCTGGCATACCTAAGCAGTGTTTTGATGAGGACAGTGATTGGTGGAAATAATCAGACATCAGCACTTGGAATGCTATATGACAGGTTTAGAAGTTTGACAGGGGCGATACTGGAGGAGGACTGTAAGAGCCCCTGGTTTTGAGGCTTGTGGAAATGAAGGTCATGATGTGTTGTTGTGGAATCTGTTGTTGTGTGTTGACTGATTGATGTGAGTTGTTATTTACAGGTCAAAATAGCAGAGTTCTCTAAAACCCCCGAGGACTTCTTGAGGAAGTACGATGAGCTCAAGTCAAAAAATGTGCGCAACTTAGACCCTCTGGTCTATCTTCTATCCAAGTTCAGTGAGGATAAAGAGGTAATAAGGCATTCCCAAGCTGATATTTCCCTGCTCTAGTTTCCTTTATAGGTGTTCTAGGAGATATTCTTTCATCACACAAATCGTCACTGATAATAAAAAAATTACGTTGATATTTAATTACGTTGATATTTCCCCAGACACTCCAGTGTCTGCAGCAGAATGCCAAGGAGAGGTCAGAGTCATCTGCGAATACCACTTCAACCACAACCACCAGTTACACTCTTCCACAGACCAGCACAAAGATGTCCATGCAGGAACTGGATGAGCTGCGTAAGAAGCTTGGAAATGTGACAGCCAGCTCCAATGTACCACAGGTTGGCATTTCACACTAAGAGGCAGTAGATCAAGAAATATAATTTAAAAGTTGTGTTTTCCAGGTCTAGACAAATTGTGTTAAATGATACATATCCAGTTGAAAATATAACCTTATAAACCTTGAAAACAAATTTCCTGATTGCTAAACTCCCAAGTGATTGTCTTAGCTTTCCAAAACAAGACTTGGGACATTCAAATTGGTTATTCAACAACAAAACAATGACATTTAAACATTCATTCACAGGTTATAGTATTTGTTATGTCATCAAAAAGTCATGGACTTTTATTAATAAATGTGTAGGAACCCTGTAGTAGAGCCACTTTGTGCATACTGTGTTAAGCAGACTCTACTTGTGATCTCTATCAAAATAATATGTCTCTTTTTGTGAATTTGCCTGCAGTCTGCCGAAGTCACACGGAAGATGCTGAGGGACAGACACAACAAGAAGAACCCTACCCAGCCCAACCCTGTGTTTCCTAACTGGGTGTACGACCGTCCTGCTCTCATAGGAGACTTTATCACCAGCTCAACCCCTGTGGGAGACCCAGTTGTGGCCATTGGTATGCTCATCAAAGTGATTAGGTCACTTTGTATTCTCATTATTCAATTACATCATACAGTGTCAAAGCTACAACTAGATACTATCAATATGTTCCTTTATATTATGTCGTGCACTGCACAAAAAATCCTTACAATTACTTAAAAATGACACATTCCATTTTCCTCTTCAAGTCCTTGAATTGTATTGAGACTTTGTACTGTATGCTCCAACCCCCACAAGTGACTGTTCTTCATTTGTGTTGTGTTGTTGAGTGTTTTTGATGGTGTTAGTCTGTTTTATACCTCTGGGCAGGTACCATCCCCCTGGCCGCTCAGGAACAGGCTCTGGTGGAGGATCTGCTGTTTGTGCTAATTGGAGTTGACGGGAGAGACATCACAGCCCAGCCTGTGTTAGGGAGGCAGAACCGCTCCTTTATTGTTGACCCCACTCTGGACATGTCCATCAAGGAGCTGGTTAATCGGATATTACCAGTCGCATCATACTACTCCACTATAACACGGTGAGTGGACAGCCAGTGAAGAATCAAGGTGACTTGAACGGATCCTGATTATACAGCATAGTTGTCTTACAATTTTCATACATACAGCGGGTAAAATAAGTATTGAACACGTCACCATTTTTCTCAGTAAATATATTTCTGAAGGTGCTATTGACATGAAATTTTCACCAGATGTCGGTCTTCAAATCTTGAAGGTTCCATGGGCCTCTTCTATGAACTCTGATCTTTAGTTCTTTCCATAGATTTTCTATTGGATTCAAGTCAGGTGATTGGCTGGGCCAGTCTAGCAGCTTTATTTTCTTTCTCTGAAACCAATTGACATTTTCCTTGGCTGTGTGTTTGGGATCATTGTCTTGCTGAAATGTCCACCCTCGCTTCATCTTCATCATCCTGGTAGATGGCAGCAGATTTTTATCAAGAATGTCTCGGTACATTTTTCCATTCATCCTTCCTTCAATTATATGAAGTTTGCCAGTACCGTATGCTGAAAAACAGACCCACACCTTGATGTTCCCACCTCCAAACTTTACTGTTGGTATGGTGTTTTTGGGGTGATGTGCAGAGCCATTTGACCTCCAAACATGGTGTGTATTATGGCATCCAAAGAGTTCAATTTTGGTCTCATCTGACCAGACGATATTCTCCCAGTATTTCACAGGCTTGTCTAAATGTTGTGCAGCAAACCTTAAACGAGCTTCTACATGCTTTTTCTTCAGCAATTGAGTCTTGCGTGGTGAGCGTGCATACAGGCCATGGCGGTTGAGTGCATTACTTATTGTTTTTTTTTTTTAAACAATTGTACCTGCTAATTCCAGGTCTTTCTGAAGCTCTCCACAAGTGGTCCTTGGCTCTTGGACAACTCTTCTGATAATTCTTTTCACTCCTCTGTCAGAAATCTTGCGAGGAGCACCTGGTCGTGGCTGGTGTATGGTGAAATTATGTTCTTTCCACTTCTGGATTATGGCCCCAACAGTGCTCATTGGAACATTCAGAAGTTTAGAAATCCTTCTGTAACCAATGCCATCAGTATGTTTTGCAACAATAACGTTGCTTTTACCCATCATGAGATGTTTCTTGTGTGACACCTTGGTAATGAGACACCTTTTTATAGGCCATCAGTTGGGACTGAACCAGCTGATATTAATTTGCACTGACAAGGGGCAGGATTGCTTTCTAATTACTGATAGATTTCTTTAGTGTCTTGGCTTTCCATGCCTTTTTGCACCTCCCTTTCTTCATGTGTTCAATACTTTTTCCCTGTGTCACTTCACATTATTACACATAACTTAATTTATGGACATCTATGATTTATTTGCATGTATGGATTGCATGGGTTGTTACCGACATCTGGTGAAAATTTCATGTCAGTAGCACCTTTAGAAATATATTTACTGAGAAAAATAGTGACGTGTTCAATACTTATTTTACCTGCTGTATCTGTCATAGAGGAAGAATTAGATGTCTGTATATTCTTGTATTTATCCCTCAGCTTCACTGAGGAGAAGTCGTCCTTTGAGTACGGCCAGGTGAACCATGCCCTGACAGCGGCCATGAGGACCCTGATGAAGGAGTATCTGATCCTGGTCACTCAGCTGGAGCATCTCCACAGGCAGGGCGTGCTCTCCCTGCAGAAGCTCTGGTTCTACATCCAGCCCACTATGAGGACCATGGAGATACTGGCCTCCATAGGTAAGACTCACTAAGATTTACTTTTTTGTCAATGGAAATTTTAACTAGGCTGCTTGTGATGGTGGTGACACTGGTAATGCATGAATATTTTCATATTGTACTATTTGCTCTCATTTCAAAGCTGATCTGGGATTTCAATCGTTGCCAAAAAGGTTCTGCTAGTGAACATGACATTCTCTGATAGGGTTTCATTACAAAACACAGGAAAAATATTGATACCTGATATTCATTCATCAGTATTTAAAAAATGCAGATGATTGCAAAATATTTACTTTTTGTATATACTTTTTCTGAGTAAAGGTCCCTAGCTAGCTAATAATGGAAATAATATTCCATTATGAGTTTTCATCCATTCAGGAGTAGAGACCAATTTTTTCATTCTAGAATGAAAAAAACATTTTATTTACCCATTTTTTTTATTTTCCCACAGCTTCCTCAGTGGACAAAGGAGACTGTATGGGTGGGTCAACACTGAGCCTTCTCCACGATCGCACCTTCAACTACACTGGTGACAGCCAGGCTCAGGAGCTGTGCCTCTACCTTACTAAAGCAGCCAGTGTCCCCTATTTTGAAATACTAGAGAAGTGGACCTACAGGGGCATCATCAAGGATCCGTACAGGTGTCAAGTGCTTTTGCATGTCATACATCTGATAGTGTTATAGATAGCATATGTATTCATTTTTAAAGCCAATATAAAAATCTCTTAAAAATGCTTAGGCCATAAGGCTTGTAATTTTGCTTTTCTACTACTATATCCAATATGTGTTTACATCTAATTGTATGTCCTGTGTGTCAATGTTTCATGTCTGTACAGTGAGTTCATGGTTGAAGAACATGAGCTGCAGAAAGAGAAGATTCAGGAGGACTACAACGACAAGTACTGGGATCAGCGTTACACTATTGTGCAGCACCGGATTCCATCCTTTTTACAGAAAATGGCAGACAAAATCTTAAGCACAGGTAAACAAAAAAACTTACTGCACGTGTAAGAGATTAATAAGGTCTTTGTGCCTCTCCTATGGATAATAAATCTTTCTTTGTTTTCTTTCGTTGTACCATAGGAAAATACCTCAATGTTGTGCGAGAATGTGGCCGTGATGTGACCTGTCCTGATGCTAAGGAGGTCCTGTACACGCTGAAGGAGAGGGCCTATGTAGAGCAGATAGAGAAAGCCTATTACTACGCTAGCAAGGTCCTGCTAGACTTCCTTTTGGAAGAGAAGGAGCTGGTTTCACGTCTCAGGTAAAGTCAAATGATTGTTTTTGTTTTGTTTTAAGTTACTTTTTATGGCATTAGCTTTAAAAGAAATGGGGGAGTGACAAGAAAGATGGGAGAGCAAGAGTGGGAGATCACATGCAACAAAGGCTGTGTACTGAATTCAAAGCCATGATGGCATGCACTTAACCAGCAGACCACAGGGATGCTGCTTGATGTTAATTATACAGGCTTGAATTCACTCAAATTCAATTTTATACTAATACTTCACACTCTCTTAATATGTACCTGTATTAAAGCTATCATTACTATAACACACTGTTAATTATAGTAAAAATGTGTGTACCTATGTTCTTTGTCCTAGATCGATCAAGCACTACTTTTTGATGGACAAAGGTGATTTCTTCGTGCACTTCATGGACCTGACGGAGGAGGAGCTGAAGAAGCCGGTGGATGACATTGTGCCTCCCAGACTGGAAGCCCTTCTGGAGCTGGCTCTGAGGATGAGTACAGCCAACACAGACCCTTTTAAAGATGACCTCAAGGTAGGTGGATGTCAGGCAGTAGTTCTGTGTAGCTCAGTAGGTAAAACTGTTAGGTGGATGGGATCACCCACACAAATGTGTTGATGGACTGAGTACCTCGATATTTGTTCATTTGAAATGTACCCCAAACTCCTTTTTATTTGATTTTTTTTTCATTGAGACCAAAGCATGAACACAGCATCCAACCACGACATCTGCTGGACAAAAGCAACATTGCAACTAATGAGGAGCAAATTACTTTAGGAGAATCAAATTGTGTGAATAAAGTTGATTGTTACGTCTTAAGCTAACGTTGAAGCCATAATAACAGCATATCCTGTTTAAAACGCTGATATTTACCTCAGTTAGCAAGTAAATTGATTAGCAGCCTCAAATTATTGATTTATTGAATTCATTACAAGCCATGACTCTTCACTGCTTTCCTCCCTGCATTTATTCTGGTATACTTTGTTGATCTACAGGTAAGCTGATATGAAATTGACTTTCCAAGCACAATGAAGCTAACCTGATGAAGTTTATTTACCCATACATAACAAAAATGGCTGACAGAAAATATTACGTATGTACTTTTATTTAGGTTAGCCCACCATGACTATTTCCTGCGGGACATGCTGACACTGAAATGGGGAAGTTAATTTAAAAGATAGAGCCAGCACTGAAGTTAGCCTAAACACAGCTGACATTTCATGTGCCACTGCCACCTAACACTTTTTTTTTTCTTGACTGCCTGCACTTACACTCTAATTTAAAGAGTAAAATGCCTCTTCTTTCCCTTTTGTGTGCAGTAGAATAATTTAGTCCATGTGTAAATGCTAAAAGTGCTTTGGCTGATAATTAATCATGTTCTGTATTCAAGTGCAATAAATAACTTGCTGCACTGAGGAAACTGCAATCATGCATCACGCAAGTATATATTATCGATTTATGTCTTGGGAGTGATCAAAGTACTCGTCCATTTCTGCTGTGTGAAAATTAACTCACCATTGTCCTGCTTCACTCCCAGACGGATTTCATGCGTCATGATGTCTCATACTCTCTAATGTTAATCAAGCTTATTCTTCTGTTTCCACAGATTGATTTAATGCCCCATGATGTCATCACCCAGCTGCTGAGGGTGCTGGCCATCGAGACCAAGCAGGAGAAGGCCATCATCAACGCAGACTCCACAGAGGTGGCCCTCAGCGGCCTGGAGGCCTTCTCCTTCGACTACATTGTCAAATGGCCTCTCTCACTCATCATTAACAGGTTCTGCGCTGCTGCCAACACATTTGACTTTACTTTGAAAAGGCTTTGAAAAGCACAACTTCTGATGTGCTAAATATGTTTTTTTTTACACTCACCAGTAAGATCACTTAAACTTTGTAATTGTAAGAACTGTATTGTGTAGTGTAGTTATACTGCTTTTAACAAACAGGCTTGTTGTAAAGTGCTTTACAGAGCACAAAAGATACAGATACACACAAGTATAGTTATACAAAATTCTATACAAATCTGATCGTATTAATTGTATATTGATATTAATTTTCCAGGAAAGCACTGACGAGATACCAGATGCTGTTCAGACATATGTTTTATTGCAAACATGTCGAGAGGCTGCTGTGCAATGTGTGGATCAGCAACAAAGATGCCAAGCAGTACTCTTTACATTCTGCTAAATGGTGAGTAGTCTTTGACCTAACTTAGACTTTTATAAGCAACGATTAAGCATCCTCCTTCTAAAAATACACTCTGTTCATTCAAGTGAAGTTTCCTCAGCCTGTTCTAACTTCCTGTGTGTAGGTTTTCTGCAGCGTTTGCCCTCCGACAGCGCATGCTGAACTTTGTTCAGAACATCCAGTACTACATGATGTTTGAGGTGATGGAGCCCACGTGGCACATCATGGAGAACAACCTGAAATCGGTGAGTGAATGAGGCCAAGCGTCTCCTCTCCTGCCTTCATCACTCACTGAGACCATTGGTATTCATAGAGTCAATGGCCTTTTGTATTGTGAGAGCACAGCCAGCTGACCGGTCAGTACAGTGTCAGCCTTGGGATTTCACTGTCCCTTTGGCCTGTGATGATGTATTGTCGCTGCACTTGTGTGGGATCTTTTTCATCCAGTGCATTTTGAGAGGGAGGGATGGTTGGAGGACATGACAATGACAGGCCATTGAGAGACTTGTAGGATTTAGAAAAGAATGTAGTTATTTTTGTTATTTTCCTCCCTCCCCAGGCGTCAAACATTGACGACGTGCTTTGCCACCACACCAGCTTCCTGGACAACTGTCTGAAGGACTGCATGCTGACCAACCCAGAGCTCCTCAAGATCTTCTCCAAGCTCATGTCTGTGTGTGTCATGTTCACCAACTGCATGCAGGTTTGTGGACATGACATGGAAGTTAAAAAAATTGTTTTAATAAACCAGCTGAAACCAAAATGTTTCTGCACCTGGCCTTTGACACAAGCATCTTTCAAAATATCCATATCCTATGCTTTGGTTTGTAGATTATATACGCTGATTGTATGAGTTTGAATCTCAGTTTGTGCTTTGCTGTCACATTGCTCTCGTCTGTCTTCTGTTCATCCAGCCCGACAGCTCAGTCAGATTGTGGGTTCAATCCCCACATAGTGTCAACTATCCCCTTTTTATAAGTTGCTTTGGATAAAAGTGTCTGTTAAATGACTGTAATGTAATGAAACGTAATAGAATACTGAAGCAAGTTGAACTGCTTGTTGCTGATTCTTGATCAGTGTCCTTTTAAAAATGGCAAATTCCAAATGCTTCTGGTAAGCTCTTCTGTCTTGGCTGTCGTAGCGGTTCATGCAGAGCATCAGGTTGGACCGTCTCTCTCTGGAGCATGGGACCATGGAGGGGCCTCCCACACAGAGCGAACGCACCGAGGAGGCAGAGAAAAAGAAGCTGACCACAAAGGTACTCCTCAATCTAAATGGATTGAGATCATTACATGATACCTTCTACTTCTGTGAACTTATGTGTCAAATTTATTAAATGAGGATGCTGCAGCTTTTTGATTTTAATATTTTTCATTTCCTTACATTTTTTGTTCCTCTAGTTTTTAGCTGAGCATGTGGATGCCCTTCAGTCAGATGCAGGCTTTGAGGCCACAATCATAAAGTTTGACAGCAACTTCAGCACACTGCTGCTGGACCTGCTGGACAAGCTCAGCATCTACAGCACCAATGACTGTGAGCACAGTATGATCAACATCATCTACAGGTACTACTGTTCAAATGCACTTACAGGTGATGATACACTAGGTAGTGCTCATGAGTATTATTGTTTTAGACTCAAATTGGGATTGGTTAATGCGATAGTCATTGTGGATAACAGTGAGCTGTAAAGAGCAAAATACTCTTGGTCATAACTGATGGCACAATTGCCTACCTACCTCAAAATGTCCATGTTTTATGACATTTTTGTCAGTATGTCTATATATAACACTAACTCTACACAAGCCAGTCTAAAATATGTGTGAAAATGGTTTGAAATATTTGAGCTACATTATGTGTGCTTAATATAACTTGCCAAATGTAAATAATCAGACATCCTTATTACAGATAGATTAACTACAATTTTTGCACCGTATTCAACGATATTGATACAAACATTCTTAATATCTTTACAAATATGTGTGTTGTTGATGTGAATATGAATGAACACAATTCCTCCACAATTCCGCAGGCTGGATTTCAATGGATTCTACACCGAGCGCCTGGAGAGGATGGCCATAGAGAGGAGTCAGAAAGCAGCAGTGTAGCATGTTGTTATGCTTGTGTACATAAATGGTCACCCAGCAATAAGAACTGTCTTTCCTCACGTTGGACCCATCTGTCAAATACCAGTCAAATCAGACACTGCTCTCCATGTAAAAGGCTGTTTGATGCAAGGAGCTGATATTTCAAGGTGTGCATACCTTGTATTGTATGAAATGTAGACTTACTGTCTTAATTATTTGCAGCTTCATTAAAATGCCCCAAATGTAAATATTAAGAACTGTGGAAGTATTGTCTGTATTACACTCTGAAAATGTACAACATGACACTCCATATGGGTAACTTATTGGACCTTGAAGATTTGTTTATGTTTGTATTGTTCAATAAAACAATACTTCGCCAAAAGAATGTTGACCCCCTCCCCCCTTTCTGTCTGAACCAAAGATGCTTTACTTAACTGTCAAGATGGTTCACATCCTACTCCAGTTGGAAACCCTTGTCCACTAGACTGGAACAGCATCATCTGTTTAGAGTTAAATATTAACGGATAGCTAGGTTGTGCATGAAGCAGCCAAGTTATGAAACCCTTCATTTTTATACATTACTGATATCAAAAATCATACTATGCACGCATGACACAGGAGCACCTTTTAAATCTTACTAATGTAAAGACATGTCTAAACGTCACAACGCTATTGGTATCTTACTAAGATCAAATCATATAAGCCTCAAGGAGAAAAAAAATGATATGACTACTCATTGACTCAAGTCTGACTAACAAGGTTTAAACGAGGACGGAAATAGGCAGAGTGACGGCTCTCGCTTCCCCTGGTTACAGACATCTATGTTTGACCAGAGAGCTGCGTCAAGCAAGCTACAGCTAGTCAGACTAATACCGGAAATCAAACGTTGCCTTCAAAATAAAAAAACGGGAACAATTACATTTCATTGTGGTATTGTGTTTGACAATACTCAAATAACGTTGCTACACGAACCATCATTTTGAAAGTTTTTACCGGAAGTTCATTTTTTGGCTCGCTTGACTGGTGTTTTCCGGTAATGTGTGAGGTCGCGATTAGTTTTTATCCAACGTCAGTAACCGGACAGTAGGAGACGGAGGGCGGGGCTTCGATGTAAAATTCACACTGAAGTTGGTAGATTAATCCAGTGCCAGTGCAAAGGAGAGCTGACCACCATGGGATCTAGTGTATTTTTACTGTGGCTCACATGTGGTAAGTTGACACTTAAATAGTACTTTCATCATGTGTAACGAGTTTTCTGCTACTAACAAAGAGGGTAATTGTACTGTCTTAATTAGGTTCCCAATAATTAAATGCATAAAATACTTAAATTGTAGGCTGTTTGAAAATTACTTGAAAAAAGTAATTGATGTGCTTATAACATTTGTATATCCAAGGAGTTGTTGAGTTGTTAACGGCCTAATGCAATCCCTATAATAAAATGTTTCGATGCATTCAAGTGGAGAGCGTCCGATACTTGACTTATTGAAGTCTATTTGACAAATATACGTGAGAGGCGTCATTTATTACATTGTTATGTTCATTACCCGGTGTTGACCATGCAGAGTAAAGGTATCTAGTCTACTTTAAATGGGAATAAATCCCTTTGCTTGTGTGCTTAGTCTCGCTTGTACAGAGCTCTCGGATGCTGTCATATGTGGAGCACTACGATGTAGTGAAGCCCCAAAGACTGCACGGAAGAGAAAAAAGGAGCCTACTGACAAATCAGGTACTTTACTAACAATTAAAATAATTGAAGCAAACATGTTCTGTTTTTTTTTCTAGTCTAGACTCAATGGAGCATCGGATAATAGGAAATATTTATATACAAATTGGACTAATTGTTAAAATCAATACTGTTTATTGTGTGACTAATAAACAATATTTCCTACAGCTTTATCCTGATACAGTACGGTATGAGTTCGCAATTGAAGGAAGGAACCACACAGTTCATCTTGAAAAAAATAGGTACAGTAACACTAACACAAATATACTGTATGGCGCCGCACCCAGGTGCCATTATATTTAAAGTGATGCAACAAATATGTATAATAATAATAAAAACATTGGGTATTGCGTGCATGTTTTCAATTCGTCTTTTATAGGAATCTTATTGGGAGCGGTTACACTGAAACACATTATTCAGAAGATGGCAGACGGGTGACAAGATCGCCAAATGAGGTGAGATTTCACAATAAAGCTCCAAATATTGTTGCATCGAATTAATGACTATTGTCATATTTATTATTCTTGACTTAAACTAGTAAGGGTCAGCACATTGTTATCAGTAGTCTAATAAATACATTCCCTCTAGGAGCACTGCTTTTACCATGGTCATATTGAAGGCATGAAGGACTCATCAGTTAGTGTGGGAATTTGTTCAGGTATTAGGTAAGTGATCAGGGATTTTTTTTTCTGGGCTTGACATTTCCTATTTGTAATTTAACGCTTTCATTTGACCAACTGAGGAGTTTCTCAGGGGTTTTTTTCGCTTGTGAAATGTGTTACTTCATGATGTTGGTAACCAGCTATTATAGTTGTTTTTTTTCAAACCATTCGTGAAGGCTGTATTCATGAATGCAGTTTGTGATATTTATGCTTTATTACTTTAACCACCAGAGACCTTGTTAATGATTTAAACCAAGAAATCTGTGGCCTAAACATGGAAGCCTGTTACTGGCCTATGATGTCCCGTACAGACTGTGTTTAGGCAGTTCATAGATTACATCAAATTCAGTAGATCTGACAATTTAGTTGGTAAATGGTAAGTGGTAAATGGACTGCATTTATGTAGCGCTTTTATCCAAAGCGCTTTACAGTATATGCCTCTCATTCACCCATAGTTGTCAGTTTTCTGCATAAAAATAGTGAAACGTTTGTCCTCCGTCCTTGTTTACTGTGTCTGTAGTGGCTTTGTGAGAGCCAGGCAGCAGGTTTATCTCATAGAGCCCCTGGGAAACACTGAGGATGGCAACCACGCGGTTTACAGACAGGAGCACCTCAGAATCAGCGGCAGGCCTGGCTGTGGCTCCTCTTCCAACACCTCCACCATGTATGACCACGACCAGGACCGAGGCCCCAGGCTCTCTGGCCTCTTGAAATCTAGATCCTGGGTAGGTGTTTGTGTATCACTCAAGATGGATGGTTTTGATGTAGATATTGCCTCAAATAAGACTATTGTGATTGAGACTGTATTTCTCTGTGTCCTTTTAGAAAAGTAAACCTATCACAGGCCCGCAGCGGTTTGTTGAGTTGTTCGTGGTGGTTGACAAAGCAGAGGTAAAAATCTCAACATAATTATTTACAGCGTTACCTCTCTTGTTAAGGGTTAATCTGATCATACTTTAATCTTTTATTTTATTTTATTTTCTCCCCCAGTATAGACGTTATGGAAGCCAGACCAAAACCCGGATTCTGGGAGTTGTGAATCATGTTGACAAGGTAGCTTTTCTATTCAAACTTTTGTAAGTTGGTTGCCGGGCTGTGTGCCATCAGTGCTCTTAGCTAATAACTTCGAATGCCTTCAGTCATTCAAACCACTTTAATCCATTCAAAACGTCTCCTTCTCTTGCTGAAGTTGTATCGACCCCTGAATATTCGCGTCATGCTGGTGGGGCTGGAGATTTGGGAGTACAGAGACAACATTGATGTTGACCGTGATTCGGAAACCACTCTAGACAATTTCCTCTTGTGGCGTCAGGCAGATCTACTGAAGAGGATAAAGCATGACAATGCCCAGTTTGTGACGTGGGTATCAGTTTTTGAATCTGCAATTGCCTCTACAAATCTTGATGAACACAGTCACAGTCACAATTTACCCTGATATTATAATTCTGTCTTCAACAGCGGCACAGATTTTGATGGTGATACTGTTGGACTGGCAAATAAGTTTGCTATGTGTACAGTAAATTCAGGTGGAGTCAATCAGGTATGATTAATAACCTCTATAGCTTCTTGTTTATAATAACCCTATAACTACTTGAGGTCAGGGGAGTATATGGTATTCTGTAATACTTTCTGCTTACAGGATCACCATGACAACCCTATTGGCCTTGCTTCCACCATTGCCCATGAGATGGGACATAATTTTGGCTTGTCCCATGATTCCCCGAGCTGTATGTGTGGTTCATCTTTCAGTGATAGTAACTGTGTAATGGCAGATAAGCTCAGGTGAGTCAGTTACCACAAAATACAAAAATCTGCAAAATCTTTTACGCTTGGAATGATCATATCCACACAGAGATTGTACTTTAGCTATATCTTGAATAAGTGAAAATACGATTTATGCATGTGTTATTCTTTGTTTTAACCCTCGATCTTAAATTAAAATGACATCTTTTACATCTGGATGCATCTTTTGCAAAGCTGATACCTCTTGGCTGCTGGGTAAACTTTCAGGACAGGAAGTCAAACGTTCCCAGAGCTCTTCAGCGACTGCAGTGAGGAGCAGCTTGCTGAGTTCCTGGCGAGAGCTCAGCCCAGCTGCTTGTTAAAGCCCAGCTCTGTGATCATCGGTGGCCCTCGCTGTGGCAACACCTTGCTGGATCCTGGAGAAGAGTGCGACTGTGGCACTGTGAAGGTAAACCTTACAGCGGAGGCTAATGTAGTTGGTTATAGCAGATTAGTCGTTTGTGAGACCTTGTATGTTTAAATATATAACTGTGATTTCCTGTGTCCAGTGGTTCATGTCACCCAGACTGGAGGTTGGCTGCAAAGAGTCTTCATGGTGGTAGTTTTCCTCTAGTGATATGACATCACTCTCACGTCTTATAAAAGGGGTTGAATTCTTAGTCATTACTTACGTGGAACCTTGGTTTTGATCTGATGATCACTGCTATGTCACCATGCCTCTGTTGACTGAGTAACACGCTACACATACTCCACATTTAAGATTATTATTTTGGCCTTTATTTGACAGTCAGTAGAGAGAGACAGGAAAGATCGGGTGAGAGAGGAGGGGTCCCAGGCCGGATTCGAACCCATGACGTCGCGGTTACGTGGTATACGTGGTATACCACTGAGCCATCAGGACGGCCTACTTTGACACGTATCGCAACTGAGAAATCAGGAAACGCTTCTCTTATATGTGGGTTTTGTCTTTCCTAGGAATGCAACAACCAGTGTTGCGATGCCTCGACCTGCCGCCTGACAGAAGGAGCCCAGTGTGCTCATGGGGAATGCTGTGACAACTGCCAGGTATTGTAGCTCCCATCTCTTTCTGCTTCCCATCACTCAGTAGCCTTTACTGTAGCTCTTAACCTGGGTTTGTCAAATCATTTCAGCCAAGGACTCGAGTTAAAAAGAAATTACATCTCACCTTGTGGTCCAGGCTGGAGAATTTAATCAGCCTAATGAAAACATACGAATGTTCTTGCTATGTTGGTTCCCACCAGAAGTTTAAAACACTTCTAGACCATGTTGTTGTTTAAGCCAGTTTACAGTCAGTGGATGGAGTATGCAGGGTACAGTAGTTAGTGCAGCACATACAGACACACCCTGCTCCCGACTAATAACTGCTGGCATGAAAATAGCGACAGAAGGTCAGGCATACTCTAAAGAGCAGAGGTGTGGCTTGAGGAGCCGTAGTGAAATTGCCACAATGCAATAATAACAGGAAACAAAGGGCGATATCCTCGCATTTGCATGTAACTCACCACATCCTTCCTCAAATGACAATTTCAAGGACTGGAAGAGGTGGCGCCAGTAATGAAATACCATGTAAATATACAAGCTATGAACTCTTTGATAACTAGTGGCTGTTCTCACTCCATCACCTGCACTCCACTACACCCACAGATCAAACAGACTGGAGATGTGTGCAGGAGCTCTGCCAGTGAGTGCGACCTGCCAGAATACTGCACTGGGGTATCTGAGTATTGCCCAGAAGACAGCTTTGAGATGAACGGCAAACCCTGCAACAACCAGGGACAGGGCTACTGCAACAATGGCCAATGCCCCACATATCAGCAACACTGCTGGAGACTGTTTGGACAAGGTACATACGTAGCGATCACATTTATCCTACTGTTCTTTGTATGGTTATGATAACAAAAACTTAGTTGGCCACTGCTTTACTCCAGTTTTTCCCCTTGCAATTAAATAGTTATCAGCTATCCATGTATTGCTTTCAGTAGATTCAGTGTCACATGGTGTAAATGTCTCGGAGGCCCACCAAGAAAGATTGCCCGATACATTAAATTAGTGCACATTTCTATTGCATAAGGGACCACAGAGACCACCATAAACAACACTCTCTTGTACCATAACTGTGAATTTCTTCTGCTTTAAGGGGCCAAAATTGGATCAGATTCATGTTTTGGCCTGAACAGAGGCGGCCAGGAGGGAGCGAACTGTGGGAGAAACAAATATGGCTACTCTCGCTGTACTCTACCGTATGTATGACTGAATTTGTCATTGAACTTTATGCGCTAGGTTTATCATCATTTTGCCACAAAGTGTCCCTACAGTAAAATTGGTGCACACACAATCCGCTTGCCATTTATTGTCTTGAAATGCAGTTTGCAAGGGTTTTAGAGAAAATATTGTCATCATACACAACAGTTGAGAACATACAGTAACAACTTAACAACATTCACAGTTAAGTTGGGAACACAATGATGAAATAAACAAATGTTATGGCTATAAAATATGGATTTATATTGGAAAGCATCTTATTTTTCCTGTTTATGCAATGTGACTAATATGGCCGGATTCTGAACTG
The DNA here is from genome assembly GCA_034670385.1 of Hoplostethus mediterraneus. Classification (NCBI taxonomy): domain Eukaryota; kingdom Metazoa; phylum Chordata; class Actinopteri; order Trachichthyiformes; family Trachichthyidae; genus Hoplostethus; species Hoplostethus mediterraneus. The sequence continues at coordinate 4,242,173 of JAXDDW010000011.1, read as the reverse complement.
TTTATTTTATCTTCCTTTTGTAGGAATCTTAAGTGTGGATCTATATTTTGTGAGGGAGGGGGTGACTCCATCACAGGTAAAAAGATAGTCTTCACTGTGCCCAGCAAGGGAAAATGCCTTGTCGCTGTGGATGACGATGTGAGCAGAAGCCTTGACATGGTCCCTACAGGAACCAAATGTGGGATAAACAAGGTAACAGCAGGGGGAAAATGGAGTTCATAAACATTACACAGAATTTTGCATTTATGTCGGATTTTTGCTACAAATTAAGCACACTGACATTTTTCTGTGTGCAGGTTTGTTTTGACAACAAATGCATAGGTACATCAATTTATGGAAAAACGGAGGATTGTGCAAAGAAGTGCAACAACAATGGGGTGAGTGAATTATTTGAGTGTTAAAATTACTCAAGTTATTTCAATTTGACTCTTCTTGACCCAACTGCGCTGACTCATTGCTACACATATTTCATTGCATTTCCTTTTTAGGTGTGTAATCACAAGAAAGAGTGCCACTGTAATCCTGGCTGGGCTCCACCTTACTGTGAAGTCCAGTATGCAGACTTGCCTCAAGGTACAGTACACCTGCCTGGCTGAAATCACATCACGGGTCCTCTGACCATAAGTGTGGATGCAAACTAGAACGTTTTGACCAGATTTAGCTGCTAATTAAGACCGTGTAAAATCCCATATCTGTTTCATCTGAAGGAGAGTTCACAGTGAGCAGTGCAGATAAAACAGGGCATACTTGCACAGTGAATCATTCTTTCAGTAAGCCCAAAAAAAACCACACTCAATTCACTGTGTGTGTATTTTCTTTATCTGAAAAATCGTGAAAATGTGTCTGGAATGGCATTTTAGTGGCTAAAGCAATTCCTCTTGTAGTGTGCATCCCATCTAATTGAATTCTTCTTTGGACTATTTATCTTCTGGTTGTAGACTAGATGCGTTTGGTTTCTTCCACATATAATAAGAAATTAAAATAATTTACAGTAACTTGCACATTGATAATTCTTCCCGCAAGCTTTACCAAAAAAACATTATTACAATAATTAAACTATTAAAACATTATTACTTATAATAATTATATTGATATGGAAAATAATGATTGCAATAGTGTAAATGTCAGCTACTATCTCTTATGTCTGTAGGCAAGATTGGGATAATAGCTGGTGTCTGTGCAGCGCTGGTCTTCCTTTTGGTGCTCACTTCAGTTGTTGCGGGACTGATGTGTTGTAAAAAGGACACCAGAGAAAACTACACTTCTAAAAGGTATTTTGACTTTTTGGATTCGCACTTTGACTCTCTACTAGATGCACTAGTTGCACAAACCATATTTCAGTGCGGTTAAGTCATCAATTTCCCGATTCAGTGCATTTTATGTTCACAGGAAAGTCCATTCCGCCCCAGGCAAGTTGAACCCCATGTTCCAGGAGCTAAGTGTTAAGGACAGACCTCAGATCAGCCAGCCGACTTTGATGGAATCGACAGCAACGCAAGCCTGCGCCCCTCTGTTTGTTACTGTCGTCCCAAGCAGACCCGCCCCACAGGTACAATAAGCTCATTTATATGGTCAAAGAGGGCCAACAGCGTACATCAAGATTAAAGATGTTCTTAGCTCTGGAAATGGATGTTAGAGGTCTAGTGAGTTAACCACGTGCTGGCAGGTTACAGCTCAGTTGCCTGAAGTAAGAACAGCGCGTGCTATGTCAGTAAGTAAAAGTGTACACAATGCATATTTTTCAGCCCCCAAAGAAATCATCTTCAGTGTTGGCTACTCCTCACTCTGAGCTGGTAAGGTTGTTTTTTTTGGTTTTAAAAAAAAATCTTGGCACATTATTTCGTGCAGGTTGCAAACTGAGGATGTGTATATGATTGAGATGAAAAATCAAGCACAAAACATTTTTTTTTTCCCTCACAGCAGCCAAAACCTCAACCTCCATCTAAACCTTTGCCGCCTCTGAATAACAAGCAGGTGAGTCATGCTGGTTCCTAGAAGCAATGAAGGAATTCATGACTGGTCTCTGTTCCAGTGATTATTTCACTTCAAGAATACAGTTTAGGACCGAAGGAGTAGCTGTAACATGCCTATAGTTTCCGTTTGTTCAGATCCCCAGTTGCTGCCAGTCCGGTTAGACAGCTATTCCTTCCCAGATCCACATACAGTAACTTGTTTTGCTTTTCAGTACAAGGCAACCAAAGCAAACCCTCCTCCTGTACCTCCGGTGAAGCCCAGTCCTCCTCCAGTCCCCCGAGTCAAGCCTTGTACTCCTCCTGTGCCGCCCGTGAAGCCAAAAGTTCAGAAACACACATGAAAATTGTCAAAAAAAAAAAAAAAGGTGCAATGTTTTACCAGGTAGGAATAATAGCACTGATGTTTACCACGTAGGGCTCGTTGGAGAGATTGAATTGTTTTTGACCACCTTGTTTCTTTGTGTGTTTCAGCAGGCTTCATGGAGAGGTGTGAGTAGGCGATCGGGAGCCAAGGACTTTGGAAAAGTTCACTCCTTGTTTTAAAAGCCTAAAGACATCTTGACTTACCAAGGCTAAACGTCGAAGAATGTCTTTGATGATAAAAGACCCGCACTGTCGTGTTTCGGTAGTGCATCTCTGAACTGCTGTGGAAAAGTGGTTTGGGGGGGGGGGGGGGGGACTGCAGTTAACTGCTGGTGGAGTTGTCATGTGCTGTTGTTTTTTATTACTGTCTGTAAAAAATGATTTCTGACAACTCCCTTCCAAATGGGCTTAACAGTTTTTGTGAAATTGTCTCATTGTACTTTTATGAGGGCGAGCAAAATGTTGCTCGCGTGAAATTGAATATTTATTGAATGTTTGTGCTAATTGTTTTCAAAGCCAGTCTCTGCCTTTTATGAACATCTTTGTTCTTTTTTGCATTACTTTACACAGTACTTGAAAACGAATGAATGGTACATGCAGTTTCGGCGTGTATGACCTCCAGTGACGGTGTTGGAAGTGTCAGAGCCCTGGGGCTTCATTGCTTGTTTTTTATTGCACCGTTATATTTCTAGCAGTCATGGGGTTCATGCTTTGGAAGATAATATGTTGGAGTACAGAGGATTCTTTAGACTGCCCAATGAACAGCACATATGATTGCCAGTGGTCTATTAATGAATGTTGGTGTCACTGTCACCTTTATAGGTTATGATTCGTTAGATATGACTGACTGAATGTATAATCTGTGTGAATGCGACTTGAATCCAAACTTGATCAACACATGACAAGCCCTCAAGTGCACTTTATTGCAAAAGTATGATGAAATGTACTTGTTGCATCAACCGATTACACAATGTGACCGTGTGAACCAAAACATGACAGCAAAGAATTTCTTATCTGTGATGTTCCACTCAGAGAGCTCCATTGTGCGTTTTGGCATAATAAATTTTGACTTTACTACCCGTGGACGAGTTTCTGCATTTTTCTCTATGACGTCTGAGTGGCTCTTATTAGTTCATGTTCATGTTCATGTTCAAGACTCTCTTTATCCACTCAGAACATTTTGGAGGTCTTTACTAAGCATGTTGTCCTGCCCAGCAAAGACAGCCTAAATCAGTAAACACTTAATCCATTTTTATGACTCTCTAGTGAGTGACTCAAGGAAATGGGCTGAGAAGCAAACAGTGAGTCAGAGCTCTGACGTCAACTAGGCTCAGACTCCCAGGGTGAGTTCTCATCATCTGGATTTGCTGCACAGCCTTCATTAACATTGGCTCAGATATGCTGATGTGATTTTTTTTCACCAACACCACACAGACCCGAGCTTTTCATGGCTGTCTAAACACGCAGACCGAGAAGATTCCAAATACATTTTCTGCCTCAAGAAGACAATAAAAAGATTGGATCTATGCCATAGTCTGGATTCACACTAGCAGCTCAAGCGACCAAATCTGATTTTTAATCCAATAGCCTGAATATTAGTTGGCCCAGTCATGATATTGACACCGTCTCAAATTAGATATGGACACATAACACCAACAAACTAGAAGAATAACAAGTGGCATGCATAAAATCTTGGCACAAGTGTGAGGTTGTTTTTAAGCTGAAGGTGAATAGTGGCGTGCTATGGAGGGAAACACCCTAACAGTGGCCCTTCTTTTCCCTGTAAGGCTAAAGAAAACAAGATGGGACCTAGCCGTCCAGACAAGTCTGTTTGAGACACTTTCAGATTTATTCCCCCAAAATATTTGATTCATACTGTTCAGATAGCGAAGAGAAAAATGAGATGTTGGATGTGTAAATCCAGCCATAGATGGGAAAAAAAATAATATTTGAAGCAGCAGTGTAAATCAGTCTCCAGACAAGGGAGTTGTACTGTGGAATGCAGGCCCCAAGCAGGGGGCTGGATCCTCACTGGGAGAAAGCTTGGCTGATTCACTCTGATTCACAAACCATGCAGCTCTTAAAACAAGTATGCTTCACAATTAGTGGCTTGTTTTACAGGATAGCTTTGTGTCTGCTTGTTCTGCACTTTGGTTGTTGCTTGTTACTTGGTTTGGTTGTTAATCCAGTGGTCAGAGGTGACATGTCAAGACGGCATTGCAGTCCAAAAGAAAGTAACATTTTCTCGAGCACATTGCTTCACATTCTAGTTTCGGCATAACGCACAACAAAACCACCAGACTTTCCAACAACACACACTGCCTTGTAAAACCAAGAGCTCCCGACTGTGGTCCTCTACCACTGGTTTAATTTTAACTTCTTTGGGAGGTTTCAGGCCATGTTATAGTCAGTGCCACCGAGAGAACTTATTAGAGCACAGCTACAGTAGAATGAGAGAGGGGACGACATATGTCAGCGGTTGTGAGGCAGATTCAGAGCCATGTCATGTAGTACTTAGTCCCCTGATAAGAGTGCTGCTGTTTAGTCACTTCTGAGTCTCAGCAGCAGAATGAAGTGACCAACCAGCAACGCTGACATGACCTTCATGCTCCTTCCACTCCAGAGTTATTCATTTCCTGACACCTGTGTTAAAACTGACAAGTCATAAGGCTGGCTGAATGAACGTCCTCGACTGAACCAAAAACAAATAAATAAATTGCTTGTGGGAAGGAAGGCCACAGGCTGATATAATGTCTAGCTCAATGACTCATAATTCATCACTCCCTTGGAAGGCAGCTGCTCTGGTTTTAACACTAATAGCTGACCCACATTATTTTGTTAGCTTTTCCTTTTAATATCGGAGAGAAACTGCAAACCGTACTTTCTCAAACTGTATCGGTTTGTGGTTTTGCCAGGTCTCCTATTGTGTCACCACTTGAAATAAGCACCTAGCATTGCACAGTGGTGATGGGAGGTTTCCTAACATAGATTGGAATGACACCATTTCCCACTTCACAACGCCAAGCCATATAAAGCAGACTAAAGATTCAGAGTCATGCCAAAGTTGTATTTTATTGTAATACCAGGCAAACATTTGATCTCTCTACAATGCAATTTCTAAAAATGAAACATTCAAAAGACAGATACGAACCATCAGATGGAAACACATACTTAAATGGAAAGAAAACATGTTACTTAAATACAAAAAAATATTTTTCCATTGCACGTGAACTTCATAAATACACCTCAGAAGGTAAATTTCTCTCTGGCCCAAAGTAACCACTTTGTTGTTACAGAGAGCAATTCAGTTTACACTTGACAGTGTAACTGCAGTACATTCAATCATTTGCCACCCTGCGTTTCTGTAAGCATCTCTAAACTAAGATCCATTCACTTCATTGTAAATCAATGAACAACCATAATAATTGCGCTAAGATGCTTTATGGAAACCAGGCCTTGGCAAAGTTCCATATATAAGCCATCCAGTGAAAAAGAATGTGCACATAAACGAGGAAACAACAAAACCCATTGTGTCAGCATGACATTTAAAAAGACAGATGTAGAGTATAAACATAAGGGCCAGCCACTCCTATCATATGACACAGGCTTCTGCCTATGATATATAACTTTGTTTAAAAAAAAAAATCTAAAAAAAATCAAAATAACATTTATATATCTATATATAATCTAGACCCTTAGAATCCACATTTATAGTAAAATATATCAACTTGAATATGAATGTCAACAGTTAACAGTTTCTGTCTTGTTCATGATTGTAAATGCTGCGGCCATTTTGGCAGCCTGATAGATGGGATTCTAGCAGGATTTCATCCGGAACATTGTATTTCTTTACAGAAAGGATACACGGGAGTATCAAAGTGCTGTTTGCGTGATTGTAATTTCCTCTCCTCCCCCCAGCGCTTCCTGTGTTTTCCTTGTGTCACGCCACAAGCCATGAGGTTCAAGTAGTTCCCCATGTGCCTGTGTAATGCTCAGTCCCATCTATCAAATACACCACTTTACCCTAAACCCCTCCAATATGGTGCTACAGTTTGCTTGGTTTTGCAATAACAATAAAAATGATCATCATCAATTACATGAAATATAATGAACATTGTCTGTGTGGCAAAAGAAAAAGCATGTGATGCTCCCACACTTGCTTAGCAATTTATGCAACACACGTTCAGTGTTTGATATTTTTCATATAAAAACAATAATATTCATTGATCAAACTTTCCACCATATGAGACAATAGGAGTGGATGGACACCACTGAGCATGTGTGTTTTCATCTGCCTTTTTTTAAGAGGCTCAGGAAAGCCATTTTAAAGTGAATATCCCAAGTTCAGGTACAAATGTACAATGTTAACATTCGCCGCTCCATTTTGTTAACAGCATTCAGTCCTTAGTGTATCTTGGAGTGCAGGCAGGGATGAGCTGGATGGCGCATTTGTTAACAGGTCTTACGCATTTCGCTTCTTTAGCTTTGTAGATAAAGTTTCATATTTCGTCCAGCTCCAGTCTTGGTCCTAAAAAGAAGAGGATACCATGGTGTTTAGATCTACATTTAGATCTTTAGAGGTACCTCCGTCAGACGTCCAAGCACACAAGAGGTTTAAACAGATTACAAACTCAAACAACCCTTGAGGAGATGTACTCACACACAAGGAGAGTTAACAGCAGCAATATTCCACTATGAATGCCTGGGGTATAACTGTTCATTTTTTGCGGTTAACATTTTTATTAACATTTTGAGATAACAGTAACGTGGTATAACAGATCAAACCATCTTTGTACCTCATTGGGGCAGAGCATGGAAGTAACACTGCCAGGGTTACGGGGTCGATTGCCACCGGGGCCACCGGTGCTAAAAATGTACTCAAGGCCCTTTGGATAAAAGCATCCACCAGATGGAATACGTTTTTCCTAATAAAAAAAGGTCAAACTGTCTTCCTGTGACTGGAGTGAGTGAAATGCTCTGAAACAGCAAAACCCAAGGCTGTGGAACCACAACAGTCAACTTTTCAAACTTTAGGACAAATGGACTTTGCTGAGAATCTGATCCAGCAGCACTAAAAAATGTTTGACAACTTTATCTGCTTGAATTTATTCAGTCAGGAAATTCGTTTTTTGGTTCAAAAACACTTAACATATTGAGGGACAATGTTGCTGAGGTATAGCAGGACACTTCCTTTCTACATGGCTGGCTGTGATTAGAAATACCTTGATAGAACTGGCAGTCTACTGAAATTCAGAGTTGGAGACAAGGCTCCTCTTTTATAGAGAACCGAACTCGCAATTAAAGGTTCAATTCTTTTGCCAATTATGACTGTTTATCCTTTGCAATAATACAAAATCAAAATAATGCAACTCAAAAATCAAGGACAATTCAAGCACCAGACATTAACGGTCAGCTCACCACTATGCTTTTGGCCTGTTCATCAGCAGCCTCTGCCATCAGACTGGTCAGCTGACTGAGGTACTTCTGGTTCTCCTGGAGCAGGCGTGGGGCAGCATCACTGGAAGGGAGGAGACACACTGAGCCTGCTAGCCACGGAGGATTTACCCCCCACATCTCTAGTCTACCAATACACATAAATCAAAAACAAATTTTGCCAGCTAACCAAATCAACCAAACATAGGGAGTATTTACACAGCCATATTATTTCCCTGAAGGTATATCACTGTTGCAGATTCCCAAACCAATATATAGCAAGTAAGAGCAAACAAGTAGCAGCACACTTATTTGTTTGGGTTGTGAAAATGACACAAGGTAATGCAGGGTACCCCCAGGATTCTCCGAGTTAAATTTAAGACTTTTTAAGACCTTTTTAATACCACTTAGAATGAAATTTAATGCCAACTACATGGCCATACTGGCAAAAGTATGAAGGATATAATGGAAAATCAGTATGGATTTTAAGCCCTAGAAAATAATTATTTACCAAGTACTTGAATTTAATAAAAATATTAATGTTTAATACACAATAGCTTTGTGAGCGCCCTTCACATGATCAGCGACAAAAACGCTCGGCGCTGGCATTCACTTCCTATTAGGCAAGCGTCGCCGCCGCCCTCGGCGTTCTGTGCCCTGGGCACATACACTGGGAGACCCCCTGGCACTGCGCTCAAAGTTCAACTATATTCAACTTTGACCTTTGTGACGCGCAACCAATCACTGGAATCTAATAGCTCTTAGTTTGCTATTCATTAGTGATCAGGTTAGATAGAGAGCAGTGGGAAAGGGAGGCATTTGATGTCATAGCTGCGAAATTAAAAAAAATATATAGAAGAGAAACTTGTTTTATGTGTGTCGGAGCATCCCGAATTACAACATGACCTTAAATCATACCATGATCTGACTAAAACGTCCGTATCATGGAATGATGTCGGTTTACAGACGGGACTACCAGGTTGGTTGACAGCTTAGTACAGGACGAATATGCAGCCAGTCTATATTCACTTCTATGGCTGTGCTAGTATGATCATTGGCGATGTGGTTAGATGTAATTTAGGTTACGGTCACCGGCTGATGCGGGTGACGCTGATCATGTGACGGAGTCTCGTCTAACCTGACGTTGATGCCGACGCTTTGTGCGGATCATGTGAAAGCCCCTTAAAACGACACTTGCCCATTCTGAGACGACGAGCTAGCTTGTTAGCAGCACACCCCACGGTCAAGAGCGTCAATACACTGATGTAAACATTACCTGTACTGTCGTAATGTCCAAGCCACACCAAACAGAGTCAATTGTAACGTTACACACAAAACATTTTATACATTTGACAGTTATTCATGATGTTACGGTATTTATTTGATCCTACGAAAGGACAAGAAAAAAATGTAAGACCGTTCAAACGAAATTCAATACTTTTAAGGCCTTATTTTGAGAATATTAAATTCAATGCTTTTAATACTTTTAGGACCCCGCGGGTACCCTGTAATGACATTTAAATTCCTTTGTGCTGAGTTGTTCTGTCACGGTACAGTAAAGTCATAAACACAATACGGTTTTAAATGTTGGTATGCTGAGGTCATTTGCTGTTGTCGAGGACGATGCTGGAAATCAGTGTTTCTTGCGGCGCTTGCATTACATACTGTGTATTTCATGTGTGTGTCTGCTTTCTTGAACCCAAATCACTGCATGAACGAATCCGTCAATCAATTTAGTACCTGTCGTTTGGCCCGGGTAGCGAGGTGAGAGGGTGAGGGGAGCTGACAGGTTGGGCCGACTGGGACCACTGAGAAACCTGCAGTGGGTTGGACGACTCTGGGCTGGCTGCTATCGAGTTCCGTGATGAGTTCTGAGCCTGGAGGAGAGATTACATGGGCGCGTGCACGCACACGCACACACACACACACACACACACACCAATTATAAACACACTGTCTTTGTGCTAAAAATGGAGTGCAGGCAGCACGCCGTCCTTGTTGATTTTCTGGTTATTTAGACTGGGTAAGTCAGAGGGAGATAACAGACAGAGAGCTCACAGGACAGAAAGTAAGGCTTGGTTTGAGAGGTAGCCACCATATGGAGAGCGCTGCACAATCTCATCCACATATTAAATATTAAAACATAAAGCATGCAGAGTGCCCTGTGACTCAGCATCACTAAAGTATATACCATAGCACTGTGATTGTGATGTGTGACCTCTGATGCACATCAACCCACCCATCCTTTGTGTCTAATTAAATAGAAATGCTAAAAGAAAATCTGAATTCAAAACAGTCCAGAATCACTTACACAGGCGATCTTCAGTAAGTGCCAGAACTCTCTCTGTCTCTTGATCTGCATCTGCATCACTGTATTGTCAGCATCCTTGATGCTCTCGAGGGTCTTCTCGATCCGTGGAAACAGGTCAATGATCTTCTGTTTGCTGAGCAGGATCTTACTGTCGGGGAGAGACAAGAGAAAAAATGCTCAGCAAATGAGGTGCGGAGACCTAACAGGCAAGCCAATATGATTTTAATGATCCACTACAACAGAGGATCAAAATGAATACATGTCATTTTATCATTAGTATATGAGCACATTAGTATTGTGGCCATGTTGGGGCCCAAAAGAAATCGGCGTGACCTACACCTTAACAAACACTGCATTCAATTTTAAAGTAAAAATAGATGTTAGATGTTAGTGTGCGTTCATACTGAACGTTTCATAGTTCATAGTTCCGCCTGGCAAGGGTAAATTGTGTTGATTACAGCCATTCAAAGCTTCCCAGTTCTCTACAACTTTTTTTAAGACTACAGTAATAAACATCTCAAAAATGATGCTTAGAGAACTGTTGCATCCAATGTTGGGGTCAATGGTAAACTCTGAAGTCATTTTATTGATTTTTTTCTTCTGTTCATTTTTGATTAATGCTTCCTAATTAGTGCTTGCTAACAGATTTGACTGTTTTGTAGCTTTGTAGCTGCACAAGACCATTACATAGATGCAATGAGAGCCTCTCACACTGTCCACAATCGGTCTGAATAGAGCGACCCATCAACCAAGTTGCCTGCAGTGTGAACGCTGGGTTTTCACTGCTGCAATGGGGTGTGCTATGTAGGGGGGGAAAAAAACCCTGCCAAGTCCAGAATGCAAGTCGGAAACTCTTGTAATGCGCAGACAGTACTTTCTGTTTCTGACAGCATAGTAAAATTACAGACTTGAGTTGATTAGTAGTTCTTTTAACCACTTTGGAGTGACAGATGGGTGAGGTTTGCCACATCGGACAACACAATGATAATGAAAGACAGAAAGTTTTAAAAGGGGAAGTGTTTTAAAGTCAGTTTAGTAGAATTTTCTACGACTGCCAACTTAGCCAAAACCATTTGAAATGTCTTGATGCAGGGACATGCCACCCATCTGGTATCCTCAGCAGAATAAAGCAAATGCCCAGTGATTTTGAGTGTTGGATACAACTCTTACCTGAGGTGGGTGTAGACATCTTTGAGGACCTTGCCCTGGTTCTGGACGGTCTGAATGATGGCCTTAACCATCTCAGAGCTGTCACTGCTCACATCTGGCTCAGGTGCTGAGGGAAATGCATCATACAAACAAATTAACACAGATTCCACTTTAACAAATTCATTAAATCACCAGGTCAATTTGTTGTCAAGCTGCCAGTGCCCAGATGGAAAGTTGGTCACCATATAAATGGCATTTTGAATGACAGTAAATCTAATCAGAATGTCACTTACTTTTGCATTTCATCTTCAGTTGCTTGTAGAGCTCGATAGCCTTTTCTTCTCTGCAATAACATGAATTTAATAATCAAAAATCTGCATTCATCATTCTGCACTTATATCACTAAGTGAAACCAACGCAAGTGTAATTGCAGACTTTAACTATAGCACAATGGTAGAGATTATCTTTTCCCTTGTTACATCTTTCAAAAGCAACCAAATATAGAAGATATGAAGAAAGATGAGTGTTGATAAATAAGGAGATGACATTGTGTAGCGTATTGAGAGAGAGGCAGCTCATCAGCCCTGACTCCCGTTAACACTCACAGCTGCTCCATCTTGTCTCCTTGGCGACGGGCGTACGGGCTCCTCTGAAGTTCCACTATCTCAGAGTGCAGCGCCATGATCTCCTCATCCAAATGGCTCACCTCTGCCACCTACAGCACAAACTAGGAATCACTCAAGGACCGCCACCCACTATTCCATCTAATGATATTCATGCCAGTACAAAATAGCAGGAAGTAATGGGGGGGAAACAGGAATCATCATAAGAAATTAATGACTTGTGTATGTAAAACAAATAATAAATAAATAAATAAACTAACAAACAAGCAAGCAATTCAGTCATACCATGGGGAACGGTACTCAGCCACAGCATGAGAAAGAGCATTGAAATGTTCCGTCTTGAAAACATACAGTACCTGTGCAAAAGCAGCAGCTCTTTCCTCATTCTCCTGCCAGGCTTTCAGCATCTTTTCAGAGGCTTTGGAGAAGCACAGACAAATCATAAAAACAAGCACCATCTTGTTCCATGCTACAATAAAATACATAGCACACTGTAGGTCCTTTATTGTCACCATTATTAAATAGAGTTCATTCATAATGTTCTATTTCAAAAAGGTAAATCTCAAACAAGCGGCTGTCAGAAAACACTCACATATGCCATAGTGCATCTGATCGCTGTACTTTTCCAGGTCGTATTGGATGCTGCTCTTGAAGAAGTCCAGTTTGGCCTTCAACTGCTGGGAGAAGCCAAACATGCTGTTCTTATACCTGGTCAGGTTGGTGTTGTAGCGCAGGAGACTCAGCCTACAGTGAGGGGAAGGAGACATTGAAAGTTAGAAAGCATTTTCCAACCAATGATGTCCCATAGTGTCAAGAACCTGTCTGCTGGCTCTAGATTATGAGGAGACTCATGTGTAAATACCCTGTATGGATCAGATGGTGATGTGCAATAAGAAAATAGTCCACTGTCAGAAATATAGCAAATTTTTCCTTCAATGCTCGTTGCCAATTCTACATATAACTTGGTGTTACTTTGACATTTTAATTGCATAAAGAACATTTACTGACAAGTAAATCCTAATGACTTTTTCTACAGTTTAATGCTGTAAATGTTAAAATAACATTAGATGGGAGAGCTGTCCAGGAGTTTTTATTATTGGACTTCATGAAGTGGAATTAAGCATACAGATTCTGTGGTTAGTCAAATGTTAGGCTGTTAAGTCTCCTCTCACCTATCGCCCCTTATTGTATCACCAAACATTGATGCCATTTACATGCAGGCTGCAAGCAGATCATCTACCCAAGTCATACTTTGATACAAGAATCAACAACTGGTAAATCGGTCAAGCGACTCACATAGCAGCCCTCTGGCCCTGGAAGAGTCTGCTGTAGTCGTCCTTCAGGCCACAGATGTAACTCACTGCTTCACCCCACACCTTCTTCAGCACAACCAGGGGAAGTTGGGTCTTAGCCTCTTGCACTACAATGTTGGAAAGAGACCCATGACAGTTGCACCAGTTGGAAGTGGGGAAACGTCATTTACTGAGCTGTGATTGTGATGTTTTAGTCTTGCTTCATTTCACAAAATCTCAAATTACTGAGCACCAAGCATGGCTTACTAAGTAAACTGACTTAACACTCACCAATAGTGTTGACTTTATCGGGCAGCTGTCTTGCACTGAGGGGGCCAGAGTACTTGGTGAGGCTTTTGTCAAACAGGTAGACGATGTAGCTATCCCAACCTCTCTATATACACACACAAGAGAAAGGAAAAGTACCACTTACATAGAGAGCAAAGAATATTCTGCCTGCCATTCAAAAGAGAACTACTGGGCTAGACTGCTATTCAAAGTCCAAGTACATGCATAGAGAGCGATTGTGATTGCAGTATGAGTCACAATATACACCGATCAGCCATAACATTAAAACCACCTGCCTAATATTGTGTAGGTCCCCCTCGTGCCTGCCAAAATAGCTCTGACTTGTATCTGGCACCAAGACGTTAGCAGCAGATCTTTAAGTCCTGTAAGTTGTGAGGTGGGGCCTCCATGGATCGGACTTGTTTTTCCAGCACATCCCACAGATGCTCGATCAGATTGAGATCTGGGGAATTTGGAGGCCAAGTCAACACCTTGAACTCTTTGTCATGTTCCTCAAACCATTCCTGAGTTTGCAGTGTGGCCAGGCGCATTATCCTGCTGAAAGAGGCCACTGCCATCAGGGAATACCGTTGCCATGAAGGGGTGTACTTGGTCTGCAACAATGTTTAGGGGTAGGTGGTACATGTCAAAGTAACATCCACATGATGTGATGATGCCAGGACCCAAGGTTTCCCAGCAGAACATTGCCCAGAGCATCACACTGCCTCCGACGGCTTGCCTTCTTCCCATAGTGCATCCTGGTGCCATCTCTTCCCGAGGTAAACGACGCACACGCACCCAGCTGTCCACATGATGTAAAAGAAAACGTGATTCATCAGACCAGGCCACCTTCTTCCATTGCTCCATGGTACAGTTCTGACACTCACATGCCCATTGTAGGAGCTTTCAGCGGTGGACACTCATGGGTACTCTGACCGGTCTGCGGCTACGCAGCCCCATACGCAGCAAGCTGCGATGCACTGTGTGTTCTGACACCTTTCTTTCATAGCCAACATTAACTTTTTCAGCAATTTGTGCTTCACTAGCTCTTCTGTGGGATTGGACCAGACGGGCTAGCCTTCGCTCCCCACGTGCATCAATGAGCCTTGGGTGCCCATGGCCCTGTCGCCGGTTCACTGGTTGTCCTTCCTTGGACCACGTTTGGTAGGTACTAAACACTGCATACCGGGAACACCCCACAAGACCTGCTGTTTTGGAGATGGTCTGATCCAGTCGTCTAGACATCCCGTCGGTCAGATCCTTACGCTTGCCCATTTTTCCTGCTTCCAACACATCATCTTCAAGAACTGACTGTTCACTTGCTTCCCAATATATTCCACCCCTTGACAGGTGCCATTGTAACAAGATAATCAATGTTATTCACTACACCTGTCAGGTAATGTTGTGGCTGATTGGTGTATGCAGACAGCTTTTTTTTTTTCTGTGTAATTTTATTTTTTCAGCAATCAACAAAAATCTCTGGGGGGGAAAAAAAAAAAGATGGCTGACTTTTACAGGAGGAATACAGCCAGATTACATTTTTCTCCTATGTGCAAATTGGTCTGTGGGCTGGGCATCCTATAACACAGGACCTTTTTAAGTAGTTTAGAAGAAAATTGCAGAAGTCAATATCGTGATTTCATAACAGTCAGCCATTGCATTTCAGGATACCTTACTGTTGACAGTGAAATTTCATACACAGTTTGAAAATAGATGCATGCAGACTGTTGCACAGGAGTGTAATCTCATCTGCTTTTTTATGAGAGGGCTACATAAAAGACAATCTCTTACCACCCCATCTAGGACACACTGTGCGGCGGGCTTCCTGGGGTCCAGCGACACGCCCGTCTCCTGCAGAAGCTCCTGGTTGACCACTTCTATCTTGGTCTCAGCTTCAATGCGTTTCTGCAGACTATGGAGACTCTCGTCTGGGACCAACTGGAAAGAGTGGACCTGAGCTGTGGTCATGTTCAGGATGTGGACGACCTGATGACATGAGAAAGTGATTACAAATATAGGTGACACACTATCCAGTACACAATCACTTATTGAAATTCATTGTTTATTCATCAGATAAGTGAAAGAGAGCATTTGTAGTGTGACAGACAAGACCGGTTTTCAGCAGAGGAGATACAGCCTGGATACAGTTACTAACCTTCATACTCAAGATCTGCTCCAGCACTTCAAAGCACTGTGGTTTCTTGTCGTCAGGGTTGACTCTGCCTCCTCGCTGGACAGGATCCCACTGTAGCATCAGCTGCAGCAATGCTTCCATTGGCTCCAAGAGTGTCCTATATATTATTAATTCAAATGCATGTTCAGGGAGAGAAAGTGGCACCAACCACCATCCACATACTGGGTAAATATGGGCTGTAAGATGTCTATTCTACCTGTCACTATAATGACTAAACAAACATTTGTATTTATTATTATTAATTTCCCACCCACATACGCAGTCAGAGAATAGGAAACAGATGCAACATGCAGTCTAAATACTGTTTGAAGTGATATGTTTTGAGAACAGTTGCCAGATCTTTTGGACAGAGGAATTTTAGATGCGCCCTAACCTGCTGAGATTGTTGGGGTAGGGGAGATGTGTGGAAAACTTGACTTCTCCATTTTGTTCCTCCACAGCCATGATGTCTTTTGGACCTTTGTTCCGCACTTTGCTGGCCCTGTGGACGGGAAGAAGCAGAATAACAGTATAAAACATTAAAAATGTCTGCTGTTTAGCGATAGACTGACAAGGTGAATCCAGGTGAAAGCTATGTTCCCTTACTGATTAAATGTCACAATAACAATACAACTCCTCCCATCAACCTACCACTGCACAGGTTGCAGGTTGTGTAGGAAGGGTCGGAAACCACAACTGCATTCAAAGATCATTGTACCAAAACTCCAGTAGTCCACAGTAACAGTGTATGGCTTGTTCTCAAATAGCTCAGGTGCCTGGGGAGGACAAGTGGTACATCAGAAACGTTGATGTAGGCTGACAGTATTTTGAGGCAATGTAGCCAGGTAACAGCGTATTTTCACAATACATCCAATTAATATCATCAACTACAGATTGTTTCTCCAACACATACAGTACAAACCAAGTGTGAAAAATATCAGGAACACCTGCACTTTTGCTGAAGACTAACAAGGTGAAAGCTATGTTCCCTTATTGATTTTTCCAGTTAATTCCACTTCACGTGAAGGACCGGAGCAGGTTAAAGAAGGGTTTTTGCAACTCAATATTAGAAAATAGTTCCTAATATTTTGCACAATATATTTAAATGGTATGTGTTTGCTGAAGTGCTTACCAGGTACTGGAGAGTGCCGACAAAGGAGGTACACAGACTCCCTTGGTCCAAGTCTTTAGCATAGCCCAAGTCGATGATTTTGTGAACCAGCTAGAAGGAAGACATGCAAATGTAAGACATTTTCTTCGAGACAACACTGAGACAAAACAAAAACAAAATAAGCAAATGCCACTTTTACCTTTCCATTCATATCTTGTAGCACTATGTTCTCAGGTTTAAGGTCTCTGTGTATGATCTTGTTTTCGTGCAAATACTGGATGCCAGATCCTTGAACAAAAACAAAACAAAACAGATGTATGCAGGGTATGATATGGCAGTAAGCAGAACAGTCTATAAATGAAGAACTTGCATATAGTAAAACACTGTGCATACCGACATCATTGAGTAGTGAAAGTACTTCACTCTCTTTCAACCCACAGCAGTTTTCAGGTTCGCTCAACATCTACAAGGCAAACACATGCAATGACATCACATCTACAGTATAATACTCATATTACACAGTGAAACAGGTGACCTGATCTCAAATGGACTGGTGCACCCCATAGTTTGATTGAGAAATCCACTTTATTGTTCATGTGGGATTCACCTATTAGCGTAACATTAGCGTGATGCAGACATGATGTAGGATAGTGTAGTACTCTATCGTGTGGTAAGCTATAAGTCCCTCACCTTCCTCAGGTCTCCCCTTGAGCAGTACTCCATGGCCAGCAGTGGAAGGTCATTTAAGGCTATGTGCATCATCTCCTCTGGGACATCTCTGGCTGTCACAACATTGATGTGATTCAACCTGAGTGAGAAAGGAGGAGTCATCACCTACTTTTTAACATTACCCATGTAGATTTTGTCACTAAAATCTTTAAGTCCTTGAGGAGGATGGGCTGTCTCCTTAAAAACAGCTAATTCTTAAGGATGTGTTAATGACCGACTGGTTTATGGATTGTGCCATTTTGTATTTTTATCATTATGAAACCAGATGGTACAATATGTCTTTATAATGCCTCAAATCAATGAACTGTTCAAAAAGCAGTAAAGCAAAGCAACTCTCAAGACATCCAAGATCCATTATATAAATACATCAAACTCACTTGTGGAGTTAAAGTCAGCCCTCTCAAAAAGCAAAGGAGGTAAACAGTGGACAAAAGACAAGTACAAACTTTTTCATGATCTGGATCTCTCTGCTCCATCTGTCCTTATTTCTTGGTGTCAACTCCAGACGGCACATTTTCACAGCTATTTTTTCATTTGTTTCCTAAAAATGACAACAAAGTCCCCATAAGTAAGACAACATAGACATTCTAACACATATATGCTGTACTTACACTACATGGCCAAAGGTATGCTGACACCCCTTCTACTGCATATAATGGAATAATGGTCTGGGTCTGTTTTTCATGGTTCAAGGTAGTTTGGGGAAGGCCCTTTCCCGTTTCAGCATGCAATGCTCCTGTGCAGAAAGTGCGGTCCATACAGAAATTGTTTGTTGAGATCGGTGTGGAAGAACTTGACTGGCCTGCACAGAGCCCTGACCTCAACCCCATCCAACACCTTTGGGATGAATTGGAGGGCCGACGAACGAGCCAGGCCTCATGGCCCAACATCAGTGCCCGACCTCACTAATGCTCTTGAGGCTGAATGGAAGCAAATCCCTGCAGCAATGCTCCAACATCTAGTGGAAAGCCTTCCCAGAAGGGTGGGGGCAGGTATAGCAGCAAAGGGGGGACCAACTCCATATTAATGACCATGATATTGGAATGAGATGTTCGACAAGCACGTGTCCACATACTTTTGGCCATATAGGGTATTTCCTGTACTAATCCATTTTGACTACAAAGCTCTTTCCTGTATTTCTTCTAGAGCAGTGGTGGAGGAGGAATGTAGGTGATATAGGTTCACTTTGGATGGCGTCCCCCTCTTCCCTGTTGTTAGAATGAGTATAATATGCTAACAATAGGGAACTATAGTATACTAGTATATGAAGTGGGTGACGATGTCAACAGCTGTCTAGTGAACTTACATGATGTTGGTAGAGGTAAACATGGGCAAAGCCGCCCATGCCCAGCCTTTCTTTCAACTCCCAGTCTCCGCAGTTTTGGTTTTGTCTGAAGGGAGGCTTATCCATTGTAATGCAAGCTGTAACAAAGTGCCAAAGTGAAACGACAACAATAAAAAAAAAAATCCAGAGTACAAATTCTAGCAACGAAAACTGCACATAGAGCATTCACTACTCGGCACATTTGCGACCGCAACATGAACATCTAGCTAATGTTATTTAAAATTACCAGCAAAATAAAGCCATCAGAGCCCAGGCGCAGAGTACATCCTGGAACAGCTAGCCAGCTAACATTAAATTACATTCGATGTTTGCAAAACAACGCTGTTAGCTTGACGTTTTGCGGCGATGTGGTATTGACGGCCTCTCTCTTACACTGAGTGGTTCTTAGAATCAAGAATTCACGCAAGCAGCGAGTCGTTAGTGAAGATTATTTGTCTGACATGTTGGCTAGGTTAGCTCGCGAGCAGTTAGCATCAGCATAGCTAGCATGTAGTAACCCTACAGCAACATTACACGTTCCAGCAAATAGACGCAGCCATCTACCAGCTTCCTAGCATTAGGAAACAAACGATTCGACAATAACGTTGCGTTATGATACAAGTTTTCGTGTCGATATACTGTAAAACTTACTTTGAATTTCTACGAAATGTCATCGGCTGTTTTCACGAAAGAAATATGATTATCTTGTTGTTTTCAGCTCAATGCAGCAGTATGAGAATGTGTACTTTCCTAATCGTGATGTCACCAGAATCCCCGGCTGTTTTTTTTAAAGCGAAACGGGGGCATGTTCAATAACACAAAACCTGCTGGGTTCAACCTATACTAAAACATTATAACCACTGTACCTACTACTATACGGTACCATTGTTTAGGTTTTCATCAAATAAGTAAGTAAGTAAATAAATCAGTCAATCACACAAAAGTCATACGCTAACTTTGCGTAGCCCAAAACATCAATAGCCAGGTTTCTGTCAGTGTCCAGACAGTCATCATTATTTAAGTCTGTGTCACCTGTTCAACAGGGATTTTTTTTGCTTGAAATTTTTAATCCCATGTTTTTACATTTTCAGCTGCGCCTTATCATGGCAAGTCGTTATTTGAAATAAAAAGAAAAGTCATGTATATAGTATTGTAATTTCTTGCCTGAAATATGCGGACTCTAAACAGTCAGATCATTTCCTCTTCTTTGACTTTAGAGGAATGTACAGTGTAATGATGTACAGACACAGTTAACCTTTAAAACACTTTTATTTTTATCTTCTATGCCTCCCAAAAACGAGAAGCTCACAAACAACATTTCCTTGATGAGTTTTAACAAGGCAGTGACACATGTAGCATATGTATAGCATAAAATTAACATTGCCTCACCTGCACCTGTCTAAAACCACTAAAATGGATCAGGCCCCTACATGTAAAAATTTTGTATGAGCTGGCTTGACTCTCTAAAACACATCAGCATAAAACAGCATTAAATATAGCCATTTCCTTCATTCATATTGATAGAAATAAAAAAATGACCATGACCTCAAGGACAAAAACCTACCTTATATATTAACCTTTCATTTAATAGTCTAAACTTAATATAAATGAAAGCAGACCATAATATCTCATGCTTTATATACATGTCACATTCAGAAATTAGGCTGGAGCGGGTGGACCATAACCATAGAAATGATAACAGTAGAGATGCATATCCGGAGAATGGTTTAACAACGGTTTAATAACACCACTAGTTCTCTCTCTGGTTTACCTCTGTGAACATCATACAACAGGGTGACTTTCATTGCAGCATCACACAGCATCAAGGAGATCCTGCAGTGGCTTAGATGTCAGAAGGTGGTGGCGACCAACGGGAAGTTGCGATACAGTATGTCATATCATCTTCACCTCTGTGTCTGTCCCGTGCCTGGCTACAACACCAGGACATGGACTGAGTGTATAGAGCAGAATGCGCGAGAGATTAAGTCACCACTCTCATTCAGCAACGGTTACATGATCATGATCACCCGTCATCCTTTCTCTCATTAGGCCTTGAATGGCACTCAACGCTAGACTGGCGACTCTGTCAGTTTGGCCAGCTATCAAACACTATCAAGAAATACACAGCTGTAACGTTGAGTTACATTGCAGGCAGAAAGTACAGTATGTCAGTTATAGTAACAATATACACGTACATTTAACTGATGAATTTTCACGAACACCAGATTGAAAAGTGATACCAGTGAAGTGACTTGAGTTGTGAGAAAACGAGAGAAAGTCAGTGAGGAGAAACACGATTAGGGATGACAGAGAGAAGTGCAGGAAAGGGTAAAAGAGAACAGCCGAGGATGAGACGACATATGGATGAAGATGAAGTGAAATGAGGCAAGAAAATGACCAAAAGGCAAACACCATGCTATAGTTAAGACCGAATACTCAATCATCGGTTTTAAAAACTGTACAAATTCAAACTACGCAACACTGAAACAGACGGATGGAGGTTGCTAATGTTGTTTCTTCACACAGCGTGACACTGGCTAGAATGTTCTCTACAGCCATGCGAAACAGGCTCCTTTGAACAGCCAGCATAGTCACAGCATGCATACAATGACATTCACATACCTTACAGTGAGATATGTCAACAAACAGTACTCGCGCACGCACACACACACGTACACACACGTACACACACACACACACAGAATTGACACCCACAGTTTGCGCAAACAAGTCCTGTCTCATAGCCCTGCAATACCCATCTTCAAGTGCATGGGTGCTGCCATGCATGTGCAGTGCAGTTGTGGCAGCTATTACTATGGCTGAAAAAGTAACTGAATGTTGACAGCTCTCCCTGCTGGTAGGATGTTCAAGGCGTCATTTTCAAGCCTGAGTAGAAAATGGCTATACATCAATAATGAAACCTTGCAGAACAGAAGACATGTTGTGAGGTGGATATGGTTACCTTTTTTCATTGATTAAAAATCATAATTTCCAAACGTCATTCGTTGTTAATTCATCATTCACTGGTTCATTGCCCGCCCTCACCCCCTGTGATAAGTTTCACTACAACATTGTCATCTTTTCATGTTCCACACATTTTTCCTTTTAACGGCAACAACCCTGATCCAAATGAATCATGCTGTTAGGTAATACAATACCTCGCACCCTCTTTGGAAAACGTCCCACAGTAGCTGAAATCCTCGTATGAATTCGCTTCTTATACTCCCACGTGACTTAATCCTTTCATAAATATCCTTGATCACATACTATTCTTTGAAATGTACATAGGCATTCATATAATACTCATTTTGTGCTGCTGGCTTTGTTACCGTTTACATAGACACTAACATTTGAGTAAAAAAAACATGAAAATCATGTAGAGCTTTTGGGACTTTGGATACAAGGAATGTCAACTCTACGTGTACTTTAGGCATATTCACAATAGTGTGTGTAATATATTGTAAATATACTCTCATATATCGTACAATATAAGCATACAGCAGGTGGCGAGTTATATACAACATATCCTGTATGTTTACAATGAATATGGATAACACATTCCTTTATATTTTTGATATCATATTTCATTGTGCACTTGACATACATTACACAGGAGGAGTAGGTTCAACATCAACAAACAACTGTAAAATATGGTAAAAATATTGAAAAACAAGAACATTCAGGGTCTGCCTGGCGAGTGTTAAAATAGGGCTTATAAATGAGAGGCTATAAGTACACACAGAGATTACACATGTGGGATATGGCTAAACACCAGCATGAAGAAAAGGACTATACAACCCCAGAAAACATGTTGCTGCGCTCCGTCTCGCTTTCAAAGAAGCAAAAGGCCTAAAAGAAGCTATGCTGGATGCAAGCATGCGGATCACTTGAGAAAACAACATTCAGCCAAGAAGAAGAAAGAGAACAGAAGCACATCACACGACAGAAGCTAAAGCAACTGGATAAGAGAACATCTGTTCAAGTGGCGCAAAAAAAGATGGCGTCTCTCTTGCTGAGATGCAGTAAGGATTGAGTTACGTTGTTGCATACCAGGAGTATTGTGAACCTCTACTGATCTCATTGCCTCTAACTGTCCATCAGTGTCTAGAGAAAAGAGGAGAACCACAGAAAGACACCTGTTCTGTGATCAGATGAGCAGAGAGGGGGAAGAGAGCGGAGCTGTACCATCTCCTGCCCTCACCCAAAACGCCTTGTAGACTGCAACCACACCTTCAGCGCTGATCCAATATGTGTTGCACACCGTCAGTCCATATTCACTCATATTTAACTTGATACCACCAGTGGGCTTTAGTGAAATGAGTCCAGGAGCTTCAAATGCCCTGATGTCAGGTTCCTGTATGGAATGTGAACACACCTTGTGATGTGGCGAAAAAGGAACTGCAATGTAATGACTTATTGTAAGTCTAGTAATTATTACAGCACTTCAAATCAGTGGCGGTAGCAATTCAACTGAAATCAAATGTCATCTGCGACATGATGTTTCAAATGTGTAAACATGTTTGGTCCCAAAACAGAGTAAAAGGTCAAGAAAAAGGTGGGAGGGTTTGGCGGGAGAGGTGTCTTGAAAGAAGAAAAAGAAAAAAAAGGAAAGGATACTGGATGTAGGTCCCTGTGTGGTGCCCCGTTCATTCCAAGAGCACCCTCTCTATCTTACTGCATAGAATTACAGTATGCTGCCACACCCAGCGTGCCTTCTCAATGACACCTCATCTCCGCAGATCTGTGACCTCTCCACCGTTCTTCCCACCTCCTGCCCCAACATCCTTGCTGGTATTGGCCAGCCACTATGCCAGTCACAGGATCTGCGTCTCCTCTATTGGACGAGAAGATTGGGGTGCCGGGTAGGGCGTCGTGGTTGGCGGAGGGCGTGGGGTAGACCCTCACTCCCGTTCCCCCTTCAAGCAGAGCTCCAAACCCTCCTGGATCTCAAATAAAAACCTGTGCAGGGAGACAGCCTGCCGCTGGCAGTGCAACGCCGTGCCGCTCCCGGCGCCCCTGGCCCGTCTCACTTCTTGACGGCCTGTCGGTAGCTGTGTCTCTGGCCTTCCTGCCGCGGCTTGCTGCTGCAACCGCTGGCCTTGCTGCTGTTGCCCCCGTCCCTGGTGCTGCTGGCCTGGCTGGCTTGGCTGCTGTCCTGCAGTGTGGGGCTGGACTGGGCCCTCTGCAGCCCGTTGTCTTCCAGGAGCAGTGACTCAAATACAGACAGGTCCTCCTCACCGCTCCGGATCTTAGCCCGCAGCAGCATGGCGTAAGTACCATACCGCGTTTTCTACAAAGGGACCGGGGGGTGGGGGAAGGAAAGGACAACTGAGAGAGCTGCAGCACTACAATAATGACTTAATGCTTGATTGACCTTCCCATTTATCATTTATTTATTTTCCTGCTAATCCTTTGACGCTCCCAGACTGAGGAGTCCAGCTTACCTCAAAGTCCAGATACTCGTCCCGCTGGCGGTACTCCTCCAGCTCGCGCCCTTTGACCTTGCGGTCGGGAGGGTAGGAGCGCAGTTCAGCCAGTTCAGTAGAGATGGGACGGAATCGAGCTTCATGGGATTTGACCTGCTCCTCCTGCAAGCACAGAGTCAGGGACATCCATGATCAGGGAGATGAAGGCAATTAACACCTGCCTGCTTTTGTTGATGTGGAGGAACATATCATGTGTTCTACTGTAGGTCTCAAATTCTGTCTCTGTTGCCAATGTTCAATATTATTTTGGATCTATTGAATCAAATGCTATGTTTGCTGGAGTGAGTATTTTTTATTTTATTTAGGAAGTTGCCTTACAATTAAAAAAATCATTCTTCTGAATTCAACGGTTTAATACGAGAATGACGTGCAGTGTATGCAATTCAAATACAATCTCTGCCGGTGCTAATCTTTTTCCATAGATTTTGCTTGCTCCACAGGACTGGACTAGGTCTTGGTCTGAGGCCAGACTCAGTCTCTCCGTGCACTCAACTGAACTAAAGTTATCATACCTCGGACAGTTTTGACATGGTCCCTGGCAGCAGCGGCCGGCTGAACTTCTTCTGGGAGCCGATGGCTGCTGGGAAGGGAGGAGCCGAAAACATGGCTGCCACCGTGTTGATCCGTGTGATCCAAGACTGCATCTGCTCTGCATTACTATGAGGGACAATACAGTACAGTACAATACACGCATGCGCGCGCACACACACACACACACACACACACACACACACACACACACACGCACAAACACACACACACACGCTTATCAGCTACCCTCCATGGTATGCTCACATCGGCACATGTGATGTAACAACATCAAAGGAATAATCATCAGAGAATGCAGCCTTGCTGTTGACAAAGAAATGATTTGCAGCCAATTAATACATGAGAAAAGGGCCTGTTATACACTAACAGACCCATTAGGGGCCCATGAGAATAATCAGATTGAATCAGACAGCCTTGCTATAATTCCCTGGAGAGAGGGAAGAGGAGGAGCAAGTGAAGGAGAGAGATAGAGAGAGAGAGAAAGAGTGAGAGAGAGAGAAGGGGGGGGTACAGTATCTGGGACAAATGCAAGCTGCAACTGGAGCAGAGAGCCTGTCCTCCTGGGGGCTGGAACATGTGGACATTCATGTGCCACTTCCTGGATCCTGGTAACATACACACCTTCACCCTGCTCTTGAAACCCACTATACATCCTCCACATCATTTTATATATATTTGCACTCAGTATGTGTAATGCACAGCCTCACAGGTACACATACAAGCGCCTACACTCAAGTGCCCACACACACACACACACCCACACACACACACACACACACACACACTTACACACACATATGGACACACGCATGGGCACATGCATGGAAACACACACACCTGTCTTCACACACGGTTGGTTGAGGCTGCATGAAAGCTCAGCAGTGATTGGCCAACTACAGAAGCTAGTCTGGACAGAGACTAGACTAGACTAGAGGTCATAAAAGGAAACATGGCTTAAGCAGTGACCTTGCAAAGTCAAGATAAGACAAGAGTTAATTTCTGCTGGGAAAGTCAGTGGAGGTGCAGGATTAAGGTCCTTTCTTCAGATGGGATAAGGAATTAAATGGAAGGTCTGCTGCTGATGCCATGCTGCTATGCACCCATTATGTGCACTGGATGTGTGCATATATTGTAGGTGTAGGTGAATGTCATCTGTCAGCAAAGTCCTAATGGCTTGTCCCATAGACACTAAAGTCCATTCCATAATTTTCTAAAACTTGGTAACTTGGGTTTATAAAACATTTCAAATAAATACATTCAAAAATCATCAAACTAAAAACAAGGCTGTTTTTCTTAGTTCCTGAAAAGGTGACAGTTTGGAGATACAAGGTTTCTCACCTGCCATCAGCGACATACCATTTAATCTCAGTGACGTGGATAAAATGGAGTGAAAGGAACTTACGGTGCCTGAAGAGATAGACCCTCCAGTCAGCAGTGCGCAGGTAGAAGACGTTGGGCCTCTTGCTGTAGTCTGAAGCCTTCATGGCCAGAGAGTGGTGGATGGACACAGCATTCTTCAGGTCCTCATCAGATAACTGCTTATCGGGCCTATACTCCCCCTAGCATGACAAAATAAATGAAAAATGAATGCAATAACTGACACCAAGGGGTCTTAAAGTGTCAGGAGGAGGAGGGAGGGTTACACACAAATATTGACACCTGGGAGCTGCCCGGTAACACTTCTGCAGGACACTGACCAGCTTCACTCGAGAGTTTATTACCTTGGGCATCCTGACAACAGTTGCTGTGGGAGGGGAGTGCGTGCCTTGTTTACTGGCCTCACCCATATTTTCCCTGGGGTGACTTGAGCAGTGAGGTGTGGCTGGCAGCCCTCCTTTGGCAAACAACTGCGTCCAGACATGCATCCAGACCTTTCCCACCACCCCCTTGTTAAATGTGAGAACACTGACATAGTGTTGTGAGATTTAAGATGCTTACTCTTGGAAGTCATTAACACAACCAGACATGGATAAGAAAATATGAGGTGAGCAATGTTTGATTCCTTAAAAGGTGATGCCGATCTGGCTAGCCTGGTGTTCCAAAGCCTGGGCGCTCTGACAGGAAAAGCCCAGTCATCTTTTTGTTACAAGTCCTAAGAACAACCAATAGTTCTCTGCCAGAGGACCTCAGGCTGTGCTCTGGCTCATAAGAAGTTAAAAGGTCCCAAATGTAGCTAGACGTTATCAGACCAGTTATCAGTAAAATGTTAAACTCTTCTAAAACTAACAAGTAACCGGAGTAGAGCCTTGCTGTTGCATTTTGCACTAGCTATAACCAGGAGAGGGAACTCTGACTCATTCAGCAATAGAGGGAATAGATAAAGAGTTAAAGGCATGAATAACTTTTTCAAGGTCAGCATGAGACAAAAAAAATACCTTGTCTTGGAAATATTTTTTAATAGAAGAAAGCAAGACTGAACAACGCTTTTAATCTGATCATCAAAAGGTCTGAATCAAACACTACACCCAAATTCTTGACTACAGCCTTAATGTTTTCAGATAAGTTACCAATATTGAAAAGGCAATCTTGGTGCTGGAATCTCTTGTTTATATGGGTACATATATCTGACAACATCTGAACAGTGAAGATGAATATTATGTTTGTGGATGATGTCCCCAAGTGGAAGCACATAAATGGAGAACAAAAGAGAGCCTAAGTTTGACCCTTGTGGAATGCCATATTTCAAATGTATGAAGCTGTAGTAGGAGAGGAGGAGTTATCTAGCACAATAGAGAAAGTTCTATTCAGACAATAAAGTGTAAACCAAATCAGAGCTGTGTCTTATTCAACTTATTCTTTGGTTTTTTTTTTACCCTCTGTGGGAAAATCCGATCTGAGCTCACATTATTCGGAGTTGGACCAGAAAACATAGCCATGGTGTCACCACAGGAATGTCCCTGGGTGGGGGACTTGGAGAAGCTGGCAGAGCCTTCCCCTAGCCAAGGCCAGGACCACCGCTCCATATGGGCGTTCTGCTCAGTGCCAGGGTCCGACAGGTTGGCTTGGACACACTCGACTTAGGACAGGCACATTATATCATAGCACTATTAAGATATGTAAACAGGAAATGGGAGCCACCCAGAGACTCCTTTTGGTAGATTGCTTGATTGCTTCTGATTCAAATTCTTTCCTCTGATATTCTCATCAGCTATGATGTATTCTCAGTAGTTAAGGTAGAGTTTGTGATTATGTGTCAACACGTTAGTAAAAAAACATTGGTTTGGTTCTAAATGATATAGCCACCATGGAAATACAGATTAACCTTTTATAAATTGAAAGTAAAACTTGCATGGAATTTAACTATCTTTAGACCGTTGCTTCCAATAAACTGATGTTTCTGAGGATGTCGTTTTGACAGGTTGAATAATGAATAAATAAGTAGCCATTGTTTTCCAAAATCGATCTATATTTTTTCTCTTGTACAAGTCTGTGTACATACAATATACACTGTGTAGTATGAGTGTAAGCCGCCCACCTTTTGCAGATAGAGAATTAGCCCCTTTAGGATGGCATAGAAGGTCTTCCACCCTCTCTTCCCTCTTGGCGCTGTGAATAGGAGATACGTGTTAACAATCAGTGTGCCTGCAGTTATGGACATAGATCAAACATTATGTTATATATTCTATACAATAGACATTAAGCAGTGGTAATATACACACTACATGCAGTAGTGTTGGGCATATTGAACTGACATTCAAATTTTAGTTCAAACAAGATGGCTCTTGGTGAGGTTTTTCATATGACAAAAGAATTCAGCTCAGTAAATGAGAGGGTCTGAAGCGTACTTCTCTTGCCGTCTGAATCGGCATGGACTTTGCGGACCAGGAAGCCATTCTTGTACAGCAGCGCTCCAGAAGGCTGGTCCACATCCGAAAGGGGCTTCCCACTACTGCCCACCTGCTTCACGGATCTGGAGGTGTCGGATTCGCACAGGCTGTCCCCGAGCTCTGAAAACGAATTCCGCAGCTCTTCCTCGTCGCTATGGAGACAAAAAACAGATTCCATGGTGATCAACACTTATGTGTCATGCCTCATTAGCAACGCACATCAACACATCATCATTTGTCCTGTCCATTTGCCTCTCACTCTGTTACAGAAGGAACAACACAGGACAAGAGGCACAGAGATTTCACACAAAGCCCTAACTCCTTGCTGGAGAACTTTTTTTTGATACATATGAGTAATATTGGTATCTAATGCTGCGTGAAGGAAACGATGTCTTCAAAGTATTAATTGCGTGTTTTCCTCTCGCTCTCCCTCTCTCTCCCCTGCCATCACTTTGTGCTTTCCTCCTGTTCTCCTGAGGAGCGGCCCACTCTCCTTGATCAAAAAGAACCACAGTAAGAGAGTGACACCATCGATCCTGTTGCAGCTTTGAGGTGGAAAAACAGGGGCATCCTTGCCACCGGGGACCGCTCGATGAATTGCAGATGTGTCACTGTTTTTTAGTCTCCGTCTCAATGCTCACGAGAAGCACTTTAGAAGTAAGGAACGCTACTCTGCCTCCCTCCCTCCAAAAAAACGGGGCTTCACAAACCCATCAGGGAAGGGAGAGAAGAGAGGAAAATTAAGCCAACTCAGCTTGTGCTTGAACCTGAAGCACTGGCTGGTGACTACATGTCCCAGAATACAGGTGATCATGACTCCATCTCTTATTAAGTTTTAGAGCTAAGAGTTGTGGCTGGGATTTGAGGTTCTGTGCAGGATGTGCATCCGTCATTGGAGACAAGCCTTGAGGAGCCATCTTTTTATACAAAGATTTTAATGGGCTGCTGAGTACTGACTCCCTCCGACCTCAGCTTTATTACTGGTTAACCGCTCCCACATTAACTGTGTGCTTGTCTGTGTGTGTGTGTGTGTGTGTGTGTGTGTGTGTGTGTGTGTGTGTGTGTGTGTGTGTGTGTGTGTGTGTGTTACTCAGAAAACTGTTTGGTTGTTTGGAAAATGAAATCGTGTAAGTGAGAGAGAAAACAGGTTTAGTTTTATTTAGATGATAAGCAATACTTATTACCTGGCCCTGAAGGGTAGCGCATTGCCCCTTTATCAGTAATAATAACAATTTACAAATAATGCCTTATTGTATATAAAGGATAAAAAGAATTAAAGGATTTTGTCACATTGGGAGCAAATAGATGCCTCATGGCTATAACAGCATGTGTCTGTGTATCTGCCCGGTGAGGTAAAATGGCAATTCCACTTGTTACCTCACCAGGCGGCACCCATGTAAAAGTTCAACCTGAAAATAGAAAAATGGCTGAGTGCCGAACCCCCCTGAGACCACGCTATGAGTAACCAACAGCACATAACAGCAGTTAACCCCATGCAGGAGCCAGAGAAAGAGAGAGAGAGGCAGAGACAGAGCCAATGAGCATGTAGCCTGTTGCCTGGTAACTGCTGGCCTGCCTGAATCCCATTCTACACAGAGACAAAGTAGAGAGGAGCTGAGAGTGGGGGGATGGATGGAGGAGAGATAGAGTAGTGAGGAGACACAGACAGGGGGAGAGAAAACAAAGCCAGAAAAAGACAAAGCCGATCCTTCTTAGGTGGCAGAACATTATCGACAAAAGATGGGCGAGAGGAGAGGAGAGGAGAGGAGAGGAAAGGAAAGGAAAGGAAAGGAAAGGAGAGGAAAGGAAAGGAAAGGAGAACAGAGGAGAGGAGAGGGATGGATGGGTGAACAGTTTGGCTAGATGTAAAGAGCATGTTGGGCGCTTTGTGCTGATGTTGCTGCTCCAGTAGCCAATGGAGACTAATTTGCTCTGTCTCACCTGTGTCACGGGATCATTGGGACAAAACACTT
This sequence comes from Hoplostethus mediterraneus, assembly GCA_034670385.1. NCBI lineage: Eukaryota > Metazoa > Chordata > Actinopteri > Trachichthyiformes > Trachichthyidae > Hoplostethus > Hoplostethus mediterraneus. The sequence goes on along the minus strand of JAXDDW010000011.1, from coordinate 4,211,569 downwards.
TTAGTCAAGTGAAAGAGGGCATCCATACATACATCCATACATACATCCATCCATATATCCATCCATATATCCATCCATCCATCCATATATCCATCCATATATCTATCCATCCATCCATATATCCATCCATCCATCCATCCATCCACAAAATGTATCTTAAAAAGTTTTATTTTTAAGGATTTTTAAAACATTTAACTGAATTTATATAGAGAATAGTTTATTCCCTGAAATGTTGATAACTTGGTAAGCATTTCTACTGTTTATCGTCATATTAACACAAACCGATGGAACACAATCTGCTCTCCTGGTTGAGAGGTGGCAGCGGCAGACAATAGAAAGACAGGATGATTAGAGCCATTGAGGGAGGAAGAGAGAGGGATTAGCAGAGTAAAAGGAATAATAGAGCAGATGGGCCCTGTCTCTCCCTCTCCCTCGCTCATTTCATACACGGCATGCCTCTTTGTCCTTCTCCACACTCCTTTCATACTACCCTATCATAACCTCTTTACTTTTTTTCTCATTTTCAGCTGATCCCAAACATCCTTCCTGTTTCTTATAGAAATCTGTATCTTCCTGTACCTCTTACTTGTTGAGTTTCTCTCTCTCTCTCTCTATGGTATGGAAGGTGCACGATACCCACCCTCGTCTCTCTGAACCCCCAGAGCTCCTCTCCACCCCCGCTCCTGAAAGAGGAAGGATCGGTGTATGCGTGTGCTTTGTGTGCATGTGTGAGTGAAGAACATGTGGGTGCATCCAACTGCACTGTTGAGAGTGGCCGTGTACGTGTCGGTCTCTGTGGGGGCGTGAAATAACATCTATTGCTGTTTTTCATCAGAGCGCAAAAACATGCACGCGCGTGTGCACACAGACACACACACACCTTTAATCAGATGTACATGCCAGATTTCATATGTACAATATGTTTTCATGTATTCATGGCAAGGTGTTTGTGTGGCTAAAAAATCACAACTCTATCCACGGCCTTTTGCAAACTGCAAGGTGGTGGGCAGCGTTTTTTTAAAGCCCCAATCTGGAAGTAAATTAGTAAATGAATAGAATAGAATAGAATTTTTTTCGTCCCACTACTGTCCTAGGATGGACAGCCTCACACCAGGCACAACAAAAAACATGGTTAAAAATAACAACACAGTGCAAGACATTACAGTAACATCACAGATGATGGTCAGTGCAAAACAGTACAGCACATGCCAGTCACAGATGACAGTGCAGTTATAATGATTCATCTACACATTATACACAAAAACTCTTTGACTTCCCGTTGAAAAATAATGTCCTAGCACTTTTCATATCCTGCTGTGGCTACAAATACGGCCCTTTTTTTTGCTCTGATGTACCAATGGCAAATGTTAACCAACGATGCCGGCATGAAGACAAACATAAAGTCATACATTTACAGCCTCTGTATGAATGCGGGACTAAAGTTTAGAGCAGTCAATGAGTTTGAAAGTGAAAACGTGATGAAATATGCACGAACTGGTGGGAAAGTGGCGGCACAGGTGGCACTGTACTCTAATTCCAGATTGGGGCTTCAAAGCAAAAATCCACCGCAAACACAATTCACATAACGCTACTCCCATGATCTTAGTTCAGTTATTCTATGTGAACATGAACAACTCTCTGCCTAATCCAGAAGCTTAAATCTGTGAATCAGGGTCTCCTATTCAATCTAACATGTTTGGTCTCATGATGATATTGATCACACTTTTGAGCCTCGATTTTCTACACCTGGGAGAGAATTGCTCACAAATATTGTCTGAAATCACAGGAACCACACTTTGTTTTTGAGATGGATTTACCATCCCTGGGCTCTTGTGTGGTGCATGGTGGCGGTGGCAGTGTTTAAATAGCTGTGTATATGTCAGTGGAGATGTTTGAACTGGATTGCCTGCCTCTCTGTGGATCTCCTCCTCGGTCTGCTCCTCTGACCAGTTTTTTTTCAGCTGCTCCGGGAGCGCTGCTGCTATTTTTGGGAAGGTAGTGGGAGGCTGTGGTCACACCTTTGTACAGGATGCAGGTAGAGAGCCATTTAAATGGAGTTCTCTCCATCTTTCTCTCTCTCTGTCTCTCTTATCTTGCTTCGTATGTACAGAAACCCACACGTGTTTATATACGTACAAGTGTATTTCCTGTGTATGTTCGTATGTGCGCATATGTGTGTGTGTGTGTGTGTGTCACTGTGTCTTTGTGTGTCGGTGCTGAGAGAATTCAGGGAGGAAAGAGCGATGCGGTAGCTACGGAGTCGTATCCATGGTGCTGTAACTATGGCAACAAAGCTTGGAAAGCCAGCGACTTAATTGGCATCTCTGAGGCACTCTGGAGCTGCGATCCAGAATAGCAACCCTTGACACACATGTTTTCGTCACATGCCAGACAACACTCGCGTCATTAATAAGGATGCTAACAAGTTAATCAATACCCTTCATTGTGCACATCTGTGCCCTTCAGGAGAATCTGGGTTTTGGTTATAGGTGCATGTAGTGTGTGTGTGTGTGTAAGACAGTGTGTGGTGGATCAGAGACAGCGGTGAGGAGAGAGAGAGAAACAGAGGTAAAAAGAGAGAGCTGTTTGTGTGTATGTATTTAATGTGTGTATGTGTGTATGTTAGTGTATGTTATCAAGCCAAAGTCAATGTAAAAATGACTTACAGCGTCCACTGAAGCTTCTGATTCTTGATTGAGTTGTAGAGGGCCTGTGGAAGAAAAACAGAATAGCACATCTTTAGATAATCATGACAAATAGCACATGACTTGTGTTGGTGATTTGTTCAAATTGAACAGGGGGGTGGTGGGTAAGTGTGTGAAACCTATTCAGTCAGCAAGCTGATTTCATTCAATAATTTGTGCTCACACAGGGAACGGCATCCTCTATCAACCTGCTCAAACTGTCTCCTGCCTTAGTTTATTTTGTTTTCCCAACCAGTCAATCTGTCAATCATCCAATCAATCCATTCAACCATTCCAGTCCATCAGTTACTCAGCCATTATCAACCAACCAACCAGCCAATCAATGGACAGATGAACAAATCAATCGACCAATGAATAATTTAGACTTTGCCATAAATTCACTGACATTCATGGAGCAAAATTAAGTAATAGCATAGGTACTTTTACAATCAACAGACTGTAAAATGGTTAGATAAAATTTAGATAAACATTTTAATGCTAAAAGCCATAAAGAGTGACTTGTAGCATTGCTAGCAATGTAGCTGTACCTATAGCTAGAGTCTACTGTACACATGATAAAAGATTTACAATCTGAGGAAACCTGGGTATGTCATGTGATGCTGTCATTTAGTCTAATGGTAATAATTAGTGGGGTGTTGGCTATGTTATGTCAACTCCCAATTCCAGTTTCACTTGACTGGATTCCCTATCGATTCTTGATTCCTATCATGGACATTTCTTGAAGCAATATTTGTGTTTCTAGAAGAAAAATGTCATTACTCTCATAATCAACCCAATAAAATGAACCCTACAGAATAACACACCAGTAAAAAAAAGAAAAGCGTATTTGATGAGGGAGCTGGGCAGCCTCTCTGTGTCTCTTTCCTCACTGAGGACTTCAGCAGGCTTTAGAGACACGGCACATTTGGCTTTAACTGCCACAAAATCTGTAGTGACAGCCAAGCCATTTAGACACTTCTCAGTCAAATCCAACCCCTGAGTGACAACGGGATATGCCAGTTGAATGTGATATAGCAACTCTGCTTAGCAGTGGGTCTGCAGGAGAGGCGAAGGGAGAGCGGAGAGCGGCGAGAGCATTAAGCCATCACACTGTGGTGTTCAGATACAGACCAAGGCAGCAGACGCTGCTGACAACTGTGACAGTTGAGGTGATTGAAAGGACACTCGTGGGCAGTTTAGCTGAATGAAATTGGATTTATAATGGGTTAGATGCAGTGTGTCTAATCAGGTTAATTTCCTAAATTCTCTTTGAAACTTGGACCAATCAAATACTGAATATTGACAAGTAATGAATATTCATGACCAGCCAGCCTAGCCCGTCACAGTTTTTGGTTCTAGTTTCCGTCGGCTCTATCTATGTTTTCTGTAAACTGAGAACTCTACACTGTGGTCCAAGTTTAGGCTGCCCATAAATATTAATAATAAGGACAGATACAGATACTGCTAGTCTGGGCAAGAGTTGCCCAGTTTCAAAGTGTCGGAGGCTTTTGCCGAGGCTTTTGTTGCACATGTCTGGTCAACATTGAATCTTCACAGTGAATGTGACAGCCACAGGTTCCGATTGCAGAAGCTCACTACGTGGAAATGAAGAAATCTCTTTGAATAGATCAAAAGAAGAGGCAATAAAACAAATTCTTGTCCAGAGAGTATCTGTCTGAATTTATACCTGAACCCAAAAATGCTACAACCCAGGACATGTTATTCTATTCTAACTGTTTTGGGTAAGCAATCAGCATCTGTCACTATGGAAATTACTGTGTTTTTATGGTCATATACAACAAATGTTTCTTTTTTTATAAAAGACCTAGCAAGGTGTTCTTTCTATTTGTGTCTCTGTGTGAATGCATGTCCCAATGTGATGGTGGAGTTGAGAGTACAAATGAAATATATGCAGAGGTCCCGTCTCAGCCAAGAGAATTTATCTGCCAACATTGAGTGAATCATAAATAATATTTCTCATTTGGAATAAATTTCCTCTTCAAACTTAATGAAACATCAAAATCCTATCGAATTGAACTCAAAAGTGAGGGACACTTACTAGGGAGGGAGACTAAAGAGCGAGAGGGAGGGAGGGTGGAGGAGGAGGAGGAGGGCGAAAGAGGGTAGTTGGAGGTGGAGGGGAAGGTGTTCGTATCAATCGGAGCATCAGTCAGACTCATTCAGCTTCAGGGCTCATTGAGACAAGGATGGATGTTTGTCACCTTCACCTACTCGTTTCATCAACGTCACACAGTGCCAGCAAATGAGGGCCATTAGCCTTGAGTAGTTGGTGTACACAATATGCCGTACTGAGCTGTAGTGTACGGCCGATCGGGCCTGGAAACGAACCAACCCCCTTCATCAACGCCACTATGGTAAATGATGTGTGTGTGTGTGTGTGTGTGTGTGTGTGTGTGTTCCATATATGAATGTGTACAAATCACTTGGATGGTCCTAAATTCAGCAATAGCAGCCTAATCTCTGACATGTGTTATTTTTAACAGCACAGCATACAGATTACATACAGTACAACAAGGTGTATGGGATATTGCTATGCTGCTACACACATTAGACGGCAATAAATTATCCCATCTCTGAGTAGACAGTAAGCCCACCCACAATAGAAAAAATCATGGGCCATTTAACAAATTTAGGGTATTAGCTCTGAATGACAACAGGCCATTGGCTACTGTCATGTTTGATATGACATAACCGCTCCTGGCAGGCGTCATATTGACATCAAATAAAGATTCAGTTCTGGGTTTCAGAGATTAGTTATGATGTTTTTAATAAGTGACATGATGCAAAAACTAAAATACCCAATGCAAACGGATTCCTATATCTTGTTTATAAAGTGTTCAGCATACCATACCTTCTTCCTCTTACGGGCCTGTGGGTGATTCTGTCCATCCTGAGCCTTGCCCAGCAGGTCTGGAAATACTAGGGGTTTGAGTGAACGGGAGCGCGGGGTTCTGGGATACCGGAATGGGTCCATCATCCGGAAGTCCCGTCCATAGCGCACAGAGCAAAGAGAGCGTGAGCGTAGGCGCCCCGCCGAGTGCAGGCTGTTAACGCCAATCATGGTCAAAGAGGATGGGATGCAGGAAACAGAGAGTTGGGCTCGACCTCCAGAGAGTGCTGGAAACTCACTCCAAATCTACCGAAATTCACCTCTCTGTATTTTTTACTTCCTGCAAAAGTTACGCGGTCGTGTATAAGAAATAAAAACGTTGTTCACCCCGAATGAAAGAAACAGTGTGAAATGTGATTCATGTAATCTAGATGTTATCCAGTGGACACTGTGCCCTACCAGGGCCCAGGCTGGAGTATGAGAAGCATATGTGCCAAAGCGGTTGACCAGAGGACAGCTGGAAGCGAAGTCAGCTGTCACGGAAAGCAGCTGGCGAGCGGCGAAGATCGTGGAGGCAACACGTCATCTGGATGCTGCCAGTCAAGTCAGCGACGTTGGTGGAGGCTGTCAGTGGGCATCAAACCCCGACGGTCCCTCCCCAGGATGTCTTGATCAACGGCCACCAGGCGACACCAGAGTGCCCACCCGACTCTGAATAATTGATCTGACCATGTATTATATATGTACAGAAACGACTCCTTCACTGCAACTCAATGTCACAGCGGTGATTTGGGCTGGAGTTCTCCGATGGGAAAGCAAGAGTTTCCTCCACAGGTGAGTCTAGCGGTGACGTCGGTGCAGTCTTGGTTATTTATTATTTATCTTAGGGTAAATCCAGGACTTTTCTTCCAACGTGATTGCACGGGTGTAAAGGCTCTCCATAGAACTAGGCCAATATGGAAAACTGTACTTTGTCCAAACAGCTGTTGGGGAAGTGGGCAACCATTCCCTTTCTACCTGGGCGACAACAGGATACCAGCCTCTGCCAAGTTACCCAAACGTGGCACCTGTCCAGCTGTCACCTTTGTGTGGAAACCAGTGGCTACACTATAAGCGCAGAGATGAATACTAAATCATGCACACACTGACACACCAACATGCACACACACACACACACACACACACACACAGACAGAGTGACGCTGCCGCTCTCACAGATGGTATGCAACACTTGCAGAGGTGTGAACGGACAGCCAGCATGAAACAGATGGGTGCAAAAGGCGGAAATGAAGAGGTAAAAAGGCACAGGCGTACAATAAGCTCTCTCTGCTTATACCCGCACAAACACACAGTTAGGCACAAAAACACACATTAAGACACGCACACAATAGAGGGGGAGGGAGGGAGGGAGGGAGGGAGGGAAGGACAGATGCCCTCCTACTTAAGAGCAGGGATTCCAAAGAGCACTCTCAATTGCGTCACAAGCCGAGAGATACAATATAAACAAGATAAATTGAAGAAATGAAAGAAGACGGGAACAAAAGACCAGAGTGCAGGTCCACGGGAAGGAAACGAGCATGTAGAAAAAGCAGTGCAAAAAAGCTGAGATTCAGTGCGCTCAACAGACAATAACGAACAATCCTGTTGCTCCCACTGTAAAATGGATACCAGTCAGTTGTACAGTCACAGTGCTGATTCTCAGATTATCACTCCTTTCTCGGGGGAAAAAAAAGCAAATCAGTTCTTCCTCCTGTTCTCTGTCCATGTGTATAGATCCGTTGTCACTGTGTACTCCTTTCCCCCCCCGCGGCTGTGATCCGCTTCTTTCGGTGCCTCTCAATCAGTGTTTTCTCTCAGTCTCTCTTTTCCACTGATTTCAGCCTCTTCCCATCGCACATACTGTGGGTGTGGGTGTGTGAGGAAAAAAAACACCGTTCTCCTGCTGATGTCTTTCACGCGAGCCTCCCTCTGTTGTTTCCCCCCTGGTTTATCTTTCGTGATCTTTTTCCTCCCGTTCCGGAGAGGAAAGAAGAAGAGCTGGCTGCCTGAATCGCAGGGAGAAAAGAAGCTGATAGGGACAGTGCTCGCTCTCTCGCTCTCTCTCTCTATCTCTCTCGCGCTCACTCGCTCGCTCCCTCTCCCTCACTCCGTCAATGCGTACCTCCCTCCCTCCCTCTCTGCCTCGTTTCCTTCCCTGCTGCTCTCAGTCATCCGCCAGCGAATCACAGTCTCCCAAATACCTCATCCATGCATACACACATTTTTAATATACTTTGAACGGCAATTAGCATTCAGCGGATGCTCTGTTGCTGGAGTGGGAGAGACTCGTAAGGTGAGAGGAGAGGGAAACAGCAGGATTGTATGAAATTAGTGTGTGTGTGTGTGTGTGTGTGTGTGTGTGTGTGTGTGTGTGTGTGTGTGTGTGTGTGTGTGTGCATGCATTTCAGCAGCACTTAATGAAAAGGCTCCATCCCGGCACAGAAACGTGACAAAATAAGTGTGTGTTTAACATTCAGCACCACTGCCATCGAACTATGAATTAAACATTAAAAAAAGGCAGAAGCATCATTTCTCCAACATGTTTGCCCCTGTCCTGTCAGTGCTGCTGATGATTAGTGGTTTTTGGATTTAATGCAAAAAAAAGCATGTCAACCAGCACTGTGACTCCTTAAATGAAATCTGACTCTCTAACAAAACAGATTTATGTGATTTCTATACGATTATGATTGCTAAACCTAATTTCTCTGCAGTCATTTAAACGACCTCCACCTCAAGACACAATTGAAAATAACCAATAACAATATAATTCACTGTCATTTTCCACAAAAGCACAATCAAGTCTAGGATCCATATTTAGACATTTATTTTATCATAATATCCCCCAAAAAAAGAACAGTTTCATTGCCACAACAGTCAGTACAACCAACCTAAACCTAAAATTCGTCATGACCACCATGGCTACAAAACACTGGCCTAACCACACCGCTGTGACTGTGAGTGAAAGGAGAAGAGAGAGAAGAGAAGATGGAGGAGGAAAGGGAGCACCTGACCCGAAACGTAGGCAGGTAGAAGACAGATGGAGGAGGAGTTTGCCCTAGAGGAAATTTGTCAGATAGAATTACTGACTTGAAAACCAGCAAATAGAACGAAACCTGGAGCCCCGAGGTCTGACAGGTTTAATGATTGTGTCACTCATAAAGTGTGGGCATTTGATGGGGCAGATTTATTTTGATAGGATTCACACATTCACAACCAACCAAAAGATTCAGGGCCAAACTCATCCTGGTGAAATGTCCAGTGGGCCTGAGAAGTGCTAGTAAAATTTCCACCCATGCTTTTGTCCTTTGTCTTGATCTTTCCACCTTATATCTGTCCTCTGGTGAAATAACAGTGACAATGTATTCCACGTTGCTACCAGAATATTGAATTATGGCACATCTGGTAGAAAGGGAGAAACAGTGCCTCGGCATTGTTGAGTGGTAACTGCTGAAATAACCTTAGTCTTAAAATACTTGGCCTTGCAGCATTATGCAGTACATGCAGCAGATCTCATGTGTATAAAACCCACTGACAATGTTTGTTGTCTTTAGAAATCAAAGTTAAAGACACCAAAAGCAAATGGGAAATCGGAAATACCTACCATGAGAAAGCAGAGAGGGCTGGAGCAGGATCGACACAGTCTCGTTACATTGGCTTAGATTCAGTCTCGGTAGGGCGAGGGCGACCTCTTGACCTGACCACATCAGTGCTGATTGTCTCCCTGTTTGTCTGACTGAGTGTGTGGTCAGTGTGTGTGCTGTGGCTGTGGCTGTGTGTGTGTGTGTGTGTTGGCTGTGTGTCTTCCCTCCTCCAGTCAGGCACCGCAAACAGTGACCCTGTCTGGAGGTGAATCTGGGACATGGGTGCTGGACCTTGGCCGATCTGCAACCTGGGTGCTGGAGCCTGTCGGATTTGGAGTGCGGATGCCAGCCTGAGGTCGAAGTGGGATTCGGTAGCAGATTTTATCGCCAGGATCTACCTACATCAATCTATTTGGCCCCTGGTGGACTGAGGACACCGACATATATGGCCTGCACTACATACGTCAAACTATAGGGGCCCAGGCTCAACGTGGCTAGTGAACTATTTGATTGAACTATACACATGTCCTGGTGGGAGGAGCCTCTTCAAATTGCCCCGCCCAAGGTTTCTTCCATTTTCTCCTATAGGGTTTTTTGGTGCTGGTGGTGTCGGCCAGGTTAGCCTACTTTAGGCAGATTATGACGGCTCGCTATGTCCTCCTCTCTGTTAAGTCCTTTCAGTCCTCTTCTACCTGTTACTCTGTTTTCATGTGCTTTTGTTCTGATCATATTCTGTAAACATCTTCCTTGTCATAACTGATTGATCATTTATAATTGGTCCTAAATTTGATTTTCTATCAGCCTGACCTAGTTAGGCCTGCAAAGCCCTTTGAGGCTCGTTTGTGATAAAGGGCTATAGAAATAAACTTGACTTGAATATGCCTGACTTTGGCTGTTTCTGAGGATAACCCAGGGAAAAACACAACTAAAACACAGTCCCTCCCTCCTGACTGAGCTATAGGGAGTGGAGCTAACCTCCGACTGGAGCACAACAACATGCATCAAGATGACAGCCTTTCACAGGACGAGTCGGGTTGAGGAGGGAGGTAAAAGCTTTGGCGTTAATTTCTGTCACTGTCTCTGTTTCTTTCTGTCTGTCAGTCTGTCTCTGTGTTTCCCCGCCTTCCTCCCTCTACTCCTTGGGCAGTGGGAGCTAAAATGTTAGAGAAGCGAGCTTGTGATCGGAGGTTTGAATGCCAAGAACGGCTAGAAAACCATCCAGGTGCCCCTGAGCAAGGCACTTAACCCTTAATGACTGAAGTCAGTGGCCAATTGTACAAGACTGGAGTTTTACCGGGAAGCTGCCATGTATGTAACCGAAATAGAGAAGGACTGTTCAGCAAAACCTGTCTCCTGACAAAAAAAAAGGCTAAATATGTCACTCTATGCCCTCTATCAGTATTTTTTCTCCTTCTCTCTGTCTGTCACTCTCTCCCTCCCTCCCACTCAATATTTCCCTTCCAGTCTAAATCTCTCCTGTGCCTCACAGTTAGTGCAGACAGCTTGGGGAGAAAGGGAGTGCATTCGCATCTCTGCTGACCTAAGCAGCAAGCTATCTCCGTCTTTCTGTCTCAGTCTCTCTCTATGTGCCCCCCAGCCACTGTGGCTGAACAGACAAATAAAAGAGCCCCACCTACAGAAACTCAAACTTCATCAACAATACATCCAAGGAAAACACAAGGAGGAAGTCACATTGTTTGATCGACAAGTGATCTCTGGGAAGTGCAGTGCAGAAACAAAACAACAACGACCATGTAGCACCAAAGATGGAGACAACGTAAAAAAGGAACTGTAGGATTACCACTTGAACACATGTTTTCTCTCTGCACATACTGGATGTAAAAGCAAAATGTTGCGTGAGAAAATAGTAACATTCTCTGCCTCTCTCTCCTCCTCAGACACGTCCTGCTGGTCTCTGCCCGAGCTGGCGAGGCCAGTGAACACTGGCACCAAACTCCAGTGCAGATTTCAGACGTCACAGTTGGGCCAGGCAGACCACGGGAAGAAATGCAAGAATGATGTCTTCAACTCCATTTACGAAAGCAAATAAGTCATCCATCTTTTCTCTGTCGATTCTGCTGCACAATCGATAATCGATCAATACACTAATTACAGTTTGAAGAGCGTGGTTCAGCTCCTGATTGAGCTATACGACATTTCAGCTGAATTTGTTGTCTTGGTGTTATGTGGGCTGGTAACCTACTTCACCATTAACTCTCATTTCAAGCCTCAAGCCCTGAGTGGTGGTGAAGAAAGAGAGTGAGAGAGAGAGGGGGAGAGAGAGAGAGAGAGAGAGAGAGGGGGGGGGGGGGGGGATGCAAATCTATCTCTGATGCTTCACAATAAAACTTGCACCAGCTTGGCCCCATTTTTCCATTCTCAGAGCCTCAAAACTGAGGCGATATTGCATAGCGAACTCTTAACATCTCGATAGGACGGAGCCGAGCCGAGCCTTTTATTATCGGCTAGTTAAAAAATATTCCGTTGAGCATGTTGGGCCTCCAGTAATTTCTGAAGCAAGACTCTTCTAGATATTGCAGCTCAGTGATTGAGAATGAATGTGATGCTGGATCACCTCTGTGCTTAGAGTGTAACCATTTGTCAGCCTGACACATCTCTGTAGCGCGGGATAGTATAGGTAACTGGGGGGAGGAAATGTCCCCTGGTGTGCATTAAGACAGTTTATGGCCTCATTATGAATCCTAGAATGGGAACATACTGAGCAAACATGCTCCAGTACTTGAGTACGAATGGGTACATCCACCCTTCTATTACTGGAGGCATGTAGTGGAGTGTACACCCACCGAGTCAGTTAATCATGTTTTCATTTTCATTCTAATCATGGTTTCATTTTTTTCAAGTAGAAGTTAACCCGCCTTTTTAAATTAATATAAATCTCCATGCTGCTAAATCATTGTAAAGGCTACAATGTTAGCTTCTATCAAGTTACGTGAACATATGGCCTGTAAAGCAACACATGAATGAATGCTGTTCTGCTTAAGGCCTCAACAAAAAACAATCATACTTGCAGAATAGAAACCATAACAGCAGTAACTATAACTTCAGGCTAGATAGGCAATTGTTGTTGTTCAAAACTTTATGGCACATCCCTGTCTAATTAATCTGATAAATCGGCAACAAACATTTCAAAGTGTGGAACGAATAAAACGTACAGAAATCCTTGTGAGTAATACGGTGTACTGGGAAGTAGGAGAGAGGACTGACACCAGAGTTCACACCCTCAGTTCAGGAGATTGCTCCATTCTGCTCTTCTTTTGTGCTAGGTAATGGGAAACATATCACTGGGTTTAATCAGAAGAAGCTGAACTGGCGGGGCGGGGGAAATAATTGGGAAAGAGACAGTAAAGAAAGAAAGATAGCAAGAAAGCAAGCAAGCTAGCAAGAAAGAAAGAAAGAAAGAAAGAAAAAGAAAAAAAAAAGAAGGAAGAAATGTGTGGGATTGAAGGAAGAGAGGGAGGGAAAGGGTGGAGAGCTGTATCATGGGGATGCAAAACCCCACTCATTATTTTCCAGACCGCCAGGCAGCTGATTTCTGTTTCAGCTACAGGCCTCATTAGTTGAGGACCACTTCAGTGTCTCGTGTCCCTCAGAGTAAAGTTTGAACACGCGGCACACAGTTCAATAAATAATAATAACCGTATTGTGTTTTTCCATGAAAAACTAAATCGTCGCCTGATGTTCATGATTCAATCTCTAAAATACACACGATCCAGTCTGCATGACAATGATCTTTTTCAAGGACCAGCCCTTGAAAAGTCTGTTCTATAAATGGAGGTGCCACTATTTCCAAATGGTGATATTTTGGAATGAACCTCTTCAGATCAATATCCCGTTTAATGTCAAAGTTATTCCAAGGTACACTTAATACACACAGAACTTACTAAAGTGAAATCATAGTCGTGATTAAATGAAAAACAAAATATGCCATTAGCAAACTTTCGATCACAAAATTGATGTCACATCTTGGGCAGAGAGAGATGACCTGCTGCTTAACTTATTGATTACCCAGTAAAAAATGGCACGTCAATTTCCTTTTCTTGCCACACAGCCAGCCGGTGTCAATCTGACACACAGACATGCAGTCAGTGTCAATGCAACAGTTAAACACTACAACGTATGTCGATAGTGGAGCGAAGATGAAGAGCTAAATGGAAAAGTGGGAGAGACGAACAAACGGTGAACTGTTGTTTTTTTTCTGGACCAAGCATGAGATAAGAGGAATGGAAGTCTACGCAGAGAAACAGAGGTTTGCCCTGTACTCTGGGGACACTGGTATTACACACTGCTGAAAATACAACACTTTGAACCTCAAGACTAATGTACAGGGGAGGAAAGAAGGAAGGAGGGAGGAAGGGTAGGGAAACGAGGGAGGGGTGTGAGGGAGGCATGACGGCTGCTGTGAAGCGGTGGCAAAATGGTGGTAGAGGACACAGGAGCTGAGTCAGGGACTAGAAGTGCCATTTTTTTTCTTTGTGTGTGTGTGTGAGTTTGTTGGGGTGAGAAACGAGAGACGGAGAGGAGGATTTCTGTGGCTCACCCCTAATGCATTTACAGTACAAGAAAACCAGACACACCAGACATGAAAGGGGAAATGGGAACACAACAAAATGAGTGGAGGAAATGAGGGATGCAAGGATGGCAGGAAATAGCACAAGGAGGAATGACAGTCATTTTGCAGCAGGAAATGATGAAGAGATAGGAGGGGAGAGGAGAGGAGAGATGACAAGATACGAGTGGGGAGGGAAGGATAAAGGAGAGGCAAGGAGAGGAGAAGAGAACTAGGATTGGGTGGAGAAAAGATAAAAAGAGAAACAGTGAAGAGAAAGAGATTCAAAAAAGCAAAAGGTGCAAAGCAAAACAGTGACAAGTTCAGGAGCAAGTGGGAGTAGGTAGGCAGAACGTTTAGAGAGTTAAAGAACAAGGGAGTGAGAGAACGAGATGGAGAAAAGAGAGAGCGTGGCTTGAGGGTAGAAAAAGGAGAGACTCAGCAAGAGAGAGGAAAAGAGAGAGTGGGAGTTGGTGGAAAGCATGATTTAAAAGACTGTTCCTGGATCTATACAGTGCATTAATAAAACAGCTACCCCAGGTCAATGGTTCTCTCTCTCTCTCTCTCTCTCTCTCTCTCTCTCTGAGCTTGCAGTCGTGTAGTGGGGACTGATGCTATCCTGCCCTTAACAACAGCCACAGATTTTCATTTCAGAATTCATTCCCTTCATTTCTGCAGAAGGACGCGGCCCCTCTCTCCCTCATGCATTATAAATACCCCATTACAACTTGGTGGCTTGCGCTCCGGGGCGCTGTGGCACATTGACGGACCGCTTTGCAGACAAAACTAATCAACGGCATCATCATTAGGTGCTCCAACGGACAGACAACCTGTGCTGATTGTGTTATTTCCCCACGTCATGTGCCTCCAGGCCTCCAAACCCACGCCGTCTGATGGCTCTGGATGTATTGTAACTGAACTCAACGGGGTTAAGCTAATAACCTAATCTAATACTGTTGAAGTCAATCACAGATACCCTGGGGGGACCTACGTCTCCTTCTCTTTGTCGCCAGACAACACAGCAATTAGTCTCCCACCCCTTGCCGTAGCTGGAGTGTACCAGGAAGTGGCAGACCCAGGCAAGCCTCTGATTGGAGGCCTCTGGAGACAAGGTGGACGCCAGCTGGCGAATGCAGGCCAGACAACCAGGCTCAGTAACACAGATCTAAGGGACAATGTAATGCTGGAACACACACACACACACACAGTATGCTCTCTCTCAATTAGGATGTGTGTCTGTGTACGAGTGTGCGCGCATATGTGTGTGTGAGTGCATGTGCATGCAGCACTTGCAAGGGTGTGTGTGTGTATGCTTTTGTTCATGTGCATTGGTGTGTATGCCACCTTAGACACAACGATCACTTACTTTAAGCAAATCCTTGGGAAAATCTTGGCCATCGTTCAGTCCTTCCAGATTCCCAATGAATTGTGTGCAGGACATCCTTTTGCCAATGTTCTGAAAGAGATGAATGACATCTTATACATCTTCTCATACCGTTTTATTAATTTAATTAAATTTAATTTAATATTTCAATATTGTCTGCTTCATGTTGAGACCAGGATTGGGGTCTATTCACTTTCATTTCCTAAATGCAGTCTCTGAAGAGAGTAGAGTACTTCACGTCAACCATGGTCTCAACACCAAGCACTTTTACACCTCGGATTGGTATGGTTTGGTATTGTACTGACAATTACAATAATGCATGATGGCTATGATGATGAGGAGGATGATGATGATGATTATTACAGACTTAGATTTCTTAAATCTGTCCTGATTTAGCCTCTAAGAGAGCAAATCCCTCACCCGGTTGCCTCTACAGCCACTTTAATTAATCATTCATCTGCAGAGCTGCACTATCACATAAAGCAGCCACCATTGGCCCAGATTTACAAAAGGAGGCTTAACTGTAAAAGTAGAAGATTTATGACGGAGAAAGCAGCTCAGCTGGCAGACCTGCAGACCCAGATCAGCTGGTGATCAGTCTGGGTCTCATATTTCCCGAAGCCATCTCCACAGTTAATCAAAAGGGGCTTTGACGGGGATGTGGCTTTTCAAAGTTTTCATCATTTATCCTTCTGACTGAGCTGGAACACTTACAGCACACACACACACACACACACACACACACACACACACACACACACACACACACACACACACACACACACACACACACACACACACACACACACACACACACACACACACACACTTCTAGTGTCTACTTACATGGCCATGTAGATCAGTGTTGAGCAGCATAAGGGCACAGGTGAGAGTGTGAACTGCATCTAGAGGATAAACAGATCCGTCATTGTATTTTCAAGATCACAAAAACATCGGTCCTTTAAAAAATTTGAAACCTAGTCAGTCCAATGTTATATGTATGCATCTTATGTACTTGGGAAAATAAATGGTATTGCATATAATATTGTAGCTCATTGTCAAATATTACTGAGGTTATTGGCACTGTAACAAGATAGTCACTTTTTTTTTTAGAAAGCAATAGATATCAAGTAACATTTTTGTCCACAGTGGATATATTCCTTTTACTTACCCTCTGACGGCATGACTTTGGGGTTGCAGTTGAGGTAACGCCTAGAAAAGTGTGACAGCACCCTCTCCCTCTCCTGAGTCTCCCCCATCAGGGCAAACTGCCTGAGGAAGTTCCTGGAACCAGACACACAGAGGGGATTACTATCAAATAAGTAATCCATTACAGATTACAAATGACCTGACTCAAACTGTAATGGTAACGTAATCTACTGGAATACTCAAACGCAGTCATAATCTTATTTTATCTTATGTTATGTTATTGTGTTAGAGTTACTTTTGGATAGCTGCTGCTTTGTCCCAAACCCGAACCATCCAAAACTCCATAGAATGTGCAGGAAAACAAATGAACCATCATCTATCAACTATCAACCACTATTTAAAGATATGCAATATTATATTAATGCATTTATTATATATTTTTTATGTTTTATGTTTTTGAGTGATCCAACAAGTACTGACCATTTTTTTCATAAGTATCTGCAATCTAATTTCTACCATAACTGGTTAAGATTACTATTTTTATGGACAGATTAATGTAATCTCAGTCAGTTAGATACTATTTACAATATTGACCAACCCTGAATATACATACAGACAGAGATAAGGATAGGTAAAGGTAAAAAAACACACACAAGACCCTTAGTGGAGCAGTGGATACACTGATCACACAAGGTTACTTACAAACTGTTATTTCACACCAAATGCAAAGCCACAGCTGCCCTCTAGAGAGCAGTATTAGCATCCACTGGTTCCAATGGTGGCATGAGGTTCATTGACAGAGACAGACCGTAGCACAAAATACCAAGCAAGAGCGTGCAGTTTTGCATCTCACCACCATGCAGATTATGTTTTAAAAGATTATTTGTGTTCACCAAGGTAACAGCCACAATTCAAACATTTACCAGCCACATTCATTCCTTTATCATATAAATATATTTTTTTGGAATAGACAAGACAATCTCCAGACAAGGGTTGGTTACTTGCTAAACGCTAAACAGCTAATAGATTAGACAAACCTACCAGCCACATTTAGCAGCATTTGGCTGGTGGAAGTGTTCATTTCTCACCCTGGTTTAGGAAATTTATGGATGCTTAATATACTGCTGGTTATGAAGAAACAATACCTTTTACTAGTGTAACACGCTTTTAGTATTGATTTTGATTTGATTGATCGAAAGGCATTGAAAAGCATTCAATTGTTGGATTATGCTGGGATCTTTACTTTTGTGTTAGTTTTTGTGTACATTTTTTCTAATTTCTAATTTTCTGTTTTTTTCTTTCTGAGAAAATCCATTTAGCTCTGTGTGGAAAAACAAATGTTACACAGAAAATAGTTTAATCTCTTGCATAATGAAATGTGGTTTAATTTAATAAATGAAAAGTATAAAATAAGTATTGTTTTAAAATTTGTATTAATTTTAGTTTCAGAATTGCAACACATTTTCCCATGATACCCGGCATTGTATGTATGTATGAATGTTGAGAGTGAAGAATATTTGCTTCAGCGCTGACCACTCACCGTAACGCCTGGTCAACAGCGAGGCCTGTGAAGTTGAAGAAGCTCAGATACTCTTCTGCTACCATACAGCTGAAGTCATTACTGTAGCAAGATAGATAGATAGATAGATAGATAGATAGATAGATAGATAGATAGATAGATAGATAGATAGATAGATAGATAGATAGATAGATAGATAGACCAAGAAAAAACAACAAAAAGAAGACAAGAATGAGAAAGAGAAAACAAGAAAAGCAGGCCATGGCATAAAATGTCAATCAAACATTCAAGTGCTGGTTTCCTCAGCTCAGTCACCTGCCCCAGTTCAGGCTGTCAGTCCGTGTAGACCGGCACAGTCAGCTCAAGATACAGACTGGAGGCTAAAAAAAACCCAAAACCTGAGATTCCCAGGGTGCATCTGTCAGAAAGAAGGGAACCCTTTAATCCCAAATTCTTTCTCATCAGCCTGCAACTGACAGACTGACAACTTGATCCAGCTGCACAGAAGTGGGGGAATGCAGACACGCAAAAAAACACAGCAGAATTTGGCATATGTACATATGTACAGCAGAATGCGTTGTGTGCACCGACCCTGCTAATAGATCCGCATTCATTAAAAAGAGGTTTGATGCAGTAGAAATGGGATCAAATAAAATAGTCAGATGTGTCATAATAATCAGGCTTTTTTCCTTGTATATTTTCCTATTAAATATACTTTAATACATATATTTATTTGAAATATTAATTATATTAATTATATTAGTACTTCAAAGTATTTCAAAACTTTAATAAGAGTGTTATACATATATAGCTATTATAATTATTATAATTAGAAGTAGTAGTACTAATAGTAGTAGTAGTCACAACAGTAGTAGATGAAGTAGTAGTAGTAGTTAAAGTAGAAGAAATAATACTGCTAAATTAAATGAGAGCACGGCTGCCAGGATCTGCAGACAAGAGTTAAAATAAGCCTATAACAGCTTACTTCTTGCTGAGGTGACGTGCCACGTCAGACTTCCTGAAGCCATCCAGGTTGTAGAGACGTTTGGCCAGGCGTTTGGCGGCTGCCGTGTCCACACGCCGACTGCCGTTGGTGAGGGTGTCACTGCTGCCCAAACCCAGCCTGTCACTGAGGTCCTGGTCCAGCTCTGAGTCTGTCGCCAAACGGGCCTTCTCCCTGCAGGGGGGAGGTGGGGGGGGGTCACAGGTTGAAGAGGGAAAAGAAATAGTGAGTGATTGAGTGAGCTGGACAGATAGGGGGGAGAGGGGGGGTGGTAAGAGAGGGAAGTGGACAGAGAAGGATGTATGGAAAGCAACAGAAAGATAGAGGTTGGAAAGGAAACGAGAGAGACAGGCGGAAAGTGGGACAAAGTGAGAAAGAGGACGATTAAAAGAAAGAGTCATGGCTAATTGAAATGGGTAGTGAGAGAAGGGGACAAAGAGGGCTAATAATAATAATAATAATAATAATAATAATAACGATAATAATAATAATGATGATGAACTTTATTTATACAGCACTAACTAAAATGCTGTAGAGAATGCCGTAAGACAAGAATAATAAAATACACAACGGGGAAATAAAAATAGGAAACACAATTAGGAGGAAATAGGTCAAGAAGAAAGATAAATATCTCTGTTAAATGAAATGAGGTAAAAACAACACAAGATGAATGGCGAGTGGCTAGAAGAGGCTGGTTATGGAGATAAAAGGGGATGTAGTAGCAATAGTAGCAGAAAGAGGTAGAAAGGAGGAGGATGGAAGGATGGAAATAGAGATATGGATGGAGAGAGAAGGAATAGAGGGAGATCAAATAAAACACATGCTATCATTATACACTTGGGTAACACCTCCTTTCAAATTCTTCTTCGCCCATTTCCTCGCTTTCTCATTATCACTTCCTCATTAAGCCCCTTCAAAGCCTCATAGCAAGTTCAGAAGTGCAGAACTTATTATATCAGAATTATTCTGCGATAATAATAGTGTTTCATTCACCTTGAGCCAACAGAAAAACTGATTTTCTGGGTTCTTGCTAGAGTATGGATGATAGAAACGAGGTCTCTGAGTTCATCCTATTAGAATTCGACATGTTGTTCAGGGGATGCTGAGCGTTGTCGCTGGAAGCTGTGTCACCATTCTGGTCACGCCAGCCAAAGAAAACATTGACAGTCCAGCTCAGATTTGTATTCCAAAAAGCAAGAAACGGCAACACTTCCTGAACAAGCGGCGCTCACATCGGGATCTCTTCAACAAGAGGAACAAGCCAAGAAAGCTCGCAACACAGGGCCTCGCTTCCCACACTAGAACACATCCTTATCTATGACTCAGGCAAATCTCACCAGAGCAAACACAGTGACACTGGCTGACACCAGCTGCAGCGGTTCAACAATCGACTTCCACAGGTATCACCATGTAGAAGAATGTCTGAGGTGAGTGCAGAGCAAACACACTCATAAACAGGCCTCTGAGTTCAACAGTAGTACAGTAGCTTCAACCTACATGGACCCTGTATTTCACCCGCTTGGAACTTGGAAATATGCCTGACCAGCCTTCATAACGTACATCCGCTAAAAAGAAAACACAATTTGAATTTTCCACCGGGGCCAAAGATAATATTCAAATTCTGGGAGTCGCACGAGTGACAGGTGCATGGGTGGGAACTTACCGGTGGTGAGACCGCCTAACCGGCAAATACCTTTCCTCTCCGACTGCAACGGAGCCATGACAGCAGAAGACGGAGGGAGTCTTTCCTGCCGCTGCCGTCCCCTGCCCGGTAGCGTGCCTCAGGCTGGTCACCCGACTGACCCCTCCTCTCCTCCTGGCCCCATAACCCGACCGCATCACCATCCACCGGTTCCCCGCTCTGGGTCTGGGTGTGTGTCTTCCCGTGCAGAAGTTAGTGCCCCCGCTAATATGGTGCAACACCTGTATTCTGCCGCTGTAGGCCCACAGGCTGAGACATTCCTCCGCTCAGCTCGCAGAAGTAAAGAGAGACTTCATGAGTCCCCTTTTTCTCCCCTTTTTCTCACTTTCTCCCCCCCCCCCCCTCTATTTGCTGTCATTTGATCTTCACAGCAAGTTTCCTCCCCCCAAGTAAAGGAGCGGTTTTGTCCTGCAGTGCCTCTCCCTCTCGCTCTCTTTTTCCCTCTCACTCTGTTTAGTGTTGTTTCTGTTCCTCTTTTCACTCCTCCCTCACACACTCTCCCTCTCTCTCCCTTTCTCCCTCCCTCTTCCACTCTGTAAACTTTAGCACTGTCCCCTGCTGACCTTGGGTTCTAAGCATGGCATGCAACTTGGCTTGCTTTTCACTCAAAATCCCTCTCCCGCCCTCTCCCTCCCTCCCTCCATTCATTCCTCGTCTTCTATCAAAATAAAGATAAGGTGTCAGGCTGAAACTTACAGAAATATCCAATAGGTGTGTGCCTCCATATATTGTTTCTTCTGCAACCACGACTAACAAGGGGAAAGATTAGGTAGCCTTCTGTAAACACCAGAGGCCATCGTGGTGTCTGTTTACAAAAATGCTCTTCTACAGGGTCTGCAGAAGGAATGTGTTTCGGAGTGGCTAACTAGTTGGATTAGGCCAGCACTGCAAGTATAGTCGCCACCACCTGTTAGCATTGTCTCATCAAGAGCTAGCACAATGCTGAGGTCCTGAGAGAATGTCTAGTGTCAGCCTCTGCTTCAACGGTCTATCGCCACATAATTGGACCCCCTCTCTCAGTCCAACGGGCAGCTCCACACAATGAGCCTCTGTCCAACGGCACAGACCATCTCAAAAGGGAGATGTGAGGGAGGGACGGGGGCTCGGGGTGTCGGGGAAGGGGGGGGCGAAATTCCAACTTTTATCAAAAGTATGGACAAGCCTTCAAATATCTGGACTATTGTCTCGCTCCTGGATTCTTTTGCTCCAGGGCTGCTGATGAAAGTCTGATAACACCAGTGTAATGCAAACATTTACCCGACTAGTCCAGCATGATTTGTTTCTCATACAAAGAGATTTGAATGATCTCATATAAAGTGATCCCTTTGTGGAGCCCTAATCTGTGAGTATAACCTTGAATGCATTCAATAACAACATCTTGGATATGTGAAGCCATTGCACTTTTTCTTACCATGTGGGAGAGTATTTGTGCATTGACCAGTTGATACTTGAGACTGGATTATCTTTCCTGTTATGGGTCAGCTGACAGGGCTTTTCCAGCCACACACACACACACACACACACACACACACACACACACACACACACACACACACACACACACACACACACACACACACACACACACACACACACACACACACACACACACACACACACAATCAAGCCACTGTTTAATAAATGGCAGAAAAAAAAACTGACATAGTGGTGTACATACTCAGTAGTGTTACTAGCATAATGGTGGGGGACTACTACTACAGGCCCATGTATCTATGGTACCCAAACACCTAGACTCACCACACATGTATGAATGTATAACCACAAACACTCATCACTTATGGCAGCCTTTTGGGGCAACAGGGCAATATTACACACTGCAGCAGGGATTTAGGATTGGTAAAAAGAACAAGATCAATGCGGATAACATACTGGGCAGTATGGAAAAATAATCTAATAATAATATGGGTGGTGTGGTCCTCTCACGCCATCTAGTGGTCTCGACAACAAAGAGACCCGGTGCAGTCGCTGTACCTCTGCAGTGCTGTCACACTAAGTTAGGGTGACATTCACAAAGCCACAAAGATACACACTTGTCCCAGTCCTCAACCATACTTGGACTCTATCACATAACGTGTATGTGTTGTATATGTTGCATAACAGTACAGCGTATGACATAAAGAGGAAGGATGCTGGGTAGAAAATAAAGTTCCTTCATTTGCAGGTGGGAGTCTAGGGAGAGTTATAATGGAGTCTTTGGTCCTCTGCAAGTGAAGGTGAGTCCTTCACTGCTGCTGCAGCCATCTGCTTCTGTCTAACTAGCCTACAGGAGCAATCTCTCACACACACACACACACACACACACACACACACACACACACACACACACACACACACACACACACACACACACACACACACACACACACACACACACACACACACACACACACACACACACACACACACACACACACACACACACACACACACACACACACACGGCATAAACGTAATGCATTCATCCATGTAAACACACACATATGTGCACACACATTTGTGTTGATGCACATGTACACTTGCGTGCACGCACACAAACACGTGCACGCACACACACACACACACACACACACACACACACACACACACACACACACACACATCCACTGCTTGCCTGCCAGACAGCAGTGGGACCACAGGCAGCCTTCTAGCGACCTTCACTTTCAGCTTCTCTGCTCCAGAATAGCACTGCAGCAAGGAGAATGACACAGACTGGGAGACTCATTTATCTGGAGACTGACAACGGCCCATTACTGGGGCACTGACCTCAGAAAAACGCAATCAAAAATGCATTATGATTGAATTAACACCAAAAACTCTTTAATTTGTAACTGCTTATGAGGTTCTTTCCACTACTTCAAAAGAGATTGTATAATAAGGAATCCTCCAATACCAATGGAGTTTTATTCTTACTCTCTGTGTGCCTGATACTGTGAAAATGGTGTATGCAGTACACATTTATATATCTAAATACGACAGAATGTTTATCTAGAGATGTATACAGAGAATATTCTTATTTTTCTTTATTATACAGTGCAGATTGTTACAGTAAATATAGGAGAGAGAGGAGAGGGATGATAAGAGACCGGCCATGACCCAGATTCAATCCCCCAGTGTTATGAGAACATGGTATACGCCTTAGCTTAGCTTGGTGAGTCACCAAATAACCTACATTTCAACTGCCTCATTCAAACTAATTCACAAGACATGTAATTATATATTTCTTTGTATACCAGTACCTTGTTATGGACACTGACAACTAATGACCATATCGTTCGGCAGTTATAGATGTCATGCAATTGGCCACAAGGATTTCCTAGACAGGGATAGTGAGGTTTACCCTGTTACCGCTGTTTGTTTTCACATGCTAACTCACCTGGGGAAGGAAAAAGAGGGGTTGCTGTACCAGCTGCTCCCCAGCCGCGCTCCCTGTCCTCCTCTGGGCGGCGTGTCGTCCGAACCGCTGCTCAGCCTCTCGCTGGAGGGGGCCCGGGTGGCATCCGAGTCCCCCGTTACCGTGAGGATAGAATCAGACAGACTGGGCCTTTCATCGTGAGCCAGCGGGGCGAAGCTGAGCTGGACGATCTGCCTGGCACTTTGGCAGACCGGTCCCTGGATGGCCGGGGTTAGTGTGGGCAGGTCGAAGGTCAGGACGGTCTGAGTGCTGGAGGTCAGCAGCTCCTCGCTGTCCAGGCTGCTGTAAGACGTGCCCTTGGCCCGGTGAGACTCCATAATGCTCTCAAAATGGCGACTGAAGGTATCCTCTGAAGCACGGCGAGGACCGGAGACCAAGATGGGGGATTTCAGGGCAGGGTGATGGTTGTCGAAGAAAGTCTCCAGCGGCCTGGGAGGAGATTTTACAAAAAGCAATGAGCTACAACAACATGTGCAGGGTTTATAAAGATTGGTTTAAATGCAGGTGAACTAGTTGAAGATCTACATTATGTTATAACTGTCCACACCGTATCACACACTGTCTGTGCCTTATTGGATAATGTACTGTAGCTGACAAAGTTGTGTCTAATTATTGCAAAAATGCCACAGAACTGGTTTGTGGTCTACTTGCAAAACTAGGCTGAGATCAAAATAGAGATCAAAATATGGGTCAAGGGAAAATCCTGCCTAACCAGTGTATTTTTGAACATCAAGTGTGTGTGTGTGTGTGTGTATGCATGTATGTACAGGCCTGTGTGAGAGTGTGCATACGTCTGTGTTTGCACTTGTGATCATGTTCACCTCTTCAGCAGGTGTCCAAACACCTCTGGCTGCTCCTGGGCTGCATGCTGCCTCTTCCTGTTGTCTCCTTGCATCCTTACACTGGCCCAGCTCACCATTTCTTCCTCCTCCTCCTCCTCCTCTTCCTCCTCCTCATCCTCCTCCTCCCCCTGCTCCTCCTCCTGCTCCCCTCTGCCTCCTGCCTCCTCCTCCTCCCCATCTGTCCTCTCATAGGCCAGACCACCCAGGGGGCTGCTGCCTGTACCCGAGGTGCCCAGCACACTGCGGTTGCTCCCGAACGCAGAGTCAGCATCTTCCTGTTCAGCCAGTAGCACCTCGTCTATGTCCGTCTCACGGTAGCAGCGTAGCGGCACAGCGTCAAGGTCAGTTTCCGAATACTTCAGGGTCCGCCGGATGATGCCGGTTTTGGGCGACACCCCGGCCATTGCCGGGGGAGGGGTAACCAGCTCCACCTCCACATGCTGCACCTCATGATTAGCTGAGAGGAGAGGCAGGGAGGTAGGGGGTGTCGGAGTGGGAGACTCACTGGAGTTACCACTAGGAGGAGCTGTGGAGGCTTCCAGGGAGTCTGCAGTTAAGGAGAATGAAACTGGTTTGAAAAATGTAGTATTCCAATGCTATTCTCTGTTCTGACTATACAGGCAACACATTTCAACTCTTTACTTGCTCTGATACTTGATCCAGCATCATAAAATACATCTAGAAGCACAGATCCTCATATTACATCCAAGTACACTGCCCCAGTGACATTGACACACTAGCCCAGCAGGGCTGCTTTGCCTTCTCCATACCATCTCCCCTAGATCCCATTCAGTTTTGGCTAGTGAAGATAGGCAGAAAAACATGAAGGTTGAAGTTACAGTTACTACAGGAAATCGTGGTGAACGTGCTCTCACTTTTCTCCCCCCTACTGGCAGCCTCCTCAGCAGGGGTCCCGAATAAAAACTCCCACTTAGCACGTGCTATCCTCTGACAGTGGAGCGAAGGCCCAGGCACAGCGCAGCCACTGTCCGTCTGGGAAAGACAGACAAAGATTTTTTCATATTTTCAGTTCATGCGGTATCAAAACGAACATCATGGTTCACAGTTTTGTGGTTTCCATTATGAGTTATTCTTACTTCATGTTTATAAGTGCAAATAATGTGTAAATAAGATTTCATCCAGTATTCACCTCACCTGTATTCCGGAGGTGGCGGCCCCGGTCTCATTACTCTGGTGACTGGACTGACTGGACTCTGGGGACACACAGTCCCGGTCCCCTAAGCTGCCCGTCACCCCACTGGAGCTCCGTGAGGACGACCCTCCCATTGCCGCGTTCTGGTCCACCTCTGGAGGCTCTTCTACCCTCTGCAGGCCTGGCTGCTGCCCTGCCCTGTATCCCTCCATCTCATCACCGCCCTCTCCATCATCATCACAACCCTCATCCTCCTCTGGGGAGTCCAAGACCACCGGTCCCAGAAGCAGGACCTCCCTCCTCCTCTGCTCGGCACGTTTCTGCTGGGCTGTGGGGCTCAGAGCCCTGCGGCTGTGCCTGGGTTGACGGACAGGGGCAGGCGCAGGGGCACCGGCAGTGCCAGGGGCAGAGTTGGGCCCAGCACCAGGATCAGGGCTTGGTCTTGGGATGCTCTCCTCTACCTGGTGCCCCCACTGTTGCCTGGATGTCCAGCTGACTGGTGCTTCTTCAACACTCTGATTGATGAAGAGCCTGCGAGCAAGCTCTGTGCAGTCCCCTCTCTCAAAACAGCTCAGGTCTCCCCTCCTGTCCGGGCCAGGGGACCAGGAGTCTCCGGTGTACTGCGGGGGCTGACACCGATGCAGGGTGGGGCTGTCCGGTGCTCTGATCTCAGCTCGGAATAGCCTGGGGTCCCTCATGGGAGAGCTGAGTTCAGTGGGAGGATGAGATGGGCGGAGGAAGTGGGAGGGGAGGCCTGGGGAACCTGGAGCCACCGTCTCTGATAGTATGGAGCTCTGATGCTGGGAGTTCTGAAGGCTGTCCTCTTGGTGTGTGTCATGATTCGTATGTGAGTTTGTTTCATGCGAGTGTGACTGCGAGATAGAGTTTTCAGGCTGGTGACAGTCAGTGTTGTCAGTTGCTGGCGTGTGTTGGCCGTTTAAAGGGATGTTCATCTTGAGTGTTTGCTGCTGACAGTGTTTTGCATTTGGAGTTGAATTGTGAAAGGATTCAGGATTTGAGCCGCTGACAAGCTCACCTAAAGCATTGTGCAATGAGGTCCTCCTTGCCTCTGTGAAAATAGAGGACACTTTGGTGGCCTCCTCTGCTAGCCTGCGGGCGACTTCAGGGCTGTGAGCTGGAGAGGAGGGTTTGCTGTCACTTAGCTGGTTCATGCCCTCAACTAGATTATTGCCAAGTTGGAGGATTGCTCCCTGGGGTGAGGTGCTTCTGTTACAGGCCCTATGAACATGTCTCTGGGTAGCTGGACTGCCTGCCACAGCTCTGTCCTGTCCTGGCCAGTGAAGAGGGCTCTGGGGCCCGACCCAAGACCCAGGCCTCGAGTGAGGAGATTTGCCCAAAGCAGACTGCCTGGACTGGGAGGAGAGCTGGTCTGAAGCTGGGCTCCGAGGCAGGCCACAAATGGCCTGGCTTCTGTCTGTGATATGGTCATTGGGGAGTGTGCAGGTGCTTTGACGCTGAACAGGGGACCCAGCCCAGGACTGGCAGCGTGGTTGTTGGTGGTAGCGTGAGGCTGGGGTGTGCTCAAGTGCATGGGCAAGTTTAATTCTTAGTAAGGGGGAGCCAAACTCCTCCACGGCCCTCTGGGTAGCTGCCCTGCCAATGGGGTCGAGGGGGGGTTGGCGAAGGCCCGGGGAGAAGGTCTGCTGGTGATTCCCTGGGGATTGGAAGGCCAGCTTGGGACTGGAGCTGCAAGAAGAATCTGGACTCCCAAACCAAACCGGGTCACTGAGTCTTTTGCGAAAGTGGGAAGGAGTTGATCTTTCCTCTCTTGTCCCTCTTTGGCAGACAGAGCTTCGAGGACTGTCCACTGTCTTCACATTGGCCTTCTCAATGTAGCTGAAGGTGACCACAGACCGCTTCCCATCACTGACCTCCTCCTCGCCAAACCTCTGGCAGCTGGAAGGTGTGTGAGGGGCAGCGACCCTCCCAGAGGAAGCTGACGGTGGGGAGTGGATGGCAGAGATTCCATCACAGGGTAAACTCTGGCGCTTGGTGAGCGTAGGGGACTGGGGGATGTTGGCTTGCTGGAGCTGAAAGCTCACAGTGTGTCTGGAGGGAGACTGGCTGTGCATGCAGTCCTGGGCCAGACAGTGGGCTGTGGATGTCTTAGTGACTGTCTGGCAGGTTGTCTGGCCGGCTAGCTGAGACAGGAGCTCTGCAGGGCCGTCCTGGACTGAGTGCCCGTGAGCAACCGCCTCTTCTTCTTCTCCAAAACCCCCTTTACCCCCGTCCTGCTCTGGAGCAGACCTCACCTCTACATACAGATGAAGGACTTTTCCAGATTGGGACATGACCTCCCTCAGTGTGTAAAGAGGATAGAGAGAGATAGAGAGAGATAGAGAGAGACAGAGAGAGAGAGAGAGAGAGGGGAAGAGAAACAAAAACAGAAACTGAAACAGACAGAGCCAGAGAGGGAGACAGATAGAGACACAAACAAAGAGATGTTTCTTCCTTGTCCTTTTCCTCTTCCTTTTATTTGTTGGTTTTGTTTTTGTTTATCTGCTGGTGGTGAATGTCAGTTTATTTTTAGACGATCTTTCTTCTCCCTCCCCGGGACGCCTGTGTGCAGAGCGGAGACACACAGGCTGAATGGACAGAGGACAGACATGCCCATGGGACACCTTCAACAGCTCTCTATTATTCATACCTGTGAGTGAGAGGAAGGGGAAGCAGTTATTTTTCTAATCCTTAAACTCTAGATACACACAGGACATCCTGGTATTTATGGTGTACACCTAACTGGATAGCGACGCCAACAGTCTCTCTTGCAGAATTCCAGAATCTCCCTCTGGGGATCAATAAAGTATCTATCTCTTCATGCCGTCCAAGTATTGCAATTATTGCATCAATTGCTACCGGTGTACATATACAACACACACAAATTGAGCCTGTTTAACAGTCTAAATGACTCCTACACAAATAACAGTTGCATTGTCTATCTTTAAGACTGCCAAAACAAGAAAGAAGCAACACTTAGCTTAACCAAAGTAGAAGACAAGTAAAGGGAGAGTGCAGTACAAAAAGATGGCAAACAGCTTATCGTCAGATACGTCCAGAAGGGTAATCCCTAATTGATGTCATGTACACCCCTTCCATTCACATAGACAGGTGAGGATGTACAAAATACAAGCTTAGCCCTAACAATACTGTGCAAGGCCAACTTACTACCACATACTGCCACATTACAGCAAAACAGTGCCTGTGGCTGATGTGCAGTATACAGACAGCCCAGGTACCCTCCACATACATTTGTAAATTTGAATTTTAAATGCACTCACTTGATGCCAGTAAAAGAGACATCACTTCTATGTCTAGATTATTGTACGCAGGGTGTTTCACTGATAAAAAGCCCAAAGCTTCTATTACAACTGATTCTGGCTTTGAAGCTTTCAGATAATTGATTTTGAGGGGCTTGAGTGAAAATGCCTCAGACCCGCTGTGCCCTTCTGTGTTTATAAGCTTAGCAATGTACTTCTTTCTTTTGCAAAGAGACTTCTCCTGAACAGCAATTAAGTCTGAGCATCTATTTGTCTGGATTGAAGCATTCAGCTATTAACATGCCGTTCTTGGTCAGTCTTTGTTCTTTGGTTAGCCAAGAGACGTTTTTGAAAATTCATATTTGACTGAGGCCACCTTTCTACAGATATTGTCCATAAATATGATTATATTCTGCTATCGTACTGATATTTTACTTAAATATGGTCACTTTGTGATATTCAGCAGATATTTTATATAAATATGGTAGCTGATATCCTACAGAGAGTCGTGAAAAGAAAGTATATGCCATCCAAGAACGTCTGGAGGTCTGATAATCTTTCTACATTAGCCGGTTTGGGCTGTAAACCACATGACAATCAGCAGGTACTGCAGGTAGGTATCAGTGATTGGGCCTTGAATAGCCTGTATCAATTATCCTCTCTGGGATATATATTGTCATGTAATGAGGTGTGTAGCTGTTACTTTGTGTCAGAGAGAACCGTGAGCTCATCCTGTCGGGGGAGGAAGCAGGAAATTATCCCTCACTTCCTCCTCTGCTCTCTGACTCACCAATGATAAGATGACCTGGTTACACTGCTTCATTCAAATTCTGAATGAAACAACTCACAGCTCAGTATTCAGTCTGACATTAAGCTAAGAGGTTTAGAGATAGCGGAGGCTTGAAAAGAGTCAAGGAAAATTAAGATTTTATTTTATTTTCAAGATTCAATTTGACACTGATGCAGCAGGCAGGAAGGAAACCAATGAGTTGGTGTATGGGGTCTGTTACTGCTTCCTGAAAACATACATTTCTATGGTAGCAGCTTATTCAGCCTGTCAGTGCTCACATGTCTCTGTCAACTCATATCTGTCAAATCTCAAAAGTTCTCTGACAAGTCAAACACCAGCCTCCATGAAATGTTACTCTTGGCACAGGACACCCAGGGTGCACAAAAAAAATCATGCACTAAAGACCAAACTCTTATCACAGAAGCGTCTTAATGTTTATTCTCTTTTTAATGCACAGCCTGAGCCACTTTCTCTCTTTGTTGAGCAAAATCCCTTGACAGTTTCATAACTCAACTCAGCTGAATACTGCCCAATTGTCAGCATTCTGTTTATCTTTCATGAAAAACGATGTTCTCTGCCAATAATGCCATAGACAACAGATCTCTCATAGAAGAATCACTCAGAGGAGGACGGTGAACTCCATACTGCTGCCAGCAGCGACAGATTGGAGTTGCCTTATGGTAACAGTGGGAGAGAATGTGTGTTGCAAATTGAAGTTGACAGAACAAAGGGAACTTGTGTGAGACTTGGCACGCAAGGCGAGCAACTTTCCCCCCTCTGACCCCAACTGACTTGTCTGCCCTCACTTCAAATTAAGCAAACTCAATCTCAAATTTTGAACCTGACATTTTTTTTTTACTGGCTCTTTATTATTTTACCTAGCATTTTTCAATCTCATCTAATCACTGAGTCACAGTAATATTTGTTACGCTGGCATTGACCCTTTCCTCACTGTTGTCCATGTATATAGCTAATTAAGCTTATTCTACTGCCCTCACTGTCAGTTGCTCTGGATAATAAGAGTGTCAGCTAAATGCAATGTTTCTCTCTCTCTCTGTCTACATTTCACTCCATTTGTCACACTGTATCTTTTATTTTCACACCTTAACTGAAAGGAGCTACTGTCCCCAGAACTAAGGCCATTCAAATAAGGCCTTTCTCCAGTTGTTGGTAGCCCCATCAGGCCTCATTGTCTAAAGGGTGTGAAGAGGACGAGTGTCTCCATGGCAGCGTCATAAATGGGAAGGGGCTTGTCAAGCTCGGGGACGAAGCCATTTGAAACCATTTGTCATGTTTGTAGCCATGCGGAGACAAAAGCTGTAAGCCTACACATTGCTGGTATTGATTCTGGAAAGAGCTGATGGGCCTGAACTTCATTCGTGCCCCTGTGATCCATCATTTCATCAGCTGAGACAGATGTGGAGAGAGAGAGAGAGAGACAGAGAGAGAGAAAAAGAAAGACAGAAGCAGACAGAAAATGAGAGTGTAAACTGGAGAGATAAAAGGAGGCAGACTGAGAGCGAGAAACACAGAGACAGACAGTGAGAGCAGCAGTGAGAGAGATAAAGTGAGAGAGGATGAGAGAAATATGTATGTGAGGATGAGAGTGAGTGGTGCTGGCAGTGAGCCAGAGTGATGGGAGTGTAGATTTACAGGAAGGACTGTGGTAGGAGCGGTAACATGACTACAGACCTTATATAAACAACTCAACCCTGTTTTCAGACCAGATGCCTGACAGAGACGAGTGAATCAGAATCAGACTCGCTTTAAATCATCAAGCAAAATGAATGTACAGGCGTGCGTATGGCAAATGTTAAAGGGATTTGTCTGAGCAGAGACGGATTGACAACATAATAACACACTGAGATACATGGATGAAGGGCAAACAGATGCAGAGCAAACGGGCAGCGCAAGACGCACAGCAATACATAATCACATAATAATCCAACATTCAATTGATGTCCTCCTCCTCCTCCTCTGCCTCCTCTCCCTCATCCATACCATAATCCCAAGTGCTGCAGTGCTACCCTTGAAAGCCCTGTTTCCTGAGAGCCGTCCAAGTTGGCACCGGCGCTGGTGGGGTATGGGCACACTCCAGCAACACCACTACCGCCGTGCCAGGAGTCACAGCCGAAGCAGATCATTACCACTCGCCACCTGCCACGCTCCGCCCGATTTACTGTACAGTAACACGTCAATCACTTGAATTAGCTGAACTGAATTAGCTCGTACGTTAACTGTTAAACATTCCCTGCAGCTTACCTCCTGTTACTGAACAAGGGAACATCTCTGCACTGCATTAATAGTGGCGCCTTGCAACGTGGGTGATCTAAGAATTTAATTTAATATAAGTCACACTGGATAAGAGCTACAGTGAAATGCTAAAGTATTTCTAAACTGGTGAAAAAAAATGTTGAACTGAATCAATCAGTAGTTAAAATATATTGATTATCCCATTCAGTCGTCTTTCCTTCATCTCCTAAGAAATGTTTCTCCTAAAACCCCCTTAGGAGCAATGAGGAGATGACAGAGAGAGGAAGTATTCATGAGACTCTATGAGATCAATGTGAAGATGCTAACGTGACATGTATGATGATAATAAGCTCCTACTATATAGCTGTGCCCCGTGGCTTCAATAGGAAAATGCAACAGTACTGAGTTGTCTTTGAGATCTTTCTCTAATCGTACGGTTTACCAGAGTTAAATAAGACAGATCATTTGGCGATCTCTTGTTTTGATCAGAGTGAGATCAAAGCAAGTGGTGGTTATGTGGTTGAATTTGAGAAATAGTAGAAAATGTCTTTAGTCTCATCTTATTCTTAAAAAGAGCTCATTTGTGTCTACGAGACATAAAGGTATATGATATATCTTCTTAGATTTTGCTTTCTTCACACCTGGGAGCTGCCCAGTACAACAACACTGAAGGGGTAAGTGCCTTGCTCAAGGGCTTACTGAGGGAGGGGAGAGTCACTTGACGTCTCCAACCCAGATTTTCCCAGCTGG
Source organism: Hoplostethus mediterraneus (assembly GCA_034670385.1). Lineage (NCBI taxonomy): Eukaryota > Metazoa > Chordata > Actinopteri > Trachichthyiformes > Trachichthyidae > Hoplostethus > Hoplostethus mediterraneus. The sequence goes on along the minus strand of JAXDDW010000011.1, from coordinate 4,178,591 downwards.
TTAAGGGAGATTCAAAGCTTCCACTCGGAAGCTCGTTTTTTATAACCAATAGGCCACCGCTGCCCAACACTGATGACTCATCCTCTTTTTGTCCTCCTGGGTCACAATGGGATGCGATTACACACACACACACACACACACACGCGCGCACACACACGCGCACACGCGCACACACGCGCACACACACACACACACACACACACACACACACACACACACACACACACACACACACACACACACACACACACACACACACACACACACACACACACACACACCCCCCAACAGGGCAACAGACACAAGGGTAATGTTGCAGTCCTCCTATAGATAAACCCCATCGGATCTACAGGATGAGCATTTATGAGTTAAATCAAACCGTTAATTAAACCCAAGTCAGCGTGTGCAGCTCTAATATTACTCCCCTGGATACGACGGTGGGGCTCACGCTAATATTAGATCCTGGCTTGGTTGTTGCTGGCGCTCTGCCCTATGAGCAGCTATGATTTCAACAGCATGACAGGTTGTGCAATTTACCTAGATTAAAGCCCAGCGAGACTAAGGGGTTTCTTATTAAGTTAATGGGTGATAAGGGATATTCAGCCACATCCGTAGCGTGAGATGGACCCTTTTTCCCGCATCCCTGAATCACACTGATCGACGGGCCTATTGATTTCTCCACAGATAATATTTGGCTACATCATCGCTGGCACAGCTGCCTACTCATGCACATTCTCAAGACACGAGCGAGGGCCGGCTGTCACACCCAAAATACACCGCTCAAACTCAGTGAACCTCCATTCATTGCTGTGCGGAATCAGAACCAAGCAGGCAGTGACAAAAGAGGGGAAAGTGAAATTAAAGAGGCAAGTGACGTCAATATTTATAAATATGACTTTGTTTGGATTTGATACAAGGCTATCTCGCTCTCTCTTGCTGACGCTGTCTTCAGAGACAAAAGACGTTGGTCCTCTGACTCATGCAGAGGTACAAAGAAGTGTGTGTGTGTGTGTGTGTGTGTGTGTGTGTGTGTGTGTGTGTGTGTGTTGAAGCCAGTTAGCGTGAGAAAGAGGGAGAGAAAGATGCACACTCCAACAGAGGGAGACACTGATGGAGGCAAGGAGGAGGGGAGAAACCACCACATGACGTTGGCGCCAATACAAGCTACTCCCCCATCTCCATCAACTTGCATTGTTAAATGAAGATTGACAGATCAAGAGGAGACTGAACAAATAACAACACAGGTAGGATGGGCTACTGAAACCACTGGGAGACTTTTATTGCTTTAGGCTTTCAATGGAGAGTATCGTTGTCTCTTTTACTGTTTCAGCACCATCCATGCTAAGTGTCACTCAGCAGTGCAGTATTCACCTATATTGATTTAAACAGCATCACCATTATTGACAAGTGGATAGGATTTCTTTCCAATGGGTGGGTGGTGGTGAAAGTTAACACAGACCAGACTCTCCATTTCACAAATCTGTTCAAATGTGTGCTCCATTGTTATTGGTCACCTCGTAGGCTGTACTCCTCTCCTAGCCAGCAAATGCATGATAAAAAAAACAATTGAGTCCTTGGAGACCTGCTGAGACGTGACCAACGCAGGACACTTCGGTTCTCCGGGAATACGAAGGGATGTGATAATCCAAGCGACGTCTACCCACCAACATCTTCAAAATCTCACATCTTAGAGAATAATGGGGAGACAACTCAGGTTTCAGAGTAAATCAGCAACACTTTTTTTTTTCCTCAAGAGATGACCTTGCTCACCCCGCTATCTCTGGTCATGTTCTACAGAATGGGCAGATTACTAGACGTCATGAAATGACAGCAGCTTACTGGCTCTGATAAAGACCTGCAAACTATCAGGACCCTTTTCTGCCGTCTGAAAACAAAAGACCAGAGAGACTTTAAACACAAATGCAACGATAGTTTCCATGGGGGAATCTCAACAACCATATTACACACTTCGTTTTATGTTTGTAAGGGTTCATCAACAGGGACTCGTCAACAGGGACGGAGACTTTGTTTGTTGTGGGGCTCGAACCTGTGACTTGCCACTGTGACAGTCTCTTTAACTGCTAGACCTTATGTGGCTACTGGTATCCATCCATTCTTCCATGTAGTGTATATTCACAGATGTCTACTATTTATCTACCATAGTTTCAATGTGACATGAAGGCTATATGCTGCACACACAAGGAACAAAAACAAGGGTGACATTACACACACATTATACAAAATATGGGGGTCCCACTTTTTCTTGTTCCTTAAGTTAAACAACATGACATGCACATCTGTTTCCTCAGTATTTCTTTATCTTGACTGACCCACGCTGCAATTTAATACAGCCAGTAGAGACAGGAGACAGTAGCAGCTATATTTTCACTACACACACACACACACACACACACACACACACACACACACACACACACACACACACACACACACACACACACACACACACACACACACACACACACACACACACACACACACACACACACACACACACACACACACACACACACACACACACACACACACACACAAATCTTTCCTCTCCTCCCCGCTGCCTTCTGTCTCCACCTCACACTCACCTGTCCTCCTCTCCCAGCTGCCTCATCCATACAGGATTTACACCTCCCACATGACTTCTCTCGTTTCGCGCTTTCTGTTCTCCCTCCTTCCTTCCTTCCTTCCTTCCTTCCCTCTCTCCTTCTCCTCCTCTCCTCCTCCTTCCAGTAAGGCAGACCACTACAGACAGGCTCCCCTGTTAGCAATGCTGGACCAGCCCACCCCCCTCCCCCTTTTGGCCACACACCCAGCCAATTAGCACGCTCACATCACCTAACCCCGCCCTCTTTTCCTGTTTCCTCACATACATGCTGAGGCAGCGTAGTTTGTAGTGGTGCTGTGCTGTCGGGAGTCAATGAAGAAGGCAGGGGGCGTTAAAAGACATGGTCTGTTGGAACAGGGCGCTCCAGTACAAAGTGGACCCCCCCTCCGTGTGGGCTAGGGTTCAGAAAAGTGTTGGCAGATGTGAGTGGACCTGAAAAACAAAAGATATGGATGAAATTGGACATGTGGTGTGGTCTGTCGGGTGGCAAAGCATGTGTGAATCCCTCCTCCCAAATGATTCCAGTGGTGTAGTGGTAAATAAAAAGGTGGGTGATTTAGGAACTCCAATTGGTCACCATATGATAATAATAATAAACGTTATTTGTATAGCACCTTTCATACAGAATGTAGCTCAAAGTGCTTTAACAAATTGGCACAGCACAATTAAAAATTAAAATTAAAACTAGAAAAGAAAAAGAAAATAAAACAATGAATAACAATAAAAATAACAAGAATAACAATAATAATAATACAAATAATAATAATACAAAATAATATGACATGAAATAATATGAATATGATAAATAATATGAATAATATGGCATACAACCACCACTATTAAAAAAAACCCTCATATATTCACAACAATATTAATGTACATACTATTTTCTGAAAAACTTACACCAGTAAGATACTACTTCCTATAATTCATGCTATCATTAATATGATTAAAATGTGTATCAGCCTAAAATATGGGTCAACACAAATAAAAAGGCAAGCACACTACACTGTCCAGGAAACAGAAAAGATAGAAAAAAGATAAATGATAGAGTCTACCTGTTTGTGCCTTTTAGGTACATACCCCCTTTTATATTGCATCAGATTTACCCCTTTTCTCCTGGGAGTGCCTTATGCTGTATACCTACATACCCTATACCAAATCCTTTAAGTATAAATGAGCATTACTCTACATTGATGTATATAGATGTACATATGAACAGTTTTTTTTAATAATTCAACAAAGTATAGAGTAACATCACAATAGTTGCTCTTAATGTTGTACCAAGAAGTATTCTGAAGTATGACTATGTGACAAAAACTCATGGGAAAACGTGGTCTCAAGGAATACGACGAGTGACGGCTGTGAGACCCCGCTATGATGTCTTCAAAACCTTCTCAGGCTCTGAAAATATCAGAGAGAGAGAAAGAGCACGTTCTCACTGCTCTGAAATATTAAAGAGACTCGCTGCAAGCCTTGAATCAACATTTTTTCACTTTCGTTCTCTCCATCCTCTGTTCACGTGAAGTGTACATACATGTTCACTCAGTCGTTATGACAACATCCAGATTGAGGTACACAGGCACCTATGGACTCCGATCTTCAAGTCCCTTATTTATGACCAAATTCAAGCCAAAGCCACTAAAGCTGCACTACGTAAAAATACAGCTGGTTTTTTTAGCCTAAGTCACAAACTGGCACTGCAACAGAAAAGAGCGTCCCACCCCCCCTGATTGAGACCCTGTTTGGATAACAGACACAAACCTGATATTTCTACCCCATCTCTCTGTTCTGCCTGCCTACGTGTCCATCAATGCGTCAGTCTGTTTGACCGCCTGTTTTTCAGTATATCTGTCTGTCTGATGTGAAATGTCAGAGTGAGTGACCATGAGATACCCGATGCACGTAGGGAGGATATGTTCCACAACAGGATTTACAACTACTGATAAAGTGTAGCCTTCAGAACTATAACTTGCCCCTCCTCCTCTCACCAAAGCGGCCCTTCGGTGATCCAAAAACAGCAACCATGTCAACATGATAGACCTTCAAATCAACCCTTTAGTGAGTTGAAAACTTGCCAGGAAGGCTTTGCCGATTGCTAGTGAAAAAAAGAGCTATGATTCAGACGTCTTGTGGTGTATCAGTAAAGTTCACCAAAAAAGTATCTAAATTATTGGTACAATAAACACGGTGAGGGATTTAGGACTTTAGGACGCTTTTGTAGCATAATATTAATATTTACAAATTCAATCAATTTGAAAGTGAAAATAATATGTCTAAGTATACATGTTAGATATTAACAGTTTTTTCTTTGATTGTAAATCCTCAACTGTATTCCTCATCCCGCAGGTAGATATAAAAGTAATATTCATATGAATCCGTAATATTGAAGTCTGTTCTGGTACTCTCTATCGTCGATGATTGTGATTCAACAGGTTACACAGGTTATGAAAGTTTTTACATTTGCTGACACTTGGCACACAGGAAGTGATGCCAGTGATGTTTTCAGTTTCCGGCAGAGCAGAAGCAGAACTTTGCAGTTTGCATTAGCAGCGATAGCCACCATGGCTGAACAGACAAAGAAAAGACCAGTGCCGACAGAAACTAAACTTCATCAACATAAAATCCAAGCAAAAAGTCGTCACAGTACTGGCCACACTGATTGACAAGTGATCTCTGGGAAATGCAGTGCCAAAACTCCACAGTAATGACTGCTTAGCACCAAAGAGCATTAAAGTGTCTAAAAAAACACCAAGGAACTTGAAGATTAGCACTTTAAAATGAAAAAGTTGTAGCTTCCACCGCAGATGTCAGCACTGTGAGGCAACTGGGCATCTTTATCCTATGACCTCTAGTTAGCCTTGGTGCGGGCAGCTCATTTATCTAAATAAACCCCCGTCTGGGACGTCAGCGAAATTGCTGTGTCACAGCAGTCAACATACAGTACCCTCTAATGTTGGGCAAAGGATCACGTCTGGCTCTGAGTAACAATATCAGCTAATCCTGTTCTCTAAGACGACAGAAAACGGATCAGACAAACTAAAGCAGCTTATCTTTTACTCATAATACCTTGAAGGGTTTGGAGATGTTTGGCAACTACACACCTCTGCCAGGGGATTCATCATCACTCTGTATTTACTCTGACAAAACCTGCTCTTCCGAGCCTGTGCTCTGGCCCAACAAAACAATAAGATGAACAGTGAACAGTTTGGCAGCTGCCTAATCACACGGCATTTCTCAGTGCAGCGGTGCAGCATCCATAACCAGTGGAAATGATGGGCAACTATCACAACCAGCCCATCTCTGCAGACTGCACCAACCACACCAAGCCAGCTTTTACCTTATAGCAGTGTCAGCACTCCTGAAGCAGATGCAGATGAGAGCTTTAAAAGCAGTGGGGCGCTCAGCGGCCTGTAACACACTGTATGAAAACAAACTCTGTAGCATCTATTCTTGACCGCTGTTCTATTTTACACAAATAACGTTAAGGACAATCAAATTAAGGGATTACGCTGATTGCATCCACCACTGTGACAATCTTTGCTGGTGCACTTGAGAGTCCGACAAAGACAAACAATGTCACTCATTGATCGATGGGGTTTTAAAAATAAACGTCCTTAACGTGACAAGTAGCAAATCAAGATCGGATCTTCTCAATCTCTTTGTTCATCTCTCTCCATCCCCTCACTGTCTCTCTCCACTTATGTGGTCAGGAATATATCTTACTTAATTCATCATAACTGAATAATGAGATATGAAATCTGGGGACAAATCATGAAAATCTAATTTAAAATGTTTACAGGACATTCATTCTTCAATACTACTACTAATAATAAACCTCTTGGAAACAGATATACTGTATATTATGTTATCAACTATGGCTAAAGACTTTGAGTGGGGCATTGTGGCTATCAAGCAGCAACCTAAATCAATTACTGGCAATGAAATGTTACTTGACAAACAGCCTGTGCCAAGAGCGAAGCCTAAATCTCCATACTGATTGCACGTCTCTCCCTGACCGGCTTGAGGGTCTGACAAAATGGTATGAGGAGGCATTTCAGCATGTAACAAGGAGAGAGCGGCCCTACAACAGATTTGCGTTTCATTAATCACACAGGATCCAGGCCACTGCAAAGCGCTCCATCTGCAACGCAGCCAACACACAGAAAGAGCCCCACAGATTGGAGCAGCAAGCAGCAGACCACTCATTACAGGGAAACACAGCAGGATTGTAAAATGCTAACGCTCATCACACAGGCTCACTACTATCCAAATGCTAACAAGCCCCTTTCATTGCCAACACTCTCGCCTCCTAAATACTCCCACTACCACACCTCCAAAACATATTTTTGGCTTTCACCGCTGCTTATTATGAATGGCAAATCCACCATAAAGCTCTTTATTATACTTACACTGATTTTAGCGTTACTTTCTAAAGTTCCTCTTTTCTACCTTTATTAGTTTAACACAAAAAGAACAACAAGAACCGAAAGAAACTGATGAAAAAGAGTGAGGCGGTAAGCATGGGCTAGTGAGAGGGAGCAAAGAGTGGGAGAGTGTAGGAAGAAACAAAAACAAATACGTGGGAAGGAGGGAAAAAAAACACAATCTCTCAAGACCACTCCAGTCACTAATGCTGTTTTCTCAGCACATGAGAAAACAGCATGAGGAGGGAAGGTGGGCCGACCATACAATCTTCCAGTGAGAATTGATCGAGACCCAAACATTGTTAGCTCTGAACACTCTCTTATCCAAACTCTCACACATGCCATCAGGCCATCAGCTGTTGGATGCAGTCTATCTCATTCCCGTATATTTCTTCCATTTATCCTCCGATCACGTTTTTAAACCTGCTCATACCCCGGAGATGTTGAGCAATTTGTAATGAATTATCCAAGAGATTGAAATTGATTACCACTGTCATATAGACTGCATGGTGAAGGATTGAAGTGATATATTATATATGAAGTTCAATGTATGACGCTGATGATTCACAATCATTTATAGATGATCGTGATCATTATGATTGATGTTGCTGGTTAATGAAACAAACACACACTGAACATTTTAAAGATTTCTATGTTCATTTCGCTGCTGTGACTTCACATGGATTGGAGGAGTTAATTCCTGCTCTGATAAGAAGACCTGCAAAGGTGATGGAGTCTGTATGGTTTTGGTTTTCTCTCTCTGTCCAAGAGGGGTGAGCATAGAGTCTGTTTCTACCTGAGCTATCCAATCACTATAGCCCAGAGGAAGAGGCTAGACCGAACCCCAGATGGGGATTCATAAACTGCAACAAATGAAGACAAAATGCTTCCAGCTGCCCTTGGCGGCAGGGAACGGCTCGGCTCTCAGGCTAGGAGACATTTGACAGGGTCTTTCAAATGGTCATGTGACCCCTGTCCCCTAGCCGCAGAGAAGAACAATCTCTCTCTGCAGTCATCAGCAGCAGAATACATCATCCTACATTATACAGCCAATATCGTCTCAAATAGATCCATTCAATGAGTATTCACCTCTATACCACATTTCATTCTTTGTAATATCCTGGATTGAAAAGGTTGTCCTTGTGAATGCAATGTAACAATGATAGGCTCTCAAGCCTGTTGAGCCAAGGGTCTACAGGACATCTACAGGACAAATAAAACAACTATGACAGTGTCTGACATCATGATTCCCTCTTTGAACATCTGTTCACTTTAACAGGAAAATGCACACCAGCTTGTCATCTTTCAAAATGAACAGTACATTGGGCTTTGAAAAAAAAAAAATCATGGATATCCCACATTCATTTGATGCAAAAACTACATGTGACATCGTATTATGGTTAAGACGTGTCTCTGCATTCACCTGTGTGCGTCTCCGGTGTTCAGGTGCAGAGGGCCTTTGGAGAAACTTATTTAAAATCTTCTCACGTACAAGACACACGTTACAGACGGATCAGTCCAAATGGCAACTTTTCCCAGCCAAGGGCAAAACTTACTGAGGCTACACCGGCTAGCAATGGCACACGAAGATGAGTCAGTGACAGCAGTGTTAGCGAACGATGCCCTATATAGTGTATGACCTTTCTGCTGGATGCGTATCCCACAGGTCGGTGAGGATGGCTGATATCTCTGTGATGCAGTGCACCGTGGCTCAACTTGTGCACTTCGTTCCCGGAGACACACGCCACCCAACGCGCTATACGCTAAACCTAAAAAACGCGCAGGAAACAGGCGCCTCTCCCGGTCATATCCGCGTTAAGTGTCTACTTACCAGGGAAAAAAACACCTGCTGTTATCTTCGGAGATTGGCGATACCGGGTCGTAGCATTGCCTACCGGGTGCCAGAGATGATAAGATGCGGTTGCAACGCCGTTTGCTGCAGGCAACACGCTGATAGTGCCACTGCAGTCCACATTAATCCGCTTCCTCCAGCTCCTTTGGTATGTATGTGTGTGTGTGTTGGGGAGGAGGAGGAGGAGGAGGAGGAAGGGGGGGGGGGGGGTGTACGTCTGTTTCACGTCAGGTTGAAATAGACGTGATGCTGGATAGTCCTGAAACGGACAGCTCCTCGTGCCCTCCTCGGGTTATTACTACCCACCTCAACATAATCCCAGCCATCAAAACACCTAACACACACACGCACACACACACACACACACACACACACACACACACACACACACACACACACACACACACACACACACACACACACACACGCTCTCTCTCTCTCTCTTTCTGTCCCTCCCTATACCGGCTTGGGCATGCCCAGTCCCTGCCTCCTCTTTAGCAGCAGTTATCACTTGCAGGTACGACAAGTTATTCAGGTAGAACCGCGTTCGCCTCACAGACAGGCTGCAGCATTAAAGGGAGACCGATCTCCACATGCCTACCTGGGAGTATTTTTGCAAGCAACCTAGGCGTCTCTACCTCCTGTGGGGTGGTGACTCTCATTGGTCACAAATCTCGGTTTGATTGTTCTGTTGCTCGAGGTGAAGAAGGTAGTCATCATATGTGAAAAAGGAGAGATTTTAGGACATTTTTAGGGCAACACCCACTGTCACACCCACTGTTTTATTCTGGTGTCTCAGTAACACATTGCTCTATGATTTAGGGGATGCTGAAAACGACCCATCAGAGTTTCCCACAATGTTGCTGTGTATTACTGGTTGTTTCTGTGGGCTAACGAACCCATCTAGCATTCTCTTTGATCTGGATGTCAAAAAAAAGCAATACCCTGAGGCAATGCAGATGAGCGATTTTCCCATCAGTATATTTTTCATTATGCTTTCCTTCCTTCTAAACCACAGTGATGGCCATGACTTTAAGAAGAACTGCCCACTTACATTGCCTTGAAATATACTCACCAGTAGCTACAAAGATTTGAACAGTTGTGTCCATTAGCCAGTAATGAATTCCTGCTATAATCCCTTGGATCTCAGTCTACTCTAAATGGAATCTCAGTGCTGTATTGCATGCAGGTCAACAGAAGATGAATAGTCGGGACACTGGTAGGTCAGTGCACCTGGCTGGGACACCATCCTCAACACAATCCTCAAATTTGGCTAGGTGAGGTGAGGCTTCAAAAATATACAAACCACCTTTGCCTCTGGGGTTGCACAGTATACACGCAATTTTTTTTTCTTTATTTCAGGTAAAGCTACCCTATTGTGATCTCACCAACAATTTGTACATTTTTAAATATGTATTGTAAGCAAATCATCGGTTTATGGGACAAAGTTGGAATAGTAGCAGATGATCAGATGTGACTTTTTGAGATGGACTGTTTTCAGAGAGGTTTGGAAATTTGAATGGGGTGATGATGTTACTGGTGGAGGACGTTAACTGTGATAGATCCATAACTGTTGGGTTCCACCTCCTTGTGTTCCTCTACAATGGACAGTATAGGAGTGTTTTTTATTGTTATGGTTAACCGGAGTAGAATGTATTTCCAAAAATCCTCCAGGACTCCAGGACCATCAACATAGATAACACATAAGCTACCATGTTACTTTCCAACTCAAGTGATATATATTTTTTAAAGTATATATTGTTTTGTACAACAGTCACAATAGATTTGTGGCTTCTTATTAAGAAGAAAGAAAGAAAGTGAAGCAGTTTGCAGATGGTGTCTAAACTGTCACTATATCTTTTAAGCCTAAAAATGTAGCTGAATGTGAATGTGATACTTAGCTCAACAACTTCCTTTTCTGAGCAGTGTGTGTTTTTATCTTCTTCAACTCACCACACAGTTCCCAAAGTCGGGTCCAAGGACTGCCAGGGGTCCCCAGCAAAATTAGGAATTTTATCATTTCAGTTATTTCACTCCCTGGCAGGTTACACAATGAGAGAATGTATAAGGTTGGTTGTTTTGTTCATAGGTTTTACTCTCACTGCCGCTGTCATCTCCTCACCTACAGTATAGACAGTTACAAAATTCTGTACAAAATCATATACAACAATAAAAATCTTCCCAGATGGGGGTTCATAGGGACAACTCTCATTAAATGATACCCCCAAACACATGCACATACACTGCCATCTGTTGGCAGTGAGGGAGGCTGTACTTGGTGCAGATAGACCGAAGGGCAGCAGCAGAGGTTGATTCCCATTTGTCTCCTCTTGCCAACAGCCCCAGCCAGGTGACTGGTAAAAGGTACACTGTGGAGCGGTGTTCTCACTGTCACAGCCTGCTTTATCTCTCTCTGTGTTCTCTAGTCTAGTCTAGTCCTCTATTCCATGCCCACACTTCATTCAGACATTCAATCCTATTTTAGTGTATCATTCAAGCAGGAAGCAGGATTATTTATGTGGAAACTATGGTCTTGCTTATTTCCACAACATCTATAAAAAACAACAACAAGATACTACCTTTCAGTATGATTCACATACATTACAATAGCTCTGAACTTTGTCCACAAGATGGTGCTATGCTCATTCTTGTCCCTCAGTATTCCTAGTCTTGCAGCAGCTCAGTTGCTCCTCTTTCCTCCAATATTTTTCAAAATCTTTTTTAAGGAAATAGAGTTTCCCCACATTTTCAAGATAAAACAAATCTCTATCCAATAAATTGACAGTGTACATATAAGCATGTAAGCAATATCAGAATATATTGGTGGTTGGGTCTTCCTTTGGTGATCACCGACTGGAGTTCACAGTTCAGCCACCTGTTAGTTTCCCACTGCATTACTGACATTATTATTATTATTGCATTATTACAGCTCTCACATTATAAGTCTCATCAGATAGTGAGCCAGGGACATTTCATTAGCTATTTACAGTTAACCACTGAGCTGTGAATGCGGAAGTGTCTTATTTCTTGCTTTTAATCACAAGCAAAATGTAAAATAATTGAGAGGAACTATGTAAAATGAGAGAAACGTTTGAGGTCATAGTACAACGCCTTTCCATTTGTATCAGGTACTTCTGGCTCCCAGTGCAGCATGTTCATAACCACACGCCTGATAGTAAACCTCACCAGATGTAAATGACTCATTGCCCTTTTGCACAGAAAAAGAAATTACTGATAGTATGACCGCACATACACACAGCCAGTAAAGATAAGGAAAACCTTACCACACTGAGGTGTGAAGGTAATATGTGGATGTTACAGGGTACAAATATGTAAGGAGTTGTCAGGATTTAATAGATTGTAAGACTGAACTAAAGGTTACATGGGATAGGTTTATTACCTTGGAGATACAAATACAGGCTCCAATGTCAAATTTTATTCATTCAGAATTCATGATTGCCTAGTCAGGCAGTAGGCTTTTGCATATATATATATACATATATATATATATCAATACTTTTGTGATTTACTAATGGTGGTTATGATGCTCTATAATTAATAAAGACCGAAGGTAGTTTGCCCACCCTTTTATACCACGACCTCACCGATCTGGAAGGACCAACTGGTCTTAAATGGGAGGGGATTAGGTCAATGCACCCAACGTCACCCATCACTACATGAACAACGTCATAGATAAGCTCCGCCTCCTATGGCTCATCATTTCTTGTTCCCTCTCGGCTCGTGGGACCGAATGAACGTGCTCCTTGATGTGCTTGATGTGTTAAGCCACAGAGAGTTCGAGAAAAACACCGGAAATAGCAGATTTACCGTCACAATAAAAGCGTGATAATTGTCACCTAACTGGGTTGTAAAGAACTACAAAATTCGTAAACATTTGTATTGTTATTTACCACAGATACCGCCATGAATATATTATTTATCTTCGTTTCGTATTAACTACCCGAAACGTTGCAACAAATGGTCCACACTACGGCTTTTATTTTGAAAGTTCTAATCGGAAGTTTTATGTTTAATTCTACGTAGAATGACGCTGGAGTGCGAGTGTGACAGTGGGGAAGTGCATCTGGCACCGCATCCTCCCTTTGGACCCCCACCGGTAGCAATTCAGTCAATATCAGCTGGATTCGGACCGCAGTGAAGCAGTCGCTTTTTGTAAACTGTTTGGTCGGATTTATTTTTTTCTCTGCAAACCGTTGAGAACGCCCAGGCCCCCAGTTTGGAGGAAGAATAGCTAAGATATGGAGATATCAAAAATGAACGTGAGTGAGCACAGTTCCCCGCCAGTAGAGTACGATTTCGAGCGACGTTTCGACGAAAGAGAGGCTCTGGAATGGATGCAAGAAAACTGGTAAGTCACATCTGGAGGAAAACTATCTTAACGACATGCAAAAAAAAACCAAAACCCGGCGAGGTCCTCCCCCTTCCTCGACCGACTGGCGGCGGGCTCCATCTGGTCCATTATGTCCTGTCAGGGCTGCACGCCCTGCAGGACCGTGAGATTGTTTAACCAATTTGGTACGTTTGCTTATCTTGTTACATCTCCGTCCACAAAACTGGTGTAATGTAATGTTGGTATTGAGGATGTAACTGGCGAATGGCCGTGTAACAAATTGGGAAAGCCCACTTTACCGCTTCTATTCAAATGTCCTTGAGGATGCATGATACGACCGCTTGAACTTCATCTCTGCTCCCATAGGCCAGGCTTGGTCTGATGAAAGCTGACAGTAGCCTGATCAAAAATACCATTCAATTTTCATTTGATATGCTATTCTTTACACCCAACTAATCAGCAATTACTGAATATATGGAAAAGTTACTGTTGGCTTGGTCTGAATTTACCAAAGGAGTAATTACATATTCTTACACAAAAAAAGAGGAAACAGACTGACCAGAGATGTTAAACAACTAAGCTTTCAACCACAGCTCATTCAGGTGCCTTCCCTTGAGAAATAAAATGGGTGGTGAAGAGGGAGTGATTCTTGTCCTCAGTGAACACACTGCCAAGGAAACCCAGTAACACCGTATTACTGCTGTGTTTCTGTTTCAGAATCAAGCAAGCTGTCACATTTTGACTGTAAAGCCCAGAAAATGTGCAGCAGCAGTCAAACTCATCCCGTTTTTTGCCCTCTCAAGCCTGAGATCGAGCTCCACAAGTTGGTAGGATAGTGCAGTCTGGGTACCTCAAGAGTAACAAGCGAAAAATACCAACGATGCTTTGCTGGCATTTGACATCCACACCTTCGAGGTTGTGATTAATGGGCCTGCTGCAGCATTTCTTTCTGCTGATTAGCCAAATAACTAAGCTGTAAAGGCTGACGATTTTGCCTTCAGACAGCATTTACTCCTTCACATATCCTTTCCCTTTAGTCTCTCTGCATTGGATGTGAGAAAGACGCAAGGGACTAAGAGGGGGGCTTGAAGAGAAAAGGAAATGCGATGAGAGAGAAAGAGAGATGAGTGATCAGAGTAGTCCACATATTTTAATGATCCGCTTCTCGACCTGCTCCATCTGCTTTACTGCCTGTATGTATCTGTCATATCATGTATCTTTCCCCCTCCTCTTCATCGTCACCCATCATAACTTTCTTCCTCTTATTTCTTGATTTGCCGAAGATGCACACTTGTGCAGGCGTACACACACACACACACATACACATACACACACACACCGCTGGAGAGAGTTATTACGGGAACCAGGTATCACATTACACCAGGCAACTACAGTTTACAGAGAGGGAGTGTCCTCCCTGTAATCAATCACACACAGTTGGCAACAATAGGTCTCTCACTCTCTCCCCCTCACATACACACACTCAGATACATATTGCATTATACAGTACCAATGCACACACAGAATCTGATCCTTATTTTTTGATGCTCAGAGATTATTTTTTTTTACATGTTAGAGAGAGAACATTCCCCTTTAAATGGCTTTCCATTAGTGGTCCCACTGGGGCTTCAGCAAGGGCTTTGGCTTACTGAACGTTTTTGTGCATCTCGCAGGGACGGACTGTGAACGACCATCAGAACTGTAGCCTTAACTGGGTCAAGCAGCAGCATCTTCTCAGCCTAAAATGTATAATGCCAATCTGGATTAGTCATCTGGTCCATTCCCAAACCCTCCCAGACACACACACAAGCAGACAAACTTATATGCACAAACATGCACGCCTGCTCACGCTTGCTTAAGACAGGAGCTTTTTTTAATCAGGTAGGAGAATTAAAGCAAATTCTTAATTGCAGGAATGGCCTGGCACACAATCACTTTTTCTACACCATTTAGCATTCACTTCAGCCGTTTTTGCCTGAATGCATGAGTTGACCTTTTCTAACATCCTTGGCTGCTCGTACCCGGTGAGTGTCTGCTCTGTCGTCACATTCTGCTCCCGGCTGTTTATGAAATAGTATCAGTAGTTGTTGATAAGCCAGCGGGACAGCACCCAGTCAAACTGCCTCATCACACTGGACCAGCAGTCTAAATGGTCAGTGTGTCAACTACTAATCTCTGCTAATCCTCAGCCATAATTACAAATGAGGACCATAAGATGAGGATACTACTGGAGGTCACTTTATTTAATCAGGATAACCTCATTCAGTAGTAGAAAATACTAATTTCCAGGGACTCATGGGTACATAAAAACAGGCAGCAGGTTTATAAAACTGACAAAATTGACATTTTTAGTAGCTATAGTCTGATGGATCATGTTATTATCACGCTGAGGTGAGGCCAAAGACAATTTCCCAGTCTGGTCAGACAATAAAGTTCTACTGTATTTTATTCTATTCTATTCTGTTACAGTGACGATTGGTGGTTGATGCAGTGCTAATTTGGGTGTCACTGTGTGTTCTCTCCTCTATAGGAGCAAGTCCTTCATGTTCTGTGGCCTGTATGCTGCGCTCATATTCGCGGGCCAGCACTTCATGAGGGAAAGGCCAAAGCTGAACCTGCGTCGCCCACTGGTGCTGTGGTCACTCAGCCTGGCCATCTTCAGGTGAGTGACGGTTTGAGCTGAGTGACATTTTGTAATAGGAATGAAAAATGTCTTCCCCCTTTTTATTAGAGTGTAAAATGTGGAGGTGTAAATGACATGCTGCAAAAAGATCTTAGTAGTCAGTCCTCTGAGGGGAGAATGTTCTGTATTTATAAGCAGAAGTGTTTTTCTCTAACAGGAAATGACCTTATCTTAGCATTTTATCGAGTGTCTCTTTTTGGACGCATGTAAGGCCACAATGGTGAGATTGAGAATTGAGAATCTGAGGACGCCTTATGGGAGGTTTTGTAGAAAAGGCTGCTGAACCACTCACTGAAAAAATATTGAAATCACAACATTCACTACTGCAATTTCCAAATCACTAAAGGCTGCAATTTTTGGGCAACTTTTTTCAAAGAGCTTTCTAAACAAGGTATTCTGCTGCTGTGCATAACCTACAAGTCAGGTTGTATGCTGGATAAAATTTTTCATTTTATTCAAACTGTCCAATTCCTAAGCATTTTTGAACATTGGCATCAACACTGCCATGGTTAGGGGTTCACTTCAAAGGTTCAAAGAGGTCTATTTGTCACATACACAGTTATAACAGTACAAAAGTGTAGTGAAATGCATGGTGGCCCACTCTGCCAGTGTGCAAAAATGTTGCGCAAGTATGCAACGTGCAATGGCAGAACAATGGCAGCAGTCATGTTGGTTGTTTGTGTGTTTAATGTTCTAATGGCCTGAGGATAGAAGCTCCTCCTGAGACGTCCCACTGGGGCCACCCATGCTAAAAATGTATGCACTCACAGCACCAGCTTTGGATAAAAGCACCAACCAATTGGCATATGTTATGTTATTTTATAAGAACTGAAAAAGAAATAATGTAGAGAAGGAAGCGTCCGGTATTACAATTCATATTGCAATCTTAAAAACCTCAATATGATGTTTTTTGTCTATAACATGCAGCGCTAATTGGAATGGAGGAACATTGTGTTCCAACTATGAGTTCCTTTTGCCCTTTAAAAGGCTAGATACAGTACAGTACAGGAAGATCAGATGATGATGGTATGGGAGGTATGGGAGGCCACCTGTGCTGAATATACGTGCTCTAAGAATGCATCGGCGTGAGAAAATGTTCAGGCCAACCAGAAGACCACACCACATTCCAAACAGGATTCCTAGCAGTGTTATATACTCAAGCAAAGGCCATATGATAACACAGTAGTAACCACATCCCCTATCCTGTCTATACTTCATATTTATTGCATTAACACCATGACGGCTGCTTCAGAGAAATGTTGCTTGAATGTTATAGAGTAGAACAAACATGATACTTGGTAAAACAGAACTAGTTTCTCTCAAGCAGCTGGTTGCCTTCTGATGGTTCAAACGAGGACATCGTGTTTTTTGGGTTTTTTTCCAAGCAATTCTTGGGGGTGGAAAAACAGCGTGGCAGCAATACAGCAAGGATGCAGTAAAACGTAGCACTCCCATGACGATTGCATCTGTTGGCTATGTGCTTATACTTTGCTGATTTGTGTTGTTTTTGCTGTTTTGCTGAGAAATCCTCTCTGTACATTGCATTTACTTCCACCCATTGGAATTAGATGGCCACATTTTGTTTACATGCCATTAGCTCAGAAAACCTAGATCATAGTAATACCCTGGAAAATTATGCAATTTAGATGATGTTCCTCTTGAAATCCAATCATATGAAGTTCTAAACGGGAGTATACATGTTATTAGGTTGAGTTTCTTTTTATACCTGCTACCGAAAAAAAGCAATCGGCAATAGTGGAGCCACTATTGGAGAATAGTTTGTCTACATAGTGACCCACTTGGCAGGTCACAACAAGCAGGGCTGGTGTCCCGAGCTCTGCAGCGTGCACAAAGGTTCATCATCAGTGGATCTGTCTAGAACCCACTGAGCCCTCTCTCTAATCCTAATCCCACAGCAGTGGGCATGACCTGCCCTCTCCATCCCTTAGCTGGCTGCATGCGGGGTAGAACGGAGTGGCTTTTGGGTGTCCTGGTGGCTCAGCGGGCTTAGGTTCATACAGTATAGTAGTGGGTTTGAATCCAGCTCACGCCCTTTTTTGCACATCATCCCCAATCTCTTTTCTGTTACACTTCACTCTACGTTACTTTGTAAAGCAAAAAATGGTAATAACACAAAATCAATATTACAAAAGACAGCATGGTGATGAGAGGAAACGCCCACAGTATAATCCCACAACTCCACCACAGCATCAATGGAGATTTGTCAGTGAACACTTCCTGTGGATTCATCATTGATAGAGGTGTTGGAACAACAAAAATGAAATAGAAAATCTCTGACTTGGCTCTCTGCCCAGTCATTTTGTCCAGACTTTTTTACTGAGGTTTGCTGATGTTTAAGTGTGATGCATTCTGCAGAATAGTGGAGTGAATTTTATCAACAGTGACAGTACAGTTTTTTGGGGGGTTTTGCTTGCAAAATCAGGTCCAATAGTATATTTTATCTCCGTGTGTTGTTTCCTCCACTCTTAAAAGTTACATGGGCAGGGAAATGACTTCCTGGAATCTCACTGGATCAATATATGATTTCAGTGTAATTGCAGGGCTCTTTGAGGTTTAATGGTCAAACATTTAAGCGAGCTGTTATGGTTGGGAGCAGAGCTGAAGCAATGTACAGTGAAATGCACTATCTGGTTTAGTATTGTTTTTATGAGAAACAACCTTTGTGTTTCACACTAACACGCTAATGTTTGTGACACAGCAAACCTTGAAACAGTGAAATGTCTTATCTGTTTCCAACATAAACATAATTACATGTTTAGAGCTATAGATATATATATATATCATATAGTGTATGTGTTACAATAAATGGGAAAATGGTAAATGCATACATTCACCGGTAAATGTGCACATTTCTCACAAAGTTGGCAGTTGTACACATTCCTGCTGAGTGTACAACTTCACAGTAGCCAGTCTCTCTCACAGTCCTCACAGTCCTACTGATCACATTTCTGTAACACATTGACTACGCGTTGTGCCACTGGCCAACACTACAGTTACGCTGTGTTCAAGCATGTTAACAAACACCAATGCGGACGTCTGCGGGCGACCCCCACGCATGTATAGACTCGCAGAAGTATAAATCGGGCTTTACCCACAGCAAAATGTAGTGACAGGACTGACACTGCTTCATGCTACTGTGACTCGTGTTTTCCACTCACAATAACTGGGACTTTACCTTGGGAATTGTGTACATTTATACATTTTCCCATTTTACAACATTTCCCGTAACATATGGTCACAGACTATGATACTGTTATCTTGTTCGCTAATGTGTTTGCATGTGGTGTGTTCATTCCTCAGTATCATCGGAGCAATCAGGACTGGCTGGTACATGCTGCACGTCCTCACCACCAGCGGCTTCAAACAGTCAGTGTGTGACATCAGCTTCTACAGCGCCCCCGTCAGCAAGTTCTGGGCCTATGCCTTTGTCCTCAGCAAGGCCCCAGAGCTGGGTAAGGCCTCCTGTGATCTCTCCTGACAGTCAACAGATTATCATTAAACTTGTATAAGATATAGATATCTGCAAAGGTATTACACACGTTATTGAGGGGATTGGACGTACAGTTAAACACTAACACCTGTCACAAAACAGGTTGTGCTTAAACTGGTTTAGTATGGAATGGTGATCAGCAAACACAGGAAGTTGAGGGGAACAAGAATGAATTGTTTATCCAGCTCCTAGTTTAAATTGAGAACCAATGTAATTTTGTTTGTCTCCCTGAAACACAAAGTCACAGTAGCAGTGATGTCATGGATTGTAATTGGCTACTTACATTACAGGCCCACTGGCCAATGACATCAGAGACATGCACAAGAGAGACAAAAAAAATAACCTTGAGTGACCAAGTCATGTTTCTCTTCATGCATTTCTCTCAGAACCTTCTAGTGCATTTATATTGATCAGCATGCTGTTACCTCGAGAGCATCATGGTGCTGCCTCCCTGTCTGAACAGTAATCTAATGACTTCATACTCTCTGTCAGACAGATACCCGGTTGCCCTGGTAAATGGAGGCAGATGCTGAGGTGGCGAAAAAATTCCATTAGTGTATGATTGATTTGCAGAATGTTTCCTCAGCTGCAGACAGGAAGGACATCCTAGTCCTTCTACTGGCTTGGCCATCATTTTCCAACAGCACAGTCATGCAATATACTGTACTAGACCTGTTTATAGGAGTGGGCAATAAACGAATAAACACTATAAATCTGAGTTAAAGTCTTTGTGTTGAGGTAAGGGGGCAGGGTCAGAAAGGCTTTTTTCCCCACAATCCCCAGGAATGTATGGTGATTATGGAGTGAATGCACAAATATGAATGTGTCTGTGCTTCTGACTGAATGATTTCCTCTCCATCATCTCTCTCAGGTGACACGGTGTTCATCGTGCTCCGTAAGCAGCGCCTCATCTTCCTCCACTGGTACCACCACATCACTGTGCTGCTCTACTCCTGGTACTCCTACAAGGATCAGGTGGCAGGCGGAGGCTGGTTCATGACCATGAACTACGTGGTACACTCGCTCATGTACACCTACTACGCCGTCCGGGCAGCTGGCCTGCGGGTGCCCCGTCCCTGTGCCATAGTCATCACGGCCACACAGATCCTGCAGATGGTGATGGGCCTGGCTGTCCTGGGCCTGGTGTACCACTGGATGCACGAGGTGCGCTGCCCGTCCTATGTGGACAACATTGCGTGGGGATCTCTCATGTACCTCAGCTACTTGGTTCTCTTCGCCTCATTCTTCTACAACACCTACCTCAAAGGCTCCTCCGGGGACAAGGGATCCAAGGCAGAGTAGGCTGCTTTGGCAGGGAAGTCTGTACTACGCTAGGCAGTCATATTGAAGTGTGCTAAAACAGCATTGGGCCAACAGTGTTGAACCATCAACGTGTGAGTCACAACTAGTTTGCTGGTTGCTGAGTCCACCTCTAATTGTGACATTTTCACTTTTTATAGGCATCCGTAGCTCTAAAGAATGATATAACCATGAATTCACAAAACACACACACAGGAATAGGAATAGGAATAGAGGAGTGTTAGGAAAGAGGGGGCCAGGGAACCAGTGCATGGTCAGCACACTTTAATATATGATCTCATGACTAGTACAGAAAAGACTAACGGTAATAGAGGAATGCCATGTTTGTGTATGACTAACATAATTCTTATGTCATTTAAATGATTGCCTTTGTTACCAGACTCTTGACCAGTATCAGAGCTTTGCAAAAAAAAAAACAGCCCTATGAGGGCCAAAGTTGTCAAGGGCAGTTAGCAAAGGTTTATGTCCACATTTTAATGAAGAACGGAGTCCATTACAGCACTTGATGCATACAGAAAAACTCTGAAATAACTGACAGTTTTACGTTTTTAACGTTCTGAATTGTTCACTGTTTTTAGCCCTACCACCTTTGTGATGCACATTATAATAATTATATAATTATAAAAAAGGGAACAAAGAATTCACAATGCACTGCATGAATGAAGGTGTTTTCTCCTATTTAGTTTTAGCAATTACCACACATGCATCTGGCGCACATACCATTTGAAACTGCAACTCTGAAACTGCTGTGGAAACCCACAGTGTGTTCACTTCTGTTGTCATCTCACAGACCAGAGACCTGTTGGAGGCTTCAACGTGTCATCCTCCCATAGTACTGCTCATTAGAAGACACTGAGTATCTCTTAAATCCTTTTACTGAGCTGTGTAGGGCCAGTGAGACATGTCAATACACATTTATTAGGTGTAAATGAAACAAGAACAAGAGAAGATCGATTTAACTTAAATGTACACTGTTGTGATGGTAAGATGGTTACACCCCTAGACCTTTTTTGTGTGTGCTGCACCACACAAACCTTGTCAAAATGGTACAATCTCTGAGTGATTCATGGAATTCACTAAGACAAACACATTCCTCAATTGACAGCGGTCACCTTTCAAATTGTTTCCAGTGAAAGGGTAGTAACGTTGTAGAACCATGAAGGCTGAACTTTCCTCGCTCCGTTGTCCCTTTTGTCCTTTTCCCTAGTGAAAACATGTTTACACACTGTGCACATTTTGCCTTCTTCACCTCAAGTGATATATACTAACAACATAACCCATCTACAGCTCCCTGCCATGATTGAAGTGGATTTTAATCGGTGACATCAATACGTTATCATAGCTTTCACCTGTATATACCTGGTCAGTCTGTTTCACGGAAAGAGTAGGTAGTAATATTTTGTGTAGTCGTACATCATACTATCTGCTGCTTGTAAGCAACCTTTGCCCTTTTCTCCTAGTCATGTGGAACTCCGTCCTTTCCTCATGTGCTGTAATTCAGGTTATTTGGATACACAACAACCTAGATTCCCATGAGATGTGAATTAGGTGATATGGTTGTTACTGCAATAAAATCTGATGTATATTGCACATCATAGTAAAACATGGGCAATAAAAAAAATCTGTGATACATGGGAAGGTGTATATGTATCGTATAACCTGAGATACTGTTTCAGAAATGATTTACTTAAACAGGGAAAAGGACAGGGTTGGATTTTACAATACAGTCATTTTGAAAGCGCTTTTATCCACACTTTGGATTTCCTTGAGCTGCACTTAAAGAGCTGCTATGAATGGAGATACAAGGGAATTAAGGATAGAAGAACGGGAGCGCACTGAATGGGGTGAACAATGTGTCCATTGTAAATAATATCTTAAGAATATATTTATTTTCATAATATGTATTAGTCTACAACAGTTCTGAAGTGTACCCGGTAAATGTAGTTGTCTTAAATTGTGCAGTTGTCCATCCAAATGCACTATGATTTTTATGCTTCCACATTCTACATGTCCGCTGGCTGTTCTCAGCACCATTTCTGCCTCTCAAATGGAAAGTAGTTGAGGATAAAAGTTAACAATGTTTGTATGGTTAGTCTGCCTTACTCTTATAGCCTGTAATACGCCATGTAGGTACTATACTTTGCTTTCTTCATATTTCATAAATTCTGTATATTTTACATAAAAAGGTTCATCACAGTGCACGATTGCACCTCCCTTTTTTTACGTACATGCCCTTAGATAGTTTACATTTAACATGTTTTTGGAAGATACTTCTCCAGTAGATTAGGATTCATCAAGATATGCATTCATAGCTGATGCTTTTTAGTAAAACCAATATACATTGGATGAATTGCGTGACTACATAGCAGCTTAAATGTGGACACTGAAGGGGGCTTTAGCCAGCAATACATTCGATAAAGATATTAGTTTTGTTCTGCCGACTTGTCTAACCACTATTAATGTATGTATCTTGGTGTCTTTATGTTGTGGAGGAGCTACAGCTTACTGTGCTATCACTTTCCCTACCATCCTCTCAGAGCCATAGTTGTGTGAGTGTGTGTACATTACTGTGTTTGTGTCAGTGAGGTAGTTTTAGTTTGGGTAGTTTAGGACTTGTTGAAAGGTAGCTACCAACCGATCAATAAAATATGTTTCTCAAACTTGCCTTCTTGCTGTAAGCGCTACTTATAGCCTTGAAAAAGAATACCATTTTGATAAGGGAGCTGTAATATTCCAAGCTCTGACTTCAAATGTCCCTTTTCTAAGAATTCTTTGATTACCACCAACAAATTGAGAGCCTGAAAGTTGTTATTGTTTCAGTGCTACTTTTTTGTACCTCTTGGATTTTGTAATGATGGTAATACACTACCTGTCATTTACTGTGTAACAACAAACATTGCAGGAGCATTCTGTATTGCCGCTGCAGAATAGTCCCTTTAGACTAGCAGTGATTCAAATTTGTATTCATAATTTGAAAATGTTACCAAGTGAAGTCAGAAACGGAGAGCCGATAGGCCTACTTGTTGTACACCGTTAAACTTGAAGCAGTTATGTGCCATTTGTGTGCCAAATGATGCTTCTGCTGTTTTCTATCACGGATAAATGTGAGCACACTTGTGTTGGTTCGTGCATTATGTCTGCTATTGTAAAATGTCTGAACACATGCTTAGTGCACCCCAGTGAATTCTACTGTCAACTGCAATGGAAGGGAAAAAAAACTGTTCAAGGGCTTTGATGTTTAAATGTTCAAATATTGTTACAATAAATCCATTCTGGTTTTAAAATCTCTCATACTGGTTCATTTTTTGATCTATGAAATAATTTACTCTCTGTTTCACGTTAATACAACTCATGAAATAAATGATTAGAATCCACATTAAATAATGTCAAGCTGATGATAATGGGGTCATATACTGTTGGTGGTTGTTCACCTTAGTTCATAGTTGAACCATTTTATATTTATTACAATGTTTTTTTGTTTGTTTTGTTTGTTTTTTAATAAAAACATGGTTCAGCCCGGGGCGGCACAGTGGTGTAGTGGTTAGCACTGTCGCCTCACAGCAAGAAGGTTCTGGGTTCAATTCCATCTCCGGGGCCTTTCTGTGTGGAGTTTGCATGTTCTCCCTGTGCCTGCGTGGGTTCCCTCCGGGTTCTCTGGCTTCCTCCCACAGTCCAAAAAAAAAACATGCGGCTTAGGATAATTGGTGACCCTAAATTGCCCGTAGGTATGAATGTGAGTGTGAAGGGTTGTTTGTCTCTATGTGTTGGCCCTGTGATGGACTGGCGACCTGTCCAGGGTGTACCCCGCCTTTCACCCAAATGGCAGCTGGGATAGGCTCCAGCCCCCCCACAACCCTGAACAGGATAAGCGGTGATAGATAATGGATGGATGGATGGATGGTTCAGCCCTAGTGACAAATGGTAGTGTCATATTTTTCACTTTTTTGACAGATATTTTATCATCACCATCACATTTCAACACAAACCACTGCTCCCTGAAGTACCTGCTATACTGATGAAAAATTGCTTGGGGACAACCCAACAACTCAAGAGCAAGAGATTCATCTAGTGGCCACTGTCCTCCAGATCCAGAATCACTTTAATCCCCGGGTACAATATAAGTACAGGAATTTGTCTAGCTGACATTGGTAAAACCCCACAAGACCCCTCCAGCTGGATACCAAGCAATCCCTTCACCTGCTCAGGTCCGCTAATGTAGCGTCACATAGCCTGTCCAGTAGGTGTCCGCGGTGAGATATGGGCTGCTGAACTACAGCCATT
This sequence comes from Hoplostethus mediterraneus, assembly GCA_034670385.1. Taxonomy (NCBI): domain Eukaryota; kingdom Metazoa; phylum Chordata; class Actinopteri; order Trachichthyiformes; family Trachichthyidae; genus Hoplostethus; species Hoplostethus mediterraneus. The sequence continues at coordinate 4,153,543 of JAXDDW010000011.1, read as the reverse complement.
TGATAGAGGACATAGGTCTGCCTGCTCAGCACATTAGTCTTGCAGCTGTGGGTGGTGAAGTGAGAGGACACTGAGGACAGATTTTGAAACAGGTAATTCACTACATCCCATAAAAGATCATGGTCACGACTGTAGGATTTCATTATTGAAACCCCATAATTGAATATATTATGTTGCTGTGATAGAATATAATTGGACAACCTGCTCTGGTAAGTGCAAAGAAGATCATGGAGGGTTCTTTGAATCAACTGATTACTGAAATCTTCTGGTCTTGGTGACAGACTATGGCATCTACCAGATCCAGTGGTTCAGTTGTCACCCGAACTTTTAAAAGCCAAACTAATCCTGCCTCCTCAAATAACTTGTTGTGGATAAACTGATATGAGTTATTCTTTGCATCCACACACCGCCAAGCCATTTCAGTGTTTTCTTAGCCTAAACTGTGTCCCATGGCCCTGCATGTCTAAAAGTTTTGGAACTCTGGCATTCAAGAACAATAACAATTACAATAAATTGAGTCTGGCCACATAGTCTTACATACCACCTTACACATACAACAGGTAAAAGTAGGAGTTCTTAAACGTTTTTTATTGTGAGACCCATAGAAATGTAGCCTTTTATAATCATATCAATACTCCATTTTGCATCCTGTCACGTAGAAACCAGGCTGGAGAGCTTGTATTTCCAACATGATGCGAGGAAACATTGTTGGCTAAGTAACGGTCATTGCCATGTGAGAAGTGCTATCCAGGTTCACAGCCAGAGGATTGGAAACACGGCGCATCCAATCAGAGAATGACATGGTTGGGTTGGTTGATGATGCAGAGAATTAAGTAGGGCCTAATTTACAGCTTGGGAATGAACAGGCCATTTAAAGTATTGACATCTAGATTCAGGTCATTAAACAATATTGAAAGTTTTGTTAGTTAGAAAGTTTGTCAGACCCAAACCATTCAGGCTAGGCCTTAACCAAACATCAACTGACAAAGGGACTGACAAGGAACACCGCAGTGACTTTTTGTTAAGGATAGTACATTTATTATTAAATTGTGGGCTTAGAACATACAATGGCCTTCAATGGTCTGACTTACAAATTGACTTCTGCTCTACAACAAAACGGAACACCACCTAGAAAAGCTAATGTGGTTATGTGTCAGACAGAGGTGCATTAAAAGGTAAGCTGTTGCCGCCCCCGTGTGGCAGAAATGTGATGGATTTTCCCTGGCATGGGCCATGAATGTAGCTGGGCTCTGGCAATGGCAACCTTAGAAATACACCAGACAGCCGCTATTTGTTTCCAATCTAAACACACTTAATTGAATGCAGCTGTGGGGGGCCACGATGATTCACACGAGGTGCCACGTGAGCCCACTTTTGCTGCCTTCAGTTGTTGCGGGAAATTTCGGAATTATGCCTTAAACTCTTATGAAGGACTGGGAACTCCTCATCCTTACTTATTATACGTACATTTCTATCTTCACGCTTTGTATAACTTTTAGTTGGCACACATTTTTATGTATACCTGGATAATGAATGAATTAAAAAATGGGTTGCATGCCTGATGCACATTTTGTCCTCATTGTGGTGATATAGCATAAAGTAGCTCTACGCCTTGATCACTTGAATTCTAAAACTAAACAGCCATTTAAAAAAAAAACAACTACTATTACAGGGTGCATGTTATTTTTTTGGACCAAAAGCATATCAATGCTGGAGTTTCGGCTTTCCACCTTGGAAGAACGAATTTACGAAGGGCACTTAAAGGCAACATCTTGTCTTTTCTTGGAGTCAGGACCAGCGATTCAGTGAAGCCTTTCCACGAACTAGACCGAAAAACTAGAACATGAACAACCTTTCCACGAACTAGACCGAAAAACATGAACATACTTCCAGTACAGCTGGTCCAAAACAGATGACACAATTTCTAAAAAAAGACATTCTGCAGTAAAACTCACTCATTCACTCTCTCACATACATACATTCATACACACATATATACAATTAAATACTACAGGCTACATAAATAAACTTCCCCACCGAGCTCGTCTTGGTGAGATAACAATTGATTTACCAGGTCAGACACGGTCCTGCCTCGGACAGTCACGGCTTCTCTGAAAGATAAGGGCTTTAATGGGAGGAGTTTGGTGCTTCTGTATGGAGGACCAAAGCTGACATTTATATTAATTAATGAATTAATGTATAAATAAATTTAAAAAATACTAATGAATCAACTAATCACTGTATATATATATATATACAAATAAATGTGTGTGTGTGTGTATATATATATATATATATATACATATAAATAAATAGATGAAATCTGGTATAAATTTACAGAAATGTGATTTACAGAAATGTAATCTGGTATAAATGTAACAAATGTATATTTCTGAATTATTTTTTGCCCTATTTATTTATTGTCTCATTCATCAATTTCTGTTTATATTTATTTCCCTGTTTACTTTCCCTTAGAATTGAATTCTGTATTTCTAAATGTCTCTTTTTATCTAGTTCCTTATTAATGAATTTACGTATATATTCTTTTCCCTATTTATTTATTTATTTATTTCTGTATTTCCCTGTCCCTATGATAATGAGTGTTGGTATTGGTGTTCCCTTACTCCCATTGGTTGATCGGTATCAGAGCGTGTAGATCGATTGCACCTGCCTTACTATGCTCTCAAATCAAAAGCAAACAACTTTTCTTGTTCATGGGTTGCTAGCTAGCCTAGCACGGTGCTTGCAATGATGTTGGCTTGGCTAATGCTTCGCTCAGGCAAAACATAGCCAGAGAGTTAAGAGTGATGATTGTGGCAGACTGGGGGTGTCGGGGAGGTGTAGGCTGGATGCAGAGGAGAGTTGAGTCAGTGGACTGACTCTCCCTGTATCCAGCACTGGTCAATTAAAGGCAAGTGCAGCCGAGTCATTTTAACCTGTGTGTGCCTGTGTGGACGAGCGTAACAGTTCGACAGGGAATCAACTGTTGGCTGGATGGAGTGGAGAACAAGCGAGACCAGCAGTGGTGACCAACCTGTTCCCGGAGGATGCAGCCGGGAGCAGACCTTGAAGAGTTGGAGCTTATATGCTTCCTGGAAGTCTGGGAGCTTTGGTGCTCTGCGGCTGACCAGCTGGGACAGAGGTGAGTTGCGCCTGCTGGTAGCGATGGTGCTGAAAAGGGTTGTTTTATTGTGCTGTAATGTGAACAAATCGGCATTCTGGTCAGTTAACTCTCCACTCCTGCCTTATTCTCTGTCTGTTGCGGCCCCGGTTGTAGGGAGCTTGCTACAGTGGTGCTTGGACAGCGACACGACAGACAGGGAAGAGACCGTGGTTCTCCAGGGGAAGAACAGCATCATCGCGGCGCAGAAATAAATAAATAGGGAAAAGATATATATATATAATATATACTGATATTCATTAATAGGGAAATAGAATTATGTATTTAGAAATACAGAATTAAATTCTAAGGGAATAAATACACAAATAAGTAACCTAAATAGGGAAATGAATATAAACAGAAATTGATGAATGAGACAATAAATAAATAGGGCAAAAAAATTTAAATACGGAAATTTACATTTATACCAGATTTCATCTATTTATTTATTTATTATTACTGTGTGCATTCATGCATTATTGTATTTATTTGTATATATATATATATATTAGTTGATTTATTAATACTTTTTTATTTATTTATACATTAATTAATTAATTAATATAAATGTTAGCTTTGGTCCTCCATACAGCTGTCCTCTAGTCGTATAAAAACAAACACGATTCAGAGGGAAAAAAAGTAGCGTCGGTGATGAATGAAAAGCGGGAACACCTCAACTCGCATCCCCACGTCACCTCTCCTGGAAAGTCTTAAGTTGACCTATAGATGTATTTTACAATGATACTGGAAAAGGAGCTTGGACTTGCAGCACCTTTTGGAAACTTTTTCTCGGGTTTGGATGAAGTGAGATGAGGCGCACAGCTTGACGCTTTTCATTTCACCAACAAGAGGTATGATGCACACGTTTGATTCCCTATATACTATACCTTGCCGTGCCATATACCATATCATGCAGCTACTACAGATTTAAAAATGATACCGCGTGAAAATCCTATAGTAATATCATAGGAGATTAAAAACTACCATAAAGGACGATAAGGTCCCTATAAAGGCACTGTTGAGTACCACAGACTCTGTACGTTCCCTGTCGCAATATTATGGTGTTTTTTCTTTAGGGTTGATGTAGCATTTGAGGCCGTTCTGTTCATTGCAAAGTTACTCATAGTTAACAGTTATTGTATGTAGTTTGATGGAGGCGGATCAGATTTCAAATTATTTAAGAGATTTCGATCTCAGTGGGGTTATAAACTTACCTGCTTCTTTTTAAAATATGTTTAGATCTTCTTTAGACCATAGCAATAAAACACCACGAAACCAGGATGATTTATTTGTGTAAATCATCATGTTTTTGTAACGCATGTAATGATATCTTCATTATTTGAACTTGAGATAGAAAGTTTTCATACGAATATAAATACACTACATTACTGGCATATTGAATGCATATACTATGCAGTATGTTGAGTCATATGTATAGTGTGTTCATACAGGCTTGTTTGTTCTGTGATGAAAAATATATATATATAAAAAAAAAAAATATATTCCTATAGGGACTTATAGTGTGTTTGTAGTACTAAATAGTGAGTGTATTGTGATCTTATCGTACCTCATGATATTTTTTATCCCCTATAGTATCGCTATAATATTCCTATACTATTCCTAGTACTTACTTAGTTTAGACCTGGTTTGCTGTGAGATTTGCACAGTTTCCTCCTAAAATGTACTATAGGATTACTATAGCTCTTTTTGGTTAGGGTAAAGCCTGTGAATTGTGAGTATGTCTCACCAAGACAAGCTCCTGTGTGTTTGAAGTGATTCTGTTTTTCATGGACTGGATCTGATTTCTTGAACTCTTTGTGAAGGTGGATAAAATCTGTGGCAGCAGGCCTGGACAACTACAGGTGGTCGCCATGTCCTTGTGGATGATCCTTCCTGTCAGTCTACCTGTCTTCACCATCAGTGGAATATGGGTTGTGTAAGTACCTCTGAGCGATGAAAAGATCTGCATGATTTTCTAACATTTGTAGACAGAATTGATTACCCACACTTCATACGTCTATGTGAAAATACTAGAGGTGTCTTGACTACAGAGAATAAACAAAATGTTACAGCTCAAGAGCACTGTTGCCTATACATAGCCCCATTAGACAGGCTTCCTGTACATATTAACCTAGCAGTGGTGATGGTGAATGTAACTGGCTGTTCAAAGTTCGAGTTGTACGCAAAAGCCTTTTCCTTTTTGGGGAGGAAAGCGTAATGGAATGCTGTTTTTTTTAAGGTTGTGTAGGAGTACAGTCAAATTTTAAATTCCTCCTGGCTAGTCTTGTCTGTATGGCCGCTCATCCATCTTTTCTGCTCAGTCACTTGCCCACACAAACAACAATTACTGTACATCTGTAGTTCTTTACATTACAACAACATGCAATAAAGGCTGCTTTTATGGTGGAAATGAGCTAACAGATTGCCATTCAGCATCTGTCGGTTTACAGTTGAAGCCAACAGGTGGTGGGACTTTGGTGACATCTTAAATGGTGACTTAGTATCTGTAAAAGCTCTCTGTGTTACAGTTTTAAAATAAAAATGACAGACAGCAGTTTAGATCATGTATTTGACAGAAACACCCATAAAGCTTTTTTAGTAGCACTTAATAATAACTTTAATTAATAAGCAATTAACAATACCCACAAAAAAATCATTAGTTGATATTCATTTAATAATAAACTTAGTAAATTATGACTTATGTATTATGTAATATGGATATTGACATTTATAAATCATGGGCAAAGTGATTTCTAGTAGCTTGTCAGTGTTTCTTCATCAGTTCATAATGTGGTGTATACTATTAATAAATGTTAGCAGATTGTTTATTGATCCAAAAGATTCATGCTCACCAGCTTTTCTGTTAAAGGGGGTAACAAGATTGATCAAGAAGGGCAATAAAGGACAATGAAGACAAAAGACATAGAGAGAGAGAGAGAGAGAGGGGTACAGTTAGTGACGGTGGTGGCACACCACACTGTCGAGGCAGAGATGATGAACCTGACAGAGCCCCAGCAACAGAGACCAGAAAAGTTATTTGAGGCACCGCTTTAAAAAAAAAAATCAACTTTTGACGGTGAGGAAAAAGTGAGGGAGACTGAGAAGGGGAAACCCAAATGGGGAAGCTATATGACAGGATTCTATCCCTGGCCAGTGGGTGGGGGGCTTAACCACTATCTCTGGTCACACAGAGTCTCTACTTTTGAAAGTTTGTCATTTTTAATTCCCCAAAACGCTGTCTTTTCTTTTGGAAAAAGTTGAAACATTCAAAACTCAGATTGAACATCTGAGTGCAACCTGGTGCGGGACTGTTGTAGAACAAAGAGTTGTGCGTATGTACAGCTCACCTGGGATTAGTATGGTCTGTTGGCTCAAGATTGTTGTCTCCCTAATCACAAACCATGGAGGCGATCATGTGTGTTTGGATTTCTCTTCTTATCTGCTCTTGCTGGAGATAAGAGATGTGTCTCTGTTCACCTGGAAGAGTGGACCAAGGAACAAGTGGGAGAGTGGGTGGACTGTTTACACTACGCTGTAGTAAACTATCCCAAGCTCAGCTCAAGCTCAGAAAACAGAGTCATTGAAGGATTCTATTGGATTTTGACATCCTTGTGTTTGGGCTTGAATGCTATGTGCTCACTATGTTGTGGGTTTGGGTCTAGTGTTGTGTGTCCCTCCCCTCTCTCACCCCCTTGCTCATCTTTCACTCAACTCCACTGTGTACAGCCTAGAGAAGTAATATTAATAATAGTAAAATTAGTAAAGAGTATAAAGTAAAATTCAATAGAACTTCAGTCAATTCCCTTGAAGGCTTGCACTCAAGTTCCCCCCCTCAGAACAGTGTTATTGTTTCAGGTAATTAACGCTCAGAGAATTTCACAGAAGCACTACAGACCACAAATCTTTGGCCAAATGTTTGCTTTGCAGAGGTCATTGTTAATGAGAGAGAGAGAGAGTCTATACACACTCAGTTAACAGTTAAATACCTTGATAAACCCAGGGCTCACAGGCTGCACGTCAGTGGATGGACAGTGGATATTATCGCTAATGCTTCATCCTCAAAAAGACTTGGTTCTGTCTCCTGATCTCTGTCCTTCTCTCTCTCCCACTCGTTCCCTGTCTCTCTCTATCTCTCTCTCTTTCCACTGTGCGAGTGAATTGACACAATCCCATCTGCACCTTTCAGCACCAGGAAACCTTTGGCATCTTTGGAAAGTGGGCGCCACAATTTTTCACACTGGGTCTCAAAAGCTTTTCCCCCGTCTGAGACAAAGTCTATAATCCACTGGCTGCTGCTCCCCTGACCGGCTTGGACAGACCTGTTGTTTTGTAGACTCGCACTGTAACACCCGTCTGCTTGTGCCTGCGCATGCTCCGACCACTGTTAAATAATTGGATGACCCACAGACGCACTCATACATAGAATGTATAGCTTGGCCGCCTTGTGGGGTTTTCATGGAAAAGGGTAAGAGGAAATGTAGAGACTGTAGAAGTAAGAAGGGTCTGCCTTTGTATCACCTTTTAACAAATAATACCATAAAATTAAATTCTTAAGTTATATAACCCATAACACCTGTAAAATGTATAGATTGGCCACCCTGTGAAGCTTTCATAGGACAATTGTACTGAATGGCTGTAGAAATGAGTTTTACATTTTAACCAATACACTGCAAGAACACATTTTTGCCTGGGAAACTGTAAAGTAGCATGGCGGCTTCGTTCTAGATTTACAGTATGGCATCTATGTCAAACACCATAGAATTGCTTAGCAGTTGCATTTGATCTTGTATCTGAGCGCTATATGCACTCTATCCCAGTTTGGTTTGACAGGATTCCAGACACATGGTATTTCTGATATAGCTGTACTTTTTTCCAGGAGCTCAAACACTATCTGTGTTTGTTCAAGTGAAGGCGAATCACATATCTAGTGTTTCCTCATCATCAATATCAGCAATCAATAGAGAATCAATAGAGGCTCTCCGACCATCAAGTCTAACATTTTATGCTTCCTGTGAGGATCTTGCCATGCAAAACCCATAGTCTTCACACACTGTGGTGTCAGGGTCTTTTTAAAGGAACCGATAGCGTTAAAAGATAGCGTAGCCTGGGATGAAACTCTGTTATCTTTTCACTTGGTATATTTAATCCTCAGATTAAATATTGTTGCCAGGGGGCAGCAGGGTTGTAGTGTAGGCAGTAGTGGTTACAAAGACTGTCCTTTAATGAAAATGCCAGAAGGTTTCTGAGCAAGACACTCAACCTGCTAACTCACTGTAGACTACTCTGGATAAGAGTATCAGCTAAAAGCCTGAAACTTTAAGGGAAGGAGGAAGAGCAGCTCTGCCGGCGTCAGAGGGCAGGTTAAAATAAAGCTGGCGTAGTGTCTCTCTAGATTTATGACTTAGACAAGAGGCTCTGGAAGCAACAGTATGTTAGTTCATGTGGCACGTTTTTTTTCCGGAAGTTATAGGGCGTCTCGTGTAATGGAGACCCGGCACTGAGATAAGTCACACTAACCACAAATGCCTCAAGTAACAGTGTTTTCAAACAGACCATTTCAGCGTGTGAAACGGTACTACTGTCCTAGTCTGGCTTATTTAATCATGACAACGTTTTGTTAAACAGTATAGAGGTAACAACAGCATACAATGTCCAGACCCTATCAGAGTTATACCAATCAAATTTGACCAAAGATTCTCTCTGTCAACTTTGCAGATACGCGATGGCCCTGTACAACCAGCATGTCTGCCCTGTGAATAACTGGTACAGTACACTACACACACCGCTTTCTGCTCTTTGTTGACTGGCTTATAATCATTTAAATTGTATGTGCAGTGTTTCCTGAACGTTTCCAGGGTAATCCTAATTTAGGAAATTACATATTACGGTTTGTCAACTGACTCATACATTGAGTATACAGTTGTAGTAGTGATAACCCAGCTTAACCAGAAAACGTCCCCATACCCTCCAAAATGTGTTCACACATTGACCTTGTCAATGGAGCTGTACTGTGGTGTGACATCTCAAATTTAGTTCCTGTGAAAAAACTTCTCTAACTAGAAGACACTCCAACAACACTGAGCAATTCTCCAATGTGCTGTTAAACCCAAGGACATCATTCCTATCACTTAAACTAAAAAGTTAAATTGATTTCTGGGCCCTGTGAAATACCCTTGTATTTGTAATCAAGTCTCTATCTGTGATAGTTTCATAGTTATGGCTAATAAATATAATTGTCTAATGGTGGAAATCTCAGATCGGCATCACCACAGAAATCGAATCAATTGTTCCTTGGTCCAAGGCCTAAATCTCATGGAAATCCGTTGATAAGATTTTGACATATCCCATTGAAAATCAGACAACTGACAGGGGTTAGTTAGTTGCATTCCCTTTGAAATCCTTTGACACTGCTTACTGTTGAAACTGCACTTTCTGAAAGACTTTTCTCAAACCTGAAAATTAGATATACTATATTGGGTTTACATCTCACTTGGCTCAAACCTGAAAGTTCCCATCTCTGAGACTAGGACCCATGTTAAAGACCGCCAAGCCAGCCAAGCCAGTCCACGAGATTTCAATTAATGAATTCTTCAGTTTGTTCCATCTTCAACTCCTGCTGATGTGCCACAAAGCTCAGAAACACACTAACTGATCATTATTACACATCGCCGCACAGCTGCCCACAGTGAGAACTGTAGAAAGGCAGAAAAACACAATTTTCTCAACTGGTATGTTTATCCAACATTGATTCAGGAAAAGGTTCGTGGCAGGCTTATTTCACAAGAAGAAATAGTCCCTCTCTTCTCAATCTACATCAACAAGGCCCCACTCCCCACTTCCTGGGCAGTCTCCCAGTCGTAATTCAAACATAGTGAGGCACGAGATGGAGAGAAGGGCAAAGGAGGGAAGGGAAGGGAAGAAGATGGGGACTAGGCATTAAGAAAATAAAGTGGCACGGGATTAAGGATACCGTAAATTTGAAGTTTTAGCAAAGGCAAGGAATGCAAACAAATTGTGGTTCAAATAAAAGGAGGAATAGCCTCTTCGGCAAGGACAACACCTAGATTCTTTCAGGGATTGCAGTGACTTCTGTGGTATGTGAAAAGTAAACAGGAATTAAAATCACCTGCCTGTCCCATTAATACAAGTCAATTAATACAAACAGACCAGTCTGGTACAGAAAACAAATAAACAAGTTTAAATAAATAGTTTTGGTTGTCTGAAAGGAGGCTGCTTAAAAAGCTTCGAAAAGGCAGAAGAAGCTTATCAGAAGATAAACACCTGCGCTAATATCATATCATATCATATCCTATCATATCATATCATATCATATCATATCATATCATATCATATCATATCATATCATATCATATCATATCATAACATAACATAACATATCATATCATAACATTTGTTCCTGTTTTTTTTTACTGGTTCAAAAATATTTCACAGTATTTTGTTTCCCATTACAAATGACACTGTGTTGTGTTTTTGATGCCTGATGTGCCATTCATTCAAAACGATGTGTTCCTGTCCAGTTTCCATTGCAAAGTCCTTATAAGCTACACAGCTACAGTTGGCAAGTTTTATTTTTGTTGATGGCAGTAGGGTAAAATACTGTGACTTTACAGGTTTTACTCAAAACGACACAAACAGCAAAGCACTGTATTATTCATGGGACCTTTCACCTAAAACTATTTCAGGTTAATTTTTTACTGTCATTTGCGTAAGGTGTGAGGCACGATGTCTCAGATTTGGGATTTGATGTTCACCCATTAACAGTTTTAACAAGTCTGCTTGCTTTAGATGCCCTGTTTTATAGAGATGCATCATGAACCATGGAGGCGCATAGAAGTAAATGTTTGACATCAAATGACGATAATGTGGTGAACTTCACACTACTTTGAGCTTGTCCATGAGTCCTAGATACGTCACAGGTTTTAAAGCAGTTTAAATATCTCACATTCTAACCTGCTTTTTCAGCCAATATCCCCTGACCCTTCAGCCACTGATGATAGTAGTTTTGTATCTATCTCTGTTGTCTGGAGACTGACGTAGCTGTGTGTGCGTGTCTGTATGTGTGCAGGCTTTATAACGAATCATGCGAGGAGCAGCTTCCATTACCGAGAGGTCCTGTATTGTGCTGCACCGTGGACAGCATACCACTCATCAGGTTTGTGTCAGTCACATTGGCATACAATACACGTGTCACATGTCAAAAAAAAGATTCAGAAGTTAATTCGGTATGTTTTTCAGTAACTTACGTGAGACTGATCTGAACTGTTCTCAAGGTAAACCCATCTGGTACCTCGGGTAGCTTAAAACAGCACAAAGAATTACCTGCAAATACTCCTTGAGCCAGATCTGGTGTCAGGAGAATGTGAATTAGCCATGTGAGATAAGCCCGCAGTTGTCTGGTTGGAGCTCTCAGTCGGGGGGGCTGAGACCTCTTCCCCTCGACAGGAAGAAGGGCTTTTGTTGTGTATAGTGGATCCTCCACTGCTGTTTGAAACATAACCACGCTGAGTCACAGAATGTAAACAAGAAATGCTTCTTCCACGTACAAAATAACTCCAAGAATAATGACCTGGGTGTACTGTTGGAAAACCTGTTCTCAATGTTAGAGGTTAATGTTATTATGGGTCTGTGTGTTAGCCCCACCAAGATGTCTCCCCCTGATTTCACCTGTTACAGGCAGGTCATGTACTGTACTAGGTCATGTACTCCTGTTTAGTTTTTTCAGTAGCTTTCATATGGCTTTGGACACACAGATAAACACCGCCATGGGATGTGTGAAGCTCCTCACTATCCATCTGTATCAGGTGGTGTCTCTGCCCAACCCTTTTCATGATTATTCCTAAGGCGTTTCTGCTTTACTAGATACTAAATAGTAGAAAAAGTAAATCAAACAAGGGGGTATATGACAACTAACACAGGTCACTGGTCTGTACTAGTATGTACTTTAGCCCACAAGGAAAGACACAAGGAAAACCCATATGAACTATTCCTTCCTCTTCTTCCTTCTGTTTCCATTGCAGTAAGTGTGGAACCCTGCCACCCGAAAGTTGCTTCTTCAGTCTCATATGCAGCACTGGTTCCTTTATGGGTAAGTATCCACAAAGATGGTTTAAGATGCAGGTTTAGAAATACATGAATATGCACAGTACAGTTTGGAAACGTATGCTTCTGGGATATGTTGTATGGTTATTGACCACACATATAGTGGTCGTCATTGAAGAAGGCCATCCAGCCAGCATCTATCCTGCATTAGCCCTGCAGGATTTTCCAAATAATTCCACTTGGGTGTGAAGAAACACTGCAGCAATAATTAAAGCAAGCACACAAAAAGTGGTTACATCTGTACAGAGACCTTAGCTCCATTACGACTCTACCTTACCCCATGTGTCTTACCCTGTGGCCTGTTCTTGGTTGAATGTGGCTCTGTGCTCTCAAGACTTAAGGCTTGTTTTTCCAGCTGTGGCAGTGGCTCCAGCCAAGTCTCTGTATTCCACAGAATCCACTGCCAGGCCCCCTCACCCCTCCTCTCTTTAGGGAAAATTTACTCTATGCCCTGAAAGGTGCATTTTGAATGTGCCCTTCTGTGTGCCTCTCATGACCCCAATAGCTGCAGCCTTCTGACAACGAGGATGACTACTCTGGAGATGCAGGCTGTGCCAAAAGTACTTTAAACCATCTATTTTGGTTGGTTTACCCATAGGTCATTGCCCAGTGTGTAAGACGGATATGGATTTTTTTTTTGCTTTACAAAACTGACCCCAGGAATTTATAGTCCAGGAATTTACCATATATGGTGTGTTAACCAATCATCAGTCTATTGAGATTTTCAAATGACCTCCACTCAAATTTGGTTTTGTGATTAAGCACAGTAAGCTTGAATAAATATAGAGGGTTGAGCATGTGAATGGATATCTGGATCTCTTACAGGGACATTTTGCACCTGGATGAAAGCCATGTAAACTAAGTAGAGTACAATTAATGTTGAAGAGAAATAATAAAACTAGGTGTAGTCTCAGTCTCACCATTTTCATTTTTCGCTGTCAGCATTTTCCACTACAGAAGTGACGATAACAATTTGCCAAATAGATAAAAAAATATGAAATACTGGACACAAGTAAGGTGTGTATAAGAGCTGAATGCGGTATTACTATCTTGGGTGTTATCGCCTGCTGAGTGTGTTGTCTTGACTTCTTGTAAACGCAACATTTTTCACACAGACAGTTTAATATTTACAGTACTTAGAAAGTAATTTGGAAAACTTTTTCTCTTTGGGCTCCACAGTCCAGAAATCTAATCTTTCGACATGTACAAGGTTTTGAATGACTTAAAGCGAGATAAACAAAAGCCACGTGGAAAGGGGACAGACGGTGATGTCATCGACCCCTGGGAGATCTGTTATTAATCCGGGAAAGTGAAGGATCATGCTGAAAGAGAGAAGTCACGTTTACTCCTTCTTAAGTCCTGCAATGAAAGCTTCAGTGGTCAGGGAAATTTCAAACATCAAAAACCTTTCAGTCTTCTATTCCACCCTCGCAAACAATACTCAGTTTGTGTTTGTGAAAAGGTTTGTTTAACTCCAAGGTGTGGTGTTGAGATGAGATGAGAAGAATTTTAATGGTTGGAGCCTCACTGACCAGAAACTAGATCTCGCACTGTGTTCAACCAGTGAAAAGCACAGAACACAAAGCAGGTAAACAGTAAAAAATGTCCATTTGATCATCAGAAATTGGACAGTGCTCTGTACCGACAACATGAACATCAAAACACACATTCTCTGTGGTTGGCAGTGTGATAGACACCAGATGTGAACGGCATGAGCATCAGATGGAATTGTGGGAGGGCGGTGTGCTGCTTTTGGAAACATTGTGAAACTGCTGTGAGGCTTTGATGGGCCGGTTCGGTAAACAGCCATTAGGAATCTGCTCGCACAGAGGTTTCCAGTTCCTAGCACCACCATCCCTCTTATGTTTTGGCCCCGGCCCTGTGTGCCGTTCTCTGGATCTGCCTTTCAGTGTTGAAATTTAGAGGGTAGTGAAACTCTCTGTAATCTTGAGTGTGCTTATCAACTTTGCTTTAGCGTTGTTCGTGATATCAGGGAGCAATCATTCACAGTAAATTGGTAACCCCTGAAGCTAATGGATTTGCCTCTGGAAATAAATCACCCCAGTTCTTGTTGTTTTTGAAAAAATGCTTGTATTTAGAATACAAATGGCATTTAAACTAGGAAGTCTTAAACAAGAGGGGAAACTGGGAAAAGACCCAAACTATAAACATTTCAAGTACGGTTCAGAGTGCGGGTACATTTGCTGGAAGAGAATGAGAATGCACGTAATTGGCCTTACGTGGTTGACCACATACGTGACAGTATCCTCTCTCTCTTCCACTATCTTTCACTATCTTTCTCTCCTCTTCATTTCTCATTTCCTGCTCGTTTCATTTGCTCCTCCAGTGATGCTGATTGGTCTGCTGCGCTATGCCCACGTAATAGAGAAGCACCAGAACTGTGTCCTCAACACGGCAGGCCTCTCCACGGGCTGGATCTGTGCTGCTGGACTCATCATGGTGGGAAACTTCCAGGTAATCAGAATCTGAATCTCAATCCGAATCACCAAGCATATTACATTTACAGGGATTTGTCTTGGTGACATTGGGTCATATTGATAGATGACACAGTTTCACAGAGTAAATACTGACACACATGGCACAAGAACAGTACTTGTCTTTCAGTTGTCCTTTGCTCTCACGCGATGACACAGTTCTCATCTTGCAGCCATTTTGTGTCTCCCCACGTAATCATCCAGTTCAATTTAATCAAGGATGATAATGGCTGTGATAGCGACCTTTTCTTCCTCCTTCAGGCTCAATGGTAAAACTCCACTTTCATAATTGATTTTTGGTGTCTGTCTTGACACCTGTTGATAGATATTGTGTATATGGGACATATAATAAAGTTGAACTACTCTAGCCAATTTAGCATTGTATTATGTGACAATGATGGTCTCACAGTCATGTTTGTTTTATGTAAAAAAACTTAATTACCATTGGATATTTCTGGATTGTGTCAGTGGTCCATTAAATCACTGTTTAATAGGTTATATAATAAATGATATAATAAGTATCTGTGATTACTGGTTGTTGAGTCACCAGTGTCCCATTACAGGAAAACTGGTGACTCAGGTTGGCTGAATAAAATGTAGTCTGCTAGCAGATTAGGTGCTAACAATAGCTTTCAAACTCAACTACTGCATGGCTCACGTGAACAATTATTTTGAAAACTTCAGAAAGATTGATTGCTATCTCGCTATTTTCACTACCTCCGGCTATTGTAAGTTGAGGTGGGCGTTTGATCTTTGCCAGGGAGTTGGAGGTCCCTCAGGTGTGGTCTAGTGATCCTAATCCTTTTGTTATTGTTGCAGCACCCTATTTGTGGCCTTGATACCATAAATAGAAATGTCAAAAGATTAATGTATTTCAGTCCGCCTGCCGCAATTTAGCAGGTAGAAATGTTTGCTTTATTCCCATAAAGAGCTAACATGCTTCATCCTACACATAAACTGTTCTGCAGCATTATCACGTTGCAGGGTTTTATGAGTTGGTACCTTGGCAACTGAAAGCAGATGGCCTCTCTGGGCTCTGTGTAATATAAACAATACAGGGGTTAATGTTAGAGGTGGGCCACTAAGGAGCAGCGACCATGCTGCCTCTCTTTAACCAACACACAGATACCTTAAGCTAACGGCCAAGATCTCTGGTGCAGGTCAGAGATTTACACGACTAAATCATCTTCACAGAGTGTAGCTATGGTCACGGATAACATTAATGACACTATTAAAAGTAGTGTTTTTAAATTGTAATACATTGTCCTTTGCAACTTCTGAAGAATTTTCACTCCGATTACACTATTGAGGAGGAATCCATGGGATTATGTCACCAAATGCTGTAGTTAATGATGGATTTTGTAAGAGATTCCATCTGAAAGCAACCCTCTCAACCCTATATGTGATGTTTCTGGTTGAATAATGGTGTGGCTGCTGAGTGTTTCTGATCCAATTCTCCCCTGCAGGCTACCAGCACTTTGTAGGCTTGCCAAACAAATCTCTCTTGATGTTCTGTTTGGAAATCGTCCGGCAGCTTCTCCGTGGTAGTATGATCTTAAAAACAAGAGATTCTGGCTCACTGGCCGGGTGTCTGTGTTCCTGCCCTCAGTACACTCAAGAGAAGTTCATCTTAAGGACGTGCTGTTATGATCTTATCCTTAACTCTCCTCCCCTCACCTGCTAGAAACAACAACTCAGTATGAGTGCCACCTCGTGTGGCAATTTGTAACGGCTTGATTCTTGATTCTTCCCCAAAATCATTTGTTCATTTTCAGTATAAAAAAAGACAAGCCAAGCAGTTTCTTTTGATCTCTCTCTGCTCCCAGTCAGGCCAAAGTAACTACACGTGCTGTGAATGTGGTAACAGAGTCGTGGCCTGCAGCAAATCACAGCTTGTTATGTTTTCTCTGCACATTGTGATACAGAGAGACAGATGTAGAGACAGAGAGCTACAGCACACGTGCATACCTGCATACATACAAATGCACAGGCACATAGGGAGGCGCAAGCACACACACACACACACACACACACACACACCTACCTGTACGTACTTAAATACACATACACTGCTCCTGGTATTGAGAGATTTGGGCATTTGGGTATGTGAGTATCTGTGAGTGTGGTGTCATGGTTTAAGCCTCATCTTAATCTGATTCGGCAGATAGAATTGTGGTTGCATGAACGTGGCCGTGTATGTCTGCATGCACGTGCACATATGCTTGCCGTGTATGGATATGCACGTGAGCATGTTAGAGGTCAATGTTGTGTGGAGGCCCTTTCCTGTGTCTGTGTGAAGCATGTCGGCTCAGATTTCTCTTGGTCTGTCTGCACATGCCTGGCTCCCATCAACCACGTTTTGGCTGGGATGGAGTTGCCCACAGCGAAATTCAGTTCTGGGGGTCGGTCTCGCAAATTACCGACTAGTTGTTAAGGATTGGGAGGTGGGGAAGCTGATCCCTACTCAGCACCCCGGGGAAACTCCACCCCCAGAGCCTTCAACCCCAACATCAGCCTCTGCCCGCCTCTTCCTGCCTACTCCTGATTGGCTGCTGGGCCCTGCTCCCTTTCTGTGCTGTAGGAAGAGGCCCCCATTTCTTCCCTCTTACATAATGAACCTCGCTGCTTGCCTGAGAGTAAACATGCCAGGGATGTGTGAGCTCGTAATGTATATAAATACGTCTCCTGTCTGCATCTGCTGAGTGGATGTTTTGTTGATGTGGTAAACAGCTCTCCTCGTTAGTATAGTGGTGAGTATCCCCGCCTGTCACGCGGGAGACCGGGGTTCAATTCCCCGACGGGGAGTAAATCTCTTGTGTGGCACAGTGGTGCAGTGCTACCTCACAGCAAGAAGGTTCTGGGTTCGATTCTCGCCTGGAATTCTCTTTCTGGTGAGTCTGGGGTGCCCAGGTGGGTTATCTGCCTTTCTGTGTGGAGTTTGCATGTTCTCCCCGTGTTCACTTGGGTCTCCTCCTGGAAAGAACCCTGTCTAAAAACATGCAATATCCAGTCGGCTGTCCGTAACACCTGGACTTGGTCCCCGGGCGGGGATGGGATAGAAGCAGATTCATTCAACTCGGACACTTACCGTGTGCGTGTGCGTGTGCGTGTGTGTGTTGGCGGCCACTTCCCCTGCGTGTGTTTGACGTTGCAAATAAAGCATATAGACCAAATAGACCAAGCTACACACAAAAGCCAAAATGCTGCGGAGTTGTGATGCTGAATCAAAGTCTCCGGAAATCATGAATGAGATGCAGAGTTGCAGAAAGGAGAAGTAATATTACATTAGACCACTAGAGTATATTACATTAGACCTGGGCCTGCATATTGTATGCAGTATCCAAGATATCAAGTATCCTAGCTTGGCTGATTTGGGACCAGTCCTAATGAAGTTCATAATGGTCTTTCATCCAGTGATGGATTTGTCTAGATGTCACCAGGGAATGTGTCATCATCATACCAGCTGTTGCAATTGAAAGAGTGTGTGTGTGTGTGTGTGTGTGTGTGTGTATGTGGAATTAACTAATAATATTCTTGCTCTCCTGGCACACATCTGTATGAGCCTAAAGTGAAGCGTGTACAGGTTTAACCCAGCCCAGCTTTTTCTATGTGGACTGTGTTGAGTTCAACTTGACACGATCCAGTCTCTTTCAGCACAAGAGATGGAGATGATGAAGGTGATCTCTTTGACTTCACAATTAAGTATCTTTACAGTTTCCCCTGTTCTCATCTCATTCTCATCTTGTATTTTTCCTGGTGCAGATTGTCCTCCTTGATCCAACGAGAGCCCTGAACATGACATTCTGTGCCAGATGACATTGTAATTGTCTAGAGTGGTGGTGAAGATGTCATGATGACTGTGTCGTGTCACGAAGACCGCGTGTGTGTGTGTGTGTGTGTGTGTGTGTGTGTGTGTGTGTGTGTGTGTTTGTAATGTGTATTTTTTTTAGCTTTGAGGGTTAAGGATATGCTTAGAGAATGATCTATCAAGAGAATTGTATCACAAGTCTGTGTGTATTTTGTGTTTGTGTGTGTGTGTGTGTGTGCGTGTGCCTATCTGTGTGTCTGTGTACCTTCTAGGTGGATTATGCAAAAGTCCTCCACTACGTTGGAGCTGGAGTGGCCTTCCCCACCAGTATGCTGTTTGTGTGTCTCCAGTCTGCCCTGACCTACAGACTGGCCAAGACCCAGGAGGAGTACCGAGTGGGACACGTCCGTGTGGGAATGTCCCTGCTAGCACTTGTCGCCCTGGTGCTCAGTATCCTTCCAACATGCTGCAAATGTCAATTCACAGATCTGACTGTTTTAAAAGGGGATTCCACTGAAATTGTCTTTTAGCTTGTTATGCTGCAGAAGACATTTTCCTAAAATTACGAAGTTGTACCCACACCAAGAATATACAACAGTGACAAAAAAATGTACACGTGTAATATCATGTCATATGGTTGCATTTTCTTTGATCTTGAGAAATTCTGCTTGAAATCCACAAAATGTTACATTATAATGTGTTGCATGGCCCCCTGCTGGAGAAAGAGGAGTGTCGCGTCCCTTGGGTGTGTGTTTACTTATCCTCACTCACTCCACACTCCTGCTGTGCAGCTATTGTTCTCCTTAACCTCTGTTCACCAGGTGGGGTTTTCTTTTGCCAGGAGAGCTTTGCCTTGCAGCACGCCTCTGCCATATTCGAGTGGATCTTCTGCATGCTCATCATGCTGTTCTATGGGACGTTTGCATTTGAGTTTGGATGCATGTCGGGGGACACCCTGATGGTCCTGTCCAGGGGAGGAGGGGTCCACAACTTTCGCTGCCGTTAACCATAAGATAGAGGTGGCAGGAGGGCCCAACCACCACCAGCCAGAGAGTTTGTCTATGCTGTAACCTAACTACAGCATGCTACAGTGTCAGGGACACTATAGCATGCTACATGCTTGCTTTGCATGCTTGCAAAGTGGATCCAAGAGAGCTTGGACCCTGTATTTCGTCATGCTCAGTATTGCACTTAGCCATGGTGCCTAAGCTAGCCACCAAAGACTTACAGACTATGGACTATTATACTTGTCAGGCAAACAGGCTGGGACTCACACGCAGAGAAGAACAGACACACGTTCAACACCAGTTTATTAGTGTGAGATCCAAAATGTAGTCAAGACAGTCCAGGTCAATACCGAACAGGCAACAGGGCTAAGGTACCAAGGAGTACAGGCCGGAGTCGAGAGAGGGCAGACAGGATCAGTAGGGAGCAGGCACAGGTTCAAAAACAGGTTGGCAAATAACAGGTCAGATACTCAGGCTATTCCATCTAGGCAAGCTAAAACATTCTGGCAGGGAATGGCAGGAACAGGTCTCTATTTATACTAAATGCTGATTACAGCTTGCATTCAGGTCTGTAGGCTGGGCAGATTGGAATTGAGTGAATCCTCTGATAGGCTGGGCAGGAACAAGTGACAGGTGGGCGGAGACAGGCTATGAGGAAGAACTGCTGCCAGGATCCATGACAATACTGCTTTGTAAAAGTGCAGGCCGGAATGCAAAACATTCCACACGTTGTGCGTTACAAGTGCCTTTTAGAACACAATGAAGTGCCAGTACACAATTGTGAACACATATACACACACATACACACACACAAGGATCAATCCTTGATCTTTGCTGTAATCGTCATATAACAATCACTCTCTGAATTGTTGACTGCAGTTGCCTTTCATCAGATTCAGTATCCTGAAAGTGCCTTAGATGTCTGAGCTTACAGAGCAGAATGTGGCAGGGTCAGTGTTGGCGTTTGTTTTTATGTTTGGAGGTTCAGACCCCGAACTCTGTATTGTTTCTTCTCAGGAAATTCTGTTACATCATCAGCTTTCACTCAGTGCCTCAAAGATAAGGGAAAATCATTCAAAACCTCTCACAATAGAGGGATTGTTATTGTGTGCCAAGAATTATTTGTTTCATATGTAAAAGTATTTGTGTTGTTACCCACATTCCATGGCGGGACGCTTCTGCCCCCCCTGTTGTATTGACAGTTCTACATCCATCCATTGGGGGGCGCTCACATTTTGTGTTGTTGTGATACAACTTTTAGGGAAACGCAAGAGGACAATTGCCCATATAGATGTCTCATATTGCCCAAGTAACTTTTATTATATGTTATATGTATATGCCTTTTGTGTAGCTTCAACTCCTTGCCAAATAAGTTGCCAGTTGTGTCATAGCTCTCAGTAACTGACTGTTTAGTGGGACCAAACTAGGTGCAGGAGAAAATCACCATGCTGTATTTGATCCTAGACATCATGACAGACTATGTTTCCAAGAAATAATGTACATTAATGTATGCAGAAATATTTGTTTTGTTTAAAAAAATAAAAGTAAATGAAGAAAAATAAAATGTCTTAATTTTGTGTTTTGATCCAGTGTGAGTGAGTGAGTCAATATATGGAGCTTTATAAGAGAATTAAAAAGATGCCTTCTTGTTAAAATGTTTTATTGTTCAAAAAGCATATTTACATTATTTTCCAGTTATATTGACAAATTGTGTGCGAAGAATCTGATATGATCAGCTTTTAGAAAAGAGAAAGATGACACAAAGGTGACAGTGGTTCCCAAGACACTAGAGGGTCTTTTCTCTACTTAACAACTGAAGAGTCAGAGGACAGCTGAAACTGTTTGGGGCAGTCATATCTCCTTGCTAGTATTACACCTTGTCTCTGTTTTGTAGCCATTCTTTGGAAATCAACCACAGAGCGTCTACAGGTCTCAGCAAGTTACATTCAGGATGTTTTAATACCAATTCAAATAAAACCGATTTCATCACAAAAATAGACCTGAAAAGTAAAAATACGTGGAGCATTCAGAATACAGGTCTGTGGTTGATTTATCACTACATATCACAACATAAACATGTATACATGTTAATAACCATGCAACAAACAGGGGCCTTACATCAGTTCCATTCCCTGAATTTTATATATAAAGTTGTATAGGGATCCATTGCGACTGCATAAGTCAATTAAGTCAAACATGACAAATATACTTATTTCATATTTCAGTGAGACATTATTGAGGCTCTGAAATGTCTGCAAACAAATGTATTCTACCTTTAGATTTGGTCATTCACCTATTTCTGCTTTGTCTGCTTTGTGCACCTTTTTCAACTTTGTGACCCAGCTAAATGTCTTAAGGTATTGCAGAAGATTTTGAAACCACTTCGAAAAGCTGCACTGAAAAGTAAAACGTGTGCGTACCAAACTCTATACATGGGTGTGTATACTGGATCTATGTGATATAAATATCAGTATCTCCAGTTGCCATTGGGGGGGTTATGAAGTCATCATAAATTACAGGTGACGCCCCTATCACCCAAACCCGCCTTACTCTCAACCAATGACCAGGCTATACCACCCCACCGATGCCCATCCTTCCTCCCCCCTCCCCCGTCTTGTGACAGCTGCCCTCCTCCTACTGGGTTACAGGAGCATGAGGAAAGCTAGTCTGTTGCTCATCACAGACACACACACACACACACACACACACACACACACACACACACACACACACACACACACACACACACACATCATACATACACACACATACACACACACACATACACACACACACACACACACACACACACACACACACACACACACACTAGAAGTTGAGGTTCTTGGGGACCTCCCAGGGAAACTCCTTTCTGCCAAAATGACCATAGCAGGCTGTCTTTTGGTAGATTGGCCTCTTCAGCTCCAAGTCTCTATAAAACAATCAAAACAATAAATGTGTTTGATATAGAACCAATTGAATACTTTAAGGGCAAGGTGCAGTTTTGAATTTTTTATGTTTTCATATATATGACGACGTGCTCATGACAATGATCATATGGTAACAACCAGGAAGATGCAATATCTGTGCAGTGCTCACCTGACAATGACCCCAGGCCTGAGATCAAAGTTCTTATTGACGATCTGTAGCAGTTCCATCTCATTCTTCTGAGAGGAGCCATAGGTGAACAGGGAGATGGACAGTGGATGGGCCACTCCAATTGCATAAGCCACCTGAAAACACAGACATGGGAGACATAGTAATGCATAACTCAAGATGCATGATAGCGCAGGACTTGGTAGAAAGATAGTTAAGTCCCACTTATACCAATGGTTAGAGTTGGGATTATGCCTGAAATGCCTGAAAACCAAACATCAAATAAAGACACAAACATTCCTTATATTGTCGATATAGTGGTGGGAAGCCATCTCACCTGCACCAGTACCCTCCTGCAGAGATTAGCCTTGACCAGCGACTTCGCCACCCAGCGGGCAGCGTAGGCAGCTGAGCGGTCCACCTTGGTGTAGTCCTTCCCAGAGAAAGCCCCCCCACCATGGGCACCCCAACCACCATACGTGTCAACAATGATCTTTCTACCAGTCACACCGGCATCACCCTGTCAGAGGGGAACAATAAGCTGTAAGCTGCACACAAAATGAAAAACACTTTTAACAGATTCTTGCCGCCTTCATGCAGGAATTGGGGCTTTTAAGTGTGAGATGCAACATCATGTACACTGATGAACAGTGTAAGGAACAGATTTTTGCTGTCCTTTCCAAGAGGATCAACAAGGACATCAAATTATTACGGACAGCCTTACAGACAGTATACGCATTTTACCAGAGGGGTCAGGAGTGCAGGAGCAGCATCCCTGCATCAGGATGGTATGCTGTTATGGGACAGTCACTGTAACCACTAGGTCATGTTACCTGGGGTCCGCCAATCACGAAGCGTCCGCTGGGCTGCAGGTGATAGATGGTGTTCTCGTCCAGGTACTTGGATGGAACCACAGCCTTGATGACCTTGTTCTTCAGGATCTCCTTCTGCTCCTCCAGAGTCACATAGTCATCATGCTGCACCGAGATGACCACAGTGTGGACCCTCGTGGGAATCACGGCGCCGTTCTCCTGGGTGTAATGAACTGTCACCTAGAGGAGAGAGGGCTCCATGAGAACGTTATCTTGTAACCACCCACACACGCCTTGGAATTGTTTGTTTCACTGTATAAGCGACTCTGCATTTCTGTACCTCAGTGAGAACTGCGCTTCATCACTGAGGTGAACTTCTCCCATGCTACATGACATTAAGAATTGATTCATGGCATCAATACTGATTTATATCTATACTGACGTTGTATTCCAAAATGCTATATATCAATTGGGCATTAAATATTACTGAATTTTAACATTCAATATCAATATATAAAAAGTGTTTTTCTGAGCCAGGTGAGTATACTTAGAGTTCCACAATTGTTTTAACCATGTGCTGTCAATAAGTTGGTATGGTCTAGGTGTCGCTTTCTTCAAATCTCATTTTGGAATGAAACTCAATTTCAAGTTTCATTCATTTAGGGATATGGTCATATTGGGTGCTTCTCAACAGAAGTAACTCCAAATAGCTTTTGATATCTCCACCTCCTTAGAGAGACATCTCTTTTCACATCTGAGCTTTTCCAGAGAGCTTGAGGCTTGGGAGTGACAGGTGTCTAGTGGGCTCAAGGGACCAATAAGGGCTGTCCATGGGATTGTGGGGGCGGAGACTGTTGAGGGATCATTGAAAAGGCTTCGTCAGCAGTGGGGTAAAAACAAAAGGCCATGCATACCAGCATGTTCAGGTCTGTGCCAGTATTCCTAGCCTCCTATACTAGTGACTAGAGGGTTCAATGTAAACACAGGACCTGGTTCATGGTTTACTGCATTTGAAATATACTGTGTGTAATGTGTATACTGCAGTATTATACAGTAGAGCACATGGTATAGGGTATATCCTGAACATACCTGTGTCTTGGAGTCAGGGCGGAGCCAGGGGACAGTACCGTTACGTCTCAGTTCGGCCATCTTCACGTTGAGTTTGTGGGCGAGGACAATGGTGAGGGGCATGCACTCTTCTGTCTCATCTGTAGCATATCCAAACATCAGCCCCTGTCCAAAGACAATGAGCAGAATTAAACCTCGATGGATTAGTTATTTGTATTAGTTTATCCACTTTGTAGCACTTAGGATAGAAAATGTACAGCTCCATTTTAGAGCAGGACTAGACTGGATAGACTATGACATCAATGTCAACCGCTGTACCACTGATGTGTTATACATTATTTGGATTGACTTTGATGCTGGTAGAGTTGTCACCCTGGTCCAAATGGGAAGGCCCAAGTTAAGAAAAAGAGGGTATTTGTTGTGTTGGTGTCTGAGATGACCTGGTCTCCAGCTCCAATGTCGCTCTCCACTCGGTCGATATGAACTCCCTGAGCGATATCAGGGGACTGCTGCTCCAGGGCCACCAGCACATTGCAAGTCTTATAATCAAAGCCTGGACAGAGAGACACACAGACACTGAGTGCAAGTCCAATGCTTTCACCCATGCACCCCCAAATTGGCTGCGGATGCGAACTCTGACAACAGTTGAAAGATCTGTTCAGGTTCTACATACCTTTGTCTGAGTTGTCATAGCCAATGTGTCGAATTGTTTCCCTCACCACCTTCTGGTAGTCCACATTGGCCCGTGATGTGATCTCACCACAGAGCAGCACCATGCCGGTCTTACACACTGTCTCTGTTTCTGGAGAATAGAAGACATTATACTACTTATGAGTTTTTCTGGGGTATTTGGGGTATATCAGAAGTGTGTCTGATTATCTAATAACACCTTAAAACTAGCAGATGGGTCAGATCGTGTCAGGAAAGGTGTCAACCACAGAAAAGTAAACCGTGTCACCGTTTACCCTTTCTGGCCCGGGTTGTATGAAATGTTTTCTGTGGCAAGTGCATGAAAAGTAGTAGCAGGTCTGCTGAGAAAAAGACAATGTGCTTGTTTGTGTTCTGCCTCCCTCTGCTGGGGGGAAACTGATTGTTACTCACCACAAGCCACCTTAGCGTCAGGGTCTTGCGTCAGGTGAGCATCCAGCACAGCGTCACTGATCTGGTCACATATCTTATCTAGGAACAAATCTGACTATTAGAAAACATGCAGAACTCAGTAGGTTGAATATCACAAAATATGATGGTGCGTAACTATCTTAATTGATTACATTGGGTTGTGTCCGTGTGGGTTGTTTCCTTGTCTGACCTTTCGCTTCACATGTCAGATGCCTCGTCTGGGTAGAGTTACAAAATATTAGATTTCAACTCTTCCATTAGAGTACTACTCCTCGCTCATATTAGGAGCTAAGGCCCTAAGAATAGCCTTGGCTTGACGTACTACACTACATAGTATGGCAAGTTCATCAGAGCATTCCAAATACCACCACACTGCAGTTAGCTACTGTACAGTAATACAGCTAAGATCCCTTATTTTCATTCACCTGTGCATAGGTCACCTGGGGGAAGTGTGAGTGCCTGTATTTCTGTATTTCATACAACAGTGCCATGTGTGTGTCAGCGTCAGTGGAGTGAGTGCCTGCGTCACACTTGGAGCATGTGTAGTATGCATTCAGGTCTAGTGTGGGTGGGAGTCTTGGGGCATCAGCATTGCTTATGATGATACCCACCATGCAGCAGAGAAGCTGGCAAAGTGGCTGATGTGTTAAAGATTACCGACCCCATGTAATGCTGTGTACATTCTGTTCTCATGCATAAACTGAACCAACAGTGTAAACACAACTCACTACATTTGCAGTTACAGTGTGCAACTTTCTTGCACTTTTACTAAATTGCGAAGCATCACCTGCAGCTACTTCAGTGCAGGGGTGTGTGTCAAAACTACTTTCTAGCGAAGGTGCACTGCCTTCGATGCCTCCATGCAGTGTGGCTTCATGACTATGTTCCGCATGGAGGGAATACTTCTGAGTGGGCAAAAAAACATGAGGTCCTCTACTCACCAGGGTGTCCCTCTCCTACGGACTCAGAGGTGAACATGAAGGACCCGTCATGCTGAGAGTGGTCGTACAGCCCATCCACTGACCCATTCATTCTGTCCCCCTATAAGTGGTTTGATGAGGAAGAAACTAGATAGAGGCAACGCGAATAACAAGTATGGAGCTGGGGAGCTGTTACGGCAGTTGATCCTTGTGGTCTCATCAAGACTGGATAACAATTAGAGACAGAATGTGCAGAGACTTTGGCTGCTCCTTTGCAAACAGAAATGCAGTCTAATCTCACAGCCCTAAGGCACTGCACCCGGACAACTCTGCACTATATAAGGCAAAGATAACATGCACCCTCATACACACACACATGCTCCAAATCACAGGGGGAGGGGGTTATGTGAACCAGCGGGCTAGACCATTCAGAAGGGAGAAAAGAGAGGGAGGGATTCAGTTTTTTGCTAGAGAAATTTTTTAACTCCTTGTGTGCTGAACATTTGCACTCTGTCACAGCCACGTCAGTGACTGGGCCAATCAAAATCAAATTCCTGTGCTAGACATTCCTGCAGCCCTTCAATAAGACTGTCGAAAGAAAAGCACTCACTTCATCAAAGGGCTACTTTGAAGCTCTCCCACCCACTCACTCATGCCTAGTCTTTGTCTCTTTGTAGCTTGGGGCCCCTGAGTTCCCTATTGGCCTGTTGGGATGTCTATGGTTATGTACACAGAGCCCGGTAAAGGTTTGCGCTGCTGTGCCATTTTCACAACTTAGTGGACTATACAGTTTCTTGCATTGACATGGATAATTGATTTAAAAAAAAGAGGATATAAGATTAGGAGACAGTGCATGGACCTTGACCTGCATAGAGCAAAGGTCATCCATTCAGTCAGGTCATACCTACATAGGTCATTTTGCTTTACTGTAAAGGTATTAATCAACATAGACGATAGGTGGTTTAATTTACAAGTTGGCAGTGTAGTGTACATATAGCATTTACCCTATTAAAGTATGTGTAAAACGGTTTATGCAGTACTTTTGTTTACAATTCGTCATACTGTTATGACGTTTGTTACTACAAATGTTTGCAAATGCGCATATATGTGTGCGTGTGTGTGTACGTGTGTGTTTTCTGGGGGGGCGCAACTGTGTGCATATATGTCAGGGTCAGGTGTTGGAGAGATGATATTCAGTGTGGCTGCTGATCAGTGTGGCACTGTGAGGCGAGCAATGCGCCAAGATCCTGTTTCCCCTCCAGCAGTTCTAGGGAATGTGGCAGCTGCGGGTGTGTCATTCATCCCGGTATATCTCAGCGCATTCCAACTGTCCCCTGATGTGTTGACCTGACTCTACAATCTATGATTTAGTTGCCTTGAACTCAGGACCTGAGAAATGACCTGGCCAAATTAAAGCAGTTATGGCATTGGTTTATTGATGAAACAAAGCATACTGTAATACATTGAGAAGTGTGGTGTGTGTGCGTAGCCTACATGTGTAAACCTAATTGTCCCAGCAGTTGTGAAAGACAACCTAGACAGTATGAGGAGCCCAGATGCCACCATGTGTCCCTTCATCAAAATGAAAAAGCACCATATTCCTATTTATTGTTACAAACAAAC
Organism: Hoplostethus mediterraneus; assembly: GCA_034670385.1. Taxonomy (NCBI): domain Eukaryota; kingdom Metazoa; phylum Chordata; class Actinopteri; order Trachichthyiformes; family Trachichthyidae; genus Hoplostethus; species Hoplostethus mediterraneus. The sequence continues at coordinate 4,125,315 of JAXDDW010000011.1, read as the reverse complement.
AAATAAACAAACAAACATATCTCATCACCAATTACTGCTATTCTTTCAATTAAGTCGGAACCGTTTTATTAGGGTAGGAGGGAGGATTAAGGACGTGACACCGTTACCATGGAGACACAACACGTATCTAGGACGCTCGACGAAAGGAAGGTTTGTTTAAAGCAATGTCCTTTACGGTTGTTTGGTTGCTAAATGACAGAAGTTGTGATATTTATTAAGAATTGCAACAATACATAGTGTCAAAATAGTACACTTTATAATGTAAATAGAAACGTTGCAATAAGCAAACAAAACTTTTGTTTTCCATGAAAGTGCTCGTTCATTTCAAACCTGATCGATTTTGCATGTGAAGAAGTTCCTAGCTAAGGCTAAGTGACTAGCCAACACTGGCTGGCAGTAGAGTGAGCTTACCTGTTTGCAAAAATGTACTCACTATCCCGCTATTAAGTCTGTATTTCAACTACCTATCCAGAAAAAAATGGATTCGGAGTACATAAAAAAACACCTGGGGAAAAGTCTCGCTGAAGGACTTGCCGAGGTGGCCGAGCAGCGTCCTGTGGACCCTGTCGAATATCTTGCTCACTGGCTTTACAAATACAATGAAAATATTGAACATGAGGCGAAGGTAAGTTGTTGTTTTGTTTTCTTGCCAGTAAGGGGCAGCATTGTACAACATAGTGTACCTCGGCTCATGATTATCTTGAAGTCCTTTAGGAATAACGTTGCACTACTACTACTACCACTACTACTGTAAATATTACAACTACTACTGCTACTACTACTGTAAATACTACTGCTACTGCTAGTAGTTCTACTGCAACTCCTACTACTACTACTGTAAATACTACTGCTACTAGTACTACTACTACTACTACTACTGTAAATACTACTGCTACCACTACAACTACTACTAATACTAATAATAATACAATGAACTTCAGGATAGACATTACAAACTGCTAAACAAAAACAAACTGAAAAAACATATAATTAGAAAGATGAAAAAATGCAGTATAAAACATTCAGGTCAAATTACGTAAGGCCTTTTTGTACAAATTGGTTTTGTTTTGAGGTGCTTTAAATGATGACACAGATTTAGCCAGTCTAAGCTCCTCAGGCAAGGCCTTACACAGGCTTAGACAGAGCCATGCATCTGAGTGGCCAAGCCTCAAAAGTTATCAATAAAATCGTATTCTAAAACTGAGAGGTGATCATTGTAAGGGTGCTGAAAGGGGTATAAATGTGGTCTTTTCTCCTAGTCCTGGTCAAAAGTCTTGCTGCAGCATTTTGCTGGAGCCATGCCACAGTTTGTTGGTTAAGGCAGGTTAATAAGGTGTTCCAGTAATAAGTATAACAGCATGTATAATTCAATGAGATGAGAGACAGGACTGATCTGATTTGATCAAAATTCCTTACTTGGAGGAAACTGGGCTAGCTTTTGGAATGTGGCTCAAGGTTTAAACTTTGATCAAAGACGATGACTAAACACTTAGATAAAGCTTTGATGTTATCTGTTAAAGAACCAAGAGACTGTTGAATTTGTCTTGAAATGCATTCAAGACAAATAATAAGAACTTCAGTTTTATCAGAGTTTAAGTGTACAACGGTCTGAGACATCCAGCGATGAACATCAGCGAAACAGTGATGTAGAACTATCAAATACAAACCTACAAACATTTTTCATCCTACCATTTATTGTAATTTCAGCAAAAGGCCAACTTGGCACTGCTGGAGCAAGAGAAGGTCAAGGCCAGAGAGGAGGCACTGCACAGACAAAAGCTGAAGGAGGAAGAGGAAAAGATCAGGGAGGCCTTGGAAGAGTCTAAGAAAGTATGTTGAGTTACAAAATTCCTATAATATTGGGATTGTGTGCATTTTCCCTTGGCCACTAACCAGAATGTGTTGATCTGTAAAGGCATCTGAACCAGAGGTTTCACCATCTACTCCTACTCCTGTGTTCGAACTATCCAAAAACTCCTACCAACCAAGTCTTGCTGCACTGCTTGAGGGAGATGATGTAAGATTTGTTTTTGTTTCTTTAGATTATTTAGACTTAGTGTAATTGTGAAGATCTATTCAGTTTTAAGAAGTAGTCTTAGTCACAGTTCAGACTATACCAAGCAGAAACAACAAGTGAAGAGATATGAGGTTAAGAAAAGGAACGTCATCACAGAAATGAAACACCTATGCTCCCATGGAGTAAATTTATTAACACCTTACATGACATTTTGAGTAAAAGCCTTCAAGAATTTCATCAACACATTAGCAGATCTCTCAGATGGAGCCTACAGGGTCTGATGCGACCACAACAGGAACTGCTGAAGAGAAGAAACCTCTGACAGCCGAGGACCCAATCATTTCTGATTCAGAAAAGCAGCAGGACATGGAGGAACTCCAAATCAAAGCTGAGCAGGAGGTGATAAAGTTGATATCAACATAATGCATGCTCCTGGTGGTGGTGTCGCCTATGAATCTCTGCAATCTCTTCTGTGATAACCTTCAAAGGATCAAACCTGCTTTCCTTTTTCTCCTTTGGTTGTGAGTTGTGAATGCTGCTGAAAACTTTTTTTGTGGGAAGGTGGAGGGGCGGTAGGCCTACTCTTACACATTCTGCGTATGACTCCCCTCATGGCCTTGCATGTATAATGTGGGAGTGATCGTCAAATGACTTCAAATGGTTTAAGGAGGTGATGTGTCTGCCAGGTGATGGTTACAGATAATGTAACCACTCCAGAGTCCACTGGGCAAGAACCTTTGGAGGTCAGTTCTTCTCCTTCTGAGGTCCTCAGCACTCAAGTCAAAGATGAGTCTAAAGAAATGCCTGAAACTGAGGCGGAGCCAGCCAGTGATCAAGTAGAAGACAAAGAGGTTGACCAAGATAAGGATAAGGTGATGAGCCATTCTTTGTGACCAAATGGCACCCTTTTGTATTTTAGACATGTCATGCAGCTTAGCTGTTTACCTGAATGGTTTATCTTGTAACAAGAGTTGTTAAAGGAAGGTACGTATCCTTGCAAGAACAAAGGGCAAGGCATCTTCAGTGGTTCAATTACATATTGTTTTGTTTCACATACTGCTCAGCAGGTGGCCGAACAAGCTGAAACTGCTGAACCGGAGCTTGCTGATCCATTACAGTCAAATTCTAACCAAGATGCTGATGATTTAAACTCAAACAAAACAGAGGAGCTACACGAGGAGCAAAACCCTCGTTCCCTTGAACTTCAAGACAAAGAGAAGGTGATGCTGTTGAAATACGGATAATGTGAATAAATGCTGTCTGAGATTGATTTTTATGTAGCCAGAGTGAGGATTCATGTCCTTATGTACTCAGGATGCAACAGACCCAGGGTAAAAGAGCAAGGAAAGACTGGTTAAAAAGATTAAGGTATTGCGAGCTGAAGACAGGTTACATTTAAAAGGCCAGATGAGGGAAAAGAGAGGCAAATGGAACAAGAAAACCACAGCTGTGAAGAAAAGAGAAAACAGAACAGAGAAAATCCATTTCCCCAAAAGTCTAGGATGTCCAGGTGAAAAGAACATGAGTCAGGCTGAGCAAAGGTGGAAGACTAGGATTGAATTGCTAGATATGTCCAAAATCTAATTCACTCCTTTTCACACGTGGCACCATTTTATCAGGAGACTGACAACAGTAAACCTGCTGATTCCATCCAAGTGGAGTCAGCCTCTGAGTCACCCTCTGGCGCACAGAGTGAAGGTCTCAAACCAGAAGAGACACTTTCTGTGGAAGAAGAGACAAAAGAAGAGGAACAGGAGACGGACAAGCCAATTTCTCCTCATCACGACCAGGAAGAGGTGGTTGCTCTGATATACTGACTCTACTGAGCATGTACAATAATTCATACATTCATAAGTGTGAATGCAAATATGCAGAATATTTTTAGTCTATTCTTCCCAAAAGTCATCTCTGGCGATTGGCCCGGGCTATGTTTGACACACCAAGAAAGGAAAGCAAGTCCAGAGGAGGCAGCAGTGTGAAGCTTGATAATGAAAGAGCCTAGCAGTAAATAGTCTAGAAACAGAAATGCAAGACACATTGGTTTAATGTTTGACCAGTATTGTTCTGACAATCTCATCTCAGGAGGCAGACAGGCCCCAGACAAGTGGGACCACTGACGTAATGAAAGACGGGGCACAGTCGGGCGAGGGGCCAGTGATGTCGCAAGGGGAGCCGGAAAACCCTCCGGACAAGGAAGAAGGCCCGGAGAAGGTAGAAGACACTGCTTCTAAAAGAAGGACAAATGTCATCTGGCCAACTGGGAACAATGAAAAATATCTCGAGTGATTTATCCATGTCTATGTGAAATGCTAAAGTGAATAAGTGTGCCCATGAGCAAACTGTCTCAATGCCCACATAGTAGATACATTCTTACAGTATGTTTGATGAATGATTTCTAACTAAGCTTTGTTTTGCTTTTCAGGAAGAAGAAAACAAAGCAGAACAGGCATGAAGTGCTCAGTGTTGTTTCCCCATTGATCCACATGACATACTTTACATCGATTTAAATTCATTTATGTAATACTTCTAATGTACACATAGCTATCTGATACTGTTACAGACCCAATACCTGATGTGTACATGATGGATCCATTTATGTAAATATGCAACTGTTGAGTTTGAATAAATTGGCCTAAATGGTAATGTGTTGTTTTTTTTAATCTGATTGAACTCTGTTCTCATAGGCAGGGCAAGTGGAAGAGGGTAAAGGGTTGATGACTCATTATTCATGTGACTTGTTTCCAAAGAGTCCTTAGTCCAGCTCTTATCCACTCCGTCTTGAAAAGAAAAGATTGCATTGCAAAATCTGTAACAAGAAAGAAATATTTTACCATGTCATGCCATGTCTGATATTTAAAACCTTGAAAGCGGATGCATTTTTCTCCCAACCTGATTCACTCCCCTTTGAACAGACAAGTGGACGAGGGCAAAGGGTGACGCTGCATGACACGTTATTTATTTCTAGCAGCAGACTTGATAGTGACGGCGTCGCCAGTTGACCACAGCTGTATGTAATCTAGTCGCGTGAGAACGGTGTCAGGATCCATGACGATTGAAAAAAGGGCTCAATTTGACAAACTCTCACTGGATTATCTGGAATTGAAAGGGGTGGGGCCCGGTTGTGCGCCAGGCGAGGAGTTGGCAAGATGCAATAAAACAAACTGAGGGAGAGGGAGTGTGTGAAAGGGAATCTGTCGCTCACTTTCGGCAGAACCAAAGGCCATCGGGCATGGAAGTCGTCGCTCGTGCCGTGGCCGCCGTCGGCGCGTTTATTACTGGTGTTTTGAATTTTGTCACCGATATATTTCTGACAGCACCGCTGAAGGCCACTCTCAAACATTTAGAGGAGACTGACCTTAAATATCTGAAAGGAGGTAAGACGACACAGCTCAAAGAAACAAGTAATCTTCAAATCCTGACTCTTGTTTTCACTCTTCAAACAATTGCACTGATAGTGATGTGTTGCCATTTTCTGTGATTGGTTATTCTATTGTTTGACAAACTTTATGCAGTAGATCACTGCGTTGTTTCAATTTTGTTACTATCGTTTTACTCTTAATTCCCCATGTTATATATATTTTTAGAAAAGCGCTGTGAAATGTATTATTTTGATGGAATTATTCATTTCTGCTCCACATTCAGTCTATTGCCTCTGTTCCCTAATTCCCCTTTCACCCAATTTCTTCACCCAGAAAAGAAGTCTTTCAAGGCCAAATCTCTGTGGGAGAAGTCTGGAGCTGTAATCATGGCTGTAAGGAGGCCTGGGTGATTTTTGTGCAGAGAGGTAATATGTCACTAAGATCATGTCATCAATGTGATGTTTTACCCCGTTTGTGCTATCCAGTGCTGCCTGGGTCCAGGTTCACGATTGTCAAACATGAAGAATAATAATAATAATAATAATAATAATAATAATAATAATATCATCCTACTAAACCATCACATTACAAAACACTGTCAATGGTGTTCATCAGTTTGTTTTCAACGATCATTGGCTGCAGGAGGCTGCAGAGCTGTCCTCTCTGAAACCCCAGCTGGATGAGCTTGGGGTCCCTCTGTACGCCGTGGTGAAGGAGGACCTCGGCACAGAGGTCCAGAACTTCAGACCCTACTTCAATGGAGACGTCTTCTTAGATGAAAAGGTGCAGCTTATTTCTATAATGAATGAGTGTATTGTTCGGTGAGCTTTCCCTGCTACAGCAGTGTTTTATACAAGTTCATGGTATTTAGTGACTGAGCCAGTTACGGCACTAATACTTTAGGAATACACTGAAGTCATTCAAGATCTATGGCAATCGATTTAGGCCTTGCTGAAACGCTGTCCTCTTGGTTGCTTGCAGAGACGTTTTTATGGACCCCGTGAGCGGAAGATGGGTCTGCTAGCGTTCCTCCGCCTGGGGGTGTGGCTGAATGGCCTGAGGGCCTTCAAGAACGGCTTCATGGGAAATGTTTTCGGGGAGGGCTTTGTCCTTGGTGGGGTGTTCGTCATTGGACCAGGACAGCAGGTAACATGTTTCAGCAGTCAGTCCCAAAGATCATTCGTCAACAATCACCATACACTGTTTGCCCCAGACAGCTTAATCATTAGAGCTGTCTGGGGCTGTCTTTTTTTTTTTCTGGAGATGTCTTTTTGTAAGTTGCTTTGGATAAAAGCATCTGCTAAATGACTAATGTACACTATGAATTACGTAATAATGTAATGTTTTTAAAGAGGTATTTTTACAGAAGAGTGGTCAAGCCAGTACCCTTTGGACTCATTCATACTGTTTTTGTTAACTTTTTCTCATGTATGACTTAACCATGTCCAGTACCTCACCTTTTTACATGTGCAAAAGTCAAAGGGTTTCTGATTGCATCTATGTTTGTTCTCTTCCAGGGAATACTGCTGGAGCACAGAGAGATTGAGTTTGGGGATAAGGTCAACATTCTGGATGTCCTCAGAGCTGTCAGGAGAGCACAACAGGAACTAGTGCCTCTACAGAAGAAATAATACCTTTATGATATTTCCACTGTCAAATCTCATATGCTTAAAAGTCCTGTTCTTTGCCAGTTAAACAGCTTTACAATTATGTGTATGTTTGAAATAACAAAGTTTAGAGGTCCTTATACATACTTGGCACATAGAGGACCATACAAATTAGAAAACACTCAAATTGGAGTTGAGAGGTTTTCATGTGACTGCTACAATGTAAAAGCTTTTGTCTGAGAAGGGGATTACAAAAACTTGTCTGAAAAGTGTACAGAAGACTTCTGAGTTTGTTGGCGTTTCGGTCTCATTGGACTTCTGGGATTCCTGGCTGTTGTGTGTTTGAATGTGTTGTACGGGGCTCAGTGTGTTAATGATGGCCTGTCTCTAAACTCAGTAGAGGGAGCAGGCCTGATGTCTGACGCTCAGTTCCCTTTAATACTCTCCACTCTTGCCGCTATGTTCTCTCGAGAGCCAAGAGACCATGACATTTAAACAATAAAGATGTCAGCATGTGCTTTATGTTTTGGGTTTTCTTTTTATTATTCAGTGCTTGAAATAACTCTGTAAATGCTGGAGTTCTTGAGGAGATAAATCCTCTCAATTACATAAAAAGACTTTGGAATTACTAGAACCAACTTGTTCTAAAACAAACTTGTTATGAGGTCAATCTGATTTCCTGCAGAAGTTTCCATCCTTTCATGTTTTGAAACTGGGATTGGCTAATCTTTTACTGTCATAACCTTTTGGTGCCCTCCCACTCTTCGTGGCATCGCAATGAGTCGGTGACTCAGAAATATGTGCAGCGTTTTGAAGTTGTTCGTATTGTACGCATAAGCCAATTCTAGGGGAAGAGGAGACTACAGACCTTACTGGGCCCTCAGAGCTTTAAAACCTCTATGGCATCAAGTTGGTATTCATTAATCTTTCTTTTTTGTAAACTCATGTATTTATACACTTTGAACACAGAATTACAATAAGATATTTAAAGGACAGTCAGGCAGTTCAGTGCCCTCTGACGAAGGGTGGTAAGTGTGGCATTAGGCAGTTTAAAATGAAAGGCTTTAAAATGACTGCATGTTGTTGTTGCTCATGTTGCCTTATATTTTCTGGGGCTAATTTTGTGACGTGAAGATGAAACTATGTGTCTGCTTAATTAGTGGTCAATATTTGTCATCTCTAGTGCCTGACAGTTTATTATACAGCGTGTGTACTTCTCTTGCATGAAGCAACTGTACTGAGGAAAGGGACAAGACTTTTGAATCCAGTTGACTCACCCATACTAAGGGCGTAGTCCTTAAACTATCTGTACATGTCATTTTAACCTCCTCAGACCCACTTAAATATATAGTATATATATTTTATATTATAGTTTGAGATTTTGTATAACCTAGAGTTTTGATAACTTACTACTACTACCAGTCCAAGTCCAAGTAGTAGTTTTTGTTTGGATGAGTATGAAACATTTCTACGGTCGCCGTTTTTCCTCAAAATTAAATAACGGTTTGCCAGTGTGTTAATGATTAGGCTTCAGTACCTTATCAAGCCTTCCTTGACCTCTGAAACCACTGATAACTGTTTAAAGTAAAACAAAACAGTTGGAGACATTTTTTTATAAGAGCTGAGTCATTGTGTTGTGCATGTGAGAGCTCTGCTGGAGTCAGTAAGGCAACTCTCAAGGATTTTTGCTGCAACAGAAGAAAAGATGAAAGAATTGTTAATGGTAATCATCTGTCTTAAATTGCTTGACCCTTTTGTATATTAACCAATTAAGTGTTCTATGCAACTAATAAATATTGATCTTCCTTGTTATTTGTAGTGCTTCCTTCCGTCCTGGAGGGGGAGCTGTTCAGCGTGTGGCATCTGGGTCTGGGGCTTTTGGCTACAGTGGTGGTCGCCCTGGCCCTAGCCAACACTGACTTATTCCTGACCAAGCCGGGTTTGGCCTCTCTGGAACAGCTGGACAACAGTGACCTCAATAAAACAACAGGAGGTGACGCAAAGAAAATTGTTTTTCCAAAGAAGAAAGTTTACTCTGCCTATGGCTGTTAGAGTGGAAGTTGTTGAGGAAATACAGTAGCTGTAAATGTTTAAGGGCTTTTTAATTTTTGAATACAGTACTTTCAGTATCTAATGAAGGCTATGTTATTCCCAGTGGGAGTTCTGGTTTAAATTTAGCTCCATCTAAATCTCTGACAGATCACCAAAGAGGGATGCAAACTGTTTTTAATGAGAACCACAGGCTCCTATACCTGATCATCAGTCATTTTCAGTTCATATGGGTTGTGTGATTCTGTAGATGGGAAGACAGTGAAAGGCCAAACTCTGTGGGAGAGGAATGCAGCAGTGGTTTTGGTTGTGAGGCGCCCTGGATGAGCCTTGTGCAGAGAGGTACTCTGTCAGTGTGCACTGTGTGTGTGTGTGTGTGTGTGTGTGTGTGTGTGTGTGTGTGTGTGTGTGTGAGAGAGAGAGAGAGAGAGAGAGAGAGATATGTCATATTGCTTTCTTAGCAGAGAAACTAAAACTTAGAAACAGGACACCACATCCGTCACTCAGGTATCTGTGTGATTCATAATAATAATTCCTAGTTCCAACTGTAAACCTCTGCCCACCACCATGAACCTGTGGAACCTGTGTGAATCCTCGTTTGTCCTGTCTGGCATTGTTCTCTACTCAACATACTGATGATATCCACATCAATTTGTGTGTGTGTGTCTAGTACTTGTTCCACCAATTTAATAAGGATAGAGTACTGTGCACAAATGGCCTAGAAAACTACAGTATGGATACATCCACTGTGCCCAGACGTGACTGGAGGGGTGTACCCCTGCTGTTAGTGCAAATTGTTAAATGTATCCCCCTTCTTAACTATAGATTTTTCTTCATTATATAACATAACCATTTTTCTCTTCTCCCAAGCCCACCTTCTTTAAAGGTGCTACATGTAGCATTTTAACATCAATAAATTATTACCATATTCATTGTGAGAAATCCATATATAATTACCATAAACAGAGATAAATGAGACCATCGCCAAGAACATTGGCAGTAATGTATGTTACAATCACAGGAAATTTGTGGTCAAGGCAGGAAGGGAGATTGCTTTATGGCACAGACAGGAAGAGGGCGCTGTTCTTCTTCTTCTAATGGCAGATGGTGGAACAATGAAAGGCCTATGGAAAAAAGACTTCCAACATGTTTATCCTGTTCAGTGGACAGAAACCAACAGGGTTTTGATGAAACATGGTCTTCATTTTGGGAAACAAGTGTTAAGTTAAATGTTAGAGGCTAAATTAGAGGCTATGAATTGTCTCAACTGTGGTCTCATTTGTTTATGGTAATTTTATTAAAGTATCACAATTAATTTGACAATAACATATCGATGTTTAAATAATTTTTTTAAATTATCAGCAACTGTTGCTGATATATTTATATGCAGTGTGCCCGTACACTCTTCCTCCAGGAGGCTGCAGAGCTGTCCTCTCTGAAACCCCAGCTGGATGAGCTTGGGGTCCCTCTGTACGCCGTGGTGAAGGAGGACATTGGCACAGAGGTCCAGAACTTCAGACCCTACTTCAATGGAGACATCTTTGTGGATGACAGGGTATTTTTATACAGGGTTTGACTAGCACATATTATCACTACAACTACTGAAGAGAAAACTCCCTCTTTTGAATATTTTGTCCTACATTCCTTCCTTCTTTCTTACCTCCCTTCCTCCCTCTTTTATTTGCTGCCATTTCTTAATTTGCAGCAATATTTCTATGGCCCTAAGCAGAGGAAAATGGGTCTGGGTCTTGGCCTTGCTCGTCTGGGTGTGCTGAAAAGCTTGGTCCATGCTCAGAAGAAGGGGTACCAGGGTAACAGAAACAGAGAGGGTTTCGTTCTTGGGGGCTTGTATGTGATTGGAGCAGGGAAACAGGTAATTTATATCTAACTTATACCTTGTATTTGCTCCCTTTTTAACTATGTTTCAAGATGTCTTTCATTGTCTTGTCAATGATTGTCTTTCTTTATGGGAACTACAATTCCTACTATGATTATTTTTTTCTCAGGGTATTCTACTGGATCACAGGGAGAAGGAGTTTGGAAACAAAGCTGATGTTTCTGCTGTCCTGGAGGCAGCAAAGAAAGTTGTCAAAAGTCAATAGAGTAGTAGAGAATAGCCTGAATATCTTAGAGGAAGAAGTGTAAGTGAAGAAGTCCAGGCGACGGACATCGTAACTGGATTTCATTAGTGTATCTTTTTAGATTTTTTCATTTTTTTATTTTTAGTGAGATGTGTTTTTGTTTATTGGAAGAGCAAATATCCCCTTCTTGAAATCTGCAATTGCATCTTAAAGTTCAGCTGTACCAGTGATCAGGGTGAGGGCATGTTTAGCTGGTTGTTGTGCTGGTGTGTTCATGATAGTCTGTGTCTAAACTACTGAGGGGGCAGACCTGATGCTTAACACCAACCCAAACCACAGCAAAGAAAAAACGGACTAATAACTAAAAATAAATACATGAAATGGAATCACTGGAGTCAACTGCCATGAAATGCTAATGATTATTTGTGGATCTAAGTTGCATTTGTCGGTTTTCTGTAAACATTTGTTTACCCTTAAAATAAAAAGAAATTGAATTGAATTCTTGCAACATTTTTATGTCATCTATCTGGTTGGAATGACTTTATAATTTTATTTTATTGTAATATAAAGAAAATTCACACGCGCTGAGGAATGATTGGCATGATTAGCACCCACTCAAACTGTCACAATTTACGATCCAGCCAATCGGCGTGGCGCAAGGGCGGACCTTTTCTAGTGATAGAAATGTCCCAGGTGAGTTGAGTCATTTTGCGCAACATGGATTAAGGTAGGCCAACTCTACGACTTGATTTTGTTGTTTTACACAATACGGTCTGCCTTTAAATACTACGATGTTCTATCGAAAACCACTCGTATTAGTGTCACCTGTCACTTTTCTGTGCTTCCATGTCCGTTGTTTGACTAATAAACGAGGCGTTGAAAGAGATGCCCACTATTTCCTACGATTTTCTCGGTTTGAAATTAAAAATGTGTGTGATTCATTAAGCATTTTGTTTCTTGTCATAGACACGAATATATTTAATTGGCAATGACATTATACAACGAAGGCTACACTGTTGCCCAAGTGTAAAAATGTTCTGTGAAACTGCGCATACAGAGTGATGCAAAGGGGTAAAATAGAGCAACGTATTAAATTAAGGCGCAAGTAAGCGAAATAATGGAAATAGTGTGGATGTTGGCCTTGATAATATTTTGTTTCAAATGAGAATTTGTCTATCGATGCTATCGTAATTTTGTAAGCGTTCAGCGTCGCTGTCTAAGGTCCTGAAAAGCCATAAAGACGCATGGGGGAACCCCAAGGTGACGACATGAGGCACACTGTTATCACGGGTTAAGTTTAGTGACCGGTATCCATGGCATCAAAGCCATGTGACATCCTGACTGCAAGTGGGTCAGGTACTGGAAAGTCTGTGCTAAGAAAAACCTATTAAATCCTATTTTTAAACCTACCTGCAGTAACAAACACGTTTGGTAATCTTGCTACTATGCCCTTGAATGTGACCTGCTGTATAGTTTTACTTGATGCATCTTACTCATGCAGTTGGACAGAACTCACTGTGTTTATTTTCATCCAAGACCTGGACAGGTGAGTGAGATGCAACATGGGCAGGAATGGACCAAAGTGTGACTCCAGAGAGGCAGAGAGTCAGCCATCATGTCACAAAGCATCCTGCACCTGTGAGTTAAATCAACACCCTTCTTCAAAATACAAATTGCTACAGTTTTATCCAAATGTGAACATAAAGTAGTTTCAATATGGAAGGACCACAGCTGTAGAAATAGCCTCAGGATCCCCTTCCCTTCTGCTGTATGCTACCATAGGCTCCTCCATCCAGCACTGAGCCCCTGGTTGGATTTGTGTGAAAGGGGACCCTGTCAGCGGCCATGGCTCACTCGTCAGACCCGTCCCGCAGGGAGACGACCCCCGGGACCCAGGGGTCACACACGGCTACACGCCACCTCTTACGGAAGAAGGAGCAGCGCCGGCGCGGAATCCGATCCTCTTCACCCATGGGCAGGGTCATCCTCATCAACTCTCCTGTGGATGGTAAGGAGTAGATGCGACGGTTGCTTGTACAGTGTACGTTGCAATCCACTGTAGAGACGTTTGGTAACAACGCTACAACCACATTCAGACCAATTAAACAGGGTGATCTGGTATCATACATCACTTGGTGCATCCTCATCCAATGAGGCTTTTGTGTTTCCTTTCAATAAAGTGGAAGAATCAGATTCAAATATGAGTCACATAACTTGGTAATTGTACCGTTGGAACAATGATCCCCCCCATGATTGGCAACCTTTATCAGCCTTATTGTCTGACACTCAAACACATACACTATTAGATGCATTCAAACCCAGTGTTCCTCGGTCTTGTCAGGTGGAGATGACAGTGAGGACATCCATACGATCACAGTGGATAAGAGTGTGGACGGAAGGCTGGGCTTCAGCGTCCGTGGAGGCTCAGAACACGGCCTTAGCATCTTTGTCAGTAAGGTGGAGGATAACAGTACAGCAGGTAAGTCTGTCTGCACTGTCACTGTATATTTGTAACCTCACTACTATATGAAAATATTGCTGTTTGAAAATAATGAGATATGATGACTGATAAGATGATGCATTTCCATGTTTCTATGTGTGTGTGTGTGTGTGCTCACAGAGCAGGCAGACCTGCGTGTGGGTGATAAACTGGTGGAGGTGAATGGCGTGAGCCTGGAGAGCATCACCATGAGCAGCGCTGTCAAGGTCCTGACGGGCAACAATAGGCTGAGGATGGTGGTGAGACGTGTTGGCAAGGTCCCCGGCATCCGCTACTCCAAGGAGAAGACTACCTGGTGAGAGAGAACAAACCTCAGTGAGATGAGTCTTCAGTCTACATGTCTAGGAATAAACTAACTGTTCATGTTCATGTTCTATCTGCTCTTTTGGAGGCGAAAGTAATCCAAAAGTAACTCAATGCGATCCACGTTTTATTACAGTTGGAATGATCCACTACATCACGATTTACAGTTGTAAGACGCTAATCAGTAATCTGCGCTGTGCATTTGTCAGGGTGGATCTGATACACAAACGTATGGTGGTGGAGGAGAGCGGGCGGACCCCCTCGACGACCAGCTCAGGCAGTTTCCTCCAAAGGATCGTCCACCTCTACACCACCTCAGATGACTACTGCCTGGGCTTCAACATCCGCGGGGGCAAGGAGTTTGGTCTGGGCATCTATGTCTCCAAGTAGGTACCTCTGCCACGGAAAGTAAAAGACCTTCTTTTTTTTGGATTGTACACACCTTTCCTGAGCTTGATCCTTTCCGCTCATTGTGCTGTTTATCTTCTCTTGCTGTTTCACTGAGTCAGACTGGATCCTGGTGGTCTGGCCGAGCAGAATGGCATCAAGATGGGGGACCAGATCCTGGCTGCCAATGGAGTGAGCTTTGCAGACATCAGCCACAGTAATGCTGTGGAGGTGCTGAAGAGCCACACACACGTTATGCTGACCATCAAGGTGAGGGGGGGGGGGGGGGGGGGGGGTGACATACGACCTTTGACCTTCTATTTCCTGTGCAGCATGCAATGTCTGTAAAATATGAATTCATGAGAGACGACATAAAAGAGAAGAGCTGATCAAAAAAAAGATACTTCTAGTTGCGAAACTGAGCCAACTTTTGCTTCAACAAAGGAATTAAAAATAACAAAACAGAACAGAAAATTACTTTAACCCTTGTGTGGTGTTCGTGTTTCTGTTACTCACCCAATGTTCGCGGGTCTGGTGGACCCACAACATTATTGGGTTTTTAAAACAATACAGTCATAACAATTTATGTAAAAATACTTAACAGATGTTGACTTTATCTCAATTACAAGCAATATAGACAGTATATTTGATTAATATTTGCCATTTACCCCTGCTACATCATATTAATCAATAAAAGTGCTATTCGTTTTTGTGATAAAATGTGATTTTTGTACAAAAAAAATCAATTACAATCAAAACATGGGTGGAATAAATAATTTTAATCTTGAACAAATATGAATCAAACAAGGTTTAATGCTTTGAACTGAACAAATTGGAAATACAAATTATATATATACATTTTATGGAACACATTTTACAAAGACAAATTATAGATACATTTTATGGAACCCTGTTAAAAAAATCCTAAATTACAATCTTGTTTATTTCCGTAACAAGGGAGCATTCATCTTATGCAGTGTTGTTAGGTGGAGTTTTCTGAGTGTGTTTGGTGTTGGATTCTGTGTTAATGACAGGATGAAGAGGGTGTATCACATTCCATAATGAGCCTTTGTATTTGCTACGCTGTGTTGTGAGAGAGCAAGTACGTGCTTTTATTCCTGCTTCAGTGAAATGATCTTACGTGCATTAACTTACCGCCCTGTTCTCTCTCTCTCTCTGTCTCTCTCTCTCTCTCTCTCTCTTTTGTTCTCTTTCTCACACACATGCAAACCACATACAAAACGCATGCAACTACACGTCTGTGGCGTTTCGCTGCACACTATGGGAGAGCGGCGCTTGTGTGGCAGGGCAGACAGCTGGCATGCAGTCGTAATATTCCTCGCTCACTTTACTTGTCGGAGCTTGGGTTTCGCGCTGTGAAAAATAGCCAGGCCGTGTGCATTATTCACCAGGCAGCTGGGATCAGGTGCTGATCAAAGCATAGGGCCGTGTTTTGTCTAAGTTTTGTCCTTGGATCCTTCACTTTGCCCGCCCCCCCCCCCCCCCCCCCCCCCTCCCATGGAAAGGGAAACGCTGTAAGTGAGACCCGTTGTAGAACTAGAAAGCGTCCCGACTATCAAAGGTTACACAGAAAGTCAAGAAGCAAATTTAGTTTTCTCATTGAGGAGGATGAGGAAGCCGTGTATGGTTTTGGGTCTCTCTGTGCTTCTAGGGTTACTCTTTATCAAATATAGCGATCCCATAAAAATTTCAAGGTCTCTACTGTATCCCATTTGCATATCTGTGGCCATATCTTTGCAGGAAGCGGGACGATACCCTGCCTATAAGGAGATGGTGGCAGAATACAGGTGGCTTAATAAGCGTATGTATCTGTTTTTGTCTCAGGTGTCAACACCAGTGTTTCATTACCTAGAAAGCTGCAAGCCTCTAGGTCTTTTAGATTCAAGTGTAAGTGAGAGTGTCTTTGTGTGTGTGTGTGTGTGTGTGTGTGTCTTTGTGTGTGTGTGTGTGTGTGTGTGTGTGTGTGCGTGCGTGCGCGCGTGTGTGTGTGTGTGTGTAAGCCTGTATGTGTGTACCTTTTATATAATACATGGTTTTCAATGATATTTAGTCTCTTGTAATAGTACAGTATGTATCCTTCCTCAGTGGCCAATGGTACTCAGAAATCTTCCTCCCAGGGTTCAGACTCCAACTCCTCAGCCTCCTCTCTGTCGTCTGAGACTCCTGTCAGCTCTCTGAGTGGCCTGTCCCAGGTCATGTTCCCCCCCTCATTTGGCTCAGACATGGTGGACGTCTGCATCTCCACTGAGGACCAGAGGTCAGGGGCAGCTCACTTCAATACTTTTCAATTTCCCACATAGGGCAATTGTAGTAACAGAGACTAGACCTCGACAAATGGTATTTGACTTGTTTCAAAGACAGCATAGGACTAAACTTAATCCATGTCTGTGACTCACTCTAAGGAGGAGATTTTATTTTGTCTTTAAAGGCTCTTGAATTGGCTGAGAAGTTAAATAAAGTTTTTGTAACTATTTTCAAAGCAATACATAGTAGCCTATATATGTTTTACCCAGGTCTGAGAACATGGACACCAGTCGCAGCATGGGACCCACCACTCTGCTCAAGGACACTGTGATCCAAAGGGAGGGGGACAAGGGGAGGAAAGAGTCCCACAAGACAGCAGTGCTGCTGGCTCTCAGCAGACCCAGCCGACCCATCAGCAGGTCTCAGAGCCACGTCACTGTGGAAGGTGAGGCAAGCCAGTGGATGAAGATGATTCATAAGATGAGGAGGGAACGGTTTAACCGCGCAGGATTGATCAAAAGTTCCTTTCCATCCTCGCCTATGCAGATAATTCATAGTGTTGATTTTAACTTGCATGGAGTACCAGATGTGTGGAGCTTACCAAATCAGGATGATTAAAATAGTGGGTTAGGGTTAGGGTCAGGTAGGTTATCAGTTACTGCAAACCACACCCATCTGAAACCTATGTAGGATTAAAACCAACCAACCAAGTAAATGAATCTTTACAGTCTCAATGTATCATAATGAAAGTGAAAATATATTCTATTCAAGGGGAATTTCAATTTTTTTAAATTAATGTCCCTCGTAAATTAAAGAATTGGGGGGAAAATATTATATATATATATAATATAATATATAATATATAAGGACAACAACAATGACCTACTGTTCCTATCCCAATGTAGAGGTCAAGCAGAAGAAAGAGAAGAAGAAGCACAAAGGGAAGGACCCGGAGGAGAAGAGCACGCTGCAGCGCTCCAAGACCCTTGTCAACTTGCTGTTCAAGGGTGGACGCTCCAGGGGGCGCTCTAAGTCCCCATCCAGAGGTAGAGGGATTGGTTGCATTCACTCATGCGTTTTGCACCCTCAAATAAATCAAGCCAAATTTTTCCTTGGAGGGATGCAAAATTGCTGCAGATTCTGGCCAACTTTGGCTTGACTGTGTTGTATTGTACACGTAAGGCAGTATGAGTACCATGATAGCTTTATTTACTTTGCCCATATTGAAAGACAGGTAATTATGGTCCAGTAGACAAAGATTACATGAGCCCAGCACCAATCCTCACTTCTAATGTTCCCAGATGGAGATCCCAGACGGCGCCCCAGTGCGATGCCAGATCCAGAGATGCTCGGTGTGGTGGAGGACATGGCCCGCCGGCTGCTGACTGAGGATGAGGTGGCCGCTGTGATGAAGACCTGCCGGAGGGTAAGCAGCTCGGCCCAGAGCGTTAGATAGTTTACATAGTGCATCTAGTAAGTTCGGAGCAATGTCGACTACACAGTCCTGCTTCATGACTGGTATTCTGGTAATGTGGAAGGAACTAACTTTCTGACGTGTCCTTGCGCCCGCAGTACATAATAGAGCATTCAGTGGAAAACTTGGTGCGCTTCCTGCTGGCCGTGCTGGACAGGCCCGAGAAACTACTGCTGCTGAGGGAGGTCAGGTAAGGACTAGGGGGGAAAAGGAAAGCTACTGGATACTTAGCTACTCGGTAATATAGTGGTGAGTTCAAAGGCGGGTAAACCATGACCTCCAGTCAGTGATCTCCATAAAGCAAACAACCAAAGAACAAAATTCAGTTACATTTTAAGTATTAATTTATGTAACACCCTATCCTCATAGCTTTTATCAGTTTAATACTACTTAATATGATATACGCTATGGATTTAAATCATAAAGATTTACTGTATGTCATCCTAAAAAGTGGGTAAACACTATTCAGCAAATAAAAAGATAGGCAGACAGAGGCTGTGTGTGTTTGCCCTCCACTTCAGCTATTCCCACACTCAATAACAAAGTACAACATGACGTTAATGGAGCTAGGAGTGGAGCCCTTGTGCACCTCAAACATTGATCCCATTGAAGTATCAACAAACTTTTTTTTTTTCTCAAAGTATCCAATTCAGAATGAAAAACCAGATCTGTGCCATATGTGGTCAGAGAACGGCAGGATGGGTGGAAGGATGGCGTAGTCGTTAGTGAAGTCATCTCCCAACCGAGGGGGCGGGGGGGGCTGGGTTCAATGTGTAAATCCAGCCTGAGTTGTGTGTGTATATGGCAGCTAGAAGTGGAAACAGTGGTATTACTATGCTGGCTAGTAGGGGATTAAGGATTTTTCAGGATAATCACCTCAAATCCAAATACTCGATGATTAGACATTTAGGACTAATTAAGAAAAGTGCTGTATGACTCACTGTGTTTTTCCTGTTGTGTTGCTCTGTAGGATGCTGGTTCCTCCTGCTGACCTGGGTGTATTCAACAACATGGTGACCACATTTGAAGTGGAGGCTTATGATATCCTCAAGTATCGTTCACGTGCGTATTATACCTTCTTAATTTGTAGTATCCAAGCCTTTCTATACTGCACAACGGAGTAGGGGACTTTGTTTCAGCAGCTCAAGGACATGCACAACACAGATCACAAGCTCAGGGACAAGACAAAAAGCCAGTCCTAGTTTTGTAAAAGACGATTTTCTCCGCCTCAACTGAAAAATGTATTTTGCGATATCTATGGACCAGTATTCTTCTCATTTGTATTTTAGTCAGAAGTCCTCCTCTTCGCTCCCCCATCACTGGACGAGCACCCAAACGACACCTCATCACTCCCATCCCAGGTGAGGTTGGCAGCTTCAACCTCCATTACAAAATTACTTTATCCTGCTGTAGTTTGAACGTGTGCTGCTTGCTGGTGTATGTAATTCGGTCTTAAAGGGTAATTCCGGGATTTTTCAACCTGGCCTCTATATCCACAAAATCCCCTATCATACCGCTAAGTAGATCCCAAAAGTTTCGGAGTTGCTCCGGTAGATCGGCTCAGCCGGCAGTCGCGAAACGGGGGCTCAATGGCTGCAATGTAATCCAGGGCATATCAATGTGGTCAAAGTACGTCCACTAAAAGTGCTAACAACATTACTGAAAGGATCGCTATAGAAATAGACCTTTTTTAACCAGAAAACTAAAGTCTAGCTCAAGGAGAAGTCCCACTCTGAAATGGACGGTGGACAAAGGTAGTCTATGGCGAGAGGGTTCACTTGTTGCAGGAAGAGGACGGTTGTTTACACGATCCTCTTCTTGCAACAAGTCAACCCTCTTGCTTTCATAGACCACCTTTGTCAGAGTTGAGAGTTGAGAGTTGTTGTTAAAAAAAGGTCTATTTCTGGTTAAAAAAGGTCTATTTCTGTAGCGATCCTTTCAGTAATGTTGTCAGACACTTGTCAGACACATGAATAACAATCTGAGCCTGTCAGTGGCAAAATCAAGCACTTTTAGTGGACGTACTTTGACCGCATTGATATGCCCTGGATTACATTGGAGCCATTGAGCCCCGTTTCGCGACTGCCGGCTGAGCCGATCTACCGGAGCAACTCCGAAATCACGGAATTACCCTTTAAATAAAAAATAATCTCTGGCAGTTTGTTACTAGTTAAGGGGGTTAATGTGCTTGTAAAGCTTTTGGTCGTTTTCTTAAATATTTTTCCAAGAATCTGTTTGATATTCCAGTCAAACCACCACCTGAGTCTACCTTTTATGTACATCCACAAAGGCACTAATACGACATATATGCCCTATCCAGACTACAGGGGAGGCTTTGAGCTCCACAGCACTGAGGAGGTGGAGAGGGAGAGCCACCTAATAGAGGAGCTGGAGAAGCTCCGTCTGTCCACCAGGGAGAGGTCCCACACCTCCAGAGCCTTCACCCCCCTGCTGGACATCCCGGTGGATGGATACAACACAGATCCCGGAGACCCCCGACCCCCCTCTGCCAGCCCCATGCTCCCCAACTGGCTACTGGCCCGCAACACGGACACGGACCCTCTCAGAACAGACATTGGCACAATCCGCTCCATCCACTTTGACGAGGTTTCATTGCACTCTGCTTCGGACAAGGGAGACACGGTCTCAGCAAGGGGAAGGTCCCCGTTTAGAAATGGCCATTCCAAAGACAAAAAGGAGAAAAGCGGAGAGAGGAGTAAAGACACTGTGTTCACGCTGGAGAGTGCCCCTCGCAGGAGTCGACCCTTGTTGGCGCAGGTGTTTGGTTCGAGTCGGCTGAGGAGTCAACAGATGAACGGCCATCGGGCTTCCTCTGAGAACGGATTCAATGGCACCGTCCCTGTCCAGGAGCACGAGCTCAAAACTGTCAGCATCTCCAAGACCAAACAGTCATTGGGTAAATATGTTTGTGTTTGAGTCATCTTGGAAACAATGCATAATGGGATATTTGTAAATGTATTAATGGGAATGGTGGGTCTATAAATTTCTGTTTTATTTTGTATTTTGCCTAAAATCTATACTCAAATGGATGAATGCATTTGATATTTTTTGTTGAAGTCGGCGAGTAAAATTTCCATCCCTGAGACAGCACACACACAAACTGGTAAAATAGTTTAGTCTGCCCACTCCCACGCTAATAACCAATCTTGTTATTTTGATGCTCCAGGCATCAGTATATCTGGTGGAATGGAGTCGAAGGTTCAGCCGGTGGTGAAGATCGAGAAGATCTTCCCTGGAGGAGCCGCCTCCACCTGTGAGGTCCTCAAGGTAACATGACCTTTACAAACACACACTCACACACACTATGGCGAGACAGAGAAGTAGAAATAATGCATGTGGGTGCATGTGTGTCTGTGTATGTGTTTGCATGCATTATTTTATTTTGTCTGTTCATGTGTCTGTACTTCAACTGGTTCATGAGGTACAGTTAAACCCTTCCTTCTCGCTCTGCATTCCCAGGCTGGATTTGAGTTGGTGTCTGTGGACGGGATGTCCCTGCAGGGAGTGACCCATCAGAACGCTGTCGACATCATCCGAAAAGCCTTCAGCAACAAGGCCAAAGACCCCATGGTGTTTATGGTCAAAGTCCCCAAAAAACCTTGAAAGTAACTAATGAAGACTGAGGAGCTCCGTATGGATTTGGCTGAATTCACAATGTTAAGCAGCCACAGGAATTAACACAGAGACGGCAACAGGACAAGCTGAACACCAGCGAGTGGAGTAGCAGCCCAAAGACACCGATCTTCTCTGGGGTCAGTTATGTACTTTTGCCACTATTGTTAAAGTTAGGAATGGAGAATGGAATGGAGACAGGGAAGCTGGTCACTATTCAGCGCTCAAGAACAATTTAGGAGCACAGCAGAAGGTGATGATGACCACCAAGGAGGTTGGGCATCAGCCATTGACCTGGTCTAAAACAAAGATGGACTGAGAAAGCAGGCCACCCTGCCGATAGCCCATTTCTCCTCCCTATAAGAGTCTGTATATCACACAGTGAGATGTGAAGGTATACTGTATGGATGACTCCGGGAGGATCAAGCAAGTGAAGACAGTGAATATACTAGAGGGATGTGATAGGGAAAACGCACTCCAAAAAAGGAAATACAGATACAGTAAAAGTGGCATCTCCATGAGACATGAACCGGAGCTGTGTGTCCAAAAAAAACCCCCTGAAATCCTGAAAAAAGGCGACCCCCGATGTTTCTGAGAACCAACCAGTGTTGTTTGTTGTTTCACTGTATCACAACCCAAGAGCCAATGCTTGTCTAGGACATTGTTTTCTTTATACGTTATTGTGTCATATTAACATCCATCATGTTTAACACTCTAATACAAACAAAATATATCACGTAGACATTTCATGGATCAGCGGTGCATCCTACTGCTCCTTAATTTGTAAATGTGCAGGCTGACAAACTGCAAACTGTAACCCGAGTGCCTTCGAAACCCCTGTGGACCAAACAAATAAAATAGTCTGACGCCATGTGGCAAGTTGACTTGAAAACAAAAGATTTCTTGACCTGAAGAGGGCAGACTTTAGCCTTTGCAACACACTCTGCAACTACTACTGAGGGGTGTATTGACTTCTTGACATTACCTAGCTATTTTATGCCTTATATGTGGAACCGTACCACAGAACCGAAGATATCACCTCATGTAAGACGAGTACTGTAGAACAAATGATCCAAGTTGCCATGGGAGAGAAAGAGACCAGCCAACCTAGATAAAACTGGCTTGGGTGAACATTGGATGGAGGCTGTCTGTTATTTTCATTTAAACAAATAAAGCACTTATTGCTGCAATAGCTCTCTGTTCCAAACCCAAAATAAGATGAAATAGCATTGAGGTATATGCAATTTGGTGAAATAATTTAAGGGAGAAAATGACTCAACTAGGGAATTGCTTTGTATGAAGGTGCAACATTGGTTAGAAAATCTCAAGTTATCACAAGCAGCGATTCCTTTTGTCTTTTGTTTTTATTAAAAACATAGTAAGTTGGTTCAAGAAATGTACAGCATGAAAATATACATTTAATGTCTTCATACAAATACTGTGGATTATAAAATTATACTGGGGAACCAGGACAAGCATTCACACACACATCAATATACAGGCATTGTACTGTAGGAGCAAAATAGAATGTGCGACATTGCTTTGGTCTATTCACAGTGGCTATGTTTTTTGAGATGGATAACATCTCTGGAAGAAATCTGTTATACTTCACTATATATGATTTTCCACTATTAGGGCTATCAACAAAGAATAATTAACATTATTCAATCACCAGCAAGTAAGGAACATAAAGTGTCTTCTTTTGGAGTATGGGTGTGCCTTTGTGCTGTACAGGGAAGTAAATACACATGAAACAGATCCTATACTATAAACGTTACTACAACAGTCGTCATGGTCTAATTTGACTTTACAAAAATGGCAAAACACCCATCATTCAGTGCACGATCTCCCTCTCACCGTAGCTTAACATGAAGCACTTCACAACACGTTAATGTGGAACACGAATCTTAGTAACACAAATCCCAAACGAAGCCATCCATGCTGTACCACCTCGTAGTGAGAGCAGTAGAAGAGTATTTTCAGAAGAGTCATTACGGGTGTGCTTTAGCGTAGTGATGTCTTGTTTCATTGTATGTACAGTTTCTGTTTTGCTGGAAAAAGAAAGATATTGAATGCACATATTTTGCATACACTGATCGCGGGGTGCAGAGAGACTTTTGGTTATATGTCGTATTTCCATGACTGAATTGACACCACAAGACCAAATCCAATTTTCTGATCAGATGGTAGTTTGACTGATCACACACGTCGCTCTATATATGAGGCATGGACCGTTTGTGTGGCCAGAAAGAAGCACGTTGAAATGGCTTGCATGTGCACTGTATGTAAGCTGGTGATGCATTCATAACCCCGCCCCCCCCTCCCGCTCCCCCTTCCTCATATTCATAGCAATGATGTTGGCTAGTTTCAGTTTGCTAATGGTGTCCTACACAGTGATCACATAATGAAATTAAAGCACTATTACTTTACAGGACACTGAGGCTCCACTGACTAAACCTTTGCCCTTTGTTTCCCTGCTAAGATTACACTGATTGGATCTGTCCTGTCACAAACCACCAAATAGGACCAAATAGCAGATTCACTTCAGACTTGACATCCATACAAATCACATTCCAAAACATCCGATTCTCTGTTCATACAGGATAGGATAAAGTCTGTGCCATATATGGTTGAAAATTGGATTTTTCAAAATCCAGCCCTTCTTCGCCATTTCGATATTTGATAATGATCGGCCACACAACTCCTAAGTATCGCCAGACTACAGGACCACCCATAATGAATGAGGAAGTACAAATTCCTTGGCAATATAAACGCCTCCTAATGTTTACTTGCTGGTTATTAAGTAATCTAGACAAAAGTTGGAGCAATTCTGAGAAAGAAAGCATGTACACAATACCACTCTGCTCTGATCCAGTCTCTCTTCTCGTGGCATACGTGTGGTGTTCTACCTCAACTGTAGATTGACAATCCTCTAGGCTCACCTGTTTGAATCAGCTGTACTAATGAGAGCTGACTGCTGAGAGTCGGAGAACAGTGGAGTCATTACCAAGACAGAAGAAGGATATTGAGTAGTTGGGTGATGTTGCCCATAGAAGCCGATTTTCCCACTAATGGCTAAGATTGGGAAAGGAGCCGGGAAGCTGATCCCTGGTTAGTGCTAGAGGGAGCGAACACTAATACACATTAATGGAGGGTTGAGATGACCTACTAACAACTAATAGAGGTCATTGGCTTCCAACTGGGGCTCCTCGGGGAGTAGATCAATGAGGCAGAACCAAAGTGTAGCTGAAATTACACTGCAGTGTATTTTCCTCCATATTTGTGATACCAATCTGATCATTTGCTGTCTCGACAAGAAAAAACAACTAAGACGCAGATGTTTCTGTGCCACGTAGGTGAAAAAAAAAATCTGATTTTAGCTGACATTAGTGCAAATACAGAGATGGAGAGATAGCTAGGTCAAATTTCAGTGGCGGCGATTTCATCAAAGTTGATCTCATTGCCACTGCCCTCGTCCTCTTCTCTGCTCTCCAATTCCTGACTGAGCTCCCGCAGAAGCTGCTCCAGCTCTCGGTTTCTGCGGTACATCTGCACATAGTTCTGCTGCAGCTGCTTCTGGTACTGGATAACTTTGTCTTTCTCCTCCTGCCACACCCGCCGCTCTTCCTCAAAGCTACCCGCTTGCTCCTCGGCCCGCTGCCGCTCGAAGGCCAGCTCGGCCCTCATCCTGTCCATCTGTAGCCTCATGTTCTGCAGGGCCTCGCTGCTGCCCTGCCGCTGGGCCTTGGCCTCATCACTCTCATAGGCAAGCAGGTGCTCCTCTGCTTCCTGGAACACCTGACACTGTCGGTTTCCTGGGCCCTGACTGGCCAGAGTGTCTCTGAGATGGGCCAACTCTTCCTCCAGGCGCCCCACCTTCTCTCGGAGGAGCTCCGCTTCGCTCTTGCGGCGCTGAAGCTCGTTCTCGCACACCTCCAACTCCAGAGTGCGGGTACGGCTTGTGCCGTGGGCCTCCTGGAGCAGAGCCTGGGTGTTCGTCAGCTCGCCACGATTATCCCTAATTTGGCCCCGCAGGGAAACGATCTCTCCAACGCGCTGAGCTAACTCCCCCTGCACGTCCTTCAGCTGCTGCTTCAGCAAGGAGATTTCTCCTGACTTCTGACACACCTGTGTGGGGGGAGGAGCATAGTCAGTTCAATACAATCAAAACCTTTATTGTCAATATAGGTAGACACTTTTACACTTGCACAGAGCCATAAATAATAAAGACAAGGAACATTTTTAAAAATCAAATTGAAGTCTGTTAAAAACTTCAATTGCACAATATTTTTGATCATGTTTAAATATTGTTACAGGAGAATGAATGTCGTTTTGTTTTTCCTTGTGAGCAGGAGCTTGTAACAACCGGAAGATTGAAGGAGCCTGTCAAGTGACAGAGCCCACATATCCTGCCCTACATTCATCTCAAATGTATGAAAGGACAACATCCTCCTTGTGGGATCAAAACTTTCTGACTGATGTGTAATTTCTTTAGACTTATAGAAACAATTCCTTCTCTGGTAGGACAATCAAATATTGTTCCAAAGAGTGGGGGAGATCCATTTCATTATTGATCTCTGTCTGGACATTACTAAGGCACCGAGGCAGGCAGCCAACCCGTTCCTTTGTTCTACGTGACTGATGACACTGCTGGCCTGTGCCAGCCTCTTGCCTGGTGTGCACCACGCCTGGGGCAACATCTTATCCTGAGTCTGTTTGCCAGGCTGAATCCTGTCATCGTATAAACAAACCACACACACTTTGCCTGTCAGACTGTGGTGAGGACTATAGCTCAAAACGAAGCCTCTAAACCTTTTAACACTACACTGTACCCACAATGCAACACAATCCACAAGGCCTCTAGCTAGACTAGGTTCTGTCAGTCAAACCTTCCCTATCTCACTGTTATATCATCTGAATAGATGTGAAATTAACTGTACAAAAAGCGATAATGATCGTTTTCCATCGACGTTTCCTTTTAATCAAGGAAGATAATTAACTTTAATAAATATATTATGGACCTACTTCTGCCAAGATCAGCTTGACAAATGTTATTCAGTATTAGGTTCTATTTTCCATTAAGGCCATGGTATAATATGGGCAAGTCCTGAGGCAATGTAGATGAGTGATGTTGCCTTAGTGAGGGATGGGAAATGGCTAATGGGTCCAAATCAATATGGATGGCACTTTGGACATAAAAAACACAAGACACTGTTGGTTATAAATGTTTGGCAAACTACCCATAATTCCATCAAAATGTTGGCGCTACAATAAAATGTCACAACTACTACTGTTCTGCCCTGCATTCATATCTTATGCTGCTCACCTCCCACTTGGTCTCCTCCAGGCGGGGCCCTAGCTGGATCTTCTCGTGCTCATAGGAGGTGCAGCGCTCCTCTAGCTGCTCTCTCTCCTGCAGAAGCTGCGCAAAGTCCTCCTGCAGCTTCTTCTTCTCCTGCTGGAGCTGGTAGACCTGCAGCCACAACACACACGCACAGACGGTGACAGTCTCGTTAACTACGCTGGTCACTGAGCAGCTCTGCAGAGCCAAGGTGCCGATTGGTGACGGTGATCTGGGCGATTCCAAAGTGAGTCAGTCTACTTGCTGTGGGGCATCTCACTATGGCAATGCTATGGAGGGCATAGTTGCAGTATCACATATTCACAGTCCCCACTTTTAAGTTGTAGAGACAACATGGTGCTCACGGTACAAACTGACCCAACCGTTTATGTCAGTGGCTCTGACCTGCAACTGAAGCACCTGCTGGGCACGCTGGGCCTTCTGCGAGGCTGTCTGCATCCTGGTGGCACAGCTCTGCCTCAGCTCCTCCAGCTCCAGCTCACAGCGCTTCTGCTTCTCTTCGTAAACCTGCCAGGGGGGCACATGCAACAGGTGGCAGAGAGGTCAAAGCTCTAAACCTGACTCAGATACATATACTAAGTTCCCCTCACTGAAACAGTATATATTAACAGTATATGAAAGCTACATACACTTTGATTTTGAAGCTACAGAAACTTTGTCTATGCTTGAAATCATTATATTAATTTTGCCTTAAATATATGGGGAAGAGGAAAAAGTTATAGAAACATATATTCATCTGTGAACAGTTATCAAGGCGTCACGTGGAGCCAGTCTGTACAATCCACCAACCTGACAAATTGCAGCTTCATTCTCATCCAGGTTGTCTCTGAGTTGCTGCAGCTCCAGCTCTCTCTCCCTCAGCTTGTCCTCCAAGTCCCTCACGACCCCCTCGTAGCCCTCCACGGGGGCGGGGGAACGCCCGCTGGACCCGCTATCCGACAGAGGCTGCACTCGCCCGCCTAGCGACCCGGAGCCTGTACTCTTACTGGAGGACGAACGTCCGCTGTCTGAGTTGGTGTGTCCGTGTCCGTTGACCGGCGGGGCGCTCTTCATGGGCTCCAGGTGGCCACCGGAGGCCTCTACCGATGCCATGCTGTAACCAGCGCCGGTGTACGGCGGCAGGCTGGACAGAGAGTTGCGTCCGGAGTCTGACAGGGAGCAGGACTGGCTGGTGCTGCCGCCGTTGCGCCCCCCGCTGTAGGAGGTGCGTTTCTCAGAGCACGAGGGCGACATCTCTCTGTGGGTGGGGCTGAGCAGGTTCAGATTGTTTTGGCTTTCTGATAGGCTGGCGCCGTGGCGAGGGGACAGGTACTGCATGGAGTTACGACTCTTGGGAATGACAGGCTTGAAGGCAGTGGGCCGCAGCACTGTTTTCTCCATGTTCTGGAGGAGGCAGAGGGGGTGAATATTGAGAGGACATTCAACAAGTAGGTGTGACTGACATAATTGTGTGTTGATAATTGTTCACACAAAACATTAATGTGCTAGAGAGCTGAAAAATTACTGATTCACTAGGTCACACACAGTAGCCTGCTAATTGTGCTGATTCACTCAAAATATTAAGGTCATTCATTGACTGTTTTAACTACCGGATGTATTTTATTATTATTTTTATTTATTATTTTTTTGCTGAATGCTGAAACATGCTGTTAATTACACTAAATTCAAAGACTCACCTTCTCAAGTTTCCCTGACACAGGTACCAGTTTGGGAGGGGGTCCGCCCATGTTCCCATTCAACTCCAATCCTTTAGTCTCGTCTGTGTCACTCCCTGGGCTGGCAGGTGTTACATGGTTGTCATTCCAGTCACCTATATAGTCTTCATTCAGATATGTGTAGTTTGCATTCCCGCTCTCCTTCTCCAGGCTCCTACTGGAGGCCTGCCTCTTGCCTGGCGGAGTGTGGCTCTGCAGCAGCGAGTCCTGGGATGAATCGGAGCCCAGGCAGGCGGCGCCCGGTGTGGGTCGTCGAATCCTGGCTCCCAGCTCAACACCAGAGCGGTGGTCGTGGTAGGCGCCAGGGCGGGTGGCGATGAGGCTGCTGACGGAGCCCATGGCATCCAGAGAGGAGGCTTGCGTGGTGGTGGAGGGAGAGGAAGGGCCAGAGGGGTGTCTCCTGCGGGCTCCTCCGCTGAGGCCTGGGTTGTGGTGCTCAGCAGAGATGGGCAGAGCCTGAACCAGGGCCATAGTGGCAGCTCAGTGGGGCCACTCGCTCTGAAAAAGCAGCACAAAAAAACCCCAGTGCTGCTCAGAGTTGATGATGTACAACATATACTAATAAACATCGACATTTTTTTTTTTAAATTTCATGTTTATCAAATTACAAACTATTGCTAGAAACAGCATTTTAGGCTTCCTGATTCTGGGAAGGTCAGGTTCACTCTTGATAGGAGGGATTTTCAAAATATAAATATAAAAATAATTTTATAAGCCCAAGACCATGCAGAGACTCGATGACAGAGGCAAAACAGAGATGATATACAGTACATAGAGATGTCCCACAGCACCATCCCAGCCCACACACAGAGTGAACCAGGACAGGGCCATTCATTGAGCCCATTCAAGCAGCACAAAGTGGCCTTGAGGCTTCTTGCTTGCGATGCATGAGGCAGCAGAAGCAAAGGGTCTCTTTTCATCGAAGAGATGTAAAATGGCTCACGACATGCCGGCTTTTTTCCTGACAGCAACGACGGCTACTGTCTCCGCACATCTTATCAGCCTCGGGAGTAACCGTATACGTTAACAGCTGTGAATAATACCTAAAAAGAGACGCACACAGCGAAGGCACATGTTTTAACTCTGATTTGATGTAATGCTGTAGCAGTTAGCATCAAACTAACAAACAAACTAACTAACTAATTCACTCACAGGAATCCCCAAGACTGGTGGTAAGGACTGACACTATAATGGTATACATTTTGTCCCTTGGATGGTGAATTGTCCAGTGTTGAGTGGAGAACAATGGCAGACGATGAGGTCATGGTGTGCTGACACAAACAGCACATTGGAGCCGGCGGTGCTCCAGATCCATCATCACGGTGAGTCACAGAATATGAGGATATCCGAGTGACGGGTGTGTCCAGTTTCGGAGAGTTTCAGATTCTCTAGAAAGTCACGTTCAAGTTACGAGTGCAGGATTGTGAAGCAGTGGATTCAGACAAAGCGTTGAAAGTGTCCCGTTCCTGCTATGTGTACACCGGATCTATAATGCAGTACAGGTGGTTTGTTGGTACAACCCTGCTGCTGCAGGATCGGATCAGACCAGAACTTTCCCTCACGTGTTTCACCTACTTTGCAACACTCCCAACCTTCCTGTTGTCCCAATAAAGAAAAACAAAACGTGGGGAAGTGAACTGTCTGCTACAGGCAATTAGTGGCCAAGGTGGTGAATAAGGTGAATGAATGGCCGGTAATGGGCCTGCTGGCTAGCCTCATTGCTAGTCTCCGCCAGCCTGGCACCAGCAGGACGGTGGCCATGCCAAGTCCTCTGCCAACGTGCCAAGAGGACTGACAGCCGACTACTATTGAGGTTTAACTGTGATTACCAGACTTTAATTAGCTGCACTCAAATCAGTCTGATCCCTACTTATAGACTCATAACTGACGAAGGAAGAAAAACCTGCTACTGCAATATGAAACCACAAACAAAAGAAATTCACACATATTCTCACACTTAAAAAAGGACATTTTGTTCATACTCTAAACTGCAACAGGAACACTTGCACACTTTCTTTTTCATTTATATTTACTCACTGTGCCATGGGATGAATTAAATTGTGACTTGAACTTCTTCTCAACTCATTCAGTTATTGTAGTTTGAAATGCGTGTCCGTATGCCTTTAAAGATGTGCCTTCAGACTGCATAATTCAATCACTGCATCATTGCCAGAATGAAGCAAAAGTCAGCTCAGCTCAGCAGTGTAAACAAATGCTGTTTGGGAGGCCGAATTAACCACGGTCCAAATGAACAGAGCCAGTAGGATGAATCTTAAGTGATTTCTCTGCACTGGGAAAAGCCAATTAATCCATGATGATTTTTATTACACATAATCCTCCCTGAACGATGTAGAAAAAGACTGACTGAGCCAAGGGCCCTCACTTAATAGACTTTATTAGACAATCGTGGTTTCTCAGATAAATAATAAGTTGGCTTCGATGGCCCTTGGGTCCTGAAACTGAAGCTCATAAAGAACTATACAAACTTTTGATTCAAGTGAGAAATCTTATCCTGAACCTTCTCACAAACATAGTTTGGACGTTCTTTCAGATACGTCCTTCAGGTCAAAGTTACTGGTTAGGGGGAGACCGGTTGTTGCCCTCTAACTCCTTGCAGATAACAGAATAAGCTCTAATCCCTCTGGACACTAGAAGACTGAAACTATGCAGGGACTTAGCTAGGGAAAGCAGAGGGGTCTCGAACAGTTTTTAAAACCCCCTTGGAGTATGTGCAGCCCCCAGTTTCCCTTTGTTGCCATGGTGATTGGGGCCTCAACCATTAGAGGGGGGGGTCAGAGGGCTGACAGAGAGGGCAGGACCCCTCCTTAGCATCTTAAAGCCTTTGGCCTCCAATGGAGAACATGAGAGCCAACCCTTCTATAGCTGTGACAATCTCCCATACGCTCCAGGTTGGTCTAGCATAAGATGAATGGGTATTAGTAGATAATATTACGTAAGTAAAATCCAGCTAAAAATTGTTAAATATATTTACAATTCAATCAGGGCAACTGGCAAAACACCAAACTGCATTATGTAGCAGTTTTTACCAAACCCATCCATAACAAATGAGCAAATAATGTAATTTAAAATGAAAACTGAATTAAACTCTAACTCGCGGTCTCCGCTGACTGTGAGTGATAGCAGATTGTTTTTGTCTGGAAAAGGCCATGAAGGAATTAATGTCCCTCAGCATCGCAGCAGACAGACGGAGTCGGTGGGTCACTCGTCCAGCAGGAGGAACGCGTGGACACAGAAGTTAATGAGAGTTTAGCCTCAACGTGGGCAGTGGGGTTACACCGGTGCTGGCGGTCACTGGTGGATGGGGAGACTCTACGGCCATTGTTGTTCTGATGACTCACCGGTCTCATGGCTGGGGAGGGTTAGAGTTAAAAGGAATACTTCACTTCAGGAGAACATTGTGGCTTTTCAGCAGGCACAACCCCAGAGAGGTTCAAGAGCAGTCAACTTGCAACAGTACCCGCTCTGGGGATCTGCCGTCGCCTTTTAGGATTTTATCCCCCAGCTCTCAATATCGATGATTCTGTTAATGTAACCCTATAGATGATAGAACACGAGATAGAAGCAACGTTGGGGGACTCTTCATCTGCCGCGATGGTAAAACTAGATCCTTCTGCATGAGGGTTTTGTTCTATTTTGATAGGAACGTTTTGTTCCGCAGTGAAACGGGAAACTAATAGAGATGCAAAGTCCATATGCTGCGATCAATACAGATTTCATTTCTTGCTGAGATTTCATTCTACGAGATCATCAGAGCACACTGGGTATGAAATGTGAAACAAAGTCTATAGTCTGGTCCTAACCTCCCCCTCAGAAGGCAGAGATCATAAACTGGCAGACAGGTTACAGCAGTGACACACACGGTCATGTACGTGTGCATGTACGTACACACACACACACACACACAAATACAAAGATGCAGTATACACAGTTTCCTCGCCCAGCCCTACCAGACTGCAACGTCACACAAACGTGCTTTGAGTCAAACTGAGGGAGCTTGCACTAAATCCCTCTTTGTTAGTACCACGCCATAAACACACATCCACAGCCACGGGGGTTAGCGTCTAAAAATACTACCCACACCAGGTGATGTGTCAGGACCAGTAAAAAAAAAATTAAAAAAAAGGAACGCTCTGTTATACTGGCCCTCATTTGAGGCCGCGGCGCTCAGAGCAATGCCACATCTGACTCAGGGGAGACGGGGAGAGAAAGAGGGAGAGAGGAGAGGGGGAGAGAGAGAAGGAGAGGGTGTCTCGTTTTTCAGCGGGGAGCGTCTGCATGAGCAACTGGGAACAAACAAATGAGTTTGGAAATCCCCTCCTCCACCCTCCATCTCTCCCTGCCCGATATTCTGAATCCACCACTCTCCCCCCCAACCTCCTCCTCCTCCTCACTCCCATCTTCTTACTCCTCACCCCCCCTCTCTTTTTTTTTCTACAGCCCGACTCTGACATGCGGAAAGTGGAACGTAGGGGGAAAGTGTGACAAAGCTATTTCGGTTACACAGACAACCTACCTTCGCATGGGCCGAGTCCTATTGTGCTAAATAGCCCTGACAGACACTCCTGCCGTCATGCCAAATGCCAACGCTGCCAACACACAAATAACTGATTGTGTGCCGTATGTTGTTGTCCAAGTAGAATAAGCTATTTGGATGATACGGTACATGTTGTACTACTGAGTAAGTATTGGACACAAGTGGCAACCCATAGGCATTCCTCATGAAGGCCTACAGGTTGGATCTAATGATTCAGTGAAGGCAGCACATGATCAATGATTATACGGCACTGAAAGAGAGCAGAGGCCTCCCTTCTCATACACACACACACACACACACACACACATTCACACACACTCACACTCACACACTCTCTTTCTCTCTTGCTTTGAGAAACCTAGCCAGCTTGTCACTGTCTGTTTTTGTTTCAGTGAGCAGCGAGAGAAAGGAGCTCTCCCATGCTGTGATCTATGGAAGAGAACTGGAAAATGTTGCTTCCCATTTAGATGCTTGTCCTTTCTGTTTCACACACATAACGGGAGCAAACACTCCCAACTGTGGCTTTGCTGCTAGTTCTTCATATTAACATGCATCTGCACAAACGTCCCCAGGCCTACGATGACAATTTACACATTTACACAAGCAAATAAGTGTCACGGTGAACTCTAATTCAAACAATGAATGAAACAGAAATGTCTATCGTCCACGTTTGCATTTGCCATGGAAGTTCCCATCACGCCTGCCGGTTAAGCCAACTTCCCCTTTCTCCAACGTCCCGCATCCCCCAGAGCTTTAGACTTGATCCCTCCGAGTTTCTTACCCCAGGTTGAGCCCTGCATAGCCATGCCTGTGTCTGGCCAGCTCCTCCTCGTTATCCCGTCTCAGCTCCTTCAGTGTCCCAGGTTTAGGCAACACAGACACTCGGTATGTTCCTGTTCTCCTGGATGTTTGGCTCTGCGTCTGAGCAGCCCTCCTGAGGGAAACTTCTCTACCACCCCCCCCCCAAAAAAAACAACAACAACCATGCAGCTCACTCTCAAGCCAAATGCCGCCAATGTGAATAGGAGTACAGTCCCCTCCCCTTCCTTTCCTCTCCTCTCCTCTCCCCTGGCCACCTCCCGTCTCCCCCCCCACCCCCACACCACAATCAGAACAGCCCTCCTCTCCCTCCCTCTCTCTGACACAAACACCTCCTCTCTCCCTTACTCTGCCCTCTCCTCCTCTACCATTTCCTTTGACCAAAGAGACTTCACTCGGCACAGAGTTCTGCCGCCTTTGTCAGTAAAAAAAAAAAAGGGGGAAGAAAGAGAAAGCCAGGTTGAGGCTAGCTGTCAGTGAACGACCATTCTGCTGCACATGTCCAGTTTGGCAAGTAAAGGAAACTGGGATTGCGTGAGGATTATCATCTCACTTTAAAACATCTATGGTTCCTCTTGCCATCCATCTTCAGTCTTCATCTAAGCGCATAAAACATACACACTATAGAAGAAGTGAGGGAGGGGAGGGGTAGCGATTCGGCTTAGGCACATTTCCCTTTATTAGGAGTGTAAGGGTGGAACTGGAAAATTGTGGGGGCTTGAGACTGGAGTTTGGAGGGGGAAAACTATAACCAGACAGTTTGTAACAGCAGCTTAATGAAGCCTCGGCAGACAGTACGGTCCCAGTCCTGTATGTGTAGTGAGAACGTTGCGGTGTTCAAACCAGATGTGGGCAAAGCACACCACTGTGCATTTATTCACATTTAACGAGGGGTGTAATGGGCAGGTAAATCTTCTCATCTCTATGGGTAAATTGATGTTTTACTCCCATTCTTCCTTAAAAGTATAGTTAACAAGGGAGGTGCATTTGCTCATTTGTGCCCTGGTCACACCTTGAGTCCTGGGACCTCCAGTAATCTCTTAAAAACATCCAACTGCTGCATTTCCCTTCCTAGTCTTATGCCAGGATATTTTGGGTCATTAATCTGTCTGTCCAAACCACCCCAGCCAACCAGCCTGTAAACTTCCAGAAAAGAAGTCTCCGGTGACAGTCGCAGCAAACCAGCCCTTGCCTTGACCCATAAGCCACCATCTGGCCACAATCATTGAAAGAAAAAGAAGAAAAAAAAACAACAGGAAGAGATGGTGCAATCAGAGCTCGGCTACACAGCTGCCTAATGAAGAGAGGGGTAAAGTAGGGTACGAGAAGTAGGCTATGCCCTGCCACCACACACACAGTCTCAAAATCTCTCCCTGCCTCTGTCTCTCTCTTTCCCTGATCATATAACTGGGTCACGCTGGATAGCATTGAGTTTGTCCTTCAGGCAGCGAGGTGGAGACAGGTGGTGTGGTTGGGAGTTCAAGGTCATGCTTGGGCGTGTCTCAACGGTAAAGGTCTGGAGAACACAGAATGGGTGTAAAGTTAAAAAAGTCCTACTGCAGCCGAAGGAAAAAAAAAACCCTCTCAGCGAGTGTCCAAGAGTGGACGGCAAACGCCATCAATCAGCCACCCCGAGGCCACCAGCGCGGGGATAAAGAGGCAGGCTGCAAATCACCCCCCCGACTGCCACCATTAACACAACCTCTTTATGGGCTGGAGAGGGGCCTAACATGACTCAGCCCTGTTAGAAGGAGCCCAGTTGATTTACAGGGCAAAGCAGCAAAGTTAAGTAACCACTCTGTGGCCTCCTTCCCTCTCCGCTTCACCACGGTACAGCCAGGGGAACGCCATGAGGGAAATCAAAGTAAAATGTTAGTTAAAGCAAATAACCCCAGTGTGGCTTTCCTGTAATACTGGGTGCAGCGGTATGGTGGTTTTTGGTTTGTCCTAGCTTATCATCCTAGACAGATACATAACATATTTAGGAGTTCTGTCTATGGGACAATTTCTATTGAGCATATATAGATTTGTCTTGAAAGTCCTTTAGAGGGCACAATTTTTGTTTATCTGTATCTATAGCGTATGCCCGGCGAGTGGTCATCCATCATAGGCAGAGCTGCCATCTCAGTGTGGCCCCGTCAGCCTGCTTCCTTCTATATTTTCATAACAACAGTTTACGCCTGGGACCGGCAATCGACAGAAAGCTAGGCCATCCATCAGTGTCCATGCTGCCTCTGCATGGGGACATCGCTCCCACTGGGCACTGCAGCTAAAACTGGCTTCCACCAGCCGGCCCTTTGGACCGGTCTCTTCCCAATAATCCACCGTGGCACAAGGCGATCCTGGCATACACCTCCAAAATAAAACCAGTGCTTGGGAGTGGAGTGGGTCATCTGTCTCAGAGAGAAATGAAAGGAAGGTAGAAACACCTTTGTAGATTGAAATAACTCCTAGTAAGTCCAGTCATAAATCCACAGAGATGGACTGGCTGTATTGACTTGGCAGGGACCTGACTTAGCCACACACTCTGATTTACTCTATAATGAGCCACAGAGATTAGGGTTATGCCTCCAGCTCTGAAATTACAGCAAAACCCCCGTCCATGATGAAGATCTGTTGCTAATTTCCCACACAGCAGTTACCCCACGCAGAAGGAATGTGTTAACATCCACACTTAGCAGGAAGTAACTGATATGTATGTGCTATGCTGCAGCCCCATTCCTCGAAATGCCTCTTGAAAAAAAAACCCAACTTGGCTTCTGTTATCAGCAAGTAAACTCAATTCAAAGCAGCTGTGCGGCTCAATGTCGACTTTGTGAAAGAGGATCCCCGCAGTAATCTGAGAATGTTTCCACAAAATCAAACGTCAAGGTCAGATAAAAAGATGGAGGGTCCTTCCAGAAAGCCCTGGCTCTCCGGTTCACATATCAGGGAACAGTCAAAAAGGTGCAGAGTTCTCATTTGTTCTAAATCAGAACCATGTTGGGCCCGCTAGGTATTTTGTCTTACCTGTCACTGGCACCCTGTCTTCAGCTTCTGGAGGCCTGAGAGAAGAAAGGGGTGCGGGTCGGCCGAGCATCCCAGGAACTCACATTGGCGAGCGGGGTCTTCTCTCTCTCTCTCTCTTTCTGTCTTCTTCTTTTCTCGGACTGCAGAGACACAAAAGCACAAATGCATGGCGTTGACTCAGCAGAAAAACAGCAGTGAAACTACTACCACTGTGGAGAGTTGGAAAACCTGAAATGTGAAAAGCATGTTTACAGAACCAGTGAGAAAGAGGAAAATCTGAGTCATGACGGCAAGACCTTCATAAAGGAGGAAGGTTGAGGCCAAGGGGATTTTCCGTGTCAATATGAGCGTGCACTGAACCCAAACCTAGCGCCCGGTTTACAGAAAAACAACCCAGAGTAAATTAAATACTTAACCTTTGATCTCTCTACAGTGTTTGTGAATCACCATGAAACTGGTTTTCCCCCCCGTGAGCTTTAAGGGTCATATGAGGGTTAAGCTCAAGAACAAACGTCCAACACACAGTTTCCAAATGAAAAAAAGGCCTGTGTTGCCGTGGCCAGTAACCCTGCAAATCAGACGTCAATAAAACCACAGACAGTTCTTGGATCAGCACGCACCTTGATATCCAAAAAGAGGTAAGAAACACACTGCCACCATCTGGAAAGAAGTAGACACTGCATCCTCAATTCACTAAACTGATGCATTGGAGGTAAAGCCATATTTCACTTACGCCAGAGTGTAGCCATTAGAGTACACCAGAGATAGCCATTATCTTATGGTGAGCGTGTCATGATAATAGCAAGCAAGATGCTGTCAGGTGTGTATAGACTGAACCAATCAACCTGATGGGAAGAAATCATAGCTATAGGTTAGCATGACCAGCTCCTGTGTGGCTGGACAACCACGCAGGAAACATCCACTGTACGCAGATCAAGCCACTGCTGTAAAACATCGACTCCAGGGTGCAATCTGCCCCTGCCCACGTCAAACCGTAACTCAATTACACACACATCAGCAGAGCCTAAGCACTGGAATTCAAATGCCAGTAGTGCACCGAAGTGTCCGATTTCAACTGAATACATGGGTCTAATATTTACACACAGTATACAGAGACTGTCTGTTTGATAACCAACTGCAACTTTTCTTGGACTCAAAATGCATCTTGACAACAATCAACAGCACAGAACTACACCTGACTTTTGTCTGTTTGTTTTTTTTTTAACCTGAGAACAA
Organism: Hoplostethus mediterraneus; assembly: GCA_034670385.1. Taxonomy (NCBI): domain Eukaryota; kingdom Metazoa; phylum Chordata; class Actinopteri; order Trachichthyiformes; family Trachichthyidae; genus Hoplostethus; species Hoplostethus mediterraneus. The sequence goes on along the minus strand of JAXDDW010000011.1, from coordinate 4,086,944 downwards.
AAACAACATTTCAAGTATGTGGGTACATTTGGAAATTGAATAAAACTGTGGGGGCCTCTGCACTGAAGCCGGTGCTGGAATGGAAGCCTGTGGGTTGGGACTCGTGGTTGTACTGTGGTGAATTGTGGTGGGAGCCGAAGCTGAAATTATTACAGTGTGTAGGAGAGCATAGAAAGTAGCTGGCTGCCTAATGTGCATCCTGGTTTATCTGCAGGATCAGGGATGTCCTCTAAACCTACCGTTATTTTACCAACAGCCTGTGGGGTTACTGCAACCGCTTGTCATCTACTGCTGGCTTTACTTAAAGCTGAGCAAATATATGTTGTGAACAGATGGAAGTGCTGAGGAGACTGCGGCTTCCCACACGTAACACAGCTCAATCCAGTTGGCTTTTATAAACCTTGCACTGTTGCAAGTGCCAAACCATATTGTATAGTACATGGTTGCACTGTAGAAGTGGGATACCGGGGATGAGTCCGGTAATATAATACGTCAATAGTTGTTTGTCTTAAAGTCTTAAGTCTTGACAATTGGCCCGCAGATCATAAACAGGTGCTTAGGAGTGGTGCTCCCTTCACCTGTTCTTTTGGATCGATGGGTTTAATCCTCATTATTGCCCTGCAACGGAAGACATGGGCAGGGTGGGGGGGGGGGGTTCATGAGCAAAACAAGATAAGAAGAGCAGAAGAGAGTGAGTGAAAAGGAGAGTAGAGGGGGTGTGCTGTGATTACCATTTCATTACCTTATTCATCTGAACAGGCACCTTGAAAGCTTTCAATCCCACTAAACCTCCCTGTGACCCGTTCACTGACCCACAAATCAATCGGCAATCAATGAAGTGGAGGAGGACAGAAGACGAGTTACTTGTTCATCTCCAGTAGCAGGCCACAACGGTTACTTTAGCTGACCCGAGTGGATTTTAGAAGTTAACTGTATTCAGAAAATGTCTTTGAACTATACATGAACTCTACTTGTATATCAACTGCTTTGACTAGTCATGAAAGCAAACACTTTCTATAATGAAAAGAAGCTCTCCTGATTTAGATGGTGATTGGTTAAGCACAATCAGTTGACCAATTGTCCTTTAAGTGTGAAAGGAGGCTTTTGTTTCCACATCAAGTGCTTTCTTTCTGTATCCATCTCATCAACAAATAAAACCTGTTCCCTCTTGCCCCGTCTCTAGTTTATCCAAGTGAGGTAGGTATGGATGGAACTGCTTAAAACTGCTGCACAACATGATCAAATCCTGTGAAAATCATCATCCTGCTGTTTAGTGTTATAGAGGGAAGCCATGCAACCGCCCCATTCATCACTCTGCATCGCTCTAAGACATTTAAAATAGCTTTTCCCATTTTGTGCAAACATCTAGAATGGCGGGATATCACACAATAGCTAGTCTATGATGTTTATATAAACCACTGTGTGTGTGTGTGTGTGTGTGTGTGTACATGCTTGCTGGAGGACAATTCATAGCATATTCTGTTTCCCACGCCAGTCAGTCAAGTTAATATCTAAAACCTGACACCGGTGATTGACAGATGAAAAAAAAAGAGAGCCCAGATTAAACCTTAATCTGTAGGCAGGCGGGCCAGCAATCTCCCTCTAAATCTGAGCAAAAAAACACCAGATTAGGCCGCTTCAGTTCTCACTACCCCATCGAGAAAACTAAGATAGCCCATACTTTCAGGCAAAAAAAACAAATGGGCATAAAGTCTAAGTCAAAATCAGAATCACTCTAACAACAAGTACAATAACTGATACACGACACAATACACTGTCTTGGTGACATGGGTGCAGAGAGATATTGACAATTTACAGTACACATATTGAAACATGGTACAAGACAACAAGACCTCATATTGAGCACAAAGCAGCCAGTGACCACTTGTCAGGAAGTTAAAATATATTATGAAAAGACCCTTTGAGATGGCCAGTGCAATAGAGGAGAAGTGATGAGGATGAATGGGGGCCTGTCTTTGCCAGGCTTCACACACACAAGCATGCATGCAGACGCGCATGTACGCAGGAGCACACACGGCCAATAGACTATTAATGGACAGAGTGGCGGCCTATTTCCTCCATGTGCACACACTGCCCTCCCACAGCACTTTATAGTTGTACAGCTCTGTGCCAAAGGTTCCAGAAGTTCCCAGCCCAGTAAGAGACAGTGAGACCACCACACCCCGACCAAAGGCCAATAAGAAGGAAACGGGGAAGTGATGTACCAACGGTAGGGTTGTGGATGTCATGTAAACAGGCATGTTGAGCACATGTCTACTGTCCAGTCTGTATGGAATAATCGAAAACGTGTCAATTTCACTTGTTTATTCAGGCATGTGATCAAGAACACAAATGAAGGAAAAGCAATAATCATTCCCCCATTAGAAGAGAATGGGAGTTTTATGCCCAAAAGGATGTGAAAGGATGCCATTCATGAAATGGGCACAGGGTGGGAAGCAAATCTGCTGAGAACACTCGCATGCCTGCCTTGTTTGGACAGCAAGAGGATGGCCCACATGGAAATCATCACATTCCTTCATAAACTGCCCAAAATCTCAGTTTATTTTCTCAGACATCCTCATTTAGCATCAGTCAGGCCAAACCTCAAGCATTTCCCCCCCTGTTTTAAAAACCCTACCGAAGGGAAACTCCATTCATTTCCACTGTACCATAAGTAGTAAGGGATTGAGGATGAGGAGGAAACACGACCAGACATAGGGGATCAAGCGGTGGAATGTATGGCTCGCCTCACTACTGCAAATAAGATGTAGAGAAAGAACAGCAACAGAGATAAGAGGAGACGCGGAGAGAGGAAGCAGTGGCGGGGTTGTAAACGAGGAGGTGAGATGCAGTGTTCAAAAAATGTAGATAGCATTTTGGAGTCAAACATATTTCAGTGATAACTAGGTTGATAAGTTGTGGGAAAACTGAGAGGAAGAGGCACAGCACCCGGATTTAAAAAGCACCTGAGAAAATACTGCTAGCTCATAGTTAAGTCTGCATGGCCGTGTAAGCTGACTGGTGATATCTAGATCAGGTGATTTACTCTAGCTCTGTGAATACACGGAAGCCTGGATGTTATGTTAAAGTGTGGTGGACCTTCTGCGTGTTGTTTTCCAATGCTTGCCTCTCTGACCCTCTCAAAGCGCGCAGCCAGGACCGACAGCTCTCCAGACTAATTATTTCAGACGGCGTAAGCCCTTATGCAATGCCGTGACGTGTCGGCTGCCCCCCATGCAGCCCACCACCCACGTAGCCTCTGATCCGCGCCCTCTTTCTCCCCTACCAGCTCTCCGCCTCACCCTCCGCCTGCCTCCCACCGCACTTCGCCTCACCAATCAAAAGCCAAAATATTTTAGTTCAATACGGTCATTGTTGAGTGTTTCATGGAGAACTCAGCACTACCTGCTGCTAATTGCACAGTGTTCATTTCCATCTTCCGCTTTTTTTTGTTGTTGTTCATACTGAAATGTGTGCGTATCTTGTGTGGGTAAGATATAATTATATATACATAGGCATATGTGTGTGTAATAGAGAGTTGTGTGTCGCAGCCTCTCGGCAGGAGGCTAATCAGGTCAGAAATCACACAGAGCAATGAGATATGTATTTAAAAATAACCAAACAAACAACCTCAGGGAGGGGTCGCCCCACTTACATAAGCTAAGCCAAATACCTCTAACTGCAGGAAAACTAAAGGAAGAGGGAAAAGGGCTAGAAGGTAGAATGGTTAAAGCGATATTTTAAGATTGGTCAACGTGTGCCCTCCACAGAGCAGACGACCTGCTCTGGCACCCCAGCCCTCAATTTCAATAACTGCAAAGAGTTCAATTTACCTATTGAACCACGATACAGTACAAATGTGCTACAGGTAAAATTTTAAGATCAAAGAGGTTAGATTATTTTCAAAATGAAATTAAGAAAAGTACCTCAACTAAAAAATTGAAAATGCTCAAACAAAGTATCATTATCATTCTGAGGAGTGAGAGGAAAGATCGGAAGGAATGAGTAAAACAGGAGAAAGACTGAGGAAAGGGGCCAATGGGTGAGACTGAAACTGAGAAACTAAGTTAAGGGGAAGACAGGCACGTTTTTTTGTTGTTGAAGATTTCAGTTTTTTGGGTATATAATTCATTTTTAATTGGTGGCTCTCTTTTTCTCAGCTTTTTGTGTCCTTGGGAGGGGGGCTACAGGCTATACCGCAGTCAATGGGTGATAGATGGATCCCTAGGGCAAGATACAAGGCAGCTGAAGAGTTGGGTCGAGGGGAAATGAGTGGCAATGAGAAAGGAGAAAAGAGTGGGGGAGGAAGCAGGGAAGGAAAGAGACTGGAAGAGAAGAAAGTAGTGAGTTGTTGAAAGCGAGGCTACAGGCCTGTACAGTACATCAGCACATCTGGGCCTTCCCACAGCAGCTGTGAATCTCATAATCACACTAACTACCACCGCCAATCACAGCTGCTCAGGGGAACAGGACATGCTGGTTTCCATCCTGTAGCATGTTTTGTCTATTTTGAGCACTTACTCATCCACAGCTGACAACAGATGATGTAACAAACTACACGCACGCAGTGTAAAATGTCATCCTGAAATGACTTAGGAGGTTAGGAACACGAGAAGAAAAGCTTAGACTTGAAGGTAGTTAGGGCACCAGTCCAGATGACAAAATTCAGGCGACACCCTCCAACCAGCCACGAGGTCTGAGCTCATATAATCCTACCAGTTACACTGTTCGTCTCTTTCCATCACCAAGAAGGACATGTTGTCAATCTGAAAAAAGCACATAACTAACTTAAGTGTGAGCCTGCTGCTTGAGGTCCTAACAGAACTCGATTAATGCTTCCAATGACTTACACCTCCACCTTCAAACTTATCCTGGATGAGAGGTGTTTTTTTCCCCCCAGAGGACACCGTTTTTTCAGCCACTGATGGTGAGGCTGGTGACATGGAGGATGCAAAGGCAGCAGAATCCCCCCGTTCTGGCATTTTATCAGGGCTGTTTACTAAACTGTAAATCTAATCATGGCTGCAGCCATTCCTTGGGGCACATACTCAAAGTGGTTGCGGGAAGGATTCAGCGGGTTAGGTCAATTCTGCGAAAAGAGGGCATTTGAGCAAGATAAAAAAAAAAAATGTAATGTGGTTACTGTGGTGGAGCACTGATTGAGTAAAAGAGATATGGGAAAGCTTGCACTCCCATCTCGATTTCTCAATACTATGTATTAGAAGTTTACAGGGTTCTTTGCCATGTCATCAGTATTCAAGGGATGAGCACAGTACATTTTGAAATATCTCTGTAGACTAGAGAACAGCAACTGTGGTATAATTCCCTCCTTCCTTCATGTTCAGATGAACAACAGCCTTGAATGCAATCCACTCCCCACGGCACTGTGGTCTTCAAGGGTCAGACACTCCTCTGTACGTGTGTGTTATGAAACTTTGTCTCTGCGTTGGGAAATGTCGTTTTGCTTTGAGCTATGTTTGCTAACGGTTCAGTTTGCCGACAGGTTCAGTTGCCATCATTAACTAGAAGCCTAGAAGCCAAACTGTATTCCTCCAAAGAAGAGATTAAGACATCTGATCACCTAAGGACCCAGAGAGCCGACTGACTTGATGGAAAGACAGAGGAGGAGAGAAACAGGAGGGAACCTTCTGGTGGGACTTGATCCAACCTCAACGAGACATATGGTTCCAGATGTGCGGGTCTGAAACACCGTACCCTCTCTGCACACGTATCCAATGTGTTTTGTACAAAGAACAATCTGTGGCCACGGTTTGAGAAGAGGCTGGTGAATATGGAGTGGCAGTGGGAGGATAGTTATAAAATATGGATACAGTGTGTTGTCAGTACCATGGTCCATTTGCATTGAAATGGAGCCATTAGTCAAACAGCCAGGAAAGGAGGTGACAAAGTATGGCAATTTAGGAGATAAGGGATGTTCCTGTCTACAGATTAATGGCCCCTCTGCTTTACACCTAGAAATTGGGACGAAACACCATCACATGAAGTTCCACTACAGAGGACCGAGTGGCAGGCCTGGGTGTGTGGCAGTAAGTCCTCTATATTCTTTCTCACCACTAAAGCAGAAGAGGAAGTCATCATTGACAGATAGGCAACTGCAAGCTAGTGAGCATGTTGGTGCCATGCTTCTGTCACTAAATCCTCTCCCTATCCTCTATATTCTGCAGGTGACATATCCACGATCACAGACAGCACCGATACTCCTAGTGAGACAGAGAGAGAGGAGTCGCGACCCTTTCCCAGGCTCGGGGATCCAGAGTGTCTGTAGCCTCGGCCTCTCTCTCTCTGTGCACTCCGACAGCTGTGGAGTCCAGCTGTTCACAAAGCTTAGTGCTGGCTACCCAACTGACAACACCAACCCCAGCCTGGGGAGGAGACAGTGTCCCTGGCCCTGCGTCTCCCACGCAGGTCGAGGAGTGAGAAAGATTCTTTGTGAAATTATGAATTATGGGAATTGTGATGGTCCTGTGTGGCTCAGTGGCTAGAGCAAGGCACCGACATTTTTCCACTTTGCCCATGATGAAAATATATGCACTCATAAATAGATGAGTTGAGTAGATGACTCATAAACTGCTAGTCTCCCATATTATTCTAAAATACTTGGAGTACCAAAAGGCAGTTAAAGAGGCGAAAGCTAAATTTTTTCTCCGACTTCATCTCTGTAGCAGACTGGCTACCCCAGGGGCCAGTCAAACAGAGACACAGGCTAGGAGAGTTCAGGGGCTGGCAGGTCGCTTTATTCCTAACAACAAACATAAAACTCGCCAGTCTTGGTGGCGAGGTGTCGGTGCACCGTTCGTTGGTCCCGCCAGGTAAGCCGCGGCCCTTCCAGGTCTGCGTCCTTCAGGACAGGTCGGCCACCCACTGCCGGTCCCACTCCCACGCTCTGCTCCTGTCGACTGCAACGTCTGCTCCTGCAACCAGCCCACTAGCTTGATTCTCTGCTGCATCCAGCCCATGCCTTAATCCCCCCAGTCTACCACAGTCTCAAATACGTTTTATATAAACAAGGTTGAGCGATAGAATTCAGATTATTCCTCCTAACAGAGAACTGTCCACCCTCCCCCTAAAAAAGTCTTTGACACAGGGGCCCTCCCTTTCATTAATCATTCATTGCCTCTGGTATTTTCCCTTCCTGTTTCAAGCATACTGTAGTCCTGCCACTCCTCAAAAAGCATATCTTCATGCCAAATGGCATGTTATCGTTATTTATAGTTGATGTTTGCTAAATTCTATCAAGAGGTTTGGTGGGCAGGTTTATTGTTTTCCTCCCCCAGATTTCCCCTAAATTATATTGTCAACGGGGCGGGCTACATTCACTAATTTGTGCTGACAGGGAAGATCCCATCCCCTTTCAAATTCCCTCAAATTGCCTCCATGTTATTTACACAGGCACATATACCCACCAGGGTCAAAGGACTTGAAACTTGTTTTATGGTTTGTTTAATCTAATTACACATGTTTTAAATGGGTGGAGCTGCCATATAGGACAAGATAATGAGTACCAGACAGTCTAGTCAGTCGCAAGAAAATGTTTTAAAGTCAATTTGGCACTTTTTTCTGTGAATGACAACTTATCTGACCAGATCTTGACCTTTCTTGTTGCAGTAAACCCCACCCACCTCGTACTTTAATCAGGTAAAAGGAAACTATAAGAATTATCTGGAAAAAAACATTATCCCAAGTCTGGCACACAGACATATAAAATAACAAGGAGAAAAAAATTGTTGTGACTGATGGTGCCACAGCAGATCCTTAAAGCCAAATAGACCAGATACCAATTTCTCAGCAGCCTCAATACTCAACACAACACAGTGACAAGACATGTTGAGTTTTGCGTAAGGAGCACAAGCCTTGCTTTTTCTTGTCACTATCACTATTGCTCACCCAGCTGAAGTGTTAAGGCACGTTTAGGTGCGTTCTCTGGGGGGCGTCGAAGGGAAATGTAGGAAATCACTAACTGAAGTAGAAGTGGATGAAGCACGTGGAGGAAAAGTGGGTACGACAAAAAGGAAAATTACAACATTTCCTCACAAAACAACTCCTGGAATGCATTGAACACCACAGACCGATGGTATCTAACAGTGTAAGAGTATGCATGGGTGACATTGTTAGACAGATTTAGGTCTGAAGCTCACTAAGATATATTCCTACTTTTGTCATGTGAGACTCATTAGGCACGTGGCCCATTTTGGGTCCCAGCTCATGGTTTGGGAACCCAGACCACACAGGCTTGTTATTTCAAACTGTAAGTACCATGGTGGAGTGAGTGGGAAGCTGTGTAGCGTCACTAAGTACAGTACACAACCAGAAACAGGAGGGTGGCTACAACAATGAGACAATACATAAACAAAGCAGCCCACAGAATACAGTATCAGCACTTCATTTCACAGGACTGGTCCTCAGCAAAACTCTAAAAATACAACAGTTAGCAAGACACCTCCCACTACGCTCCCATTGTTGCCTTCTCCTCTACAGTTTCTCTCTTTTCTCGTGTTATTCAAGGGAAGGGTTTGTGCCTACTCTCATAGAAAGAATGGAGCGACTTGACCTTCAGTTTCAAGGTCTCAAGGGCAATATTCACCGCAGCACGACAGCGACGTATCACTTACAGAGAACAAATTATCTATTATGAAAGACTAATAAATACACATGTAACTGTAACCTGGAGTCCAGCTGAAACATGAGCACGGTGTGTTCACCCCAAAATGCTAAACAGTGCATACACACACACACACACAAACACACACGTTTACACACAGGGACACACCCAACGCATACAGGTGCATACTTGCACCCGTCGACTTTCTAACCATAAACAGTGCTCTCTACCTCGTATTTACAACTATTTGAAGTGCCCAGCACATAACTCAAGGCTGTCAAGTTCTTAAAAACCTGCACTTCAGAAAGTGTGGCTTACTTAAACAAACCTAATAATCACATGAAACGGCGTGGCGCTACTTCAGTAACTCTTGCGATGTTCCTAGCTGCCTTTAATCTGTGAGGCCAGAGCTGTTTTGTTTTTTTTAACATCTCTGGCACCATTAAGTAGAAACCATGCAGGGTACACAGTTTCCTCTGTTGGTGACTACTACCCACAGGAGGAGGACGAAGGGTATATCAAGAGTACAACCTCAACTCATGACTCAACAAACAAAGGAAAGTGCGTGAACAGCAGCTTGTTACAACGCTGATGAAGAAACACACGTGGGAGTATATTAGAGAGGAAGAGAGTAGAGGAAGATGAGAGTTTGATCGTGCAGAGAGGCGTTATTCATGTCATGTCAGAGGCGTAAAACATGGGGAGGCGCGTGATTTGTTAGAACTGTGGAGAGATCACACGTCCACTGCCTCACCCCAGAGGTTGTCCTAAACATGCTGATAAGAATTATGAAGACGCCAACACGCCTGACACGCTGACACAGCAGTCCTCTCAGAGACGTTGAGGGAAGCTCTCCGCGTGCTCAGAAATCACTTGAGAAATCATCAATGCAAATAAACTGTGGCCTCCCGCTGTCAAAACTCCTCATTTTGCCCCTCCAAGTTTGCTTAGGTAAGCATCTGACCTCCCTGTGTAATCACAGAAATTGCTGGTTGGGGGTTGAGGGCTGGAGCTGGGGGAGCCGCTGGGCTGTTGATGTTGTTTGTTCTTGTTTTGTCATGGGAAAAAAAACACAAATCACTCGGGAAAATAATACTAAAGTCTCTTCCTGAATGTTTGGTCTTTGTTTAAAGGGGTAGCAGCTGCATACAAAAATAGATGAGAAGACATGCCTTTTTAAACTAACTACATAAAAGAGCACTCCAGGGAATGTGGGTCCAACACAGACCACTGTGCTGCTTCAAGGCAACAGACGTGCACACAAATGCACCATGAATCCCACTGGCTAGTGATCTAACTCTTCAACAAGCCCACTTTCTGTTTGCAAAACACTGAATTATTGTTTTTTTCAATTAGTAAAACCAGCACTGTGGAATTCTGGTCACACAACTTTGCCGGCAATGCAATAATACTGTGAAAAATGTCTGTGTCAAGCCAAAAGGGGGTTGTAGACACAAAGCCAAAAGATAAGTGTGTAAGAGGCAGGTAACACCCCCATTCCCCCACACTCTCTCTCTCTCTCTCACACACACACACACACACACACACACACACACACACGCACACACACACACCTACCTACAATAGGGACAAGAGAGTGGTTGTTTCATAGAGCATGAGGTCTGACATGCATCACAACAACAGAGGGCTGGCAAAGCCAGGTAAGCATAAATTATCCAGGCCTGTCGCCCTCCAAGAGCACCGATAAGATAAAAGTAGTGAGATTGTTTTGACACAAAGGAGGAACACGGGGGATGCTGAGAGCCCATGATAAGGAAATGGTTGATGACCTGGGCCAGCTGAATTCTCAACAGGAAATGAGTCTGGATGTACTGCACAAGGCACTGGGGCACTTTGTTATGTCTAAACCCACTCAACCTGTCGTGTCCGATACACACAAGGATAAAAGGGAACTGTGGTTCTGGCGAAATCAGAGAGGGCCACATCTGAGAAAACGACTCCAAGGGTCCTCTAGATGGGATTTCACATGGTAAAAGCGTTTTTCCTCTCTCCTCAAGGCGGGACACGTAACTATTGTGCCACTCAAACTGTAATGTCAACACAGGGGGGGAAAAAACGCTCCAACATCATGATATACGTGTGCTAACTTTCTCATAATGTACAGAAAGCGGGTGTGGTTAATGAGGACCGATGATAACCTTCACACACCTGTGCAGAAGGACGCGAGAAAGAATGCCAAAGTTATTTTTTATAAGCCTGCGTGCTGGCAGCTACCAACTTATGGGGCAATAGCAGGAAATAAGTCCACTACTGTGGCTGTAATGTCCATAAAACTCCTCAGATGCACTCTTTACATTCTCATAGTTAGTTACTGTAAACCTACCATACACGGTGGAGAGGACAGTCGGGACAGCTGCTCTGTAAACTCTGCTCACAAAATAATAGGTTGCAATGCTGGAAATCAGAAGCCGAGTGTTCCTCTGCCCTCTTTTAATCTTCTGGTCCACAACTTCTACCTTTTCAAAGGTCTCCGTCGAGAGAAATACGAAATTTACGTGAATTTCTTTCTTTCTCCCGGTCTTCTTTTCCTGCCGCGATAGGCGCGTTTGTTGTTGCAGTGGTGAAACTGGACTGACGTTGCTGCGTGTTTTGCAGACCAGTGTCAAACAAGATGAAACAACAATTAAGACGTCCGGTTCTGACTTTCAAAATAAAACCCTTGCAACGGTGCAACATTTTGTTTTACCAATCCGAAAAATAATGTGTTTAAGGGTGAATCTGAAGTACATGGGAATACAATTGTATTGTATTGGGAAATTGTCAAAAGGTCATTTTCACAGCATATATTCAAAGTTTTGGAGGCCAATGCAAGATGTCACTTAAAAAAGTCTGTCACAAATGCAGAGACTCAATCAGAAAACATACCAGCCAGTTTAGAAAGGTCCACTTTAATCTTTAAAGGACCTTTAACCACATTGTTCTGAAGGGCTCATATAGAATGGGATTATTGGAGGGTAAGCCACGATTGAAATGGCATATATTTCAGTACATATGTAGTTTATTGATTCTACTGAATATTTTGTTCTCTATACCCCAATTCGCAATTATTCTTTTTTCAAACGTGTGCTTTTATTTTGAAGGCAATTTACCTAGCTTTCGGTATTATTCTAGATAGCTTGACGCAGCTCATTTGCTACTGCCTCGGACTTTTTGGAAATGCACGTTGAGACTCTCTCTCTCTCTCTCTCTCTCTCTCTCTCTCTCTCTCTCTCTCTCTCTCTCTCTCTCTCTCTCTCTCTCTCTCTCTCTCTCTCTCTCTCTCTCTCTCTCTCTCTCTCTCTCTCTCTCTCTCTCTCTCTTTGTGTGACTGTCTGTCTCTCTCTCTGTGTCAGTCTGTCTCTGTCTCTGTCTTTCTCTCAGTGAGCCCTGCCCCAGTTGTCTGAACCGCTGGACATACAAGGGTTTATTACTTTTCTTTACAAACAGCAGTAGTGACCCAATTGAGAATGTAGTATAATGTAGTAATGTACATTTTAGATGGACACCACACAAACATCACAGCAAAACTATTTACTATATATCATATCCTACAGGAATAGTATAGTGATACCATCTGAGATACACAAACACCACAAAGTATGGCAAGGTCACTATAAACTCACTATTGAGTACCACAGACACATTGTAGGTCCATACAGCAATATTATCGGTATATTCCAGTGATGTGCAATCTGCTGATGAGCTGTGGTTGAGTAATGAAGGGATTGTAAGACACTGAAAAGGGTTTGTGAGGTAGATTGTAAAGTAGCCTAGATTCCCAGCCTGTTCCAGCACAACCAGTTCTCTGCCCTGTATTCTAAATATGTAAAATGGGGGCATACCTGACTAACCTCAACCCTCTCAGACAAGCCTTTGTGCACTGCTGGAGTAAAACAAAGCTATACTCAGTGGAACAGTCCGGGCTACAGTCAAGTTCATTCTCTACTGTGAATGTCATTTCACATATGGAAGAACATGAGATTAAGAGGCATAATGGTGATTAGAAACTCCACTCCTCTTGTGGGTTTCTTGTTATCCATTGGCATTAGTTCAACTCCGTCACTTCATCTTCATGCACGTCCATATATACATATACATATACATATACACTTCCTTAGGTTTGTTTATTTACTTTTGTGTGAATAGCAATCAGGCCTGGTGGGAATGGGGGGGGGGGATTGTCCCAGACTTATTTAGCTGCCAGGGAACTGGGAAGGGCCTTATTACAGTAATTGATAATTGTGTGTGGGTTGAGTGTAGTGTGTCTGTTGATAATGACTCCCCTAACTAAACCACTGAATCTGCTCTTTGCCACTCGAGCATGGAGACATTGTGTTCCCACTGCTCCCAGCTCCCAGCTTAGCCTAGGGTGTGCATGCCCAAGATGCCTATCATTACCCAAAGCCAACCCTGCTGCAATTATGTTGCGTCGACTGATAATGGCCTCCTCTGTGTCCACCATGACTCAGTGTGTTCATTCTACTCACAAATATACCGGATGGAGATAACTAGTGAAAAGTAATTGGTCAATGAGGGTGCAACTCAAAGAAATGGCCGCCCCATTTCTGCTAAGTAATTTGAGAGTCCATTTCCTGAACCTGAAAGTGCAGTATTTTCCATTATGACAGCACGTATATTAGGTCTATTATGTGTAGAGGAAGTCAGGAAAAGACATTTTTGAAGTTTTGTCAGGTGTCCAGGTCAATGTTATTCATTTACTCTGTTAATATTCTCATTTTTCTGACATTTGATTTTACATGATATTTTTGTTGAACACACACCAAATTCCCTCTGCTGTTACAGCTCTGTGTGCATGGATCTCATCCCGTCTTTGACCTTTCTCACTATTTATCCAGCAGGGCTCTTCTCTTATTTGCACTTATAAAAATTATAAAATACACAAAGCAGAGATTAAATTGCAGATTGTGCAAAGTGAGATAAAATATTTCACCTCAAAAGAAACATAGAAACACAAAGTCAAGAAGACAAATGATGATGATAACAGAAGCTGATTTAAAGCAATGCTCAACAAAAAAGGAGGAAAATGACCTGCTGACACGTGAACCCTCACCTGCCTGTTTCACCTTGATCTGCTCACACAGTGTTCGGAGTTCAGGAGAGGAGCAAACAAAAGCAGGTATCATGTGCTCCACGCTCCCTGACCTGCCTGACAAGGCTCTATTGTTTGTCTCCACTGACTCCACTACGTCACCAGTCAATGATCATCTCAAACCAAACAATTCAAATACATTTTTAAAAAGGTAGTTTCCTAATAATAATCATTCTTAAAAACCTATTGTATTTATTTGTGTTTTATGCTGTTAAAAGATCCTATTTTTATGTAGCAGTCTGATACTACTTACTACTATGACGCATGCAATGAATTCATATGGTAAACTGCATATTAGCTTAAAAAGGAGGGTAAAGTGAGTTTGGGTGGGTTCACCCTCTACTACATCTCTGCTTGTTACACAGACTAGCAGTCTTGGCCTGTGCTCTATATTTAAGATAACCTTCACTCCCTATTGGATATAACAAGGTGTTGCATCAGTGTGTCGGATACTGCTTCCTGTGGACTGTAGAGAGGCTTTCCCCAGGCTTTGCTTCCTGTCTTGTCTGTGAAAGTGATCAGGAACAAGTTTCAAGTTTTGGTCATCATCCCCATCTATGAAGCTTGTCCTGTTCAAAAGCATTTATAAAAGCATCATTCAACTCTCATGATAATAGATACTGTTTGCTATGAGCATATTTAAGAGCAGAGAGATAATCTGCTTGACATCACCACTCTTATTCTTGCCTGATGTGTCACGTGAATGCCTTAAAGGCTGGCAAACAATTATAACACTTCTAGCACAGGAAAGAACTAGGTTATCGTTCAAAAGACTTTGTTCCTGCGTTTGAAAATGTAATTGCTCTGTCAGAAAAATAACACCATGGGAGTGAGTGCAGAAAATTACAATGTCTGATAAGTGGGTTTTTTTTTCCCCATTTAGGAAATGAGAAATTTGACAGACAGGAGCTGGTGTGGACCTATAAACACTATTACCATGGAAACACAGAGTCATCTCCCAAAGTATTATCACTCATTTTAAAGAGTTTGTCCTACAAGTGACTGGTCCATTTGGGTTTTATGTTTTCCCTATCAATCAGTAACACTCTACACATTTGGGGCCTCACTAAGCTGTGTAAGCCTCAGATGTTATGCATGTGCAGTCTGTGTTATTTGTTTCTTTGTGTTTCATCATTTATTTCTTTGTTTTGGCCTGGTTCCATGATGGCCCTGTCTGTTTACTTTCTGCAGAAATTCAAAACAAATTTATTTTGTCATTTTTAGCTGGAGACTTGAGCAGCCAGGAGCCAAAGACTCTCTGAACCATCAGAGTGCCAGGAGAATTGTTTTGCCATTTAGTGAATAGTGCATTCACTTCGATCTCCATTATCAAACGTTGGCCGTTTTGTAATTGAGGCACAGAATTAAAATATGCAATCATGCATGCAGTGTTTTTGCTCTGTTCAAATTTGCACTTCAATTCTCTTCTATCCACGTCTGTTGGTTTGTATTGGCCTGGCTAGTATTTGCATAGTATTACAGCTGATGAGATATAGTGGCCTTTAAACTATCCAACCTCAGCATTCATAAATGACTTGCTGGTATATTTTTTTATCTATCTTTATGAGGAATACTGCACCGTTAGGTAATCAGCTTATGTGACCAAGCTTATGCCGATAATGCTTCAATTAACTGCTGCACTGAGCGATCATTGGCTCTGGTTTGCTGCGCACAGCCTTTCATGAAGCAGACGGTCAGTGTGTGCACACTTAGTCGGAGAAGATTAGGTAGAGAGGGGCCTCCTTTGAAGGTGGCTATGCAGACGGCTAATTTGAGAGTGAATGGGCATTTTCTTTGGACTGGCCGTGGAATATGCCTGGTTGGCTGAGCAAAGCGCGCTCTCTCTCTCTCTCTCTCTCCCTCTCTCTCTCCCTCTCTCAAAGTGAATTAAAGCATTCTGGTGTGAGATGCTGGAGCCCTGCCAGGAGCCTCAGTCATCCAGTGTGTAGGACTGTAATTCTGACCACTCTCTTAAGAGGAAAGAGGCCCTCCACTCGTCTAAAAGCCTTACAGAGGTGGCTCCTTCTAAAAGCCCCACTTCACAGTTTCCAGAGCTCATTTATTCCCTCCACCTCAAGCCACGTCTCTACCACCACCCCCATCGCTTAACACTCTCGTCTCTTACCTCTGTATGTAATTATCCTCTTATTGTCAACCCACCTGCCCCTTCACAATGAAATCCCTTAACCTCCCTTATTTTTCCGGCATGCTGAAAAGCCACAACTGCTAAGTAAGAGGGGGCTCTCGCTCTCTCTCTCCACTCCCCCCCCCCAGGGCCCTTGAACAGCATCCATACTGATGGTGCCAAGGCAGATTAAGCCCCTCAGCATTCTCTTTGGCCAGATTCTCGGTGTTACATAAGCCCCGTCTCCCAAAAGCTTTCCCTGTCATGTTCAAAAGGCAGAACATGGCCAGTCAAGCACACTGAGACAGTAGGTGTTTACAGTACAGCTCTGTCAGTGGGGGTGGATGGTCAGCTGAAGACCCACTGCTAATATCACATGACAATTCAGCATTTGGGACCTGAGCATACGGCATCCTCTGCACGGCAAGAGTGACCAGAGGATCAGACACGCACGCGCGCACACACACACACACACACACACACATACCGGTAAATACTGAAGCCTGTGAGGATGCTGCGACCGAGATGAAAAAGACTACCACTCGGTGAGACCGCCGTAGGAGAGCAGCCAAGAGCGGCACGTGCCGGGTGACCTTTAGGTGATTGTTGGTGAACCTTTCTACCTGCCATGTACGAGAGAAGCGAAGCACTGCAGGCGTCCTCGGAGGGGTCCAGCTCACGTTGCGCTCGCTCAGCCGCCATCCTCTGTGACTCACCAAAGGTCCCGGGAAAGAGAAAAATTCCTGCAACACTTGCAGTACTGAGAACAAAAATGTATTTGTAAACGTGTCCATTCCATGCACCTTGTTAGCGGGTGAAGTTGGGCCAGAATACCTTTTCAGCCTCAACTCAACCAATGTCCAAGCGCTGTGTTGTCTCAACATAACACAAAAACACCATAAACAGAAACATCAAGTTGACATAATGAGCTGAAACATGCGCTCTGGTCTGGGAGGATATGCACATGGTTATTAATATACACAGCGGCAGACATATGGTAGGGCAATGTGGGTCAGACATGAGATAGTGAGGCAGAGTGAACCCCCCTCATGTCCTGACATTCAGGGGATGGTGGGGCATCTTGAATCAGCTGGGAGTCCGAGCTGACCTCTGGTCTGCCTGCAAGCAACATGAGTCATCAGCATATACAACCTCAAGTACACAGAGAAACTCTTCCTCCAATCCAGCAAATTGCCATTGTGGGAAAGCTGCTTGAAGTGATTATGATGATTTAAGATGGTTCATTATTTATGACTGTTTCAGCCTCGTTGTCTCTAATGCCAGGAGTGTGCAATGTTCCCCTGTTGTCCTGTGTATTTATTGTCCAAGGCTATCCCAGGTTCAGAAATCACAAAACCACAAGAAAATCCAATGTAATAATGAACCTCAAGTTGTTTTGCTGTCTTTCCTTTCTATTTTAACATCAGACTTGGGTCAAACAGTATTTTTACTGTTTGTTTTAACCTGCTAGAAGTGCCACGTCGGTGAGGGTTGCCAAGCAAGACAATGAAACTAGTGCTGGAAAGTTTAAATAATCACAGGAGCGTATTTGAAATTCAAATAAGTAATCTATACTATTACTACAGACCTGATAACTACGGAGGAAACGTTTAGTTGAGGGTGTACAACAAACCATTGTTCTTCATTAGTCACTAAAGTAGACATTAGTGTATGTATCTTTGAAGTATTCATGTTATGATGAAGAAGAAATCTTGTAGAGAGTAAGAACAGTGCAAGACCAGCTGCTGTTGTGCTTCAAAAGAAAGCCTGCATTTCTGACTAGTTCTTCCAGGAAGTACGTAATATACAACATTCAAATTCTGATCATGTTTCACTCTAATCAATACAATACTATCTTTACTCAGTGTCCAAGGGGAAGCCCACTATCATGACCAACACTAGCTGAGAATACCAAGCATACAGTCCCCTCTTGGCCCCTTGCTGATTGACTCTGATTGAAGGTCCTGAAATTACCTCCAGATTTGGTCAAATAGTTGCCTTGATGTCTTAATGAAGGGCAGCTAATGGGGCGGAGAGCTATGCATACATGTTATGTATCCATGCATCCCTATTGGGAATACCAGGAGCTTCCAGTTCACTAGATCAGATTGTTGAGATGCTTGTATGTGTTCTATTTCTATTTCTAATCCTTTTTAGGCACATATGGCATCTGATCATAATGTTTTTCAGTGAGATATTTTGGTCATACGCTGCATACAACTGGGGTTTATCAATGGCAGAGGTTTTTTTTTCCCACTTCTCCTAACCGCCTCTGGGTTTGTACAGATTCCACAGTTTATTTCCTTCATGATTAAGAGCTGTTTAACTCCAGTTGTTTTATCTCTTCCTCGCTCCAGATGGCAGGTATTTGAAGCTCTGATAAGAGCTTTTAAAACACAAAAAGAACAATCAGACCTGCAGTGCTGTAATCTGAAACACAAACAAAATTTCAATGTGTAACCTTTGAAATTGAGGTAACCAAAATAGGCCACTTCATTCACCACCTGTTGTCCTCTGTTTATTCTGTGCAGAAAAATGAATGTTTGAGGTATGATCCTTAAAAGTGTATTCAAACAAAGTAAACAGTAATATGTCACTGAATGCTGAGAGTTTAACTATTTGAGAAAATACTGAGTAAATATGTGCACAAATGTATGCATATGTGTCACATTTGGGTTTTTGTATGTTTTCCCTCCTCTGAGGAGCTGGCGAGCGATGGAGCAGCCATCATCTGGGTGCAGGAACGCCTTAAAACACAAAGAGCCCCATTCACAGGCCTCAGCAGCCATACCCCACACCCACACAGTCAAGAGGACACCCAGACCCATCCAGCACACAGCCTGTAGTCATTATGGAAAGCAATGTGTACTTACACAGCAGTTAAACATTCACACGAAAACAGAGCATTAAAGTAAGCCTCAGAAATGAAAGGAAAATGATAGAACGTAAACCTAGCTATCGCAACATCTGCCCAGAAACTGTCTCTCTCCTGCCATTTCTTCCAATGTGTTTTACGTGTATAAACACACACATACACACACACACACACACACACACACACACACACGTTTTCCTTCCTTCTCACGCCAAATACAACATGTGTCTCACTGTGTATAACACTGTATTTTTTTGCAACGGGATTATTCCCAGAATTTAGACTGATATTTTCTCCAGCTAGCCAAGGAGTTCAGGAGTCCACATGCCATGTGTATAAACGAAATGCGGTGCCAGGAGATTCCCTGGCCTGCTCTCTCGAAGATGTAGACAGCAAAGAGTCTCCACTGTCTGTGAACTCTAGACAGAGGAAAAGGAGGGGAGACAACATAAAACATTACAGTGGGTACCCTCATCACGTGAGTCCTAGAATGTTTTAATGAGATTTCCAGAGTCCTAGGATGTTTCGCTTTTCAAGTCTGATTCCCAGGGAGAGAAATGAAAGAAGCTCTGATATAGAGCTCATAGACAGTCTCATATTGAACCATACGCTGTTCACAAATCTGAATTTGATTTGGCTTAGGAGAAAACCAGAGACATGCAATGACTGTGAGGAAATAGGATGACCTTTTCACCATCAATGCATCTCGCAGTCACCTGTAATGCAGATTTTCTTTCATTTCTGAAAGCTGTTGAAGCTACATGCAACCCCACAACAGTGGAGGTAAAACACTTGCATTTTTACCCATAAAATGCAACACACTTTTACTGTTTTACTTTTACACACTGTTTATCATAAGTCACTCATTCTAAATAATGGATTGTGTAATCTGACACTGTGCAGATGGCTCCTTCAGCTAATAAGGGGAAAGCATTAGGCAGGTGACTAAAAACCTATAAAAGCCTCGTCAATTTACCACCCTCACAACGCCCATGTAATAGGTAATCTGACCCCCTTTTTAATCATTGCTTGAAGGCATGATCGGTCATGCTCACTGGACACCAGTACCCTTTATAATGAGGGCCAACACTCATCCCTAAAAGTTAAAAAAAAAAAGAGGCCAAGGATCTTTGATGTTCTTGCAAATGATCATTCTCACTGAAATATTTCTATTAAGTAATCAGTCCACAGATTGAGGTCTGCTAGGATAAGGGAGGTCCAACCAGTTTTTCCTGAGGTACAGAAACATATCAAGCATGTCTGTTTAGTTATACAGGTATTCTGTCAGCTACACAGCTCATGAATGTGCACTGTCATAGTTTCTTTAATTCTTTAATCAGTCATAAATTGCACTGACATCTAAGGCAATAGTTACTCTAGACATGTTTTAATATAAAAATAGTCAATGTTGAGGTCTAAATACAAAGCTTAATTCATCTGTCATCTTGATTCAATCTGTCTGCAGTCAGATCTTAACCTAGAAAGAGCTCAACTGTTATCTGTGATGCACAGACACCCCCTAATGGCCAAATGTGGAAATGCAGCCAAAAAGCTTTAACAAAAGCATTTAATAAATAAAAAAAATCAGCATTTCATTCCTTAATAATCACTGCATACAAAAATCAGTAGAGGGCACATTATGACAAGTGCTTATATCATTCTGGCTAGCACACATGAAACACTGTATGTTACGACAAAAATTCTTGGTATCACAGTATTTTTTGAAATTGAAGAACACACATTCATCCACAATTCACAGGAGAATTCAGTCATAACATACTGTGGTGGCTGGTAACAAACTGTACAAAAGTCCAACATGGTTTAAGCCTGACTACTAAACTTTCAGCAGCCTCTTTGCACATTTCCTTCTATGATGAAATAGATCTTTAATAACCGTTTTATATATATAATATATATATATATGTTTCATAGTCAACTACTATCAGAGGTGTTCTCTCATATCACATTCCTTATGCTTTATCATAATATACAACTCCAGTTTTTACTCAAATCTTATATTATATAATCCACATAATCCTTCTGTCATATTATAGCTACCGCAACCATCAACCATTGTAGCTTATAACTGGTGACTTATGATCAGCTTTCCTTCCCGGCGTTTCTGACCTTCAAATATTATTGTGTAAATGGTAAAATCACATAGTGTCCTTTGCTGTTGCAGGATTAACAGCTCGTGGAGTTTTTGTTGTTTTGGCTGCTTTCTCCACCTTCTCTTTCTTAACAGTCACCTCTTCCTTCTTCACTGCCACCTTGTCGTTTGTGTCCTCCTCATTTTCCGGCTTGTTCACCTTCCTCAGCTTGTGCTTGCCTTTGATGGGAGCCGAGAAGGTGAGTGAGGCCTTGAGGAAATCCAGAGGGAAGATGCCCACGTCTCCATCGAAGCGGTTCTTGGTCACCTGCAGGGACCTGCGGCCGGGACTGGTGACCAGCTTCTTCTCCTGTAGAATGAGGACGTTGTCTGCTTCCTGGCTGGCCTGCAAGGGGTTAAAGGTCAAGATTTATCTTAGTTAGGTCAAATAGCTGCAGCTCTGTAAAGTGGGTCAGGACACACCTATTTGCATTACATCCTCAATTCCCTGCAGAAGTACAAGTACATGTACTTATCATACGTGAGCTTTCCAACTATTAAGCTGTGTGTTTGACATTGAAGTGTTCAGGTCTGGTCTGGAAATCTGCCACTTGCGATTCCAGATGGGCCAAAAGAGTAGTTTATCTCACTTTCTAACAGTTCACCCCAAAATTATAGTTTATAGTATAGTATAGTATCTTTTTCATCTTTTTATAGTATAGGAATAAAATGTCCCTCAAATGTATCCAAACATCCCAAACGGCAGCTATAGGCCTATTTGTTAAAATGTACTTATAATAGGAGTGTGAACTAGACTAGGGTCAATTTACTTTTAATTCAATGAATCCAGGTTAAACATATGATTCATGATATAATAGTGAATGCTGTCAATGGGTAATGCACTGCCTTCAGTTTCCATAGCATGTTGATTGAACTGAAAACGATGCATACACAGTACCTGTCTTGAATAGAAAGTGTCCTTCAACCAGACCCCCCCCCATCTTACCTTAGCAGATCCAAAGATGGATGCTGTCTGCAGTTCTCTGTCATCCTCCTCCTTCCTGGGGTGAATGATCAGGGTGACGTGGCAGCTGCTGTTGGTGGCAAACTTCCTGAATGCCGCAATGATGTGGTCCTGGACGGCAAATCTGAATCATACGGAACATCATTTATTTGTGTATTTGTCACGGACATTACACACTAAAAGTATTGTGCCCGATAAAACTGACGTTAATGTCCATCTGTCAAAAAACTCAAAGATTTACTCTTATCACAAACCAGAGCCTGAGGGAAAGGCAAACAATATAGAGTGAAGAAACGACCTAGAGCTGCCTCCTGTATCAGCTTTATTTATATTGATACATAGATTAATGATAGATATTGAAAGTTTACCTTCTCATTTTTCGTAACTAAAAAGGTGTAGCTCTCACTCACTTGTCTGCGGAGAGGCTTTCCTGGCCCATCATGAACTGAAGGTTGTCAATGATGACATGGTTGATATCATAAAGGTAGACGGCATGTTGCATAGTGTCAAGCACTGTCCTACAGACGGGTTAGAAGAGTTGGACTGAGCAGCCATGCTTAAACACTAATACAGGTCCACTAGGCAAACACAAACACTAATGTCATTGCTTTAACATGATTTAAAATAGAGATCAATAAGAATCCATAATAAAATGCTGTTTCTGCCTCAAATTCATCTTGTGATATGAAATCCATATTACACTGCAGGTGAGTCAGCAGCAAAAGGACTAAATTTAGCTCACTGTTCTAATATTTATGCTTAAGACTGCATATGGCATAGCTTTCAAATAATTTATACCAGTGTTTTAAATGAGGTACAGTATCAAAGAAAAGAAGAAAGCACTGGCATCTTCTTACAGCTCACTACGGTCCATCCACTGCTGTTACTCAAAAGTACTCCAACTGAATACTACTACTACTTAAAATACTAGGTGTGATTCACAAGGAAGGTACTTGTAAGTCACTTGTATAGGTCACTTGTATAGTGATGTGTGCCTCTCTCTTGCTTCGTTCTGCTGCATAACTGCAATTTCCCCTCGGGGACAATAAAGAGCCATCTAACCATCTCATCTACCAGCTGAATTGTTGAGACGTTCCTGAGACTTACTTGATGTTCTGCTGCCCGTGAAAAGTCATAAAGTACAGTGGCAGCTCTTCAAACTTATCGGCCCAGAAATCGTATTGCTCCAGGTTCTCCTCCAACCTCTGCATGGCAAACTGGGTCAGCATGATCTTAGCCAGACGCACATTGTTGATCTCAAAGCTGCCCCATAACGTGTTGACGCCATGCATGCACAGGTCCAGCGCCACCTCACTGATGAAGGTGGTCTTCCCACTGCCAGTAGGACCTGGTGTTAAAAAGGAATACATACAATACAATACAAGTTACTACTGAGTTCTGTGGATTAGACCATTGAATGTATTCTTTTTGTATTAGTAGTGATTATATTTTGGCTTATTGTACACTGTAGTATACACTGTGGAGTGACAGAAAGATGAGACGGATGATGACATACAACAAGATTACTAGTCATATTCAAACCCAAAAAGTCACAAATAAATAGTACACAGCCCAGCCTGCTTACACCAGCCTGCTCCAAGCCCCAAATGTATTCTTTTTTTGGGATATTTTCATTCATCAAAATAAAGACTGGCCTAACAAGTACGTTGCTTATGTTCTACGTTTTAAACATCATGATTCTCTATACCTGTGAAGACAGTCAGCTCCCCTTTGCGGTGGCCTTTCAGGATCCTGTTGAGCTCTGGAAACCTTGTCCACTTCACTCCAGCCACCTGCTCTGTGTTGGTCAGCTCCCCGTATACATCCTCTCTGAGCTGCTTGAAGGACACTATGGACTTATGGGCAGCTGGAATGGAGGCTTTGATGATGCGCGTCAAGTTCTTTCCTTGGGCCAGCGCCTCCACTGCACACGGCTGGTACTCCCCTGGTCGCACCAGGTAACAGCGCTTCAGCCCCAGCTTGCGAGAAAAGATCTTTGATGCCTCCCAGGAGCGCATGTCCCCTCCCAGCCACAAGGTGACCCGCTTGAACTGTTCCAGGTAAGGGAGCAGCATTGGTGGAAGACAACTGACCCCACGAGGAAGAGCAACACTAGGGAGTCCTGTGGCCTGGCTCACAGCCAGGGTGTCCAACTCGTGACCTGTCAGCACCACCTCAGAATCCATACGCTCCACCAGGGGGAGGCCAAACAGGTTGTAGTAGGTGCTAGCCTTGGGGACTGTGGCTTCAGTATAAGCTACTTTTCCAGTCTCAGTGCTTTGTGCGGATAGCAGCTTGACCCCCTTTAAGCTGGAGGTAGGTCCTCCAAACCAGGGGAAGACCAGGCTCTTGGTAGGTTTGAAGAGCCTTATCCCAAACCTCCCGATGGTGGTGTTGGAGACCTTAGTGATCTGAAACAAGGTATAAAATTGACAACAATTTGGAAAATAAAAGATTACAAATTTCAATCAGTCATGTCTACTCAGATACACCCACATACTGTCTGCCTGTCTCTCACTCATTGACAGGTATGCACAGTCAACATACCTGAAACATGGTTTTAATCAGCTGGACCTCCTCCACAGGGAGGTCAGAGAGAGGTACAGAGCTGGACCAGATCCTCTGCACCTCCCTCAGCTCCCTCTCCCTCTCCTCCTGCTCCTCAGGGCTTTCCAGATATCCCAGCAGCACATGAGGGCTGAGGAAGTCCTGACCCTCCTTCTGCATCACCTCCAGGCAGTCCTGAAGGTCCTCCCAGCTCCCCTCCACCAATGTTTCTTTGCAGAGAAACTGGCCGGTGGTTTTGTCAATGAACATAGAGAAGGTTCTCTTTCTTGGAACCCAAGTCCACAAAGATGCTCTGGGCAAGCAGGCAGCTGTACCCATCCTGGAATGGAACGTCTTTGGAGCGCAAATACTGTTTGATGTCTGTGACTGTCAGGGGGTTTACAGGGAAGTCTATGGTAGACTTGGTGTCCTTTTTGTACATCCTGGTGAAGCTGAGTGGCAAGTAGCTTGTACCCCATAATCGTCCGTGTGGGAAACATGGTGCCACTGCCAACCTCTGAGTGAGTCTCACACAGAAGGATGAATGGTGTCTTTGGTGGAGCAACCTTGGGGAGCTTCGGGCTGCCCCCTGCAAGAAACAGGGGGTGCCCCTCAGCAGCAAGCACCTCCACATGAGTTACCTGTTCAAGACACTGAACCTGCAACAGACACAACAGAATATTATACAGGTGTCAAATGCTAGTAAGTTACAACACATAGGCACGACCCACTTAGAGATGTCAAAAAGGATATCTAACGTTATTGAAGCAGGGATTACACAGAGACATACGCGTGGATGTGTCTATGCAACCTGTAATTCGGAATAGATTAACGCTAAAATATATATATATGCATTTATATATATCAATGTGAGTTCACTCGCTCTCTTACCAGCCGTCATATTCATTTTCCTCCATGCTTTCTCGCCCGGGCTTTCGGTGCGTTTCAAAACAAGTCCGTGTGAACCAAACAGTGAAGGTTACCGCATTGCAAAATGTTTAAATCACATAAAGAAATCATTTAAAAATATGTCAATACATGGTTTTTATAATTAAATTGTGTATAATTCAATATCTAATTTGCTTACTGACGAAGCTGCGTTTCATCTTTTTTTTTGTTTTTGTTAATTTGCCGGGTCATTGTTGTGTTTGACTCCGGAATTCATTCTCGACGGACTGCATGTTGTATATGCCCGTGAGGTCGTCCTCTATGCACTTTGCTGTTATCTAACTACATTTACGGATTTGTTTTTGTCCAACGATATCGATAATATATAAAGTATTTGCTAATTATTGGTAGGTGATTGAAAAATGACATCCAGAGGGACGCCTAGTCGCTTCCTTACAAGTGTTCTCCATAACGGGGTGGGTCGGTACGTCAGCCAGCTGAAGCGCATCTCCATCATCTTCTCCAAAAATGCACAGAGCTCATTAGGAGTCAGGTAAGACCATGCTGTATGCATTGTATGGAATTGTATATCATTTTCCATTTAATGTTTTTTAAATGAAGTGTAGTAGTGTAGTGTTTATCCTACATTCAATAGTCGGTCAGCAGCAGTCTGCTCCCACTGTAAGGAATTTGTTGCTAGACACATACGGGAGTATTAAAAAGCTAATATCAGATGTTAGTGACTGTATGATTGTATAGGCATTAAAATTGGTGCCATTTTGGAGCTGATACTGACTTGAGTAGTGTACAGGAACAGTGAGGAGGTATGAGATCAGTCGAGATCAGATCAACAACCGTAACTGCCATCCAGCAACACCCAGTAACTGCATCCTCTTCTTTTTTCAGGGGATTTATCGAAGAGGGAGTGGTGGACTATGCCAAGAAAAACCCTGGGACTGTAGTATATGTGTCTCCCCAGGCCTGCAGGATACCCAAAATAGTTGCAGAATACTGTAAGTGTGCATGGCTTGATGTTTTGATAACACATCCTACCGGCCATACCTTTCTATGCTCATGATACTATCAGAAAATAGGTATTGAAGAATTCCTGCCACGCTACAAAGTAAAAAAAAAAAATGTTTATACCTTTGAAACCACATAATCAATCAGTAATAGGCATGAGGTTGAGGTTAGGTTTAGGGTTATGATCAACTTTGTTAGGTAAAAACTAGGACAAGATCCATCTTTGCAGCTGAAGTGAATACTGAAGTTTTAGGATTATTGTTGTCAGTACTCATAGATACTGGTAGGGGGCACTGTAATACCGGATTTCATGAGGCCTTTATTTGATATTGGTAGAAGAGAAATGCCATGGGGAATTCACGTGACTTAGTCAGACAGTGTCAACTGAAATAATTTATTCTTGTTTACAATGACGTTTCTCACTAATACATACTGATCCCTTTTACTTCCCTGCAGTAAATGGCAACGTGAGAGAAGAAATCGTCACAAGTAAATCATCTCAGCAGATTTTCGAGCTTGTGACCAAGCTGACCAATCAGTCCGGCCTGGACATCATCCGCATCCGCAAGCCTTTCCACACAGATAACCCCAGTATCCAGGGCCAATGGCACCCCTTCACCAACCGGCCCCCCTCAATAGGCCCCATCAGACCACAGAAACAGGAGGCTAAGTAAGGACTAGAACAGTTTGGATTTCCACCAAGGAGCACTTGTTATCTATTAATCTTGCAAGTGATGTCACTCATTTTTGAAGCTGTGTCAGTCAAGGAAATTAAACCACTCCTCAAGTTGTTCTAGTGCTTGCAACCATTTTCCATTTTGGATTTCGAGCAGGTCTGCTGAGGACCGCTAGAGACTGAATATTGTTTTTTAACACCACGCCCTTTTGTCTGGCGGTGGCAGCAAAGCCACTTGTCTGGTTCCACTGAGCCATGCAGAACAATGCATACTGTACGAGCTCTGAATACCACATTTGAATAGACTTTACATGATCACATCAGAGGCTTGTCAGCTGACATCCTAAAATGCAGATAACTGTTTTTCATCTCAAGGTTATTTGACATTTCACGTATTAAGTGCTGCCCCCTACAGCAGCTGTAACTTTGGATGAAATAAAACATGATATTTTTGATTCATGTGCTGTTATTGGTCTCTAAATTTAGAATTCCTTTAGAGTTGATCTGTTTGAATGTGTACATACTGACAGTTACATACTGACATTATATACATTACAGACAGGACACAGCAGATGTGCACCTTTTTTATTTGTATGACATGGCAGATGTACATGGGTGCACAGTTTAATACTGATAGTGACCCAAGCTGTCCTCACAGGACAACTTAAATAACCCAGAGCTTAAATGATCATGACAGATGATTCTGATAGCCTGAGGGACAACTCTCAACCTTCAGCATAGAGCGGTCCTCTGTTAGCTGTATAGGAAATGTACAGCCAATGGGTGATATGTTCAAATTTAACAAGGTGGACGGTGGCAGAACTGCTTTCTCTGCAGTTCTCACCCTAAATTCATCATTCTTGACAGCATGGGATGTGCCATCTGCCCCTCTTCACTCCTCAAATGACCTTAGTGCTCCAAACTAGAACACAGGTACATAAGCGATTGCCAGTCACCAGGTGAAAACACACAAGTTCAATCTTGCATGGAAGTGATGTGAAAGTGGCCCTAGGACCGATTCCTAGTTTCTGTTGATTGATGGCCACCAGTCTGCTAGTGTTAACTCACTAATGGGGGAGAGCGTGAGATGACTGCAGAGGATGGGGAAGAGTTCAGGAACGGAGCCTGTCTCTGGGACAAACAACAGTAGTGGGATACTGCTGTTGTCTTTACTCACTCTTTCCCAAATGTCTGTAGTTACGAGGGAGGAGGAGTTGCATTTGTAACAACAGGGATGCCTTCACCCCTCAAATTACCCTTGAATCTATAGACTACAGTTCTTAGTCACTGCATAGCCAAAAAAAAGTGGCATGGAGCTCTTGTGCAGTTAGTTCTGACTAATTTGTAAACTTCTACTACTATATGTGACTAAAATTATACACTCATGAATGCAGGTTAAGAAAACATGGACAATGCTGCCTCAAGAAACAGTTTTGCCTGATCTATTAAAAAGCCTGGAGAGGCATAAACAACATCATTGACTAAAAATGTGAATATTTTCTATACACAATTGTTTTATTTGTATTGATTCGATAATGCCAGCCTCTAGCATTTTCATAGCTAATTTAAATATAACACCAATTATGGGCAGCAGAGCCTCACTGTGTTCACATCACACTCGTACTGCCCAATGGGAACTGGCAGAGCTTGACCCACACTAGAGACATTAAAGGCTCTAAATAAAGATTGCTGTTGCTAAGTTACAGCCTTGGACGCTGCACTGAAAATGATCATGTTTTACCCCCCCTCCAGCAGTGTCAGCTTGTGTTGCACCCCAGGTCAGAATCAGACATGTGAATGACTCAAATCCTGATCATTTTGGAATGTAGTCCCAATGGACAGTGGCCTAGCCGTTCGCCACAAGCCAGAAACAATACCACTGAGTATCATGGTGCCTAGACAATAGGATCCAGTGTGAACATGTTTTGGATGTAATTTCCTGACTTCCCCTCTGGGTTGTTGACACAGAAAATGATTTCCCAAGCTAAATTGAATGCAAAGTGGTTTTCATCTGCACAAAATAGTGGGAATGAAATGCACGGAAATAAATATAACACATGACATCTATTAGAAATAGGTCAATACCATGAACAACTCAGGTGTCTTTCACTATATTACAAGAAGCATGGGTGTCACTGCAGCCAGTAACATACTGAGTAGACCACCCAGACGAGCCCATTATCTACATCAAAAAATAATAATACAATACTGAAAGTGATAGTTTAAAAGGGTATGTTACAAGCTTTTTAACAAAGTACTCTGGTAGGAAAAGTGCAAATTGTGAGCTCTCTTAACAGCAGTTTCTTTGGCCAACTCCTAGATAGTTTATCTCTGCAAACTATATCTTGCATATTGGTGTACCAGTGTTTGAGTAGCATTCCGTAAGTTGCGAAAACAAGTGCTTCACCGTAGGTTTGTGTACAGAAATAAGATGAAGGTTGCACTGGTAGCACACAGTACAGTCCATAGTACATTATACACAACAGTGTCCAATTCCAGTGTCCAATGTAAACAGATTGTCCTTCAGGGAGACTGAAGCAGCAGCAGCAGCAGTAGTCACTGATTTTCACGTTTAGGATTGTCCCCAAAATTTTCATCAACTTGCTCTGGGCCCTTTCATATCTACACAAAGAGATCAAACAACAACACATGGTTAAGAACAGTAAGATGTTGACTGCTTTGTACTGCAATGAAAAGAGTTTGTTGCAACTTTTATTCAAATGAAATACATTTTCATCTGCAAATGAATCACACCTATAAAATGTAATCAATCCAAGATTACTTGGCATCTTCATCAGAAACCTTTTACTCATCATGATCATTCTGGTAGATTCTTTTGAGTATTAAAAATAGAAAATAATCCAGGGACATTGTGATATCAATTTTAATTTACACTGTGTAATGAAATAGCTGTCACAGAGCATAAATATTCTCATCAGCTAGAAATGTGAGAATAGTATTTAGCTCTGCTGCTACTATAGCCCATAGTTTCTCCAGGACCTTCATGGATACAAGGTCAATGGAAAAAAAGCTAGCTCTAATTGATTGGGGGCCATCATGGCTGTTTGTAAACTCAGCAGGGTCCTTGAGACAGAGTGGGAATGTGAGAGGAGAGAGTAATAGATGATACTGTAGTGGAGAGGTGATGAGACAGGGAAATGAAAGGCAGCAGAGAGAGGAAAAGAAGAGGGAGGGAAAGGGAAGAGAAGGAAGGAGGTTTCGAAGGAGCAAGGGAATGAGAAAGAGGCTAGAGGGAATGAAAAGGCTGATGAGACTGGGAAGGGAGAGAAAGAGGGTGAGCAAGTGCAAATCAGCTTCCCTGTTGTATCATCATTAGTTACGTGCATGGCTAACCAGGACACGTAGGTCAGATGTTTCCTATCTGGTTCCACCTCCTCAGACAACAGCACTCTATGCAAAGAGACAGCAAGCTCCCGTGCTCTCTTAGCGGAGGCTCGGAGTCCAGCCAAGTACTGCTGTTACTGTCAGCGATGCTCTGACAGATACATGGCTTGCATACTGCGAGTCACTCAGGAGGGACGCTGCTAACTGCTGCTACAAGAGCTGATTCAACACTTTACTCGGAAGACAGGTCTTTATTTAACCTCGGCCATGACGGGTTTACAAACGTCTCTGAGATACATGACAGTCAGTTCCCTCAAAGTCATACAATCACTGTTTAACTGTCGCGCTGTTTGCCTTCATATGGCCTCAGCCCGGCAGTTCATGCTGTTTTAGCAGTGCACTGATGTCAGGTAAACATCGCCGCTGCGTTGTGGGTTGGGTAACAGTGACGCAGGTTTTTCACAGTGAAGGTCCTTTACCCTGGTTTGGCGAGTTGCCACCAGCCAGCCTCGCTCTGCAAAGGAGGCCCAGCACAGCACAAACATAAACCTGGGATTGAATTAATACGTCTGCCTTTCATGACTGTTTTGGAAACCAGGATGAAAACCGCTCTCGCTCTTCGTGACGTCATTTTGAAAGCATCAACAGACAGGCTCTTCTGGTCGGCTCTCTCTCTCTTGTGGTCGGCATGATTTCGTTAAGTGACTGTGAATGATTAAAAATGGATTCACGCGACACATTTTGAAGTTTTTTGTGTGCCCTGAGAAAGTGAAATCTTCAGACAAAGTGAAAGTTTATGTTGTTGTTCTTCAGTCTGACAAAGGCTCACAATGTTAGGCTGAAGAATTACTCTCAGCAGTCAATCAAATAAAGGACATTTGGGAGTATACATTTAACACAGCAAGTAGACATTTTCTTTCTAGTATCCTGCTTACCTTTGCTTTCCAGCCTGTGTTGTGGTTCCATCTCAGCCAACCAGGCCCCAAAACTACAATGCCCCAGTGGTCTCCAGGGAATACAATCAAACTGATTGTATTTAACGGTCTTCACTAGATGATTGAGCTGAACCTCGGTGTCTTTTAATACAGTTCTTCCTTTCTTCTCACGCAGTCAGATGCTAAACAACAGAAGTAGACTAGAAAAAAAAAAAAATCCCACTCCAGTTTGGGTTTGCTACAAGTATTTCCATTGGCACTGGCACAACACATTGCTACTACCAGCTGCAACAGTGATATTATTATTGCTATTTACATGGTAAGAAAGGAAAATGAGGAAAGAGTGGTTTAAATAAAGTTTGAAATGTATGACTTGTGCGCTTATGCACTGTAACAGAATTGACTCCCTAAGCTCCCTATAGGGCTAATATTATATGGCACTAACAGGCTGTGTAAAAATGTCCACAGTCTAAATATCTGATCACTTTCTTTATTCTAAACTCTTGCCCATGTGCCATATTGTACCTTTGCTTTTCTGCGTCATCTGACTCACCCTCTTTCACCAGATTCCAGGGACTCTACAATGAGGTAGGATCATTAAGCTGTCTACCTACGGTAATAGTGACTCTAAATGTGACGGTGTAGTAGGTGTCCAAATTTTTCACAGCTCCACCCTCCTCGTGAATGATCTGTGATTGGTGTCCATATACTGAGTGAAATTCATGGGCCGTTTGACATGGGAATCACAGGAGGCTGCACATTTCAGATCAGGTTAGGACACAACCCACAGGTACTTGGACACAAGGTAAACAACAGCAGCTTCTGATATAACAGTTAGTCTTCCCCACCACTATGGGTCAAAGTTGGGGTAAAAATAAATAACTGGGAGACGGGGACAGAGAGAGGTTGGGGGGGGGGTGGTCCTAGATGGAGCTCTCATCAGGCTGGATGTCCAGCTGTGTGTGCTTCCTCTTCTCCAGGATCCTGTTGAGCTCCTCGGTGAAGGAGTGGTAAAGCGGTGAGGTGCCTTCGGAATCCGCCTGCCTCAGCAGCACGTAGCTGTTCCCGTTCATCTTCCGCAGTACGCTGGGCAGGGTGGCCGACAGCCCGTTGGCGTAGTCCATGTTGGGCAGCGGTGGCGGCATGGGGAGAGGAGGGGCTGGGGGCGGCGTCTTGCTGGGTGAAATGTCACCCTCCCCCGGAACTATCTGGAGGAAGATGTCCTCCATGTCGTCGATGTTGGGCACGGAGGTGGACCTGCGACCGTGGCGGCCGTTGCAGTGGCTGGAGATCGTCTTGAGTTCAAGATGGGAGCTCCTCTTCCTCTCAGAGCCCCCCAGGATCTGCAGCCCATGTTGGGGGAACTTGCGGTCCCGAGAGGCGTGTCTGGTGCAGAAGCTCACATAGAGCAGCACCACAGTCAACACCAGACACAGCCCTCCTAGGACGGCCACCAGGGAGATGTACATGGCCTCCATGTGCCTGTAGGTCTGGAATTCTGGCCCTGGAGGCAGCGGGACTGGAGGCGAGGGCAGGGGCTGCTCAGTGGGGCTGCTGGTAGAGAAAACGGTTGGGCTGGAAACTGTGATGGGGTTAGTTGTGGCCGTGGGCTCCACAGGGAAGGACAGGTCTGTCTGCACCCTGACCGTGTACACTCGAACTGGGACCCAAACAGCATTCTCGACAGCAAAGCAACGGTAAGATCCGCTCTGTTGCGGGCGGGCCCCGATGATGAGGAGGCCATCTGTGCCGACGCGGTAGCCCGAGCTGAGGCCGTAGCCCTGGAGTTCCCGTCCATTTAGCGTCCAGCGTGGAGTAGCCAGGTTGGAGCGCAGTTCACACTGGAGGAGCACGTCGTCACCCGACATCACAGAACGCCTGCGGTGGACCACTGAGGAACAGATGGAGAGAGAGAGGACAAGAGACGGAGAGACAGATTCAGCGGAAGGGAGAGAAATAGATTGAAAAAGAAAGTGACAGAAGAAATGAGATGGAGATAAAAAAAAAGAGACGAAACATGGAAACATGAGATGGAAAAGTTAGAGAGGCAAAGACAAAGGGAAGGAGAGAGGGAGAGAGATGAAGAAGAGAAATACAAGACGAGACGAGACAAATATAGGAAGAGATGTCGGGTTACAGAGGTTACATTTTCAAAGTGGAGGTGAGCAACCTTTACTGCTCAACCTTTCAACATCACTTCTCATCACCATTCATAAGCCTCTGTACATGTACTGAGCCCTGCAATGCAACCAGCATGACCACCTGACCTCCAGCAAGAGAGGAGCTGATTAAAATGTGTACACAGGTCTGGGCGATGGGTGAGAGAGGTACACCTGATGAAATCCCTTTAAATGGTTTTCAGGCAGAACATCTTTCTTAACGCCCCCCAAATAGCCCTATATACAGTATGCATGTATACTTGCATGTGAATTTGTAAGTGTGTGTGTGAGTGTGTGTTTGTTTTAACACATACCATTTCCTGTGCTGTTCCTACAGCCCCTGCTCCCTCTCAGTATATCCTGGATTAGGTTCGACCTGAAATGAAAGTGTTTCAGATTTCTGTCAAAGATGTACAAAAAGGTGTAAAGAATAAGATAAAAAAAGAAAGTGCCCAGATAGTTGAGTGGTCCTCTGCTGCTGCTGGCATAGGATCAAATCCTGCCAGAGCTTTTCCCCCTATTTCTCCCTCTCTGCTTTCCAAATGTCTAAATAAATATTTTTTTAAAAAGGTACTAAAGGTGAGTGGACTGTCCACAAGAATAGGATACAAGCTTCAATTTAACACTTTAATAGATTTTTCACCTGATATATTGTGCAAAATGAACTTCACAGCCAAGGAAGTGTATCAAACACCATATTCATTCTGCCACTTTCTCTGAAGGCAATGCTGCCTGCAAACCACAAAACAAATCCACAGGAGAGAGGCTGATGTGTCTGCTGCAGTAATAGAGATTAAGATGTCTGCAACTCGCTCATGCAGAGTGAATGAACGGAGGCACAAAACAGTCCCAGCCCCACTGTGAGCTCAACTCACCGTGTGTGTGTGTGTGTGTGTGTGTGTGTGTGTGTGTGTTTGTGTGTGTGTTCGGGGGGTTGCCATATGCATTTTTCAGGCATGTGCCTCTCCACTTTCCAGTGCTGTTTCAAGGTGGAAGAGGTGTGCATTTACAAATCCTGCTGAGCTGAACAGAGCTGATGGGGAAAAGGCATATCGATCGGCCCTGTTTTCATTGAAATGTTGTTTGAAGGGAAAGTACAAATAATTACTAAACTCTGGCTGTCCCTGTTGGGTCCTGTGGGAAGAAATAATTAGATAGTGCCTGTGCCACAAAAATGCAAACTGTAGCAAAACTAATAAGCTCCGTTTCAAGAGACACTGATATTTAAAAACAAAAACAAACAAACAAAAATAACAAAAATATTAAAATGAATTAAATAAATTAATTCGTTAAATACTACATGATCACTGACAGCAACCTGTTCACTGTTTTATTTTTTGATAGTACTCATTCATTCTTAAATATCAATATTTGATTCTAATTCATTGACAGTTAAATCCCATTACTTTTATCATATTTTATTCTTCCATTTAATATTATGGAAACATGATCTTTATATTGAGAACTTCTATAGAAAGGCTGAGGAGCAGTGTGAGAAGGCGGAACAACAGATCAGGCTTGTGGGAACACAGAACATGGATTTTTGATGGGTCAACCCTGGCAACCCTCCTATGTGCTGCATGCACCACTTTCTATATGCACTGCGAGCCTCCCTGTGTATCTGCTTGCCTGTGAGAATGTGATTTTGTGTCTACATGTGCACTGAGTGTGTCCAAGTCACATAGCTATTCCCTCACCTCTGTGCACGTGAAGAGATTTCCACACACGCCCTCCCGTCCCAGCCGCAGTAGGGGTCCCTGGAGAATATGCAGTGATAACACGAGGTGTACCTCTGACAGGCTGACATTGGTGTCTGGACGACTCCAGAGTGGGAGCCCACGTAGACACTCCGCTGTCAGTTAAAACATATATGATCAATCTATTTGTACTGTACTTGCATGTTATACTGTTTGCATGTAGGCCTATGAGCTGTTGACCTTGTGCTGACCTGCTGACCTTCTGAATCGTCATTCATTAGCTAGGTTCCCCCCTGCACACACTAAACTTGAAACTTAATTTTTTTTTACAGGAATTGATAAATGAAGCTGTGAACAGCCCATGAATGTCCACACAAATTCTGTGTAGTAAGTTGTTAAGCCAGAACATCATATGAAGGTAGCTGGCAACGATGTCTGACACAACATCCTCAAACAAATGTCCACTGAATACAGTGGCTTCCTGAAACCTTAAACCATTTGTGAAAACCACTATTTAAACCTACTTTCTGTCAATGTCTGGCAGCCCTAGTTATATTACATGAACTGTACATAATACATACCAGACCCGGGGATATGACCATGCTCTCTATGGGCTGGGGTTTGTCAAACAGTTGCAACTCCTCTATGATATGCATTTCCCCATCAATCTCTACTGCTCTGTGCAGCCAGCCATCATCTGCAAGAAAACATAAAACAATGTTAGAGTGATTAACAATGAATACCAATATAGAGTGTGGAATACTGCTCATTTATTATGAAAGCACATTAAATTACATTGTACAAAAACACACTATAGGTGAAGATTGATTGACTGACTGACTAATTGACTGATTCATCAATTTCTTGATTGTTCATCTGATCAACAGTGCTGCACGTGCTGTAGCAAACTCACCGGTTCCCAAAAACAGTACAGTGTAAATGTTTCCATCCAGTGCCGGCACCTTGTGCACTGCTATCTTGACATAGTTGACGCTCCTCTTGAACATGAGTGGGCGCGCCCCTATTGGGTGGACCTGTCTGGCCATCAGTGGGTGCCTCCTAGCGAAAGTGAGGACATTGTCTGGGAGGTCTCTAGATGAGTTGATGCCCTGGGACCTATGCAGATCTGTCATACACTGGAGGGAGGGAGAGAGAGAGAGAGAGACAGACAGAGAGAGATGATCACAGTGTTCCTCATATAGGTACAAAGAGAACAAATGAGGGAAAAGACTGTGAAAGGAGATACAGCAATATGATACATAACAGGTAATACGTGATCGTAGGAGTAAGGGTCGAAAGAGTGATCTTACAGATCCGGGTCTCGGCTCTGGAACCTTCCCTGTGTATTCCCTCCACTTTGAGTCCTGGACCTCCATGTATGGCCCCTCAAATGCCTTCTGTATATCTGAGAAGGAGTACTGGCAGATAGCAGACGCTTTGATATTCTTCCTGAAAAACAACACATACAGAAGACGTATTCAGGATTAATAATTCTACATTCAATAAACACCAAGAAGTCGTTATCTGGGGAGCAACTGCTACCCGGATCGGATTTCAAACAAATCACAGAGCATAAGCTCCCACCGACAGGCAAAAAGTAAATAAGCCGAGAGGCGTCCTGTAAATGATTCACTAAAAGCTGTGGGTGTGGGGGAGTCGGTTTTGACACTCATCTTTTCTTTGTGGATCTTATCAATTTTGTCTTGAATGGAAATATGGGAGGGAAGCCGCTGACAGGTGTATAATTCTCTTTCCTTATCTCCGGTTACCTGCATTCAAATAGCAACTCCCTTCAGCCACTCAACAGGAACTGAATTGTTAAAAGTTTTTTTTTTTTAAAGTGCTTTAACAACACACTCTGGAGTGAAAGACCCTTTCTCCGTGAGTCATAACTGAAATAGCCTCAGTTGTGGTTTTGGTAGAACGCCTCTGAAAGAATGGTTTTGTCCCACAGAATAACAACAGCATGAGTTGAGAGGTGGGAACCAGGTGACCCTTAATCTTAAAACCCTACAGGTGAGATTAGTGATGGGAGGAAAATGTCTGAGTCACATTCTTCAACCCATTGTGTGCCCACCTCAGCCGTCAAAACCATCCGAGTGCGAAAAATGAGATTGAACTGAAACCAGAATCTCTCTTCAAAACTAGTGAGTAGTGTTGCTCAAGGGCTTACTCATTCTTACACACTTGAGTATAACACATAGTGATGGCTACTAGTCATACAGGTGTACATGTTTTTATGAAACCAACATAAAGAGAGTGACAAGACAGAAGACAGAAAGAAAGAAAGAAAGAAAGAAAGAAAGAAAGAAAGAAAGAAAAAAGAAAGACAGACAGACAGACAGTGTAGCATGGGAAGGAGAGACAGACAGATCCAATTTCCACAAAAAGGAAGTGTGGAAGTATGAAATAGAGAAAGAGAGAGAGAGATAGCATTTCTGGTCCATTGCACTGATATCCTCTCCATCTGAATCTAAATACCCTTGGGACAGTTTTATGCAGCATGACTCTGCATATCAGCATAAACACACACTGGAGTCGCTGCCAGCTATTCTACTGGCTGCCACCGTCCTCTGACATTGTCACATCAGCCCTGAAAACAACTTGGCTAGGTCTCTTTTGCTAACTTAGTGAAATATTTTATTCAACGTCTTAAAAAAAAACCCGATACCAATCTGCACCCATCATTAGACACGGTTGTGATGTAATCATATCATTAGTGATGATGATGTCATCGCGATAGTATTTATCATTTTGAGACCATATGAGACTAAAATTTACTGCCACACTGAAGACTCACTAGAAGACTGTTTGGCTGAATTGCTGTCACTGCTCAGACATTAAAACAGGATGGGTTTGATAGGGCAACACTAGCAGGGTGGTCTAGTAGTTGGAGAGACCCCGTAACCGGACGTTCACAGGTTTGATCCCCACAACAGCCAACGTATCCCCTCAGCAAGGCACTGAACTCCTACCTGCCGACTAATTGTAACATAACAAAAAGTTGAAGCAGGTTGTGTAGTAGATGAAGCCCATGCCACCTCTTACCATTCCAGGCCAAAGACGCCATAGAAGATGCTGCTGTGTGCGTCTCGCCCCTGCAGGACAAACACGCTGCGTAGGATATTGAGGTGGAGCTCATAGTCTGGGACAGAGCACACTATTCTGGCCTTGAGGAACGAGGTCCACTTCCTCTGCAGGGTCCTCTGGCCACCCCAGTCACCCTGCAGACAGAGGGGATGGGGAACAGTGGATGGATGGATAGGCAAAGTCACTCGTTAGTGCTGATATAGAGATATAGGTATAGAGATATATATACTTTCAAGTCACACGCTCTCATATTTATACACGCACCAATGAACACAGGATCTACATACAGATAGACAGAGATAGAGTACACATAAATGTACACATAAATGCGGTGGGGGGCAGAGAGAGACGGGGGGGGGGGGGGGGGGGTGATACTCTAGGTGATAGAGTTTTATGAGAGTGGAGCTGAATGTTAGTATTCTGGCTCAGTGTGCCTACTTTAGCACATTTGCTCTAATTGCATTTCGGTAACGCTGGGAGGCAAGGCTGCACGAAACTCTCTCAAAAAGAGTGATTTAGCACATCTCATTTAGGTGAGAGCAAAAGAGATAGAGACCACTTTTCTCTTTGTTTGTCTGAATTATAGTGCTTCATCGCTCTTCGTTTATGTCTTTTGCGGACATCTACCATTCATCAAAAGGCTCTGTATGTTCTCTACCTCGCCTCGGCCTCCCACACAAAAGACAAATCAACATAACACGGAGAAATATCTAAAACAAAAATTTGCCTGCGTCTGGAAAGTACATTTACATCAATGCTAACCACTCTTTTGTTTGGAATAAGAGAAAGATGAAGAAAGTAAAAAGAAAGGGAAGGGGCCCACACGTCACAAACACATTAGCAAGTTTATTTTATAAACAGAGAGAGTTGGCAGAAAGCTTGGGGAGGCAGAAAAAAGATGGATGGCATCCAAAAAATAATCGAAGCAGCTCTTACAGAGATAGATACCAGGCCACCATTGTGGAGAGAGCTAAACAGCAGTAGAGTTAGGAGTGCACTGATAGTTCACAATAGAGCTATATCAATCAAAACCCACTAGGGGTCATCACGCTATGCTATCCTATGCTATGGTGTTGACAAAATAAAAAGTTGGTCAATGTAAAGAAAATGATATAAATCGATCTCTAACACTGTGCATGAGGTGCCCATCTCGTTAGCAGCACTCAACCAGCAGAGCCTCCTGTTGTGAAAACACAAAATTGAAACTTAAAATTTGACAATTTGCTCCAACACTGTTCTGAACATGATATTACAATTGTTTTTTGGAAACATGCTTTTTGGAAACACGCCAAGGTTGAAGCAGAGATTGAACAAGCCGGTATTTAAGACGGAATTTAAAAATGGTTTGGGTTTGGGTGGTGAATGTGGCTCAGGGGGGAGAGTGCCGAGGAATGCTCTCCAGTGATGCAGTGACTCCAGTCAGTGATCACCACGACGTGAACAACCACCGATACATTATATGTAGATATACTTTTCTCAGAACGGTATTCATTTCTGTTTTTTATTTTGCTTATTTTTACGTTCTCTGTGAATGTAGGTCACAATTGTAGAGGAAGTGGCTGCTGAGCAGTGGACAAACAGAAGAGAACAACTATTTGGGATGCTAAAGAATGGCACATATTCAGTGTTTTCAGGCCAGAGGCTACTGCCAGTGCCTTCACTGTCTGTGGATCTGTCTCCAACCACCATGGCGTCTGGTTCCACAAGGCTGAGCTAGAGACCAGATCGACATCTGCATGTGCTGCTGTGGCCTAGTTCAGACTGAGTTATTACACCCTCTACTACTCCAACAACTCCACTCCACTGCCATGGCGAGAAGCACAGAGGAGCCAGACCTTATTCTTGATTCAGAAGAGAATCAAGAGAGACTGCTAGTGTATAATGCAATGGTGATGTCAGCACAGCAGTGTGATGTGATGGTGATTACACCATCATGCACAGCCAAAAAGAAAGATCGGAGAAAGAGAGAGAGAGAGAGAGAGAGAGAGAGAGAGAGAGAGAGAGAGAGAGAGAGAGAGAGAGAGAGAGAGAGAGAGAGAGAGAGAGAGAGCCTTCTGAATCTCCAGGAATGGTTGCTGGGCATGCTGTCTGGATGGGAGACACTGATCGAGAGTGAAAGGAGGTGAGAGAGAAAGACAGGAAGAGGGGGAGAAGGAGGAGGAGTGGAAGAGAGAGAGGGGGATAAAAGAAGAGAGGGTTTGCCATTGGACGTGTGGGGGGGGGGTTGTTGGGCTTTTAGTTTGCCTGGCAACAGTGGCATGGCGAGAAGCCCCTCAGTAAAGAAACCAAGATTACAGACACCCTCAATGACACAGCCAACCACTAGTTCATTCAGCGATGAAATTACTATAAGAGGAGATTGACAACTCTGCTTAGAAATCGAGAGCAGAAAAAGCCCATGAATCCATTTACGCAACAATGGTTTGGCTCTGTATCGGTGTACTAAAGCCTTAATAATGCATCCATTTAGGTACCACCAATATTCAGCACCTACTTGCTTTGGCCCTTTTCCACCCATAACCTTGCAGGCACTATGACTGCATTAAACGTATGTATGTGTGGCCTATGTTAGGTCTGGACAGTACACTCAACCAAGCCCGCTAAGACCACTGATATGATTTAGGCTTGACCCTGTGCGAGTGTCCTTCTCTGACCTTGCAGATGCGTGCTACCCTGGACACCTTGGTCTGGCTGGGATAGGCCATCTGCTCCTGGCTCCTCTCCGTGAAGAAGAAGTAGATCTTGTCGTCATCGCCGATAGAGCTGTTGATGCTCTCCTTCAGCAACACAGAGCCCACAAAGTCTGCCTCTGCGCACACACACACACACACACACACACACACACACACTATTAGCAGCCCACAAAGTGTCTCCTAGGAAACCAGACACTAGATGGAGCTTTTAGGTATAATTGAATGGCCACAACTAAGCCAGTTTGACCTGTAATGCATTTTTTGATGCAATTTATATTTTCAAATGGGATTTCAACTATTGTATTGTTTTGTATTGTATGAGAGCAAAAAAATCTGATGAGATCAAAATGTGCAATATGTCAGTGAGGTTTGGTCCGCTGAATAGCTGGAAGTGGTATTATGCACACCACTGTCTGCCTTCAGGTCAAAACACAAGAA
Source organism: Hoplostethus mediterraneus (assembly GCA_034670385.1). Classification (NCBI taxonomy): domain Eukaryota; kingdom Metazoa; phylum Chordata; class Actinopteri; order Trachichthyiformes; family Trachichthyidae; genus Hoplostethus; species Hoplostethus mediterraneus. Next base: position 4,045,610 of record JAXDDW010000011.1, on the reverse strand, counting down.
CAGAAACAATACAAAAAATAAAAGTATTATTTGTCATGTGTTGCACCTACCCAGAAGCCACCTGGTGGGGGCCTCCTCTGTCCTCAGTGTGGGGAAGGGGAAGTTCCTGCGCACATCTGGAGAGCTGCGGAACTCATACTGAGAGGCAGTGAACATCTCACCATCTGAGAGACAGATCACATGACATGTCAGTGGCTAGACGACTAGGAAAATGCTGCCGAATCAGATCAGAGGAGTTGGAATCAGATGTAAAGTAGAGTAGCAGAGTAGATGCATAAACTGTGAGCCCACCACCCATCATGGTTTAACCGGTAGTTAGACTTACAACATGCTCAGGGGTCAATTTGTTGAAACTAAGGTGTTTGGGAGGTGTTTCAAATCTATTGTAACAACGTGGGATGCGCTACATATTCAGTGTTAGCAAGAGAGATGCTGTCACCTCGTGTGCCCTCTCAAACGGCGTGATCACATTTCCTGCATAGCACCTGCATATTGCTTTGACTACCCCATGGGACATTTGCATTAACTGTAAATGAACTGTAAATGCAAATTATTTTTGATCACTTACCCACTAGGAGCCCAGTGTATCCCTTGGCTGGGTCATACGGGCACCTGTCTCTCCCCTCCTCAAAGCCTGATGAGAAGGTGAAACGCTCTGCATCCTTCCATAGACAGGAGGGGCAACAGTCATTTGTTCAGTGCAGTTCAATTCAATTCAACCAACTCCACTCCCTTGGCATGTATATTTCAGATACAGTATGAACATCTATCTGTTAGCTTTAATTGTACTTTAAATACATAATTATTGAAAATAAAACAAAGGATCTCTTACTAGATAAGCACAGAGGGGCCTGAAGGCGTGTGTTCCACAGACATACAGATGAGTTTCATTGTAGCGCTGCAGGAAGCGGATGTGATTGTAACACTCTGTCTGCAGGGAGCAGGGAACAAAACAGAACAGCACTAAAATAAGCACGGCTAGAGAACATAGGCATAGGAGACATAGGAGAACAATTCACTTCATACACAGGGGCTATTTTGTGCAATTATTCAATGAATGGGGGTAATTTCTGCCCCTGCAATTAAGGTTTCAATGCTCAAACTCCAGTTTCATGTTTTTTTTTTGAGAAATAAGGAAAGTGGAAAAAGAATCAGCTGAAAAGATTATACACTTGTGGCCATTTGGGGTCATTTGAAAATCACAACGTTTTTTAGTGACATTCTCCAAATAATGCTCAATAAATTAAATAAATACAGCAACAATGTTCTAACAAGAAGAAGTGTCTTATTCAGACTGTGTGTGCAAACAGCGCTGCAGCGTGGTACCTGATTGTCTTTGCCTTTGCTAAGACACTGCTTCTTCTGTTCAGCGGAAGCTTCCCAATCAATCTGAAAACAGTGAGGGGTAGTTAAGACCACTCAGTCAGCAAAACAGGGAGGGAAAAAGGATACACAGATAGCAAAGAAGAAAAACAGGTGTGTGTATTTGTGTGAGAGACAGAAAGAGAGGAGGGAGAGCAAGGCAGTGCACTTCCCTCTTCATTTTCGGGCTGCACAGAAAACACACTAAAAAGACTCTATTCAGTAACCCTTGAATAAACGCCTTGTGTATTTAATCCAAAACCAAAAACTGGAAGAACACAATGGGATTTGCTCAATCTGTTTAAGACTATTATTCGTTTGTACACGTTAACACTTGAGAAATAGGAGAAAACTTGTGCAATCATGTGGTGAACTGTGAAAGAAGTTTGCAGCGTCTTGGCACTCACCGTTAGGTTCCCAGGGATGGAGATGTTGGAGGTGTCGAGTGCATACAAAACTCCTCTCCCTCCCACGTACAGCAACCCGGCCTCCTCCTCCAGCAGCAGGGTACTGTAGTTCTGGGATGAGCCCCTGAAACGCTGGCTGCCCGACATGCCTGCAAAATTATGAGGACACACACAGTATAACAAAGAGGGTAATTCCACCATAATGCCCAATCATACCTCATGGCTATTGCAATAAAAGTGTGGAAAGAAACATATTTTACAGGCAATTTCTAAAATAAGCATGATTTTATGGTAACATCAGTTTATATGCAGGATAGTTGCTGGCAAAGTGGCACTAAAACGCAACTACTCCTAATCTAGTTTAATGCGTTTAGCTGAAATTTTATTACCCATATAGAATAAAGTTATAATACACTCCCACTGGCGAATGCTCACTCCAATATAGCAGGTTGCATTGCTGGCTAACCGTCTACACTCCCAGCAGTTTAACTATGCTGGTCCACTGGCCCATCCAGCTCCAGTGGGCCGTTCCCTCTCCATCACATTAAATGAACAGGAGAACAGATTGACTGCGACAAGCGTGCAGGAACCACCACCACCACCACCACAGTAAATCGATTGGCGGGAGATGAATATAAGTTCTCTTATTACTGGGGAGCTGGGACACGCTCCCATCAATTCAGAACACACAGAGAAGGAGGAGGGGGAGGGGGAAAAAGGGAGAGTATGACAGAGAGAGAGAGAGAGAAAGAGAGAGAGAGAATGGAGAGAAGAGGAGGATGTGCAGCAATTAATATGCCCATCTGCACTCTGCTGACTCATATTCCTCTGTGTAGCATTCTTCATCCCTCCCGCTCAATCCCTCTCACTATTCTGTACATCTCCCACAACGCCTGTCCTTTCGGTTTTTCCTTCTCCTATCTTCTACATTTCTTATACCGGACGTGGATCTCAACCCGCATCAAACTTTTAGTGCAGATCAAAAGCACCGTAAAACCTCCTGCTGCACTACCACTGAGGGAGATCCTCCACACCCGCCCTAGAAACAATGTCCTCCTTTTCCCTGTCTCACAGCAGCAAAGCAACCTGCCCCCGTTTCAGAGGTGCTAGACCAGGGTGTGATAAAATATTTAGCTTTGCAGCGGGTCAAATGATCTAGTTCCTGGCATTGAGGACAAAAGATTCAATGACCCAAAATGAATAGGCTGTGAGTATTTTCCATGCTACACAATATGCAGTGATGGAGATAACCCTAATTTCCCCCCACTTACTGTATGAACCTCCCTCCCCCATCACACACACATTCACACACACACATACATGCACACAGCACTGATGATGATGCTGTGGCAGTATTGCTGATGAGATTTGGCAGTACTGGGGCACGCTTCCTGCTGAATGCCCTTAAACTCCCCTGCGCCCCCATCCCCACATTCTGTATAACCTACCCCAGCGATCACTCCAATGACCCTCCCCCCCCCCGTCTCCATCCCCAGAGCGTCTCTGTTGTTGAGTTTACCCCACAATCACGCTAGGTACATTCATTTGGTGTCCTTAGATGCCTCTGGGAATTGTCAAATGATAAGAATCTGGAGCTGTTCACGCCTGGCCGTCTCCAGGAATTTGGGCCAGGAAATTGTCAATGGTACTACTACTACTACTACTACTACTACTGATGATGATAACAATGATGACGATGATGATGAGGGATGACTCGATTCTTCCACCAGCGTGTCCGATCTTACAAAATAATCACAGATTATTTTGAGACTCCCCAAGAAGGAATGACTGGCTGCTTGTCTAATCGTCACAAGGACACACTGGGTGATGACTCTCAACTCTCCATATGACCAGGGACTGAGTCAGACTGTCACCAATCACAGGGACTCTCTCATTGGCCCAGAATGACATTGCATATAGTTCCTGTTGGAGAAAAAACCCACAAATCTTCAAAGAAAAGTCAACCTTTCACGGTACTGAGAGCAGTGATATTTAAGGTGCTATTAAGTAGCATTTTAACATCAATAAATCATTACACATTGATTTTAAGACAAGCATAACACAGCCAACTCCTAGATTGCTCCTTCGATTTTTATTGGGGCATAAAAAAGCTTTAGTCCTGCTCATGTCAAAGGTCACCAGGCGCATTAACCTGGATGTTGTATTTACCAAACAACATGGCACAGAGCAGTGGAGTGGGGAGCAAATATTAAATGAATCCATGTAAACCAGGTTGTTAGAGAAATCAGGTTACCATGTAAATGTTCAATAAATAATAAAATACTAAAACATTGCCTTAAGCTTATTACCCCAGTGATTGGGGGTATTGGTGTACATGTAAATGATGTTGTGGGAAATCTGTTGGGGTGCTTTCAGGCACGGTATAACAATTACTTTGACGTGGATACATTTATGTATCCATAATTCTGTAACTCTCAACGATGCCCTAAGCACTAATTGTTTTATTTTTGTGTGTGCGACTGTCCCTTATTATTTCTAAAAGTCAACCACAGCTATGAGTGGGCAATGAGCAGCCAAAGGTCAGGACATGCCAGGGGGGATGCATGTGAAGGGGTGGGCTTTAAGATGACGGGGCAGCAGTCACGCAGCAAGGCACCCTCTCTTCCACACACACACACACACAAACACACACACAAAAAATACAGAAGTGACAAAACATCCTCCTCATGGAAACACTGGCTATCCTCAGAGATCATGCTTAAAGAAAGAGTTATGCAAACACAATGACAGCCCAAGGCAATGTAAAGAGCTCACTACTCGTGACTCACCCAAGAGTGAGCACGGGCCTTGGGTTCTAGCTTATAAAAATAGTGGCCGAATGATATAACAAGCGCGGTGCTGGTGAGAAGGACTATGATGACGTAAGAAATGTCCCGGCTCAATGCAGCAGTGGCAGAGCGACCTTGGTCTCGGTCCTGGCATGACTGGTGTGCAACGTTGGCACGTTTTTGGACACCTGCTGCCTCCCCTTTTTTTTTTTAATAACAGACCCAGTTTTATGAAGCAGAAAACCAATGCTCAGTTTGTTTGAAGTCATCACACAAGTGAAAATCAATGGGCCGCAAATACAATCTTGCTCCAAACCAAATCTGTCAACTAAGTGAATAAAGTAAAAACATCTATTCTTGATAGCTCGACGCAGCTCATTTGCTACTGCCTCAGACCATTGAGACACACACACACACACACACACACACACACACTCTCTCTCTCTCTCTCTCTCTCTCTCTCTCTCTCTCTCTCTCTCTCTCTCTCTCTCTCTCTCTGACTGACTGACAGACTGATTATGTGGGGTTACCAACCATCAAATGTTCAAGTAAATCTACCCTAGACCTACCCTGGCCTGAGGCCTCTGTTGTGTATACACACAAACACACACACACACACACACACACACACACAGACATTACCTTGTGCTCTGCTACAAATCAATGAGGAGAATCAACAGAGCATCAGGGCATGCCAGAAACCTCTCAGCCTGCTAGCTGGTTTCTGTTTACTGTTGTCATCATGTACGTGTGTGTGTGTTTGTGTGTGTGTGTGTGTGTGTGTGTGTGTGTGTGTGTGTGTGTGTGTGTGTGTGTGTGTGTGTGTGCGTGCGTGCGTGTGTGTGTGTGGGCTTGTTTGTGTGTATGTTCAGTGTTCGCAGCGGCACATGTATGAGGGTAAGAGGTCAAAATGAAAAAAACATCTGTCAGCTTTTCCAGTGGGTACACACACACACACACACACACACACCTCACTTACTTTACCCTTCAACTGTGTTATTGACAATGAGTGTGAGCATCTCTGTCAGTGACTCAGAAGATCTGAGGAGTGTGTGTTGTGTGTGTGTTTGCCAGAAATCTGAGTGAGTGTGGCCCAACATTGAGCCATCACAGGTGGTGTATCACAGAATGTGTGCACTCATGTTCAGACGTATTTGTAATCCGCCATGTGGGATCCAAGAGCATAGTAAATCCAGTGTGTGTGTGTGTGTGTGTGTGTGTGTGTGTGTGTGTGTGTGTGTGTGTGTGTGCAGTGTGTGACTTCCTGGGTGACTCACTGATCACTCGTGGGGCCCTTTTTTGCCATAGACACAACAATGACAAGCACATGACACACACACACTCAAGTTTTGGGTACAACGCTGGGAGGAAAGCACATAATCTCACCACTTTTGACAGTGTGAGACCTGTCAGCTGCTGTCATCTCCTATCAGCATTATAAGCACACACTTCATTATCAGGCTTGAAAGGCGCTGACCATGCCACTCTATTATCAGGAAAAGTGAGTGATCACAAAATACTACACATTTACACATTGTCTTTAGTGCGCAATGATAAGTACATACAATATTGTATTAGTATATACTTTAATGGATTGATCAAAACAGCAAGTCAAAAGTGATATTTTTACATGCATTGTATGTCTTAAAGTTTCCCCTCATGATATAAGCCACCATTTCATGAGGAATCTCAAATGGGAACTTCCTAGTCAGATGTGTGTGTGTGCCCACTTCTTCATGAATAAAGTTGTCACCCACTGTCAGCAAAAAACAAGTATCACGCCAATAGCCACAGTGTCACACTGAAACACTGAAATACGTTTTGCTCGACTTGTGTCACAATCCAATCCTCTCACAAGACTTTGTTTTACCAGGAAAATTTCAGTGAGATGAAAGACAAGCCGAGACTTTCATCTCAGCCACAAACCCACATACAACACCTAAATAGTCCCAGTGCTATTTCAGGTCTAGGTAGACGCTATCAGTGTAAGATCCTGTCGCAATCACACAGCAGCACCATCACAGGGGAATGGATCAAAGCACCACCACTCATGGAAACCCTCAGAGAGGATTTTAGGGTCCATCCCACACTTCTGTCACTGAGATACAGAGAGGGAAACGTATCTGTCACTGCTGTCAATGCAAACGAACTGGCGTCTCATCGTCCACAGGGCTGAGAGAGAGATTAAAATGATTTCAGCAGAGGAAGCCACTGCAATGTACGAAAATCTGGCAGTTGCTCAGCCTGTTTGCTAGGACAATAAGAGACTTTTTGGTCTCTGAATGAAGTAGTGAAGGAATCTTACTACCAGGACCTCTCAACTTGTCACGGCGACAGCAGACAACTTACAGTGCATCAATATTTCAGGTCTGTATTACTTCAGGTCTGGTTGGCAGAGGCAGAAAGAGCGGACGCCCCCGTGGGTACACAGTTGAGTTCAGAACCCAGTCAGGTATTAATCTCACCACAGGGAGAGGCAAACAGGCACTCCCACAGACAGACAGACACACACACACACACACTAAGATAAAGGGTCAAGCTAAAAAAAAAAAGACCTAAAGAAAGCTGTGCATAATAGGATTTTTGAAATACTACATGTTATATGCCCTTTCAAAGCCCCTTCTTATAAATCTGGACTCTCTTCTGCAGCATGTCCTTGTTCTCCCACTCACACAGGCCATCTGTAAAGCATACTGTAAATTAATGAGCGCCCCCTCACCCCAACTGTGAAACACATTATAAATCCTCCCACAGAATCAAACTAATACAGCTGACACGCTCCCATAGGTAGTGGTACAGTTCAGCCAACTCCACCCACACAACATGCATCCTTTTTCCATATGCAGTCCAGTGCCAGGCCCGACACATCATCTTTATGAGGTGCTACTCTACATCCCCCACAGAGTGACATCTGCCTCCAAAGGGAAAGTGACAGGGGGTGCATGTGTGCAGATTTTAGATGTGACTACATGCATACACAAATGCCCCCCCCCCCCCCACACACACACACACAAATGCACACACAATGTGCACACACACGAGGATGCACACGGGCAACTGCACTCGTACGCATGCAGACTCACAAATGCTAACACATACATGCACACATGCAGACACACACACGCGTAGTGCATTCGCTCATATGCTTGCACACATCCCCTGATAGTTAGAATGTAGGTCAAGGACGTCTTTCTATGAGGGCAAGGAGAAAAATAAGATCTGTGATGAGAGACTGGCTCTGGCTGCAGCACGGAAAATCACCCACAGTGAGCAGAGGATGTATGATTTATAATCCAACACAGAGTGAGAGCATTGAGATGTATAAATAAATAGCCTGGGGGCATAACAAAGGGGAGTGGGGGGCTTTCAGAAGAGACAATGTCAATGGAGAATTCTGTGTGTGGTATCACTACAAACTTGCTTAATGAGGCTTAATTAATTATAGTGCTGCCCCGTCTAATGAACCCCTCAGAGTTAATCTAGTGTGTCCTTTTTATTTGGTTCATACAGTGACTGAACTGATATTAGTAATCAGTCCAGTGCCTTCCACTCCCATAGTCAGCAACCATTGTCCACAGCAGACAGTGATACACAAGCAGCCATCAAAGTAGTCCCAAATCCAGCATCTATGAATTTCCCATCCTGCATCCTGTATTAGTGGCTACTGCAGCAGGCTACTTTTGACATTTTTCCTCAGTATTGTTGTATAGCATAATAAAACCACTATATTGTGATAAACCCAGGAGCAAAGGACCAGTAGTCAGAGAATTTCTTGCATCTCCTAACACGAAAGAAAAACACATTTTCTAAATAATTCCTCTCAAGGCGGAACAACAGCGCAGCGAAAATAAAGCAAGCACACAGCAAAAAGTAGGACTTCTACCATTACTGCCTCTGCAATATTCTCATTCCCCTGAGTAATTATGACTCGTCAAGCAGCACATCCTATCTCCAAAACATCACTTCACACTGCAACAGTCTCCGTAGCTCTTACGACACTGCACTGGAGCGCAAGCAGCGGCGTTACAGCCAGCCCTCCTCACTCCACCTCTCCGCTAATAATACGCGTCCTCTGAGGACCGAAGAGGAGTGGAGAGGGGTGGAGTGGAGGTACAGCACAGCCATCGGACGAGGCTGCCAGCAACCGGAGTTCCCTTCTCTCTGCAGTTGCAGCGGTAGCCTCTGCCGCAGTGATCGAGAGAGGGGGGGGGGGTTAAGGTAGGAGGAAGGCAGAGGTGCTGATGATGTGCGTAAATACCAACTCTTTGTCCAAATACACCTATTCAGCAGTATTTTCCACGCAGGCACTAATCAGGTGTACCGTTCTGAGGTTTATGGGGGCTGAGAGAGCCCTTCTTGTCTATTGTTTCATTAGAGATGTGTGGTGAGCTGTGTGATCTAGGACAGGGCTTGAGAGAGGCGATTAATAACTCTGAGGATGAAGAAGCTGTCTTCGGGGCCAACTTCAAAAAGTGTGCCACTTGTATGGGGGGGGGGGGGGGTGGGAGCCGGAACAGCATCAGTGTTGAATAAGGACATTGTGGTGTGTGTTTGCTCTGTGTATGCATGAGCAAGGGTGTGTCTCTGTGCATGAGTGAATGAGTTAGTGAGAGAGTGATAGTTCATGTGTTCATGTGTGCAGCTAAGGTCCTGTACCGTACCTTTGTAGAACACAGTGGTCCTGGGGGTGACATCCAGGTCCAGGGAAGGGCTGAAGGGGAAGGCCCACAACTCTGACAGGCTAGCAAGGAATAGTAGGAGCCGCAGTAGGAGGGGTCGGACTGATCTCTGGTCCACCATATTTAACAGACTGACTCGGGTCCAAGCGTAGCCTCTGTTGCACACAATTTGTAACAACGAGTTACAATCTCTGTCAATCTCAGCAGGCAGACGCAGGCTCTAGCTCATCCTCGGACGGCGAACAGACTCAGTCTACACAGGAGAAAGAGAAAAAAGTAATGTAACAGATGTACTGGCTGTAACTAAAACATAAATGCTTCAGCATACCCAACTCAAGGCTAAAAGTTCAGGTCACATAACAAAGAGGCAAACAAGCACACACCAATGCACACACAGTGCTTGGTCATGGAGAAGACAGGTACAATGGGGAAATACTTATCACAGTACTTCTTACTTCTCTTATGTACAGCGGTACCGGTTGTGGTGTAGAAGTCACACGTTTTATGACTTTTGGTCATGGTTTTAGGCCATCAGCACATCTTGTGATGCCTCGGGAACTTTTGCAATATCTTAAGAGACCTTGCGGATGTAGACATTTCGAAACATGCGATAGGTGAACTTTGGTGAACAAGTTTGCTGACAAGAGACATTGTGGCTTACTTGAGGAGGTGCGTGTGTCTGTGTGTGTCTGTGAAGTTCCTTAACTACCCTGACTACATGAGTTGAAAATCACTTGCTGATATGCGCCATCACTCCCTGATTACCACCAGTTAGCCAAACTGAAGGAGTAAGGCGCCGTTACATAAAAAGACAATTTAAAAAGTTTTGGGATTGAAATAATGCGCCTGATGTTGCAACACACAGCCCCACTTCATAATTAGCCGTGTGCACACTGGAGCTGAATGATGGATAATCTGGCGATTAGGCCCCATGCCCATCAGCACAATCTCCGCCTGGATGCCCACTCTCTGGCTCTGTCACTGATCAAAGGGCCATGAGTCCGTGAATCCCGCTCCTCTGCACGGTGACACGGGACAATTCACAGCTTAATGTCCACTGCTGTTGCTGCTAATCGCTCACAGCGTGGAACACAATGAGGCTAATGACCTCGGTGTTAGCAGTATGGGTACTAAGCTTGTACGAAGAGAGAGAGAGAGAGAGAGAGAGAGAGATGTGACCTGTATTACATATGATCATGTGTTGTCCTAACCTTTTCGTGCATAGTCAACACTGTTGTCTGGCAAAAATGCAAACAGGCAAAATGGTGCCTTTCAGCTACGGTGTAACACAGCAAATAGCGTACAAGCAGGCGCCCTGGTGAGAAGGCGGGGAGCTCCGGCGTGTTTTGTGGCCTGTGTTGTCCTCGTGTGTGGCACAAAGCAAACACGCCATTGTCACCCCCTCCTGCCTTTGTGTTGTGTGTGCTTTCGCAGGTTGCACAAGCGTTGACGGCATGTTGGTGCCTCACTGACAACTAGCATGGAAACTCCACAAGGAAAGGTAAACACATCTGCCTTGGCAGTGGCACGACTAACATGTCACGCATGACGAGGGGAATCAAGCAGGTTGTGTCTGAAACGCTTTTTATTTGGCAAAGTCGATCAGTATCTTCCTGTTTATTGGTCTGTAGGGCTAGGCTTGCCGCACATCTGCTGCTTTGAGATTTGGAAAGTTGGCGGCCAGCTGTAGCCTCAATTCTGTGACAGTTTCTGACCTCATTAGTGACCTCCAGAAGATGAAGAGATATCCGAGTATAACACAGCTCTTCCCCGGTATGAGCATCTGTCAGGCAAGACAGAATGATGTAAAACATTTAGCTTAACATTTCTGCAGACAACTCAGGAAACCAAGGTGAGCTGTCCTTGTCTTTGGAACTGATCCCACTAAATACAACAAATTGTGATACCCTTGAATACTTTTGTGTTAGCTTCATCAACCGAATGCAAAGGAAAATCTCTAGCAGAGTGTGCAACTACTGCAAATACTGCCGTGGGGCTTAGGCATACATGATACTTAAACGTGATACGTAAACGTGATATACTTTTCCTCAGCTGAGAGCATGAAGCGTTTCTAAAGAGATTAACCGCATGAGACAGGAGGAATGAGTGGGTTCGCCCTGTGGGGCACATTCATCCTGACATGGAGAAATCTTAAGACAAATCTCATCTGAGAAGTGTGAAATTATTGTGTCTCATTTTGCAGCGGAAATATACAATCTATGAGTAAATGATTGCTCCCTGTTCGAGTCTATAAAATAATTATAGCTGCACACTCACACATAACAATAACTATTTGCCAAGATTTATTCTAGTTTAATTAAAGGGTCATACCACTGCATTTCAGTATTTAAATACACTTTTCCTTCCTTCTAGGAAGTCTGGTCTATACTGGTGAACATCCACTATTGTTCCCTGGAGTTCATTTGCAGTTCATTTGGAGTTCATTACCCTTTCTTAGTATAGATTATTAAAGTCACTCACCCCCTAATCGGTGATGGCACACCAATCTTCAATCAGAATGAGTTCAAACATGGAAAAGATAACAATGGAAGCTAAATGTGTCTTCTGGGTACACAGGTATGTTTTCTGATTCAGAACTGTTAACACTACGGTGAAATAAACCTAATTTGGATGTTCAAGCCAAAAGAAATATTCACAAAGTCAGTCTACCATTCCTTGCTATAGAGAAGCTCCAGGTTGTACATCTTGGCGGCATTGCAGATTAGAGTCAGGGGTCCCCTGGTTTCTACATTTGGGAGAGCATTGTTCATGTGTGATATCCCTGGGATAACTGTTATTGTCCACATGAAAAACACATGTGAGTGGCATCATTCAAATATCTGAAGTTTATTCTGAACAAAAAAGAGCTTTCTGCCTCAACTGAAAGCATTAAAAAACGTAAATAGGCACCATAATGCACATTCGTTTTTTCTCGGTGAATAACATGTTATATTATTTGAACCCTGAGGATAAAGTAGGTACTGAATAATTAACATGTGATCAACAAACAAGAGGACGAGGATACTGAATCCATGATTTGTTGTGATTTGCTCTCCCGCCCCCACCTCCTCCCACGACCCTCTACAGTGCATGCAGATCATGTAATATATATGGCATCCCTGCAGGTGAAGCCTGCAAATCAAAGCGGTAACTGTTGTCTATTTCTCACATTCTGGTGTGAAAAGGAGCTACTTAGGACACCAGAGAAAATAGAAATTTCAAACCAATCTCAGGATCAGAGAAATCCGATGTTACAACACTATCTCATCCCCTTTCCCATCTCCTCTGCCCCCGTTGAATGGGTGAGTTCAACATCTGAGATTAACAGTTCAATCATCCTGCAGCTCCCTATTGGATGAATTTATTTCAGATCAACGTTACAGTTGTCACAGTGTCAAGGTCCCACCACTGCCGTCTTTTCTCAGAAGTTTTGATGGATAAATTAGTATGAACCTATAACTACAAACCATTGAGTCATCTAAATAAAAGTAGGTTAATCCCAACACACACACACACACACACACACACACACACACACACACACACACACACACATACACACACACACACCACTGCAAAATAATAGACACTTGTCATCTGGCATCTGAGATAGGATGATGACCGCCCTCCTACACACACACACACACACACACACACACACATACACCACCATAACCTCCCTAAAGTAAAAGATTAACAAAGCCGGAAATAAACAGTGTCGTTATGTTGTTTTTTTCCTAACCTATATTTGACTTCACACCCTGGTACCAATGCAGCCAGGTAGATAGGTGGGCCGAGGGCTGTTTGTATCAAGCTGAGCAACGAGCTAGGCGATGACATATGTGGGGAAATTACTTCTACATATAATACACATAGCGGTTTATTAATGCAACTTCCGCGAATACGGGCAGAGCAAAAACAGACCTACCACTTGTAGACCTTCAGATGGGATGAAAGCAGAGGGGTGTAACAAAAAAAAGCGCACACAAAAACATTCATTCGTGTCCATGTGCACCTGTCCGACCAGGACTGCAGCACGGAGAAAGAACAAAGCACACTCTTTAAGTCACCTTCACCTGGGTAGAAATGCGTATAGACAGAGAGAGAGAGAGGGAGAGAGAGAGGGAGAGAGGGAGAGAGAGAGAGAGAGAGAGAGAGAGAGGGAGAGAGAGAGAGAGAGTGTGTGTGTGTGTGTGTGTGTGTGTGTGTGTGTGTGTGTGTGTGTGTGTGTGTGTGTGTGTGTGTGTGTGTGTGTGTGTGTGTGCGCGCGCGTGCGTGTAAATAGATACAGAGGAAGAAACGCTAAGGACTCACCTGGTTGTCGCTGGCTTTGTGGAGTCAACGAAAATCTTCCGTAGCGTCCTAGTTGTGCTGAACACCGGGCGCTGTTATCCAATCCTCTCTCTCTATCTGCCTCCCTCCCTCTCTCTCTCTCTCTCTTTCTCTCTCCCTCCCTCTCTCCCTCTCTCTCTCTCTCTCTATTCCTCTCGTCGTTGCTTCGCGTTGCTGTTATAGATTTATTTTCTACCTTTACGACTATATCACTATAATAGATTTTAAAAGTATACTATAGAGATATCACAGCAACATTATATATTCTGTAATATCCTATAGGAATACCATAGTTATAACGTAGGAGGAAAAACAGCATAAAGTCATTAAACTCACTGTTGAATAACACAAAAGTTCCAATAGGTCCCAATAGGAATACTATTGGAATATTATAGTGGCACCATAGCAGATTACAAAATATCATAAAGTGGCCTATAAAGTCATTCCTGAGGACCTCACACACTATCTATAAATCCCTATAGGAAAACTATATTTTATTTTATTGTTTCGCAACAGTAAGGTGAAACCTGCAAAGTCTAATCAGTTTATGATCATTTAGGTTCAAATCTAAAAGTGGGCTGCATAATGTAGAGCAGTTAAAGTTCTCTGTGTCTGCGCCTCGTCGCTGCCGCCTGCTGGGCAAGAGGTGGAAACACACCGCAAGTCTGCGTAGAGGGCTTTACATTATTGCCTCGTTAATCATAATTATAATACAAACGCAAATACAAATAACACAAATACAAATAATAATGATGATGGTGCTGCTGCTGATAATATGTTGATACTTTTCTTTTCGCTTTCCGCCTCCCACAGGGTCAGGACCTCTGGAGCTGGTAGGGATTCAACATGTTGCTCAAGGACACTTCAGCAGAGTAGATGCTTAGGACTTGAACCAAGGTCAACCAGTTGAAGGACAGTCCCTCCAACCACTAAGCTGCCAAAAAATCCACCTATTTATCAAGATTTTGTTGAGGCAGAGCTCTAAAATACATTTCCTATGTGCTAGTATTTTGCCTTATAATATAGCTCCATCTTACAGTTTACAGTTTTTTCATGACGTGGGGAATCCCTATAGTTCCTCCTCCCAGCAGTTCCGTTTGTGTTTAATATGGGAACCAGAAAACTGTAGACAGTCAGCTGTTTCCCTGTTCTTATAAATGCCTTGTGCAATTGGTTCATAGGTTCCCTCCCACTCTTTTGTATTGTAAATGAAAAGTGAGAGAGAGAGAGAGAGAGAGAGAGAGAGAGGGGGGGGGGGGGGGAGAAAGACCTCAAAAGGCAGAGTGAGAGCAGGGATATATATTCAGATGTTTCAGTGGGCATCTAGAGCTACTTCACCCTCCAATTAGACCATATTTAGATATTTAGACCGAATGAGACTGATATAGGGATCAAAGCCAAGATCAAAGGTAAATGCACTAATTTTTACTCTCATAATATTAAAATAAAAGTTTGATAGTTTTGAAAGTTTAAATGTCAAGTTTGTAATTACATGTACATTGTCATAATGTTCCAAGCTCCTTTCTCTCTTTCTCCAAACCTGCTTTGTTGATCTGGATCTCACTCACAATTCAACAATATGAATTGAAAATATGAAAAACATATTGATAATATCAATATGAAGTTAATTAATTGAACAAAGTCTGAGTTCTGGGTGTCTGTTTGACTTGTAGCCAACGTTGAGCAGTGAGGTTGTACATGTAACTGGAATAAAGTTATCTGATTATCCGAAAATGCTACCTATAATTTGTTGCAGCTACTGTAAATCAGATTATAGATACTTTTCTAGTATAGTATGTAATTACTTGTTTAGCCAACTCAGAAACAAGTTCAATGGGACAATTATAACAGAATAAATTACAGAAAATTGGAATAAATTGTTTAACTGTGTATTCTATGCGTTTTGGATGCAAAGTAACCCAAACGTAGCAATCAGATTACATCACAGAATCTGAGTATTCCAGTGGATTATGTTACTGATTGCAATTTTGATTATGTTCTCAAGTTACCTTCCCTCCGCTGCTTGTAACCTACTCAACCCGACTTGGCCTATTGACTCACAGTTCCAGTATGATATCTGTGTATATTGACTCAGAATGAGGCCAAGAGATAGCCTTGATATTTTTCCATCTCCTTTGGCTTTTTTTCACAGCAAACTCATTGTGAAAGACCACGGCCAATCTCTTTAACTGATTACTGACCTTCTGTTATTCCTGCTTGGGGAAATAGGGTGTACAGGATGCTGGGAGCAACAGTTCCTTCAATGAAATATATCAACCAAATGAATCCAGGTAAAATATATGATTCCTTATTGATTTCACCTATTAAATCCACTTAAATCACAAAGGGGGAAATATAGATAATGGAAGGAGAAAGAAAGAAGGATTTTTAAGCTTTGTGTGTTAGTTTCAAAGGGGGTGCCACTCAATATTAATAAAGTCTTCCTATGTTTTGTAGGCCTACACTGAGTGTAGATGTGCCTAAAATTGGAGTAATTCTTAAAACCCTGTCGTGTAGATTTTTCTGTAGGCCTTGTGACTCTTTCCACTGCGCCACACACAATTATTGAGATGCTTTGAGATAAAAATAACTCCTGTTTGCGAGAACAGTGTGTGTGTCTTTGTGTGTGGGCTTGTGCATGCAGGTATAGATAGTTTAAAGGGAAATGTACCTTTGTTGTACCTAACCGTGTGTGGTTGCTTCTTTCTATCGATGATGGTGTAAATGATTGTTTGGCCCTGAGAACTGAATTCCATAGATGGTTGACGACTGTCCACCTATGGTGTCAGTTCTTTTTGCCTGACAATTTCACTCTACCAGATAGGTAAATATAACAAAGGATACGAAACTATCAGTCCAACCAGAGATCTAATGACGTTAAATATCCAAAACCATTGCTCCATTAAACACGTTACTTCATTACGTGTAACTTTGGCACTGGGTGGCGCTGTAACACTTCTTCTGTCCACATTTCTGGGAAATCCTTTTTAAAACCACAACGAGTCGTGACGGGTGTGAGTAACCCAGTTGTCATGACGTGGACTATCCGTCGTCTCCCGGTGATCCGAGGCTGTGCAGCTGACTACCAGGATAGCCAACAAGTTAGCCTGCCATCTAGCTAAGCACGACCGTTCAATTTTGTTGTTAGGTCTCTTGATGGTAAGTAACGTTAATATTCTCGGCCATGAATCCATTTGAGCCTGAAGTGAGTCGTAACTTTGTTTATTATCTTCGGATGGGTAGCCAGCCAGTTTACCACTAACCGGCTAGCTAATGCTAGCGTTCTAACTAGTGCCAGGAGGAAGTAGCTAACGAGTAGCGTTAGCCACTGTTACTGAAATAATAAATAGCTAAGAGGCTCGTCCGCTACTACCGCCAGACACGTCCAGCAGACTAGACAACCTGTGGGGTATTAGCTGGAGCTATAATGATTATGTGGCAATTTGTCGACTACCAACCGATATAGACCAAACTAACATTAGCTAGGAACCCCACGAGATTGTTCGGTTAATGCTTCGGTCTGTCGCCAGATTGATTTTTCAAGTCAGGCAACTTCATTCAGCTGACAACTGTAGCTGACGCATGAGGGAGTTTAGCTTTTTGTCGCTACATGTGGCAGTTTGGTCAGGGTGAACTGTCCGTGCATACGTGGTTGTCCCCAAGAACCAATTGAACCCCTGTCTAGCTAACCCTGACAGAATTATTGCCATGTTGTACCCCTACAGCTAAATTACATTCAACGCAGAATCTGCTTTAACGGAGAAATATTTAATCCTGATGAGACACAGTTAAAATGTTTAGCTGGATTCCACCATTCAGTGTATGGATTACAAAATTTGTGAATGATATTGTGGTCATTTTTTAGCATCAATAGTAGCATCAATTAATGATGGCGATGATGGAAAGCCTCACTAGTAAAACACTAGTTCCCTTTGTAGTCAGTAAGAGGTCTATTCAGCTCATGGGTCATGAGATCAGGTATCATCCGCTCAGTCCCACACTCTGCCACGCTGCTATACTGGCTATCAGAGAATACAACAGGTGCATAGTCACTGAATCAGCCTTCCCTGCCATCACACCTGCTCTCTGCCAGAAAACCACTCTAGAGGTGAAAACAGTTCTTAATCTGCCCTGGTTGACTGGACATGAATTGGATGTTTGTAAATCTAAGTTCTGCTCTGCTGCCTGTTCCCAAATAGGCTACTTCTGATAAAGTGAGATGGGAATCTCTCATTCACTCAGGGTGGGAGATGTGATATGGTTCAGGGAACCGAGAGTCATCCTGCTTCACTGCTTGGATCTGATAGAGCAGGATTGGAGAGCATGTTGTTGCACTCCAACAGGGTTTGCTATGCCATGCCTATGCTATGTTTGCAATGCTACTGAGGGTTTTGTGCCTAGGCATTTCACTCTGGGTGATTGACAGAAATGGATAGGAACATATCCCTTTGCCTTGATAAATTTTTTGTAAGCTGTATCGTGGCTTTCCCATCACAAGATATGAGAAGATGTTTCTATGGTTATTTTAAGACAAGGCCAAGGCGTGTCTGAGCTTGTGGCAGTCGGGTGACGTATGAAGCCTGTTTGTATTTTCAAGGAAATACGTTTCCAAAGGGAGCTACGTTTCCAAAGGGAGCTACGTGAGACACTGCACATGATTGGGCTTCAAAAGGAATAATTAGATTCCTGTGAGGCACACATTGTAGGGAACTGTATGCATGTGGTTTGTTTTACAAAACAATTTGGACCACAAGGAGCTGTGATGTGGAGACGCTAATCCCAGACGCTTTTTGGGTTTTATTGTTCCACACAAAGTGCAAAATAATGCAAGTTTGAAAGTGACACTTAATGGCAATAAAAGCACTAAGCCTGAAAGGGAGATTGAATGTCTTTCCGTTTGTTGTACTCTTCCTTTGTCAAGAAGGACAGGCTTTAATGGGGACAGTGAGGTGGAGTATCCCGAGACTGGCCATAAAAGTGAGTAGAGAGAGGTTAGAATTACTCATACAACACACACACACCACCCTGCTGGGTTTGGCCCGGAGGAGAAAGGAACAGCTGCCCGGAGCCCTACTCTAATGAATACTCAGTACGAAGGCAGAGGCTGGACGCTTAATATAGTAATTATGGGTTATTCTTGCTGAGATGTATGTCCATGAGATGCTGCAATGGAAACTTCTAGTAACACTCAGACGTGGCCTTATTGTGTTACGCATGTGGGTGTAATTCTAGCCCACCTCTGTGCTCGGGTGCATATATATTTCTATCTATATCAGCTGGCTCTTTTCTCAGTCTTCTCGCACCATAGCATCTGTATCTACTGATTGCACTGTTCCTGTAACTCGGTGTTTCTCACACTGTGAGCTGGTCTGTAGCCTGTGTCTGTTGGCACCTCATAAATAACCATAACAATATGTTCTCATGTGTCCATGTTCTAGGATGACAGAATACATTTCTCATTTAGATGCCAGTATGAAAAAAAAAAATGTTGGTTTATCCACTTGCAGGCCATGGTAAGGTGGTCACCCTCCGCCAGCCAGGCTGTGGGATGAGTGCAGCTCGGCACAGAGAAAGGACAGAGCAGAGTGAATGAGAAAGAAGAATGGGCAGGAGCGTCTGGGGCTTCTGGCAAGGCATCTTCTCCACTGCAGTGCTCTATGGCTCTTTGGCCCTTTTCGTCTCCATCCTCCATAATGTGTTCCTGCTCTACTACGTGGAGACATTTGTGTCGGTCTACAAGATTGACAAGGTGTCCTTCTGGGTGGGCGAGGTAAGTGAAAGGAAACGTGGGTCCGTAGGTTTCAAGTGTGTCTGGGTGAGAGCTGATCTAAATTTTGCTTTATAGATCAGGCTTGGAATGAACACAAATTTATCAACCCAATCCTGTCCAGTCCACTTTGACAGGTAGCCAACCTGTGTTCAGCCAAATTTGACAAGGGAGGTTTTTAGTTGTCTGCCTGGTGATGTTTTATTACTCCTAACGTGCATTATAGGCACGCAAGTCTATTTCAGGCCTTGGTTATTGATCACATTAAATTAGCTGGTCATTGGAAACTGACCAGTGATCCTAAATCAGTTGCCTTCTTAATTCTGAGGGCTGTCGTCTTCTGGCTTAACAACCTGCCACCATCAGCCCTGACTTGGTGTTGAATCTTTCCTCTGTCAGATATTACAAAGCCTTATTGTCTCTTTGTCTTCCTCTGTGTCTGTTTGCAGACAGTGTTCCTGATCTGGAACAGTCTGAATGACCCTCTCTTTGGCTGGCTGAGTGACCGCTCCTTCCTCAGCTCTCCACAGTAAGTCCTGTCTCCCTCCCTTCCCTTTTTTCTCAGAAAAAGCACTATGCTCAGTAAATGCTCCTATCCAACTGTCAAATTTTAAGCAAACAAAGAGACAATGTGAATTAGGTGGATTTCTATCAGCTGGATTGAAGCAAATAAATAGGCTCCCTGAACATAGAATGAAGCTACATCAGAAAACACATCCACAAGAGACTTTGAAGAACTGCTTAGTAATTTGAAGCTCTTGGCAATAATTGGTGGTTGTGGTGGACAGATATTTGACAGATGGCTTTTGGCTGCAACATTTCAGTTCCGTTGTGCATTGGGATTGAACCATTAGTTGGGCCACTGATCCCAAGCCCAAGCCTCATTATTTATTTGACACATGCATTTCTATTGCTTTTTTTTGCTTAAAAATGTACATAGATCTACAGTATATACACAGATAAAGATACAATCACCTGTGCTTTAACCTCTCTGTGTGTGTGCATAGATATATATTACATATAAGAAGCAATACAAATATGGACCTCTGGAAATCTTGAGATGAGACACATTACCCAAGTGCTGTTTTGTTTTTTTTTCTCCCTAGGGTGGGCTCCCAGATCATATCTCCAGAGGTGGTGCTGAAGCGCCTTCAGGTGCTGTCCAGGAATGGCCCTCTCTTCGCTCTGTCCTTCCTGGCCTTCTGGGTGGCATGGGCGAGACCAGGCCTACAGTTCCTGCTGTGCCTGTGTCTGTACGATGGCTTCCTCACCATGGTGGACCTTAACCACAGCGCCCTGCTGGCGGACCTTGCCGTGTCAGCCAGCGATCGCACACGCCTCAACTTCCACTGCTCTGTGTTCAGCGCTCTGGGATCATTCTCTGTTTTCCTGTCCTACTCCTTCTGGGACAAGGAGGACTTCTTCTCCTTCCGTCTGTTCTGTGTGATGCTAGCAGCCTTTTCCACTCTGGGCTTTGTCTTAGTGTCCAGGTTGCTACGGCACCGTTTCCAGAATGAAGCCCGCCTGAGGCAGGAGGAGGCACTGATCCTCAAAGAGTAAGTCCAAAGTACTCTGCTCTGTCTGCATGGAATAGCCTTTAGAATGGGGTGGTTCAGGATGAGGGAAAAACACATGTTTATATGCAGTGTTATTGGACTACAAAAAAACATGGCACGTCCAGTAATCTTATCAGCAGACATCTAGCAGGTAAAGATGATGTTTGTGATTCTGGCAGACTGGTTTAACCACTACCAGGCAGGAAACATATTTTTCTACCCTCCCCTGTTCATTATCTTTTGTTGTTAATCCTGTTAATCTTGTTAATCCTCTGAACCAAAGTTACCTTAGAATGATTTTGTAACGTGTAGGCTTTGAAACACTGATTTTTCAAAAATGTCTTTCCAGTAGACTGTGCCCCCAGACCCCCTTGACTATAATCTGTTTTTGTTACCTTTTTGGCCTCTGATGTGTTTGCATCCCTGGTCTGTCGCACGGCTCTCACTTTCTTTTCTTCTATACCAGGCTGAGTGTTGGCAATGCTCCATTTACCCAGCCGGAAAAGCCTGTCACTATTGGAGTGTACCTCAGGCAACTGTCAAAGCATAGGAACTTCATGTGGTTTGTTTCAATGAATCTACTCCAGGTAAATATGTTTCTGGTAATCACATTGTCTATATGTCATCAAAACTAGTAAAATAATAGATGCATATGGAGGGACAGGATGGGGAAAAAATTGTTGGATCCTGTTTTGTCTTTTTGTCAGCTTGTTATGATGTTAGCCATTTCAACGTTTACATATTTGGCTATCTCTGCTGTCAACAGACAAATGGTAAAAACTCTCATTCTAACAGGAGAAAAAAAAGAGACTAGTGGTTTTGCTAGCAATTTAGCTTTAAATGTAATTCAATAAACCAGATGGCCCGTGTATCTTCAGTGCAGAAAGGCTTGTCTTTTGATACTGTGCTGTGGGCACAGGACTTCCTCTTTTACTATCTTGCCCTCTAATATTCTCTGCTCTTCCTGCAGGTGTTTCACTGCCATTTCAATAACAACTTCTTCCCTCTTTTCCTGGAGCATCTCCTCTCTGACAATATATCTGCCTCGACGGGTTCTATTTTACTCGGTAAGATTGCTTTAAGACGTAAGAAGGAAAAAACATATCCAAATCCACTTGGTATGTCAGAGTGAAGCATTTCTGCATTTATGTACATCCCACTGCCATTAATTTCATTGTAATTACTGTTGCTCTGCCCTTTTTTAATGCTGCTCTGCTTCTATTTCCAATGCAGGGATCTCTTACATTGCCCCCCACCTCAACAACTTGTATTTCCTGACACTGTGCCAGCGTTATGGGGTTTACCAGGTTATCCGTTGGCTATTTATGCTCAAACTGGGCCTTAGTGTGGTCATGCTGCTGGCAGGGGCTGACCACATTTATCTGCTGTGCATCTTCATCGCTAGGTATGACACACGCATGCACACACACACACGCATCATTGACCTGATGTTTGATAGTTTGTGTTGTTTTGTTTTGTTTTCTCCTGTTATTTTTCCATGCTTTGAGTCATGTTTTCTTCTAACGCACAGGCACACACACACAAATCATCATGTCAGGTGTTCTGATCACTTGTCTTCACTACAAGTCCTTTTCCAAAGCTGGAAAAATGTAAAAGTTCATATTCCAGTTTAGTGAGCCTCTGTCTGCTGTGACTGAGCAGGTTTTTATATTCCCATACCATTGCCTCTATAAACTGTCCCTGCCTTCTTCTTCACGGATCACTAAGTGTTACCTAGGTAATGGTTGGTCTCTGTTGGCTCTCATCTTAAATGTTATTTAGTTTTTAATCCCTTGGTCCCTTGCCAAAGCACAAGTGTGCGTCACTGTGAATATCACTGGCAAATGACCACGTTATTCTTATAGTTATCCTTGTGTGCCTCAAGCACACACCAGCCAAGCCCTTTTGCAGTCTGGTAAATCATATCAGTCACAAGTGACCATACAGTTGTTGCAGTGTGTGAATTCTTTCTTTTCTCTCTCTTAAACACACAAGCTAAGCTCATACAAACCATATCAGCCACAAATGAGCATATTGATATAGTAGTTATCAATATCATGTAAATATTTTCTACCCGTACACGCACAAAGACATACTTATACCCACACTGTTGGAACTGGGATTGTAACTCATCCTCTCCCTTGATTATTCTGACTGTGGAGACTGGATTTATTTGAGAACGAAACAAAGAACAAATTTGCTACACTTCACAAAGTGTAGATTTTGTTGTTGTTTTTTTCTTGTTACAACAACACTCAACACTGTTGAGGCTGGAAACTGTAACCTTATCTCCCTTTGTCCCAGTAACCGGGTGTTTACAGAGGGAACCTGCAAGCTGCTAAAACTGGTTATCTCCGACCTGGTGGATGAGGACTTTGTGTTGAATCAGCGTCAGCAGGCCGCCTCTGCACTCCTCTTTGGGATGGTTGCCTTGGTGACCAAACCTGGCCAGACATTGGCCCCACTCATCGGCACCTGGCTGCTGTGTGTTTACACAGGTACAGACAAATGCAGACAGACTGGATCCTAATAAGAAGGGATACACATTGCTTTCGTTCAACTAGAAGTTGCTGCATTCATGCTTCTCTTTTTATGTTTTGCCAGATAGAGTATCTGATAGCGCAGTTTGCTCAACAAGTTATTGGAATTCCATCCATATCTATTAGCAAGGTGTACGTGAATGAATGCAGTAAATGGCAGACTTGTGGTTCAATGGCAGACTTGTGACAATAATATGGTCTTGATAAGCCTCTGTTTCATGGGGCAGTTGTCCTCAATCTGCTCTTCCCCATTCCCCATTTGAGACTAGACTAAGATGCACTAAGTAGTGGGATTCTTACCACTGTTGTGGGACTGCCTCATTAGATTAGAATTACATGAACTCAGAATTTGTCGCCATCCATCCAGAGAGATCAAGTTTGTGTGAATTATTTCAACAGGTTGCATACATTGATACAACACACATTTCCGTCATTGTTGATTTTTCTTGTCTTGCCCAGGTTACGATATCTTTGAGAGGGAACCTGTGAAGGACTCCTTGGTTGCAGTGCCTGCCATTGCCTCTGGCCCAGGGACCCCCCCTCTGCGCCTGGGCTGTTTCTACATGCTGGTGTTTGTGCCTATCACATGTGCCCTGCTCCAGCTGACTGCCTGGTCTCGCTTCACACTTCATGGGCGCAAGCTACAAGGCATCAAGACCCTGAGGCAACATGGCCACCTCATTGATGTCAAGGCTATATGAACTGAGTAGAGGAGGGTGAAGTTAGTAGATGCTTTGAGGGGACTCAGTTTCCGAATTTCCTGAGTAATGGTTTAGGTGAGTATTTGGGGTGGAAGGCTGCTCCAAAGTCCTGCAATCTCCACCCAGCCTGGTGTGCAAGGATATGAAACACTCCATTGCTGCCTGTGGAAGAGGGAGTCACACAACAGATGGCTCGGTGTGTAGCTACAAATAGACAGTAGACTGAGAAATCCCACTGGGAAGAAGATGAAATACCACTTCAATCTTTTTGAAAAATGCCTTATTTTGATATAAAATATTGTCTTGTATATTTATATTTGAACTGATGACCAAAAGATAAAGTACAACAAATCAATCCTTTTGGATGTAGAAGGACCAAGACAACAACTTTTCAGGGTTGGTGCCAAAGATGAAAGCTCCTGTTTGGCACAGCCTGAATGTTCTTGCCACTAATCATGTACTCACCAACATCAGCCTGGCTCACCAAGGAGAGAGGAGGTTTACCACAAAGCTAGGGTTTTGCCCAGTTGTGATGGAAAACATAGAGAATTTGGAATAAAATGAACGTATGTTAAACGTGAAATTGATACTGCATGGAACACAAGCAGAGTCCTTTACTGTTTCCTTAGATTTATATGTAATGCCCAACCCTTTTGATGTTGAGACACGTATTTTCTGACCTGTCTGGTATTAACAAGTTCTTGCAGAAAACTGCCATTTGTATATTGAACTTGAAATTGTTTGATTGTGGCATATGTATTACAGT
The DNA here is from genome assembly GCA_034670385.1 of Hoplostethus mediterraneus. Classification (NCBI taxonomy): domain Eukaryota; kingdom Metazoa; phylum Chordata; class Actinopteri; order Trachichthyiformes; family Trachichthyidae; genus Hoplostethus; species Hoplostethus mediterraneus. Next base: position 4,020,711 of record JAXDDW010000011.1, on the reverse strand, counting down.
GTTTAAGAGAGGTATTAGGAAATGATGCTTTTAATGTTATCCGTTCACTTTTATAGTTTTTCAGATTATACAAAGAATGTGTGGCTTTACCACAAATAAACCTCATCAATGTTGAACGTCATGAACCAAAAAACATGACTGCTGTGCCATGATATCATTATAAGATAATAAAAGCATTCCATGAGTTTTCAGACTTCTTTGCCATGTATGACTTAAACTGTGTATTGTTTTAACTGCACATGTCTTAGATTCCCAAAAACTACACACCAATATAGCTTGTCTTACAAGGCGGTAGAGATGGGTAATAGTGTGCCAACAGAAATGAAAATTGTTTTTTGAAATGCAGGTACGGGGGATACACAATAAACATTGTTACAGAGGGTTTTGCTGTGCAATGTTTCTGTCTCGTAACTGCTGCTGCTCATTCACTGTAGCCTTTTAAATACGTATGTGACTTATTTAAATGATCTATTTTGGAAATGTATCTTGTTTTGTTTTCATATTTATATGCTTTAATTCTACCATTTACCCCTTAGAAAAAAAAGACACTGGCAATTCTCTTACAATCCTAGCATAACAGTGGCATACTTTGAGTCTAAAAATCATATTCTTACATCTCACAGACTTTTCATCACTGGCAGACTGACCGTGTAAACTTTGAACCATCTACCAAAACTAAATCTGGTCCAAAGTGGGCTAGATAGACAAGATATTGCAAGTGTCGTAGCATCCACCCCGCCCAACATTTCATTACACTGCCTAACGAAGAGGAGGGAAGACACTATTTGGGTAGCGTCAACCTGGTTAACGAAGTTATATTTGCTCACAACTATGTATCTCGTGTTCAGTTAAATTAGTTCACAATGTTTTGCTGTTTGTGGTTAGGCTGTAGGTTATTTAAGATTATGTTGGGAGTAATATACGAAAATTAGGGGGGGAAATATTTGTACATGTATAAGGAATAAATTCAAAATTATTTATGATTTTAACAGTGCACAGGAAGAAAATGTTCTTGCACTGAATATAATTTGGGAACCTTAACTTACGTCTAAACATATTTGGAAGTATGCTAAATACATAATTTGTAGAATGCAAGTTACATAATAAAATCCTCGCTCCTTGGTTGCTCTTTTTGTCCGGCTTGTTACAACAGGTGGTGTTATAAACTAAAAATAATAGCCTGAATGGCCTGAAGAGCTAGCGGATCTGGCACAGGCCTGTTTAGGTTACAAGCTAGTTTACAGTTAGTTGCATTGGTTTCTGTCACAAAAATCCCTGGTACCAGCAGTGTCTTGTGATATCCTGGAAATGATGTTTCATGTGAAACTGCAAGGCCTTCTATTCAGCCCCCCTTGTTGAAGAGCATATTTAAATATATGCATATAGTAAAGCAGGCTAATTCATCTAAAGCAGAAACTGTAATATTTACTTTATGGGAACGTGGATAGTGTTGGAGAATATATAGAATCTTAATCTGTTGATTGGTGCTAGATAGTAACTCAAATGTGCACATGGCGAGTTAGCGCCATCTATACAGTGGTGTTTATCATTTGTCCAAGCACTCTACTGTCTTTACTCTACTGCCAGGGTAGAGGCATAGTAGTAGTAATAGCTGAGTCTTGGTTATCTGGACTTGTTAAAATATGATGCACGAGTCAAGTGAATTCTGCTGGCATTAGAGCTATGTGAGTGAGAACTGTCAGTAACATTACAACAAATATCGCTGACTTAAGTACTAACGTTAATTCCTATCCTATTCCAGCCGAAGGAAATCTTTGTCCACTAGACCAATACGATATTTATTTTATTTTAACAAAATAGACGTTTACTAATTTAAAGACATTTTTAGGTGTAGTAGCGTTATCAGTAGCTTACTAAGACATAAAACGATAGATATTACGATAGATAATACGTTGCTTACGTCGCTTATGACATTGCTCCACTACATAGGATTTGTTTGAACCTGTTAATGTTGTGTTTTTAATCTCTATCAGAATTGAAGGGCTAAACAAAGCTATATCTTCCTCCAAGTGTGTATATAACAGAAGGATCAACTCATGAATATGGTCATTACCCATCATGCAGTGCGTACACTATTTACACTGAAACGTCTTTATAAACTTCTGAAACTATTTACACTACACATACCTATCGCGTTAATGTATAGGGTATTCAAGTAGTATAAACCGTAAGGAATGTTTAACGACTATTGCCCCCAAAACAAAGATTCTTAACATGTGTCCGGTTTGGTGCACCATGAATGGGAGTTGTATGTCAGCAATTGACTCTTTCCGTGGCGACACCTCTAAGACAGTACACTCTTGTTTCTCTTCAGATCGTATAAATCTTTCGCCTTTTACTAAAGATTTCCGTGGAGAGGAACATTATGAGTATCAACCAATTTTTTGATGCCCTGCCTAACGGCGGGGCTTCCTTTGATGTTAAATAACAAAAAAAAATCTTAATATAAGTCTTCTGCTATATAATATAAGTTTTATAATATAAATCTAATATAAATTGCTATTGAGCGAAACAGTATGGTATGAGGGCAGCTACGTAGCCTATGTTGTTTGCGAAGCTTTGCAATACTCTTTGTAGTGATTGACCGTGACTGTGTGTGTACCGCCACCAGGGAAGGCCTGTGCAGGCAGAGTGAAGATGACGTACACACAACATTGTCCTATAATGGGGCATCACTCCTAACCCGGAACTTAATAGTGCAAAACAGATGGGGCAACTCATGAATACAGCCATTACCCATCATGCAGTGCGTCCACTATTTCAAAGTTGTTGTTGGGTTTTTTTACAAATATCTATCGTTTTCTTTTAATGGGGTTTCAAGTATAAGTATTGTAAACAGTAAGAGATGTTCAACAAATATCACCAAAAAATAAAGACTAAACCAAGTGTCCGGTTTGGTGCACCATGAGTGGGAATTGTATATCGGCGATTGACTCCCTCCGTGGTGTGACCGTAAAGGCAGTACACTCTTGTTTCTCTTCAGATCGTATAAATCTTTCGCCTTTTACTAAAGATTTCCGTGGAGAGGAACATTATGAGTATCAACTAATTTTTTGATGCCCTGCTTAACGGCGGGGCTTCCTATTTTGTCAAAATTAATTATCTTTATTTAATTATTATTAATTCATTTTTAATGAACGGGCATCTGTGATGTCAATGAGTACACGGATCGTATTACTTGACATTGTGCATGCAAATGGGCGTTTGTGGTCGAGACATGTGAAGGAGGAAAAGTGTGAAAACACACCAACATCTGTCTATATGTGGCGTTTTTCTCAAACATAACACGTTTAACTGTATTTGAATCAAAAATCCAGCAGAGGGTGTCAGCATACCTGAAGTTCACTATGGTGAAAGCGGAGCTTTGTGATAGGAGAAATACAAATTGATCGATGTCAGCATCTTAGTTATGAAATCAGTCAAAGAACTGAGTAAGGTAGTTTTCCCATGTTGGATAGCCCATCATTATTATTATTTTTCCTTTGGTTGGAGAGTGGGTGTAGCCATGAGCGTCCTCCAAACCATCAAGCAGAAGCCTTGGCTCCCTTCTTACCTCAGCAGAAGAAAGTTTAATCTCCTGCTGAGTTCACCCTTCCAAATGGTCATAGAGGTAAGCAGCTTGCTCTTTGCTCTTATACTGATGATAATTAGTTTTGCAATTCATCAATCCAGTCATACAAATATAGAGTGCCACCCTGGCCAGAAAACATTATATTTTGTCTTTCTTTAGGCAAATAAACAATCACCAAGGAAGGGACAACACTGGCATTTGATGGGGTTACAGAAAGGGGGCGTGGGGACCCTAAAGGAGTGGCCTTCGCGTCCTCCTGCAGGTGAGGCGATAGGGATTCATTTACATCTTTAAGTTTAGCATCCCAGTCTTCTCAAAATTATTATTATTTATCGTTTTCTTTTAATGGGGTTTCAAGTTAAGTATTGTAAACAGTAAGGGATGTTCAACAAATATCACTAAAAAATAAAGACTAAACCAAGTGTCCGGTTTGGTGCACCATGAGAGGGAATTGTATCTCGGCGATTGACTGCCTTCGTGGTGTAAATGTCAGAGACAGTACACTCTTGTTTCTCTTCAGATCGTATAAATCTTTCGCCTTTTACTAAAGATTTCCGTGGAGAGGAACATCATGAGTATCAACTAATTTTTTGATGCCCTGCTAAACGGCGGGGCTTCCCATCTTGTCAAAATTAACTATCTATAGAGTTGTTTCTGTACTGATTTGGTAATCCTTCTTAACGAGCGGACATCTATGATGACGATGAGAACACGAATCGTACTACTTGACTTTCTACATGCAAATGGTTGTTTGTGATCGAGAAATGCAAAGGAGAAAAGGTGTGAAAACACACCAGCATCTGTCTATATTTGGCGTTTTTCTCAAACATAACACGTTTAACTGTATTTGAATCAAAAATCCAGCAGAGGGTGTCAGCATGAAGTTCACGATAGGAGTAATAGAGCCTACAAATTGATCTATGTCAGCATCTTACTTACGAAATGAGTCAAAGGGCTAAGTAAGGTAGCCATCTCAGTCTTTTCAAACACCAACCTCTTCCAGAGGCTCTTTGCTTCTTGTTCCAGCTCTGATATCAACATCTCTGTTCAGAAGCATTGCTCCTGGAGCTCTCCTTCCTGTTGTGTCACTGTTTTCTGAACTAGGCCCTACACCTGACCTGCCAAAACACACTACTCACAGTGCCAAACTGTAATATCTGAACAGTGAAGTGTAATGGGTTTGCCCTCATTAAAGGAGGTACACAGTCTCAAAGTCCTCTCTTCAGTCACTATTTATTGTCAATAGAAATATACTAATTTCTACACTACTATTTCTACTATTTCTATACTAAAACTACAAAAGAGCTCAAGTGGCCTGTTTATTTGGCAGGTAAGATTTACAATGGGTGGAGCCCTAGTCTGTACAGAGAAAACAGTAAAGCAGCTCAAATGTACACATGGTGAGCTAGCGCCATCCTTATTATTTATCATTTGTCCAAACAACTTGCCTTCTCTTTTATTTAGCCAGGGTTAAATTTTGTTGTTGAGAGTCTGTACTTAAAATATGATGTATGAGTCAAGTGAATTCTGCTGGCGGTAGAGCTAAGTGAGGGGGAATTGTAATTAACATTACAAAAAAAGTATCAAGATAGGTCCCACCCTATTAAAAAAACCTGCCTGTCTTGCCTGTCTAACAAGATTCAAGCGAAGACAGAAGTAAACAGGAAGGAAAGCTCTCGCTTTGCCTGGAGGGTTCACATCGTACTGCGCGTGCGTATAAGTATGATGCATTATTACGTTGCTTTTAAGGTTGCTCCATTAAATAGGATTTGTTTGAACATGGCAATATTGTGTTTTTAATCTCTATCAGAACTGAAGGGCTAAGCAAAGCTATACCTTCCTCCAAATGCGTATATAACAGAAGGATCAACTCGTGAATTTTGTACCCATCATGCATTGCGTACACTTTTAAATGTTTTTTCTTTTTACAAATATATATCGTGTTAATTTATAAGGTGTTCAAGTGGTATCAACAGTAATGAATTATTTCACGAATATTATAAAGTAATGGATTAAACCAAATGCCCGTGTGCCGCACCATGACTGGGAGTTGTATATCGGCGAAAGAGTCCCTCCGTGGTGGCAATGTGAAGGCAGTACACTCTTGTTTCTCTTCAGATCGTATAAATCTTTCGCCTTTTACTAAAGATTTCCGTGGAGAGGAACATTATGAGTATCAACCAATTTTTTGATGCCCTGCTTAACGGCGGGGCTTCCTTTAATGTTAAATATAAAATATATTATTGTACTTTATATGTGCTGCATGCATCAATGTTGTCGGATAGCCAAGATCAGATGTTATCAAGAATTGCGTACGATCTACTGATCTTTAAATATGCAAATCTATGTGTATGTGATCGAGAAATGCAAATGACTTCCTCAAAGTGTGAATACAGACCGACATCTATCTATATTTGGCTTTTTTCTTCTCAAGCATAACATGTGTAATTGTATTTGAACCAAAAATCCAGCAGAGGATCTTAGCATACCTTAATTAATATGGTGAAGCGGAGTTTAGTGACAGTAAATGAGTTTAAAGTTAGATAAAATGTGATTAAAGAAGTTATCTGAAGATCTTGTGTTTATTCCTAATATTTACCCTTAGACACACTGTTTTGTGTTCTAATCAACATATTGAACTTATTCATTTATAAATGAGATATTACTTCCTTGTGTTGCTGGTGCCTCTGCTCTTTACTAAAATCATAATCTATATATAACATAATTCGTCTTTGATTTACAAATGCCATTTTGTTTTCCTAAAGGTGTCAAAGTTGTTGCTTGAAATGTCATCAAACTGAAAGTGTGAAAGTACTTTTATATTTACAGTAATATATTTTGTAATGCAAAAATGAATCAGCTTGTCCTGCCACTCTTAGCCATTTTATGACCTTAACTACCATAAAAACAATGCACATAAACAAGAATACATTAGGAAGTGGGGTTAAAATCAGACTTCCCATTTGTCACAGCTCTGTGTCTCACTGTGTCTCAGTCTCTTCAAAGTGGTATAGACACGCACACACAGAACAGGAAATGAGAAAGAAGCAGACAAATAGATACTTGTAAGGAGCAATGTGACATAGGAGCTCTATAACCCAGTCTTTATTAGACAGAAAACAGCTTCAAGATTGCATCCAATGACAGAGGGAGTTTACCTCGGGAAATCAGGCAAGAACAACATCCCACACTGGAGGTTCAGATGCTTTGGAGATCCGCTGCAAACAGAGGTACCGGCAGCAACTCCTGACTGCTCAACTTCAGCTACTTCTGTCCAGGCTGTAATTTATTTTACTGTAAAAGCTCTGTTTATAGCTTAACAGGATCTTTTAGTTGCACTTATGTCATTGACTTACCCTGTGTTTTTAATTGAATTATGTTAGGCTGCCAAATGTAAAGTGATATTGTGAGTTAAAATGATCAATGTCAACATCTGAGTTATAGAATTAGACTGTAGCTAAGTAGTCATTTTCTCTTGTTGGATAGCCCATTATTTTTCATAGCTTTTCCACAACATTGATTTTTGCAATACTAAGCATAACTAAGATCAGATTGGTTTTGAGATCTAAAAGTGCCCAGTCACCTGTTAGAATGGGGTCATGTCATGTCAAATGTCATGATCCAAGAATATTGTTACAACAAAAACATTAAATTATACCTAATGTATCTGAAATAGCACCTACTCCTGACATTATGTTTCATTTTGTGTTATCTGTGCTGAAGGAAAAGGCAAAGTACTATAAGTACTCTTGAGTGACTGTTGGATAGCAGAGGGTCTGATATGGGAAACTGAGATTGCTGGATGACGTTGGACTGACGCTCAGGCAAGGTTGGTGCAGGCTTCCTGTTTTGCGGGCCACAGTTTTGAGTCTCTGCTGCACTTGTGGTCTGTGAGATTGAGTTTAAATTGTTTTGCACCAAATGGGAGCAACTTCCTGCAACTTAAATAATGTATACAGACACAGAGACCTTTGCCTCTGGTAGCCCATTGTTCATGTTTGCCTTAACTCAAATTGTCAAACCATATCAACCATTCTGGTAAGTCTACATTCTTTTTGATGATAATATCAAACAGCCACATGATGTAGGTGACCCAGGTGCAGAGACAAGCATATAGCATATGTAGCATATATGTAGCATATTTCTATAAGTGGAAGTGTGTGACAATGAGCACTGAAACGCTGAACGAGTCTCAGTCCACTTGTTGCTTTGACATTTGTAATAGTTATTTTTAAAGCCACACCTACTTCACATTTCCTCTATTTCCAGCTCCAAGATGTTAACGCTGTATGCATGACTACCCATACACACAGAGGCCACAGAGGTGGACTGGAACATGGAGCTTGTATCAGTGAATTATGAATATGAGTACACAGCCAGGGATGGTCAACTTGTGTCTATCAAGCCTAGTGAAAGTTACATCCTTGTCTCCAAGACCAATGACCACTGGTGGCATGTCCGCAAGGACCAGCACACCAAGCCCTTCTACATCCCAGCACAGTATGTGAGGGAGCTCCCCTTTCTTACTACTGACCCCCTGGATCACGGGCCTAACAGCTTGCATGCCACTGCCTTTGTGACTACCAGTGAGCCAGTGGACATGACAACCACACGACCAGATCGAGTGACAACAGCAGTCCGTGTATCAGCTGAGGACACTCGAAGAGACAGTTACCGCTTCTCCACATTTGGTTTCTCAGAGAAACTCCCAGATGTCATGGCCGGCAAGCACACAGGGACACTGACGGGAGGACAGACCTATAGCAAGTCTGGAAATATCCCACATTTAAAGACACACAGTTCAGCAGCAGGCTTTTCATCTACCTCAGCACCTCTGGAAACTGATCCGCTCTACACACAAACTCATCCTCAGTCCAAACCTGGAAGTGGGCAACCCCAGACCCAGTCAGCTAGCTCACCACATGATGATCAAACACAAGAACCAAAGTGCTTGCAATACCAAATAAAAACATTGGACGATAAGAGTAGAAAGTTCCCTGTATCCAATCATTCACATATCTATGCCACCATACCAGACCTAAAAAGCCCAGAACTTGACATCCCACTTCCTGAGTTGCCAGGCGCTGTGGCACCAAATATCACATCTGCATTACAACAGCAGAGTCTGGATCAAACTGCAGATGCAGCTCTTTCTACAAATGTCACTCCTGAGGAACAGGTAAGATCTTAAAACATTACTTTTTCATTACGTTCGTGCTGTATTACATTGGCCAACGCACGAGTTTAAAATATCTTGTCATTATAAGCTTCAGCCACAAGAGGTCGCAGTTTTATCACATAAAAAAATCCGGGTACGCCTACTTTATCGCTGTGTATTGTTTGTAGCGATGTTTGAAATCAATACCTCTCTAAACTTGTTAATAGTTTGATTTCAGTTCCTGCTCTCGGGAGATATTTATGATTTGAATCTTACTGTCCATGATCCTTTTTCATTATGTACATTAATCTAATCTGGTGAAGTTAATTCACTTAAAATACTTCATACTATAACCTGAATTAGACTCACATGTGCATTTTAACAACAGGAGGTAAATGATTAATTGAAGTGTGTAAAACGTCAGACCCAGGGAGGGGGAAATAAGCACATGATTTCTATCAATTTCCCAGGTCATGTGCTCAATAGATTTCATCAACTGAATCACAAACTGTGTAACTGACAGTGAAAGCATGAGGGAATAACGATTTCCGTGGACTTTGTGATCTTAGTTAAGGATTTATGATAAATTGGAGGTTTGATACAGCAATAAAACAAACTAACTTTATGTGGCTTGACTGTAAACGATCTATAAACCCTATGAGCAGGGTAGATCCATTGAATTCCATTGAATATGGGCAATACATGTACAGGATGTCGTGCTGGCTTTAATTCACAGGAGTAAGAAAAGGGTGGTTTAGCATAGGCCGTTTGGAGCCAGCCTACATACAACACTGCAAAAAGTAGCCATCGAAATAAGTCATGTAGTGCAACCTTGACTCAAAAAAACGAGTGACGAAACCTGCCAGTGAGAGACACATGCCACTTGTTTCTAGTGTAAATCAACTTTATTTTCTTCTGTCCACAACTTTACTTGAATTAAATTGAATTAAATTACAGTATCTTGATACCGGTGGAGTGATGCGCCTTATTTCAAGGTAATGCAAGAAAATTGTCGACAACATGTGAAGCAACGTTGAAAATAAGGGACATTATCTCGCCCCAATGGATGCCCACCCCCCACACACTTATTTTAAGGAAAACAGTCTCAATACCAAGTGAGTCACTGAGATGGACACTTCTTGCAGTGAAGATCCTAAGTTGGAACACCGTGCTGGCTGAGTTCATGGTATCTGTGCCAGCTCATCAGCATATGAATGCCTGTATGCATGCCATTCAATGGGCAAAGGGGTCCTGCTTGAATACCTCTGGGAAAAAGCAGCTGATTCAAGATCTCAGTTTTGGTCGATCGGGCGTGGAGTCTGTCTTACCTCTGGTGTGTATGCATTTTGATTGAACATTTTTGACTCGAAGTAACTCTCAACTTGGCCTGGAGGCTGGGAATCGGCTCTAAACGATGTAGGGATTGAACTTTAGGAAAGGCCGGGTAAGATGACTGGGAGACCCAAGTTGCCGCAACGCCAGAACAGGTTATAAAACAGGTTGTATGGGAAGGGAGGGAAGGAGTTAATCAGAAAGTTGCCAGCCACTCCCAAAACTGCTGCCTCCAGCTGCTACCTGGCTGCCCGAGCGCCGATGGACGTTCCGGGGAAGTATCATGGCACCGCGGACAGACGATGAAACATTTTCAACTAAATAAATTGTTTGTTTTTGCTCCCGTTGGATGTAGGTAATCCAAAGCGAAAACAAATCTTTTGTTTCGGGTAAGTTGTTTTTTTTAGCTGGGATCGCCGTGGTTTCGCACCTGTTGCAAGGTTACGTGACGTAAGCTGAGGCAAGTCGAAGGAGCACGTTTTTATAAGACTACTATTTAGACTCCATTTTAACCGACTTTAAGATTATTACACTGTGGCTTGTAATAGTTACAGCGACTGTGTGACCTGACATTGTTTGTATCATAACACTGTAATTACCAAAACACGTCGCCTTTGGCGGGGGGCCAGTGTAGTGATACTGTCTTTTAAAATCAGTATGTGAATGTGTTTTTACTGTAAGTTTCTATCCGTGTGTTTCTCACTTTAACTTGGGAGGGATGAATAAGCGCCTCGCTTTTCCTGGCCGGACACTGGTTCTGCTGCAGCTCATGCAGACGTGCCAGGACCCCTCAAGTGCACCAATTCTTACCCCACAATGGAGGGCCATCTCCATGGTGATGTGTGGGGCTTTGGCCTAACTCACAACAAGCAGGGCTTTGGTGCAAGCCCTGCCATGCAGTTGGTGTGTGTGGGGTGGGGGTATGGTAATGTGAAGAACCAGCAATTAGCCCAAATGTAGGTCACTTAATGTCCTGTATGTAGGCTCTGCACTGGTCTCATATGAGCAGTTTAGTTTGGTTAGCGGATGACAGCAAATTGAGCAGCCATGTTTTTTTTTCATGTTATTTGGGCCTTTTGTATTGGAATCCAAAACATAGCATTTGGCTTCTACTTTAAACATAAAACATATTTCGAAAAGCATGCCTGAATGCATTTCCAGATCTATCTTGTTAAATAATTATTGTCTTCTAGCAGGCTTTACACTATTTTGCTGGCACCGTTGCCTCCCAACACCAAATGTGTACTCCTCGGAAGAACCTCTCTCAAAGGTTCATGAAGAATATTGAACAGAGCTTTACCTGTGAGGTAAAGCTCTGTTCACTCTACTTTATTCACTCTACTTTATTGTATAAAGTAGAGATAACTGCTGCAGGGGGTCCAATGTCCCATTGATCTCTGACAAGAAAAAGAGAAGTTGATCTTACCCTTTGTCTCTCAGTGCATACCTCAGCCACAACCATACTTTTGTCGTGATCAGCTGACTGTCTGTTCTTCCATATCATGACGTAGGAGAGACAATGGAGGAACCATAGCTTCCCCAACAGCACTTCACCTCCAAGAGCAAAGCAAGTACTGCTGCTCTGTGGAGCAGACACAATCAAATGCCAGGAAACTGCTCCAACAGGTAGTGTGAGAGTGTAGCAGGCAGCACAGGACCTCTCAGTTCCCAGTTCTTAGGCAGGCATTCATGGGATAAGGACAGGTGAGTCTACCTTTAACTACCTGTTTGTTCCCCTCAGTCAGTCGGTGAGAGCTTTTCATCCTCACCACTCTTGGTCACATTGTAGGAGATCATGTGATTGGTGATGTTTTGTGTTGATTTAGCCAGCTCATCATACTAACCGAGACGAGAGAGTGAAAAGTGGAAAGGCAGCATTTTTCTGGGCTTTTGCTCTGTTTTTCATGTCCTCTAGAAGGTCCCATTGACAGCCAGTGCTTATGATCAATCTTGAGAGTCTTAGGTGACATTTGTCATGGGTTGATGCAAGAGATGCAAGAGAATGTTTTTGGTGTTATTGTTTGTAAAAAGACTTTAATGTAATGTGTGCTTTGTTACAGTACCTGGGGTTTGTCTTTGTGATCGTATCATTCAGTACACCTTATATTGTATACAAGCACATTTTTCATTAGTGGAGAACAGCAGGTGCCCAAAAACCAAAATAACACTTGATATTACAAATGTTTCATGTAACCGTTTTTCATCAAGTTTGCACCATGCTGTTTGTTGGCATCTATTTGTACCTGCACAAGGCACAGTTGGTTGCATATAGTAGCATTTCCTTGGGGGTGGCATCTTTCCAGCAGCCAAAAATCACACTACATTTGCAGACAGTTCAGCAACTGGTGCTTCAATATTTTTCCCTCCTACACAGAATACACTTCAACTACAAAGTAAGATGAAAGTTAGAACTCAGCCTGAGGTGCAAAGACAAGGAAGTGATAAGCCCTTATACGTGGAAGAAAAAAATTGGAATTCCACATAGGGCATTTCTGGAGTAATTTAGGATTCTGGGCCAAGAGGAGTGTGATGTAAGAGAGGGGTGGAGCCAAATGGATTCAATAGCTCAACTGTGTTTTTTTTGTGGCGTGATTTGGGCCCCAATTTGCTCCTCCATTGTTTGATTGGATGATTGCTAATGTGGTTAAGTAATCAAGCAGATTGCTGCTTCATGCATTGCTGAAGGCAAAGTTGTCCATGCTGTGCTTAAGGATTATGGCCCCAGAGCATGCTTGAAAAGTCGGATCAGCACTAGGATCACATTGCATCTGTCAAAATCTAGGACTTCGGACTGAAACAAACATTTCCTCCTAACAAACAAAAACTGTGCTGTAATTTCCATTCACCAGACACATATCTGGTGCTTTCCCCAAGTACATTTGAACAACATAATACGTTGCTTTCAGGTACCTAATATTCAGGTAAAATGTTTGGGATGTCCCAAGCCATCACGGCCATGATACACGTCGGACCTTAGAAGGCAATAGATAAAAGCACTATCACCCACTAGCCTCAAAAACCCCTCTGCCCTCTGCGATAGGTGGAGATTAGTTCTGGGGTTTCTGGTATTACACCTAACCATAAAACCTCCAGATAATCAGCCACAAATTGTGCTGTCGGCTTTTTATAGACTTGCTGTTGGCCCATCTACGAGGAAGTGTTGATTGAACAACTGGTCCTTCAACCAGACTTCCTGTTTAAAGCATTCGACACCGTGCAGAAGAAAATATACCAGAAAAAACAACAACAACACTGTATTGTATGTACACTCTCAAATTCCCTCTCTCTTGGTGAAATAGACTAAAAGTTAGTTTCAATACTTCTACAACATGTTCTTGCCAATTAATTGAGTTTACCCCTAAAGTAAAAGGCACACACTGATTTAAAGGTTTGTCTCACTGCTGACATTTCCTTTTTATTTTTTGTTAACAGAGGCAGGAAATAGGTTGAACTGACCTGCTCGCTCTATTTTGCTCTCTCTATCTAACCCTCTTCTCTCTGTGTCTCTTTTCACTGGCTCCCTCTTTTTCACTCTCTTAGCAAACACAGACACTTTACCACTCTACCTCTCTCTCCTGCACGCAGGCATGCGCATGCACACACACACAAACACACACACACACGTCTCATCCGCTTCTCACACAGTCCCCCCTTCCGACTGCTATTGTAACCGAGCGCGCAGTTCTCCTTTCTGTTTGGGCTGCAACTGTCACAGCTGCTGTGAGAGGAGTAGTAGAGTGGCATGTTGTGTAGTTGAGTAGTACACTTCTGTTTCCATTGTTCTCCATTTAGCTGTATGGCTCCACTCAGTGGAACAAGATAAATATGATGGATATGTACTCTAGGGTCTTGCCAAGTCACCGGGACAAGAGGGGCTTGACTCTGCCAGTGGCACCTGAGGTAGGTTCACACACTTACGTTGAACCGTGGTGCTACAGTATCAAACAATGTGTGTGTGTGTGTGTGTGTTGAGCACGAATGACCTACAGTGTGATTTCTCTGCTGATTTGTAGTGTTTAATTGCTACATTATGAATCGTAAGTCTTTGTGGACAGTTTACATGTCTTGTTTTGATAACTGTCTTGCTTCCTGCTTTGTGTCAGGCACTTCTGCACTTGCTTCCTGTCACACAACAAATATAGTGATGCTGTATAGACGCCCTGCAATTCCAATTTTGATGTTTAAAATGTACAGTTTGAACGCAAGGGCTCATACAACTCATTCGAAACCACTTATATCATTTTTAAAAAGTACACAGGTCTCAGTCTGAAGCAGAAGTTGATTTTCGCTTAATTAATAAAAAGTTGTCTTCTGACAGCAGCAAGGAGAAACTTAAATGGGGTGTTAATTTGACAGTTTGTGTCAAAAGGCTGTTTGTTGACATGTACATCTGCTTTCACTGAGTTTTTAAATCAGGTTGTGAACATGAACAACTCTCTCGGTCAAAGCTACCAGAGAACCATATCATGGGTCTGTGATATACTGAAATACATCCTGGAGCTGCTTCAAAACGGAAGACTGATTGATGCCGTAGGGTTTAGGAAGGTCTTATTTGTATGCTGGTATTCAGCGGTATTCCTCGGCATGTGACAACTCAACACACACATTGACACATTTGCTTACAGTTAGCAGTTTTCTAGTGATTGTGGGTGTGTGTGGTTGTTAGTGGGCTGTGTTTCCTGGGGGTTGATATTGTCCACCATAGCTAGCTCTGAGATCAATGATGCAACTCTCTCGTTTCCTCTGTCTCGGTCCACTCAGTCAATCTATTTCGGGGTCAGTTGTCTGGCCGTGTGTATTGATTGCCTCATGGTTAGAATGAGATCAATAACGAGGCAGGCAGCAAAGTGTCAACATTGGATAATCAGAAAATGAAAGGCACACAGCGGATCACGACTCACCTAGTTGTCGCTGAGGAATTTTGACTCGTATTGATTAAGCTTCGTTAATTACCTTTTATCTTTTACAGTGTCCGATCATCTTCTAAGCTCCTCAGCTTCTTGGGTGCTCGGACATGTTTCTTTTATATAGCGCCGCTTAGTGATGTCCAGATGTAGCACAGACGGACACACGATTGAGGTCCTGGTAAATATAGATTACGGGGGAGGTGGGGAGAATAGAGGTAGGTTAGGGTGTAGTATAAAAGAGGAAGCAGTCTCTGTATCGGTGCCACCATGATGGCGTATGCAGAGTTCGGTAAGCTGGGATATCCAGGGAGTCTGATGGCGAGGAAGGATCGCCTCAGGGGGACCCAGGTGAGATGAGAGCAACTAGGAAAGATAAGATCATTGTTATTTTTGGTTACAGTCATTTCAAGTGTGAAGCTTGCACCCGAGTTTCAGGACTGTCGAGGACAGAGGGAACCATTCATTCCCTCAGTTTCACTCTCATTGGCATTCTTTAACCAAATTAGTTGGGATGGCGGCGTGTGTTTGCATATGGTGTATGCATCTTTAAAGTAAATTTCAAGAGTCCCCATCAATAAGAGGAAACTGAAAAGCAGTTCTAAGCTTCTATTGGATACAATTTTACTTTGTTGTCAAATTCCTCTGCTTTCCCTGCGCCCCAAGCCATCATCCATTTAAAATACAGGGGAATAAAAACACTCACACTGAAAGAGTGTTATTCATAATAGGACATATTCTGTACAATTTGTAGCTTGTACTCTTGTTTGCGGTGGTTCAGTGCACCCAAAGCTAGTGGTAATGTTTAGCCTAGTTTTGAGACAAGTGCAGTTGGCTCGTGGTCACTTGCTATTTCTGTATTTCTCTTGAACAATAGCTTATTATATTTTTTATCTGGCCTTTGTTATAGCTATCTTAGTGAAACACACGAAACAGATTGGCACACCGCTGTCTTGCCAGGCGTCACTGATACAGTTGTAAACACTGTATACACTGTATACACTTAACTGTATATACATACACATATTTTGTCAGACGGAGCTTCGTTGTGGGCTTCTCTGTCGAAGTAAAGGAGGCAAGAATTAGGTAATGATCAGTGTTGTAGGAGGAATGCTTCTGTGGTTTGTTTTTTTCAGCTGTAGGCTACTTCCTGTGCTCGTTGTGATCCGGAAGGCTGACATGCTGAGAGCTATAGTAAGAGCAGTGGGCTGTAGAGCTCTTTATTGACATGAGAACCATTGTTTCAAGTACCCAGAAGTGACAAGACTTTCATTTACAAACCACAGTCTTTCTTTACAGTAACGTGCTTTTAGGATGGAATGGATGTCTTTTGATATTTGACATCTGCCTTACTGTATATTGTTTGCCCATTCCATAGGTGGAGAATGACAGTGTCCGTTCAGCCGTGTACGTCAATGTAGCACAGCTCCACCAAAGCATCTCTGAGTCTCCCCCCTCGGCTCCCTCGTCCTACTCTCCTCCATACCTAGACCCAGAGGGATGGGAGGTGCACATTGACCAGGAAAGTGGACAGGAGTACTACTACCACTCCGCTACGGGGCGCACCACGTGGGACAACCCCTTGTTAGACTCCCCCATGGACCCTGCGACACTTCCTACAGACGAGCCTTGTTCCCCCTCACCTACTCAGTCCCCTGCCCTGTCCCCATCCACCGCATCCCCTCCAGCCTGGACCTCTGACTGGGAGCAGTTGGTGGATGAGACCAGCGGTCGCCCCTACTTCTACAACCCAATGTCCGGGGAGACGTCCTGGGAGCCCCCAGAGCAGCTGAGCCCCTATCTGCCTGTGATGGAGCCTCTGGGTGCACACAGGCCGGTAAGAGCTGCCTGGCTGCTCTACTTAGCCACTGTCTGTCTCCTGTTTTAGCTTCACCCAGGGGAAAGCTGTAAATACAGCATGCTTTTAATGGATTAAATCTCCTGCACCTACATAGCAGACAGGACTCATTTCCATTAGGCAAGAAAAGCTCACACCACCACCAGAGAATGTCCCCCACAGCTTGTCCTTGAATTTAAAAGAACTGAGACGTTTGTCCCCATCCTGAATTAACTAAAAAGGTTAGGCACGGAAGGCATATAACGTATTTTCCAAATTGTTTCACGTTTTCATTGCATTACACAGTGGATTTCAGCTGTAGTGGAAACCATACTGTCTACCTCTTTCCTTTTCTGAGCTGAAAAACAACATTAAGAAACAAAAGGCTAAAAACAAAATTGGGGTCATGGAAGTACTCCAACTTAGATATGGAAAGTCATGGAATTTTACATCGGGGCCAGGTGGGAAATATACTATGATTAGTCTGAAATAGTCTGAAATCAGAATTAGCATCTTTTAATACACTGAAAAATGTAAATTATGTTTTTTTCTGCTACATTGACAACTGTATTTTAACGTTTCTGTGTGTTTGCATGCACATATGCACACCATTTGTCATCGTGTAGCATCCCCAGCCTCCTCTACCTGAAGAGGACTACCCCTCAGAGGACTATCCGGCCCCTGATCTACCAGAAGTCCAGGAGGACTTCCCTGTCTCCCCTACCACGCTCCCAAAAGAGTACACCTTCAGCCATGTCACCCGGGCCATCATCCCCAGGGCTAACCTGGACCGCAGAGCCCCGGCCGGCTGGAACCTCACCGTGGACCACAACGGTACCTGGGTGTTCACGAGCGAACACTCGCAAGAGCAGGTAGATGCAAGCCTCGGCCAATAAGAGCATCGGGTGATTTGAGGGCAAAGGAAAGTGCGAGACATCTTTGACTTCTTCTTCTCTTAAGTGTGTTATCTCACTCTAGTGTTTTCACTTCCTATATTTACTTTTTTATGTCACGGGGACGGTTGTAGTCAGTTTACTTCCAACCCTGTCCATTGAAGAATCTGTTTTGTGTGACAGTGGATCAAATCGCTGGATGATCGAGGGCAGACCTACTACTACTTGAGAGATGGCTCCAAGTCCCAGTGGAACCTGCCAGAGGTGAAGTTCTTTTATTTTGAAAAGATTACAGTGATTGCGCTATACTCATCACACTACAATAGATGAGTGCCAGGGTTGAGATTTTTCTTTCAGTAGTTTCAAATTTACCCAAGTCTTGTTTTTGATTAAAATAACATCACAAAGGAGCCACAATGTGTTTCAAAATAAAATAAATAAAATAAAATAAATCATACATTCTTGTCCTTTGGTCCCTCCAGGCCCCTGTAGCTCCAGGCCAGTTCAAGGTGGGGAATGGTGTTGAGGCGGACAGTGTGTCAGTCATGAAGAACTGGAGACACACTATGGGCCCTCCACAGCTCAGCTCAGCCCAGGAGGACGGGGTGGGTGTACACACACACACACACACACACACACACACACACACACACACACACACACAAATATATCCAGGCACTTGTATGCAGTTCTCCACGTACATGCTGTATCACAGACATACAGGGTGTGCCAGCTGGCTTCAACAGAAGGCTTCAGTCAGACAGAAGTAGTGAGGGTGAGTCTATGTTTAACACCTGCCACTCCCAGGCCTTTTAACTCTTACTGAGCAAGGCAGTTTGACTCAGAGCACATTCTTAGGGAGGGCTGTTGCTGAATTGCTGAGTTGTCGAATACAAATAATGTCTTGTACTTTTGCCCACTGAACAGCTCAGCTCAGCAGTTGGTCAAAGGCACTCTGGTGGTAGTGCTTGGTGAAGGTCTGGGCTTTTTGTTCAGTTCTTCCAGCCAAATTGTACCAGGTGATCTGGGTATTTGAGAGTGGCCTTCGAATGAATACCTCTCTCCCTTCCCGTAACAATGCCTGTCGATGTGCTCTTGATCAAGGTATTAATCCCTAGATGTGGTTGTATTGGGCATCTCCAAGGTGTGAATGATTTTAACCGTATTAATGTGAAGAAGGGCACTGGTGAAAAGGGGAAATAAAGGTTTAAAAAGCCCTCCTGCCTCACTATTAGGCTACTGCCTGTCCTTAACCGGGAAAGGAAGGATGAAGAACTGAGGAGACCTGTCAAATGTTCTTCTTTGTCATCACTGATAGAGATTTATAGTGTACAGTGTTGTTAATTCAAGTAGAAAATCCAGAAAGCTTGATATTACCTGATAAGTGTATATTCTGCAAATAATTTTTATGGTTACCATGTACATTTAAGTTTAGATGTTGCAGTTTGATACAAATCATCCTAAAAATTTCTTTTTTTTCTTACGGGTCAAAAGTATTTCCCGACTCACAGGAGGACGTCAGACTACGGCAGCGACGGCTCCAGCACAGGCAACTCCCCGGAGACGCAGCATCACGTGAGTGGCCCCCATCTCCGGCCAGTCCAGTCTGCTGATACTGATTACTAGATTAGCTCCAGGCTGAAAAAAATGACAGCTCTGTTCCCAGTCAACTGTGAAGTTAGCCCCAGAGCACTGTGACGTACCCTCTGTCTGAATGGTGTTCTGTGTCTCTCTCTGAAGGCTGTTGGGTTTAGGCCCTGGAGAAACCCCTATTATCTGACCTCGCAGTGGCTACGCTACAATGTGGGTTGTTAGTTTAAGCATCCACCTGAGCTCGATGCATAGATAGCAGTGTCTATCTATGATGGGCCAGTGGTGTAATATGAATTCACTCAAGGAACATTCATTGTACTTGAATTTATCTGTTTCATTCCCTGCATCTCGGTCATTACAATCATCCTGATGGAGGAATTTTCCCAGTTCAGGTTCATGTTCCATCCAAACCTACATATTCACTATACTGTCACAGTTCATTGGCAATTCAGTGGCATTAATCAATAGTTTAGTTCTTCCACTGCAGCTCTCCTTGTCGCAATTCACCAAATAATGAAAATTATAGAAAATCTGACCACCTACAACTATTATATTATATGAGGCATGTAAGGAATGAATCTTTGATAAATAATAATAAATAACGGAGAGGATTGGTCACCATTCCCAGAGCAAGGTTGTCAATATTGTTGAATACAATGCTCACTCATCGTAGTGTTGGTGAAGTTTGTATTCAACAATGCAATCAGAATTGTGTGTCTGTCATGTCACCACATAGTTCAGAGAGACCATTAGAAACTGAAGAAAATACACTCAAATATTGTGATTTTTTTGGGCTGGATTTTCAGGTGCAGAACTTAGAGAAAGCTGGAATTCTCAACAAAACAAAAGTGTCTGAGAATGGCAAAAAAGTAAGGTAAGGTCATTCTAAACTCCTGTGTGTGTGTGTGTGTGTGTGTGTGTGTGTGTGTGTGTCATGTATCCCCATTCCCGCGGTAATTATGATTATTCTCCTCTTCAGGAAAAACTGGGCCCAGTCATGGTCAGTCCTCCACGGAGGGGTGTTGACGTTCCACAAAGACCCAAAGTCTGCAGCGACAGGAGCCTCGGTATGAGTTACACTGATAGTGATAATAATAGAGATAATAGTGTTTCCCTGTGGAAGGACTTAGAGGAGAGAAAAGCACTCAGCCTGCATCGATAAACAGCTCTGACGTCACAGCTTGTACACCTGAATATGAGTTAGTCACTGGGGATACTGCATTCCTGCTCATGGTGTATTCTGCTCATTTCTGAGGGAGGGCAGGGTTATAAATGGGTGGGGGTGACAGACACAATTAGCCGCTTAATGTTCTGACGTTTGTAGACTTTGTCTGGAAAAACAATTAATTATAGTCTAGTTTGATAACGTGCTTGGCCTGTTAGAGGAAAGTAAACACTAGACATTAGCTCGGTGTTAGACACTCCAGCATGCAGGATGACGATGACAACACCGACAAGCACTCAGGTTATGAACAGTCGGGGACAGTCGGAGCTTTGTTTAAGCGTGTCATTTGTTGGAATGCAGTGCCGTCAGTTTCATAAACAGCTGTATTTTTCTCCACACAGAACAAGACCAATCAGATCGTCCCAGAGGTCGCTGTGGAACTACGTGGGGCAACGATTGGCTGGGCCTCTAAAGACAAATCCAGCAAAAAGAATGTTTTAGAGGTGTGTTTATTTGTTGCTGTGGAGCGTAATGTGATATAGACTCATATAGACTAGAGAGTCATCCAAAGCACCTAATAGGATTGCTTTTTTTTTAACAGCAATGGGAACTGAACTCTGACAGTATAACAGGAATGTGTAATTCTTCTGCTCCTCAAACGAAACTGGATGTTTCAGCCAAATACTGAAATGATCCCATTGTGACCCAAAGCAATTTTGATAACTGTCGTCTATAATGTCTAATTTTCTCTCCCCCAGTTAAAATGCAAGAACGGTGTTGAGTTTCTGATACAGTACGATACTGACAGTATCATCAATGACTGGCACAAAGTCTTAGTGGACACCATACGACAACTTGTAAGTCCTTTCATTGTCGATTATTGACACACAGCTTTGTGGTTGAGACTTACTCAATAAGCACTGGCTACTGACAGTGTTGCAAAAACAACTGCAGTGTGGCAGTAGTACAATTCAGATAGTGTCAGGTTGGTTGTCAATCACAGTAAAGTATATTAAATTGACTTTCAAATACTTCTCTGTGATTGTCTATTCTTGTGACAAACCTCTCCCATCTGATTCATAAAGCAGATTCAAACACAGAATTATGAGTAAATACTGTTTGATTTAGGGCTGACACTGTTGCATGAGTATTGTGCAATACACTATGTCACACTTCTATTTGAGTGACTCATTTTTGCTATTATGTTTGGGCTTGTCCATTGGCATTGACAGGAGTACCAGGACCATCATTCAGAGGAGGAGGATGGGGACTTTTACTCCACCATAGATGACAAGCGAAGAGGTGAACAAACACGCAAACAGTGTACATTTTCCTGAATTGTGAAAGGAAACCATGTCTGATTCATCTGTGGCATTAACCGTGTAATTATTTTCACAAGGATTATAGCCTTTATAGATGTCTCATAATGGTGCTTGACTCAGAGCTTTAGCTGTTGGTGTTAATACATTTGCACGGTAGTAACATCCATAGTAATATCCATTAAACCCCCCCTCCAAACACCCACCCACCCAGTCTCCAGGCCCAGTCTCAACAGCTCATCCAGCGCTCCAGGAGAAACAGACCAGAAGAAGGTGCGGACCAAGCTGATGAAGTTCCTCATGAAACGCCCCACACTGCAATCCGTCAAGGAGAAGGGCTACATCCGAGGTATGCTATGGAAATTTTTCTTCCTGGGCCACAACTGATTTGAATGGGTGCTAATGGAAAAGGTACAGAGACCACAGTCAACTTTGTGTGTGTTTTACACACACCTACAGGCCTATACACTTTCTGTACATCATGTATGTTTGCTGTACATTCACATATCACATGTTTTCTTCATATTCCCATGTTAATATTCATTTTTTTCTTGCTGTATCATATTGCTAGTTGCTGCTGCAACATCCCAGTTCAGTTTCATCTTATCTTATTTGATCCAGGGATTTTAATGCAATCTTTTTTGTATGGGATGTTTTTTTGGGAGACTGTATGTTGCATACTACCATCCTATGATCTTATTCCCCTGCAGATAATGTGTTTGGTTGCCATCTGGCCACACTGTGTTCACAAGAGAGGACCACAGTTCCCAGATTTGTGGAGAAATGTATCAAAGCGGTGGAAAATAGAGGTAAACCATGTTGCTTATATTATTGTCCGAATCATGCCTCATAACTGTGTGCAGTGTAGTAGTTGGCTGACTGCTGCTGATGTGTTGGTTCACAGGTTTAGACATTGATGGAATCTACAGAGTTAGTGGGAACCTAGCTGTCATTCAAAAACTACGCTACAAAGCTGACCATGGTAAAGTTCTTTTCAAAGGTTTACAACTTCTATGAGATTTCCACTTGCATCCATGTTTTTTCAATATCCACATGCACTTTTAGAAAGTGGAGATTACATACTGCATGGCAGAATCCTTTGCAGTATCTCACTGAATACAGCAGCGCCCCCACCTGTTCTTTAATGGGCTGTGTTTCTATTGTGTTGAACAGAGGAACTGGACCTCGAGGACGGCCAGTGGGAGGACGTTCATGTCATCACTGGAGCTCTGAAGCTGTTTTTCCGAGAGCTTCCTGAGCCACTCTTCCCCTATAGCCACTTTAACAGTTTCATCGCAGCCATAAGTAAGCACATGTTTGGTTTGTACAGCAGAAGTTTTTGTTGTTGAGCCACGTTCTGATGTCAGTCACCCCTTTAAAACTGTCAATGCCACATCATAGATGACTGGCCTTAATACAGCCTTAATACAGCAGACATTAACACTAACTTTAATTACACCTTTGGTATATACATTTATGTGGAAATGTATTGTTGTACTGTGTTGATTGAAAATGTTTTATTGTCCCCTTGTTGTAGGAACTGTTGATTACAACACAAAAGTGTGTTACATGCGTGATCTGGTGAAGTC
Source organism: Hoplostethus mediterraneus (assembly GCA_034670385.1). Classification (NCBI taxonomy): domain Eukaryota; kingdom Metazoa; phylum Chordata; class Actinopteri; order Trachichthyiformes; family Trachichthyidae; genus Hoplostethus; species Hoplostethus mediterraneus. Next base: position 3,997,329 of record JAXDDW010000011.1, on the reverse strand, counting down.
ACTTCCTGCACCAAATCATGATACCATGGAACTTCTTTTTGGGCATTTACGCAAGTATGCTCAACCTTTTTATAATTTTTACTTGACCCCTGTCTATTCTAATTTCTGCATGTTTTCTGCATATGTTTTCTGCAATATAATTAAATTAAGTTCATTTAATTAACCGTCTGCAGGAAAATTATGACTCCTCACACCATTATCCCGTTTCTCTTCTGACAGGGTCATTGGATATGGAGATGATAATCGTATGACTGTGCAGAATGTGGCGATTGTGTTTGGCCCGACGCTGCTTCGGCCAGAGATGGAGTCGGCCAACATCACGATGCACATGGTCTTTCAGAACCAGATAGTGGAGCTCATCCTGAATGAATATGAGCACATCTTCCATTCCAGCTAAAGCAGTCATAAGCTTCCTGTGCAGATGTGGGCAAAAGTCTTGAGGAATGCTTGATTTAACTTTCTGTGCACTTGAACGGCTTCATAAACATCCCTCGCAAATTAAGATAAACGTAGGGGATGTTTTTATGTTTTTTTTCCACACAGAATATTTGAAGCATGTTTAACCGTTATTTTGTATAGACAGACTCCACTGGAGGCTCACAATGTTAAACATATCTTTGGCAGTATTGTAGGATCAGAAAACAAGCCACACCATGTAGACGGGGCTGGTTTGGTTTCCCATCGCACAGCTTCTAAGATAGTTGCTTAAATGGAGGAAGGGTTATCTCAGATTGCTCTCACTCCTTGAGACTCTTCTTAATCTGTTTATTTTTGTTTTGTTTGTTTTGTTTTGTTTTGTTTTGGGAAATTGCAGTGAGATTGTAGCGTACTGAAGCCCAAGTCAGACCTGAGATGATGCATTAAACGATCTATATTGTAATATAGAATGTATAAAAAAGTAATACCAACAACTTGCTGTAAAGTAGAGACTGACATAGTCTACATGTACAACTTCTAGATTATTTTCCAACGGATTGTAAAACATAATTTTCTTCCAATCATGCTGTACTCAAAGAAGCTATGTATAATGATACCATAGAATAATAAACTAGTGATACATTTTTGAAAGTCAGCAGTTAAGCCAGTGAGGTAATAATTAAGAAAGATGGATCTTACAAGAGTTTTTGTCCTGTAAATAGAAATAGATAGCATATTTATGCTGGAGAAAAATGTTGAAAATACACAGGTTTCCCTTAATAAAAATAACTTTGTAAAAAAAAAACCATGGCTGTTTTATTACTCTACTGAAAAGCTCATAAGGTTTCAATCCCTCATATCAAAATGAATTTTATCTGTGAACAGAAAGAGGAATCAATGAGGAGTTAATAAACAATGAACATGCTTATGAAATGGGAAAAACTCAATTAAATTGATAACTGTCTGAAATTGATAGAAGCTGGTAAAGTTTCTCAAAACCTTTCAGCTTGGGATCCAAATAATTTAATTAGAAAAAATAGTTATGGTATATTAATAATATGGTACAAAAACACAAGGATACAGAATACATACTGTAGACTGTACATACCGTAGTTATGCACCCCTACCTACAGGTACATAACTGAATTACAAGAAAACTTTAAAGACATATTAATCAATTTCACATTTTTCCTAAAATTGCCTTACCTGGCTGTAATTCAGTATTAATAACTATAATAGAACTCTGTACTGTTTGAGAAACATTTTCCGGAATCATTTAGAAGTTGGACACACTTCCGGGAGCCGTCAGCTGTGAACCTTCCTATCAGTTGCAATGAGTTTTGAGTGGCCCTGGCAATATAATTTTCCACCGTTTTTTACGTAAGTGAATTTTTTCTTAACCATAATTCAATGAGAGTCTTAAGTACCTATTCAGTTTCTCATATTAGCCTACGTAGTTAATATGTTATCGAACTGAAATGTTGATTTGCTAGCTAACATGTTAGCTAAGTGGCTAAGCGAGACTGATTTGCTAGGGAAGTGGATCATAATATAGTGACTTTCTTCAGTCACACACTCCACAACTCCAATTGTTTTCATTCAACACTTCGCTATGGGGTGACTCGAAGCTAATATTAAAACAACAACATGTGGATAACTGAATTATGGTGTGTCCACATTAAGCAAATGACAAATTTTGCTGTTCTATTGGGTTAACTCGCCAGCTAAGATTGGTTATCGTTAGCTTTTAGCTAACCTAACAGGCTAGCTACCATTGACTGCCTACTAATGTCAAGAAGACCTCCGTGCACAAATAACAACAACTGTAACAGTGCTTCAAGGCTGAAGATGAATATTGGTTGTGCCGTTACTCACCGTGGTAACGGCGTGCTTTGTGCTACTTAGTAAGTTAACTATTGTGTAATTACTACCATTTTATTAGCATGACTGTAGATGAATTTCAGAAATTGTTGATTAAAGTGGTGTTCACTGAAGGGCTAGTCATCCACTGTTTACGTGGTTGAACACAATACACAAAATATTTTTTTAGAACTTGCAGGTGAGGGTGTTTGCAACATTGTGAGTAGGCTGACTGTTTGCAATATAGTGAGTATATGTTACCTGTTTTACCCATTTCTTTTTGGACAGGTTACAGCCCAATGTTGACACTAGACAGAAACAGCTGGCGGCATGGTGTTCCTTGGCACTGTCTTACTGCCGGCATCACAAGCTCTACACCCTGGATGTCATGGAGGCTCAGGAAAGCCCTGTGTTCAACAACAAGAAGATAGAACGTATCCTTAATTACAGGCGCCCAGTGAGAATGAGAACAGTGTGTTGGGTTTTTGAAATTTCAAGTAGCCTATATGTTTTGCCTCCTTTTTAAATGTGCTACTTTTTGTTAGACCTTAATTGAATTCCAGGAAAACTGTCAATGGAAGCCATTCAAGTTGTGTTTGAGGAATTGAGGAAAAAAGGTAACTATGTTCTAACTAGATGATTGTGCAGCGTTTAGATGAAGACTACTTAGCCCTACTGTATGAAGTCACCTAAAGAACAACTTATGTGTGTTGTTTTTTCATTGTTCTGTTGTTCCACATTAGGGAACCTAGAATGGTTGGACAAAAACAAGTCGCGGTGTTTAGTCATGTGGAGACGGCCAGAGGAATGGGGCAAGTTGATATACCAATGGGTGAGTCATCAAGTTTAACAAAGACACACTGTGGACCTTTTCAGAAAATGGATAGTTCAGATCCTCAGTTCTGATTGGCTGTTTCACATTTGAAACCATTGTAAAATGCCCAATAAACACATACCTGTGACTGCATAAGTATTAACTAAGTATTAATGTGCTCATGGAAACCACCACTCATCAGTACTTAAAATTGATTGTGTTTAAGTACACTTGGCTCATTTGGTGGGAGTGACAATGGATGAATAGGATGAAGAAGAAAAAAAGAAACATGAAGACAGAAATAAATGATAGAGAAACTGGAGAGCAACTGACATCAAACGTTACGTTGTTCAACATTCAATATTCAATTATTATTTTCATATAATATCGCATCTAATCAGTCAGTTTGATTATTTGTAGTTGCTTCACTAGTCTCAGTAGAATAGCCCATGCTTGTTTGTGTGGGAGCTGCTGTCAGTCCAGCGATGTCAAAGTACTGGTGACATTGTTGCGAAGTGATGCTGGGAAATACAGTGCAAAACACCAAAGCAACGACTGCTTACCACCAAAGGTGTCACCAAAATCAAGAAAATAATGTTGCAGATTATCACTTTAAAGGGTAATTCCAGTATTTGTTATGGTAAATAGAGCCCAGGTTTAAAAATACTGGAATTATCCTTTAATGTCTTTGATAGGTACCTGTGTAATCAGTGTGAAGATAAGATAAAATCAACTTTATTAATCCCCTGGAGGGGAGATTGTGTTGTTACAGCAGCAGTGAGATAAGAAGAAATACAATAGGGTGTAAATACAATTGGGTAAGAAGTATACAAATGGTATGCACAAAATAAAGAAGTAATAATATGATGTCTGTGTAAAGTCCAGATAAGGTCCCTATAACACAAACCGCTATGTTTAAGTATAGCAGAGATCCACAGGGAAAAAGAGCCCAGTGTAGCAGTCTAGTTCCCAGCAGTAGTGCAATGCAGCTCACCACCCTCCCAGCTGCCACCACCTTCAGGCTGTTCAGGCGTAGCCCAACAACAGAGCTGGCCTTCTACACCAGCTTGTTGATCAAACAGGCCTGGAGTCTGTCACACACTTCTTGTAGAGAGCATCCGTGTTGTCAGACTAGTTCAAAGTAATACATGTTATGTATTTTTCTCGGAGAGTGATGATTATTCTGTTTCTGCAACATTTTAGGTTTCCAAAAATGGGATGCTCAATTCAGTGTTTACACTTTATGAGTTGTCCAACGGTGATGACACAGAAGGTGAAGGTATGGTGCCATTAAAATTGTACAATAAATGAATGTATTGAATTGTATCTGTATCTGATCATTTAAAAAAAGCATCTGCAAAAGATAGATCCTGTTGGACTCAGCGTTCATATTCAACATTTGTAATGATCAAGGACCACACAAAAACTTACACAATAACCGCAAAGCATTCCCATACCCGCTGACTGATAGCAAACATGTTTGTAACCTACTTTGGCAGAATTCCAAGGTCTGGAAGAGTGGATGCTGCTGCGCTCATTGCAGTCCTTACAGACAGATGGCAAAGCAGAGATCATCACCATGGACGATGGGAAGGGGGTCAAGTTCTTCTGAAATACTGGAATCAAACACTCAGTCTGGGAACCCTCCTACCTTAGAGGTTTTAAGAATCAGCCGTTTAAGGCTACACAAGGTGCACCTCAATGCCCAGTCCAGTGAATGCTGGTAACTGATGTTGCCTTTTGGTTCACCCAAGTTCAAAGCCTTTTCTTATTGGAAGGGAATGGATATCATTTATAAACCTTTGGAAAAGAGCAGTTGATGTACCACAACTTGTAAAGTTGTCTCTTTGTTTGAGGTAACCATTGCTAGATATAACATTTGTTGCCAGTTAAATATGCAGCAAGTCTATCAGGGGAGTTAGTACTATTATGTCTGAATAGTCTTGGGGGTTGACTTTCCCCACCAGCTGTAACTTTACTCTCTTTCTTTGATGTATATCTGACCAGTTTTACTCCTATTTTTCCCTGTTAACAAATCCACTTGGTATAATTAGCTGTGGACCTTTTCTCAGCTGTCATGGGTTATGGGTTTCCCTCTGTACCAATACACCAGACATCCCAAAGAAATCCCAGAAGAAAACATCGGAGAGACTATTATTTTGGGAGTATCAAACATATGAAATGCTTCCAGAAGAGGAATAGCAGGGGGACTAGGGCCGCCGGTCCTGGCTCAGCTCAGCTGACTGTAATAATGGCGGACCTCTCATGTACAGATCACTGTAATCTCATAGTACAGAACCTGCTGTGACACTCCTGTCATCTTCTCTTTGTACTTAACCTCCTTTTTTTTGGGTATCCTGTAGAAAAATAAAAGAGAAATTTGCTAAACTTGTTTCTTAAATGTTTTTGTTCCTCAAGGATGCCTGAAACAACAGAAACCTCAGTACTGTTATTGAGTAACAATGTTGTTATCCAAAGACTCTTACAGTCTGATTGCAAAGTCAATCTTCTCAGTTAAATTATATAGTTTGCTAATATACACCCTGTTTAAAAAGTAGGCACACATTTTTATTATACATTATTCTATGTGTATCATTTGCACTATTAATAAATGCTTACATGTTTAATATTATCAATTTCCTTAGGGGAGTATATAAAGCATGAATGATTGACTGATGACTCAAATGATGACTTTTATTTTAACAGCGCCCTCTGGTGTCTACAGATGTCGAGATGGCGCACAGAGATTCAACCTTTATTCAACCAAAAAAGCCACGAATTACAAGTGAGAAACGAGGCGGTGTCAGTAATTCAGAGTGTCTTCTTCGTGTATCAGCCGTCCTGCTGATGGAGATCACATGACCTAGTTTATCTCGTCAGCTGGACTGAAGGACAGCAGGACCCAGCATGACTGGCTGGTCTGGGGTCTGCTGATCACTGGCTGTGTCTCTGCAGGGCTGATACAGCTCCAGGAAGTCTTTGTGTGTTTGCTGATAACACCCAGAGTGTGCTCTTCAGTGACAGGTGGGGCCGGCTGTGACCTTGGTTGATAAAAGTGTCTTGTTACTTCAGCTCTCGGTGGTTTAGCTCCCCCTACAGGCCACGGCTGCACCCCCAAGTCTGGCTCTCAGTCACACATCAGGGGGCCAATAATGAGAACAGCTTTGAGGAGCCAGTACTGAAATGAGTCATCTGTTCTGAGTAATGCTTATCTTAATCCAGAGAAATCCCAGTATACGATGTCCTTTTAAACGCAGGAATAATTGGAAAATGATACATCCTGTTCCTTTGCATTTTTTATGTGTTCTGGCCGGTGGAGAAGTGCGCCTGGTATCTATCCAGATCATCGATATAAATTGTGTTTCCAGTCGCCAGTTAAAACTCACAGAAATAAAAATGAGATTCGTTGTTGCTCCGTGTAACTCTCTGCCCTGCTATGGCAAGTAATATGTTACTCTGGTTCTCCAGACACGCAGTAGGCCTACACACCTTAACACATGCGAGTATCTATTCGGCTACTGTCTTAATTTAAGATAGTCACATTGATGCAGCATTGATAGTCTCCTTACTCTAAAACTTTTAATGAACCGACCAATTTTGAAGAAGCACAGCATATTGTAACTGTAATTATGCCCCTTGTATAAGCGCGTCAAGGCTGAGAGGGGCGGAGTTTGGAGGCGCGCAGTCGGAGCTCATAAGACGCACAGCGCTCTGTTGATAGAGGCACCAGCAGAGGTTATGGCTGAGGACTTTGAAAAGAGGACAGACATGGTCCGTACGGATTATTTGAGAGAAACTATGCGCTAATCTGCGTTGATGTGAAATATTTTGAGACTGAGTCTGTAACGGGTAAGTCCGTTTTCCTACTTTTTCTCTGTTTTACAAGTTTCCATTGGTTACAACGTATTTCTCAGGTTAATTTTAACAATAATCAGTGAGAAGGCTCGATTACGAGGTAGGCTATTTATCTAGTTTGAATCCTACAAAACGCATGCTTTTTAATTTCTTTAATATGTTTGTTTCGTGTGAAAAAGCCTTTGACTTCATTGACATCATGGAAAAGTAATCTGTAACTCAATATAAAGTAACGGTATTATACAGGCCTCATGGCATTACTGATTTTTTTTATAGGCTCGAAATTAAGGAGACGTCTAAACTACTACGATGTCACACGCGGAGGTTGAGCTACCAGGACGCGGTTTCCCCAGCCTCTCTGTGGATATGACCGACGATTGCTTATCCCGAGTCCCATCGGTGTTAAGGACGCACACCTTGGGCGCAAGGAGAAACTCTTACGGGCTGCATAAAATTAGTATGGACATTGACTCGCCTCTTTACAGTGGCGTCCTTTCCAAAGCCCTGTCCTGGTCAGCGGAGAATATACTAACGTTACCCGAGTCTAGAGCAGAGGACGAGAAAACCGACGACACTCCGCCGTCCCCGTCCCCCGTTTCCAGCCCGGGCACCAGCTCCAACACGCCCCCCTGTAGCCAGGAGCCTGAGGCCGTGTCCCTCGCCGCGACCTGGTGCCCCGTCCCGGGATCCACCACCCAGGATGCCAGCTCGGACTCTGAAAATGACCTCGTCCCTAGTAAACAGCACAAGGTCTTGTCCCGCATCTCATTTGATACTAAATGGGAGCAGGAAGAAAAAGAGGACGTGGAGACCAAAGCTGTAGCAACCTCACCCGATGGAAGATATCTCAAATTCAACATCGAGATTGGAAGGGGGTCCTTCAAGACAGTCTATAAAGGACTGGACACAGAGACCACAGTGGAAGTGGCATGGTGTGAGCTACAGGTGAGTTTGCTTGTTATCTAGACCTGCACAATAAACTGCCCACGTGAGGGAAAATTCTACATATTCAAGTTGATTACCGGACATTTCATTTGTTTTATCACAAGAAATAAAATATTCCACACTATATTTGCACTTTTTACTTAACATAGAGAGTTGCTTATCTAAGCAATACATTAAGTTTTCATTTATTTATTCATTTTCAAAGATGAATTCCTTTTATGAGGGTTTTATGATGTGCTTCCTCCTAATATATCAACTGAAGGATGCATGTTCAGTGATTTTTTTTTTGCCTGGCTCAGCTCTAATTCCCCTGCCAGGCCACATGGGTTTGAGGAAAAAGCTCCAGAGCTTCTGTGAAGCAGCTAATCTTCATTCTCTCTGGCTGACCTTGAGTTGGGCTGTGTCAGGGCCATGCATGGTAACCCAGGTCATCCCCTCAATGGTCAGCTCCAACTGAACCAGTCTGCCTGCCATGATCCGCTTTAATCTCTGTTTTCATTAACAACCAGTGACACCAATGCTAGCTCTGCCTGCCTCACGTCCAAACTAAGAACAACGGAGGGGCTTCCATTTATTCAGCTCTGCTGGGATAATCTACTGTCACTACTTGTTTTTCCCATGGTTAAGAGTTGTGACAAGAGTGCTGTTGATATTCTGCAATGCTTTGGGAGTAGCTCCATCATGGGAGATCTAAGAGATCATATCCAGACAGGTGACCCTCACAGGGGTGTATGCTCATGTGCCACAGATAACATTCATTCTCTCTGTTTATAGAGAGGTGAGCTGATGATAACTTGCAGAGGTGTCTGTCCATTTCCTGCTGTGGTACTTGACATGCAGGCACCAGACAGCCTGGGTAACAGCTGCTCTTTCTCTTGCTTACATGGTATGATAGCACGGTCAAGGATTTAAAGATTCAAGCTTAAGTCCACCCATAACAGTTGCCATTCTGTCTGACGTATGTTGGTATGAGTATCTGCCAGCCAGCCAGCCAGCCAGCCAGGTGAGCCTACATGAAAAGTCGTGCCCTCAAAACCTCAAATCCTCACACACCGAATTTCATATTGCTGGTGGTTTAAAGCATAGCTTGATAAAAGGTGCACAGAGTTATTCTTAGCTTTGCCTTCCTGTTGTCGAGGAGTAGCAGCCAATATGGCACTGGAGCACAGACAGTCAGGGATTATGGGGGGTGAAGTGAATCAGCCTGAGGTTGTAGCTGCAGCAGCGGGCAGGTGGGGGATGTCTGCCTCAAGAACCCACCTGTCTGTTCACACAGCAGGTGTGTTTGGGGGAGGCAGTAGTTTGGGGGAGGCAGCAACTCTGTCTCCCTGGCTCAGAGACGCATAGATGTCCCAGTATCTACCCCACTGTTACAGCACAGTCAGATATGTTTTGCCCTCAAGTCAAATGAAAGCGGCTGTTGATCAATATTTGTGGCCCAATCTTTTAAGCGTAGGCCTGCCTTTAACTTTTAACTTTACTGGAGTCAGAAGTGCAATACATTTTGTTGCCTCTCTTTGGATGGGGGCCATATTGGAAACTAGTGTGCTATTTCATCTCTTAACATGAGACTTGAGCCCAGTTAAGCCCCTTAATCACTTCTAATGAGCTTAAATGTGGCCATTGTTGATATGGTTACTGTTGAGATAAGTCAACCTCAGAGAGAACCTCAGCTGCAGTGGCATGTATTATCCTAAATCCCTACCCCCCTTCCTGATTCTTTAAATAAACATAGATGATGATTGTTGGTGGCCAAACAAAATATCCCTGTAATGTTGACGGTGCAGCAGTTGACAGTGCGTCATTAGAAGTCAGGTTGAAAAGCCTAAAGCTCTTGTAACTATGTATTATAGAGCCTGAGCTGTAATCTGGAGGCAGTTAAGATCTGCTGCTTGTGAAGGGGATTCAAATGGCATCTGCTATACCAGATCCCTGTTGACCTGATAAGCCTGTACATCAGTTGCATTTGTCATAATTCTCACTTACGCACTAAGGTGTTCTCCAATGTCACAGTGTCATTTCGACGTTCGTGCTGTTTATGTCCCTTTGGGTTTATGTCCCTATTTGGGTACTCGTTGTTGAATTTGTGATTTATTGAATTCGGACCCCCCGTTGAATTCACCGAGCAGTTCAGAGCTGTGAAGACACGGCTTTATGTTTGGATCCTCCTGGTGTCGTTGCCGAGAGCAGCAGGGGGAGAAACAACCCAGGAGGCAGCTACCAAGCAACCCTCCCCCCACAGGTGACCCAGGCCTATATGTGCATTGTGCATTGGGCATTCAAGGAAGTGTAGGGGTGATAAAAAATGCACGAGTCATTGTGTGGTCACCTTGTATAGAAAGGCATCGGCCCATACCGTCCTCATTCTATCCATGCTATTGTATGTCCTAATTATTCCTACTTGCACAACGCTGCACCAGAATTACGTTTCGACCATCTCTATATGGAATTACATTTTAAATTGTAGGAATTGAAGTGATGCTATTATTCAATGATGATGAGTGCAACAGTGGAATAAGCTCCAATAAGCTTTAGATGGGTGAAATTGCAAGTAACCAATAGCAATGAGACTACACAGGCACACATCCTTTCTGCTGAACCAGTTAAAGAGCTGTTGCACAAGGTGCCTGGTGTTATTCAACAATAGACTTCCAGCCATTTCCTACCAACCTGTGTGCTCGTGACAGTGACATTGATACTCTCATGGTTCATTTTTAAACCTTAATCAGGACTTTTTAATTGTGCTCTACAGAAACAGTGCTACCCTGGTCTGTATCTCCATAACCACCTGTATTTTCAGCACACTCAGGGTTTATGAGGGTCATACTGAATGTACGATTGGACTGGGTCGGAAGTGTTGAAAACATACTGCAGCACCCAAAACCAATTAGCCACTTCCTTCGATGCAGAAGTGCAGACAGGCAGACAGCTATGAAAGGTGGTGCCCTCTTTCTGCATGCGCTCTAAAGCTTTCTTTTGTCAAATAATGTTTTTGGGCTTATGGGATAACGTTTTTGTGGTAACCCTTTCCTGCAACATGGAGAATCACTGTAGTCTCTCTATTTGAGACACTACTGCTGTACTGATGATAAACATATGATGATGGATCATATAACTTGAACTAAAATGCACAACCACATGCTGAACTTGGAGGCAGCAGCACAGATTCTGTAACAAATAAAGCAGATCCCCGCTGTAATGAAAACACGATTCAATAAAAGTCATTCTCTCTCTTCATTCAATTTTGATATTGTATGATATGTATGGAGGATATTTGACTGTATGTTTTAAATATCACGGGTCTCGAGGAAACAGTGTTACCTAAGCAAAAAGGGAAAGAGGGGGTGTGTTGCTGTAGTCAGAGTTGGAACCATTATGGGGTAGAAGGAGCTGGAAGCCTGCACGACTTATGTTTTCGATCTGGGTTTTAATGCTCATATAATAGCACCAGATTAAACTAAAGCCATAAAACCTTATTAATATCTAGCTACTCGGTCTGCACAGTTTGAATTCTGAGTTATGAGCTTAAACAACAAAGCATAACTAGGCACAAACTTCGGCCTAAGACAAACCAGCCTGTGTAACCTTTATCTGAATGTGGCTAGTGTTCAGTGTCAAAACACAAGCGGAGCGTCCTATCAGTTCTACTGTAGCCAACATCAACACAGTCTTTCCTCTCAGGGCCCTTAGCATAGCTTGTTCCAGCTTATCAGGGCCAGCCGCATGGACGCAGTTTCTCAGAGGAGAAGGTGAAGGAGGCCCGCAAAGATAGCCTACATTTACACATGCCAGCGCGTCACTTTGACGTTGAAGGCTGTTTGTTTGTTTCGCATTAGGTGTGCACAGTCCAGAAAGGAATGGATATGGGTTTGCTGAATGTTTTCCTAATCAACCTAATATTGTGGGTTTTATGCATGATTTGCTCTGCAAGATATTTCAGCAGCATATGCACTTAGTAGATAACTAGATAACAGTGTCTGATGGCGTTGATAGCGTTGATATTTTAGGAAATCCCATTAGTTGGAAGCTAGCTGCCCTGCTGCTGTATGGATACAGGATACTATACAGAGGCTCTTAGATGTCAAGGAATCAATATTGCTCCTGTGATCTTGCATAGGCTATTTAGTAGTATTTGGTAGTAGTATTTGTTTGAATAAAAAGTAGATGGCTAACTTATTGTACTTTTACATTAGCACTGGTTCTACTCTTAGATGCTTGTTTAGGAACGAAATGCACTTATGATTTCTGGAGACTAGTGGTTCTCTATGTTGAATGTACTTATTGTAAGTCGCTTTGGATAAAAGCGTCTGCTAAATGACTGTAATGTGATGTAATGTATTTTATCAATGTATTTATTTAATATAGTGAATCTACTAAATCTACTAATCTGTTTTCCCCTTGATTAATAGTTTGGCTAATGTATACAGTAACAAATCTAGGTAAGCCTTGAAAAGTTGCCATTAACAGCCGGGTTACTGAGACAGGTAAACAGCTTATCCCGTTTACTGTTTTACAATCTGTACATCGGTAACCAATATCCAGAATATTCTGTGAATTCATGTATAGAGAGATATTTCTGATCGGGATATGAAGATGCATATTAACAGCATAATCCTAATATCTGTAATACTCTGGGCATGCAGAGGCACTTAGTGAATAAAAGTGTGCTTGGTGGTAGATGCCATTATTCTGCCTCATATAACAATAATGAGCAAATAGAGAAAATGTGTTGATCATTATTTTCATGCAACAAACAGTGCAGAGCCTCTAACCTGGAGGTAGACTTGACTCTGCCAATGCCAGCCACAGACAGAGACAAGGCAATACTTAATGGAAAGAACAGATTAGAAGTTGTTTCTACATCTGCCAGTTGTAATGACTGAGCTATTGTACGTCTATGTAGAGTGTGCCATTGGCAAAGGTACTGAATGTCTCTGCTGAGTCATTGCTTTTACGGGAAACCCTCTGTGGATCGATTTGTTTTGTGCGGGAGATGTTAGCAAGTGGTCCAGGAATTGTATAAATGTTTCCAACTTGCTTCCTTTTTTCAAATGGAGCTGAATGTCAAGCTTGTTTCCTATCATTGAACTTATTGTGTGGAACATTTGAAAAAAACATTTGTATTTACAGTAATGTCATTGGTTCTGTTTTCTAAAAAAGTTTGGGATTTATCAGACGAATGTAATCTCATCTTCGCTGTCTCCTCTTTGATCTGACCTGGGCCCACGTCGAGGGTGCGAGGTTTGGCAGACGTGGAAAAATCTGTTCATGCATTTGGAAAAAATATCTTCACTCCGCAGGGTGTTTGGTATTGACAGTGTGTGACTATATAGCCTTTCTTTGGGGGCATGTGGTCACTCTGCAGCATGGGGCCTAGAGAGGCCCAGGTCCTACTTCCAAAACAAACCCACGACCTCTAGTTCAATAGCTGTTGGGGCTATGAGGCCATAGTGGGTAAGGTAAAGGACTGCTCCATAGGGCAACATCTGGTCATTAGTGAACTGATCATGTGTTGGACTGTGTATGATCGAGGTGTCAGGGGTGTAAACGTGCTTTAAGTAGCCAGTCGAGTCCAGTGATGAATTGGACGCTGGTGTATGAGGGGTACTGTAATGCTCTACCTGTTTGGGGTCCGGCACCTTGCAATGCCCAACAACAAACACTGTAATGTGTTTTCTCAGTAAACACTAAGCAGCAATTTGTATTCCTCCCAGAAGGGTACTGTACGGCTTAGTTCAGATTTATCTTCAAGCTCTGCGGGTTTCTAAAGTTGGTGCTCACTTTTATACTTTCAAAACATCGGTCACTTTGACTATTTATTGGAGAGACACACAAGAGGTGAGTCTCTAGTCTGGTATAAATATTTCACGTCTTTGCCTTCCTGTGACAAGGGCTACACTTCCATACCATCACGTCGTAAAGTATATCCGGTCCTAGTTGGCACTTGATAGCACATCCTTGTTCGTCAGTGTAACACTACGCCATCCCCTCCACCACCAGAGGTAAAGTAGATTACACATAAACTAGCTACAGTACCAAACGTCCATGGACACTCAAGTTCAGTTCAGTCTGACAGATGTTCATTGAAACATCCATGTAATGCAATCTTCTTTTTTTTTTTTTTTTTTTTTTAATTATTTTTTAAAATAGAGACATCACAAACAATGAGACAAATAAACACATACACAAGTACCAAAACAACATGACATGATTGTCAGATTAAGTAGCAGAGTGGGGACACGCGCACGCCGCCACCCACGCCCGCTCACCTGTACCCACTCATCTGTGTGGTACATAATCATGAGCAATACAAAAAAGGCAGCAAAACAAAATACAAATGGGACAATACATACGTTCACCTACACCCATCCCGACAGTGAAGGTCTGAGTCGCTGCAAAAAGAGCTCCCACAGCCGGACCAGCCCTGCGGGGCGGGTTTTGGTTACTATGTATATAATCCAAACATCATTATAAAAAGGACCAAACATAACAGACAAAACAAGGACAAGAAAAGAAAGAAAAAAATTAAAAATTAAAAAATAAAAAAATAATAAATTACCAGCTCTTATGACATATAGGCCTACCTGGTAATGCAATCTTTTACTACTGAATTAAGAGGCAATTTTATTTATTGATATTGCACATTTTTCACAGATGTTATAATGCCCTGTATTTACCAGTACAAGACAGGGAACTTTAACAAGTTTGACTTAATAAATTACAGCCTATAATAATAAAAATAAGACAAAACTGCCCCTTAGATGAAAGCACCTCTTTTGCTTGCTGCCTGTTCCAGAGCCTGGGGCCAAAACAACTAAAAAAGGTCAGAACTGGGTCAAACAGTAGTTGCAAATAATTCTTAGCATGTTACCCTGCTGGGAGTATGGGTGGGGATCTGAATCTGCATCTGCAATGCAGATATTGTCCAAATATAGTACTTGTGATGTTCAAACACTTGTACTTGTGTAAACATTCTTGTACTCAAACTGTCCTGTGCTAGACCTCACCAATGCGGCACCTAAGTTCCTAAAACAAACCATAAAAACCAAGTACACTATCTGACCCACGTCTGACTCAGGATTAGGGAACAGTTAAAAGACCAGCGCCAGAGGATACAAGGAATCCACTCAAGAGGGACATTATCTCGTTAAAGCTCAGATATGTACTCTTGCGAAAACATGTTTAGGCCTGGAGCCTGTAAGTTGTAGCCTGAAAGATAATAATTGTACTTTTTTTTTTACAATGATTAGGTCTGAAGTAATTAATGTAATCAGATCTGTTTTGCTGAGAGTTTGACGATTACATTGATTACCATTAACGTTCGGATATCATCTGCATGCTGTGGGTTTGCCACTAAAAATATTAGAAGGTCACTGGCCATTACAGCAATGTTTACATCACAAGAAAAGATTGGCCCACTTTTTAGCAAATGATAGAGTATGTGCATGGCCTCATTTCATGTGCAATAAAATGATCTCTACAGAAAAATATTTTTTACTTTTTAAAAAGATCAGCAGTAATTGCTGGAAACGACTCTGAGCAAAGTCCTTTGCTGGCGCACGGGCTAGAGTGAATGAATCAGTGGGTTTATGGGTTGACGTGCATGTAGTGGTTTGTGCATGTGTGTGTGCATCTGGATATATTTATGTATCTATGTGACAAAGCATCCATGGTTAATCGGGTGCAGAGAGTAGAGAGCTGTGTCTCCTGTGGATAGTTGGCTGCGCAGTGTAAGTGGAGTGGAGGCTGTTTGCAGCACAGCGCTAGTGTATGTGCACTGGAAACCCTGACACTTCCAAAAACCGCAGGATTTAGAGCCTGACATACTGCGCAAGATGATCACAAAGTACTAAAATGCTAAAACACAGATGTTGGAAGAAAAGGCAGAATTCTTGAAAGAACCAATATCCTACCCTGGCAATTCTGAAACAAACCATACGTGGGTTAGCATAAAATGTTAGCTGTTCAACAAATTTTTAGTTTAGCACCTAACAAATAGGTGGAACAAACTTCCAGAAGAACTGAGACTTGCTCCCACAATAACTACGTACTTTTAAGTCCAGACTAAAAACGTTTCTGTTCACCACCGCTTTCTGCTGAACTTTTAACTACGACTTTTATTCCTTCTGCACTCATTTTTTAATTTAATTTAATTGTATTTTTTTTAAATGTCTTTATAAATGTCCTTGTTTCAAATGTATTTGAATGCCTCATGTAAAACACTTTGAACTGCCTTGTGTATGAAAGGTGCTATACAAATAAACCTGCCTTGCCTTGCCTTGCCAAATTGGAGCTGATAATAGGAGATTATTATCTGTCACTCATCAAAGCTTGTCCTCAATACATTATTGAATTGTAAATCTAGTACAATGTCACCAAAAATCTGGACAGATTGGAAACAAGTAACAAAAGCAAAATAGCAGGGTGACATAACAATATCTTTTACCAGTAAACACGTGCACTTAAGCTGTGACTAATAGCTGAAATGAAAATAACCATCATTTTACATTTGACTAAGACTCCTCATGTT
Source organism: Hoplostethus mediterraneus (assembly GCA_034670385.1). Lineage (NCBI taxonomy): Eukaryota > Metazoa > Chordata > Actinopteri > Trachichthyiformes > Trachichthyidae > Hoplostethus > Hoplostethus mediterraneus. The sequence goes on along the minus strand of JAXDDW010000011.1, from coordinate 3,980,908 downwards.
CTCATATGATAACCACTTCAATGTCATTTAGAAAAGAACACCAGAAAACAATTAGTATATGTTATTTCTTTGGTTGATTTATATCATTTTAGAATTTTTTTTTTTTCAATAATAATGTTGTAAATTGACTTAATCATGTCCATCCTTTGCTGGAGACATTTAAGTAGTGGTGGGCCCCCTGGCATTTCCAAGGTAAAGAATCTCTGCAAGGTTTGTATCCTTCTTTTCCACAGGGTATTTGCCAATCTCTATCTCCCCTCCCTTTGCTCAAAACTAAAGCCAAAACCATTTAATAACATTGTACAAAGTGATGCAGGAGACACCACATCTGAATATTTGTTGCAGTCCTTGACAATATATCGAATGTAATATACCTGTTTTGAAATGACAACTGGGCATATCCGGGAATCAGTATTGTTAAGATTCAGGGGTATGTGAAATGAGCCTCTGCCTTAATATCCCCACATGTTTATTATGTGTTCTGACACTGAAGACTTTATTGCTTCCTTTAAATCACTTATTCTCTTCCAGGGGATGATTTATTCTTAGCCACTGGGAGGTGTGTATGTTGAGTTGGGGGTCTGCAAAAGCCGGGGCTGGAAATTCTTGGGCCTGGTGCCACATAAGTGGAGTTACATAAGCAGTGTTGATGGTAAAAGAGCCAGTGGTACTAAGAACTCCCTGTCAGCGCCCCTATTATGACAACCGGGAGATGAACACCATGTGTCAGCCAACATTTGCATCAAACCAGGTGTGAGCTTTGGCTTAATACAGGAATGAAGACAGTCAACGTGGACAGACTGTGGTAGCTTTAGGAATCTTGACTAAAAACACGGAGAAAAGTAAGGCAAGTAGAAATGTATAAATTCAATCACACCGCATCCAGCCCACAGCAATGTGTGCTGAGGGTTAGAGGCGGGCGTTTCGAAGCATTTTCCACATCCATAATTTTTTCATAGTGGATTTGAATAGTCCAATATGATGCATGTTGATAGTAGCAAGGCCATGTCACTCTATAGTAACTACTAATGCAATATATGAATGTGTTTCTAGACTTTTTTGTGTACTTCCGTAACTTTTCCAGTCCTGGAAAGTGTCCAATTTATTTTACATACTTTCCTTTGTATGTAGGGACTAAATAGTAAGTAATTTTACCTATATTTACCTTTACCTATTATTGAAAGTGCTGTTTACAGGCCATAACTCACAGCGAGGAGCCCTCCAGTTATAGATGAGAGTTCACGGAAACCTTTTGATGACAGTGGAAACAGGAGAAAACCTGCAAGCGTTTCAGCATTACTACCCCACTGTCCATCAGACGTCTCACGTGCCAAGCTCTGGATTGAGGTTAAAGGTATCGTGAAAAACTGGTGTGACCTCACGCCTCCCACGCCTCTAAGACCTGGACACCGTTCAGGATGAGTGCTAAACCAGGTCATTGCGGGGCATGGGGTCCTTCCCTGACTGACATGCACAGTGTATAAAGTCTTGAACACGCACGTAGGCACTTGCACTGGTACAGTGTGGCATTCAGATGTTTGGAGGTAGGAACTGAGGTGCCAGTGTGCTCTTTCCAAGGAAAACCTGACATGCTCTGTAAATGGAGCGGGCAGAGGGAGGTTAGCCATTAATCTAATAAAGATTGAGGACTCAAACCGCCCTCTGACTGCTGCTCTCACACTGACAACCTGATTTGACATGTGGCGCCTAGCGAATTACCTGGCTAAGTAAAAGACCTAGATTATTTCAATGGTGAAAACTGGGCTATTTAACAAGCTTTTGTCCCACTTAGTTTCGAGACGTACTAAGAGGATACGACACATGCACCAGGCTGTCTCTGAGCTGCAGGAGTTGTCTCAAGAGAGTATCGTAGCTGCTTTGTTTGAGAGAATGGGATTGATTTGTTTGGGATCGGAGAGATCCAGTATCTAAACTGATAGTCCTCTTACTTTGTTATTCTTAAACAGTCTTTTTGTCTGTCTAGTATCTGCTTTTAGTGACTCTTTGGAGCCTCATTTATCAGAACGCTTTCCGTTTTTACTAGCATGTTGTAGGGCCTGAATTAATTTGTCACTTTTCTTTGCACCCTAATCTCGTTCTCATTTATTAACATTGGATTAGTATCCTTTGTTGCACTTGTTCTTTACTAGACTAGTAGATGGGCACCCAAAGTACTAGACGTTTCCAGATTATGGGATTCACAAATAGAGACTTTTTCTACAGTTGCAATTTATTGTTAGATGCTCTGGATGAAGGTGTACATTAATGAAATACTTGAATTGTAAAATATAATTGTTGAACAAATCTCAGGAGAATAAACATCAGTAAAGGGCCTTATATAAAACGTCATGTAAAACGAATGTATGGGGGCTTTTACTCAGATAGCGTATGTGTCAAGTCTGTAATTGGGCTGGTGTGTATGCCAGTTTAAGGACTACGATGACCCATGAAACATTTTGGCTAACCTCTGGTTATTTGGTCAATGCAAGAGGGAGAGGAGAGGACATTTTGCTTTCATTTGATCTGATAACACTGCAGGGGCAAGAAGCATAACTACAATAGGAGAAGAGATAAAACGGTCGCCTGGATGTAATAACATCTGAAAGAAAGAGTGAATGGAACAAACACTTTGTCCTCTTCAGCAAAGCCGGTGAATCAGAGAGAGATCACAAGATGCCTCGAAGTTAGAGCCTTTGGGAGTTTTGCCTCCAAAAATACTGTAGTGCAGTCAGGTCAAATAGAAAATAGGGGTAGTTATGGTTTGTACAGTTGGTCATGCACTCAGGTAGAAATATGATGACTTCTTGAGTTTAAATGAGGTCCCAGTAATTCTAGCAAGGTGACAAACAACATTCATCTTTGACACCAATATTCCCCTGGGGCTTTGGGGGTTTGATCATCCTCAGATGTGTGCCACTGATAGTTGAGCAACCTATAAACACTGGCGTTAAAAACCCTGCTTCACGGAGCAGCTGTGTTATAATTCAATAAACAAGTAATGTGTCACATGAGATTCTTATACTTCCAGAGGTAACCAACACAGGTTATAGCTGTTCCTCAGCCCGTGAACTGAAAACCATTAAGAAAATGACATTCTGTGTTTGTTGTACCGGCACAGAGGACTTAACAACCTGTTATGTTCCGTCACAGTTACGTCTCCTACCTGCCATAAAGGGCGAGAGACAACCTCGGGGCTCTTAAACCTACCTGAATGAATTTAGCTTCCTGGCCAGGCAACTGTACTAGCCAAGAACATGAATTGCCACACACACACACACACAATAATTTGTATCATGTTGCCTTGCTATTTAGACACACAGTGACTTCATCTATTACACCATAATAAAACTCAATGTCCTCAATGTCTGTAACTTGTATCAGCGTTAGAATACAAACAGCGGAGTCACAGAAACAAATGGATAATTGTTTTCTTCAGAATGTGCTTTGAGGACACTGAAACACACTGTCCCATCAATAACAATAATGATTACTGTATGAGGCAGGCACGTGGACATTTGTATGGTCTAGTATCTCTGCCAGAGGGCATACATGTAAGGTGCACCTCTAGTCTCTATTCACATCACAAACTGATCAACTATCAACCTGATTATTTACATGGAAAGCGAGCCACATGGTCAGAAGTCTCCTCTGTATGTTGTGTTTGAGGCCGGGGTCCTCGTGTTTGAATTGTTGGTGTAATGTGACAGTTTGACAGGTGACTGCCAAACACAACCTCCTGTGTTGGTGCAGCAACGTAACATGAGCAGTAGCAGCACCTTACTTACTGGGTTAGAGTGAGAGAGAGAGGGGAGGAGGTAAAGAGTAGTGGTCACGTTGATTGTAAACATAAACATATGCACAGCATTTTTCCCAGAAACCTGCCTCAATGCAGGATTCATGGTCCTGAAGGAGTTTTCCACTAACCACCCACCACAGGAGTCACTCCAGCGGGAGCTAAATTGGGCCATTCATTCTAGAGGAAGCACAAAAATGGCTTTGTTCATCCAGCATGATTGCAGTGTTTGGTCCAGACTGACATGTCTTTTGGAAACCTCCTCTTTAAATCTGTAAAGTCGGAGCTCTCCTCATTGGAACAAATGTGATTATGTAACTGGTGGGTCACCTAGATGGATGAACTTGTGGTTTCCAGTCCCACAGCAAGATCATTAGCTAAAATAACAGTGATTTGTCAAATTACCCCCCCACCCCCCTCTATGCTACATCTATTGCACTTACATAATCACAAGACTGAACCATTTTTTGCATCAGAATATAGCTGTTAAGTTGTTATTCTCTTGTTATTCTCTGAAAGAACTGACAGTGTTGTTTCCTCTGTAGACACGTAAGCTGACCAAAGCAGAGCGACAGCGCTTCAGCGAGGAGGTGGAGATGCTTAAGGGGCTCCAGCACCCCAACATCGTCCGCTTCCACGACTCCTGGAAGTCCACGGTGAAGGGCCACAAGTGTATCCTCCTGGTGACTGAGCTCATGACCTCAGGCACCCTCAAAACGTGAGTCTCTCCGTCCACTCCCAGCCCTCAGTTGAAGTCTGTCTTTTGTCTGTAACATGTGAAGAGTTACTTCCTGAAACACGTGAAAATAGATCGACTCATTCAGTGTCTGCAAAACCAAATCGGATCCAATCTGTAAAAGTGAACACAAGTTGGTGATTATCCTATAAATTTTATTATCATGTTGGAAGAATATGTGTGACATTTTTCAAATGGTGGCTATCTCCTTTCAGAGTAAAACTCTTCATGTCCTCCTTCATAGCAAAGAGGACATCTGTGTTGTGTTTATAGGGTGATAAAAGGTGCAGGATAAGGGTCAGCATATAGTTGTTCTTATCTCCACTTTGTTTCAAATTCTTTGGGAGAAACCACTTCAGATTACGACTTCCTCTTGGATGTCAAAAGTAGAGATGTATTATTATGTGCTACTTAAAAGCTTCCTCTTCTCCAAGTGTAACGTTAATGTTTAGACTGTCTTCTCTCCTTTGTTTTAGGTACTTGAAGAGGTTCAAGGAGATGAAGCTGAAGCTGCTGCAGCGTTGGAGCCGTCAAATCCTCAAAGGGCTTCACTTCCTGCACACGCGCACTCCTCCCATCATCCACCGGGACCTCAAGTGTGACAACATCTTCATTACCGGCCCTACCGGCTCTGTCAAGATAGGAGATCTGGGCCTGGCCACTCTCAAAAGTGCCTCTTTTGCTAAAAGTGTCATTGGTAAGTGTAAATCACTAAGGCCTGGTCAATGTTTTTATATCTCCTTCTCTTGATCTTTGGACTGTTCTGAGACCAATAGCATCTGGAGCATAGGTTTAGTTTAGCTGAGTCTTTGGTAATGAAATAATTACTGACTTTTATTTCTCTTCCCTGTGCCTGATAGGAACACCAGAGTTCATGGCTCCAGAGATGTACGAGGAGAAGTATGACGAAGCGGTGGACGTCTACGCCTTTGGAATGTGTATTCTGGAGATGGCCACCTCTGAGTACCCGTACTCTGAGTGCCAAAACGCCGCCCAGATCTACCGCAAAGTCACCAGTGTGAGTAGGGGGAGGAGGAGACCGTCTCATTTTCTAGCACGCAGCCACATGTGTTTGCCTTCTGCCTTGTGCATAATGGAATCAGACCAATGGCAACCAGGATATCCTGGACACATGTCTGGATATCCCCATAAATCCTTGGAAGAAGTGGGCCCCACATGGAATGAAAGCCCCGTTTTGTCTGTTAAAGTCTCAGTTTTGACCATTATAAGCTCAGGGTGCAGAACCATGCCATAACCTCACCACTTTTATGTTTTCAACCTACAACCATGAGGCGCAGGAAGCACTGGCTCACTATCATGTTCACTGGGATTTTCTTTTCTCTCGGACATGGTGACTGGAAAACACAGGTGACCTATAGACACTGACATTTATATTAAAAAAAATCTCTTTAAATTGCTTTTTAAGTCTCACTGTTACAAATTCCCAGCAATTATTTTTAAAGGGAGTTGTGGGTAAATAAAGACTTTTTCCATGTTGACATCTGTCTGGGACTGAAGAGGGCTTGAATCCCAGCCTAGTGCCCACTTACATAAACTTGTCCGTTTGATTGGTGGAGATTGTTGATTGTTGAAATCAGCCTAAGCACCGTAGTAGACAGTTTTAAGAAGAGGGCAACACAGTAGCGGCTGCCACATTTAGAGCTGGAGCAGGCGACAGTAGAATTATATGTTTTGGAAAAGACCTCTCACTCTCTCTGCTCCACAAAGAGGGCTGTTTCTTTCTCTCGTGTGACAGATGGAAAACAAACAGAGTGTGATGGAGGCTGTAGAGAGAGAAAGTGACAATGCCAGAGTAGGTATGCGTCCTACACACACAGCACTGATCACTGTCCATCTATAACGTCAATGTTCCATTTACAGTCAGAGGAGCCTGGTCACGGCTGTCTGGAGACTTTACCTGGCATCGATCTTGTTCATGAAGTGTTTTTCATATACAGCCAACCATTAGGCTCACAGAAGAAGAAAAACTACAAAATATCGTGGGGAAGTGCCTTTTCATATTTCCGTAAGCCAACTTCAAGAGGCTAAGACGTAGAGGATAGAATAGCTGCATAGAGAACGCTTTGTTTGTAAGCCATAATAATGCGTTATTTTAATTACTTAGCAACATGGGATTATTTTTCTTTGGGCCACACAAAATGTATGGATGAGATTCAAAATCGTCTTAAAAGATTATACACTAGAAAAGTCAATATAAGACGCATAAATCTCAACAGCTTGTCTAGATGTCTGTAATCACCGGAGACATGCAGCTGCTCTGCTCTGCTCTCCTCTAAATCACATTTCTCATATAAAATAATGGAGAACAAAATTTCTGTAATTGCACTGGAGAGCCAACCAAACAGATTTTTGATGTCGCAATTTTTGTTTTCCACAGAGTGGATCACATTTATTAGTAGCATATGCTTTAGTGGTTCACAGAGGAACGTTGTTCTGTAACACAACAGTATGTGTGTGTGTGTGTGTGTGTGTGTGTGTGTGTGTGTGTGTGTGTGTGTGTGTGTGTGTGTGTGTGTGTTCCAAAGCTGCACATATAACACCAAACAGCAACAATGTGATACAGCAGTAAATGCAAATTATCTAGTCAATCACTTTTTATTGCTCAGGAAAACATTGTGTCATCCAGGCGTGAAATGAGAATGTCATGGACTCAATACATTTCTCCCTTCCCCGGTCTCACAGCTCTGTCCTCACTTAAACAGGAAGCAGGGATATCTTAAGAAAATAAGGTCACATGGTCATAACAAATGAAGAAGCCAGTTACTGTGTGACAGATTGGGATTTACATATGATAACTAAATATATTACGCAGCCTTTATTTATAAGTCTTATTATTTGGAGTTAACACAAACATGTTGCTTGGGCATCTGAGGCCAGACATCTTATTGACCTTGGCTCTTTGTGACAAGGTTGATTTGCTCTGCTTTCTTATCTGTGTTTTTGCAGGGATGGGAGCTTGAAACACTCTCGTAACTGCACCCGATTGGTAGAAAATCTCTGCATACTAACTGTAATCTTCACACATTTTCATGGTAACATGAAACCGCACATATTATTATTACATATGTAAAAGTGAACAGTCCCAGCGTGACACGAGACCAATAAAATCTCTCAAAAAATGTATGAAGCGGCTTGGAGTGCGAAGAGACAAAGGGGCAAGAAGGAACACTGTGGTCTTTTCTGTGCTGATGAACTCTTGCTCCTGTTCTCCTCTTGTGTTGACATGATTGCAGAGCCGAATGTCATGCTGGCTAGTGACGGATGACACCAACTACATACGACACAAGTAGAAGGGCTGTTATTGGTTCAATAGGTTCCTCGGATACGTCAATGTGTCCTGCAAGGAAGAGATGAATCAATCAATTTACCAGTCTAATCCCAATTGGTCAAATATAAGCAATTTGATTGATACTGAATAATAGCAGCTCTTCAGAATAACACCTCTGACATTTCTTGACATGAACATCCACAAATTAAGTGTTCTTAATTTGCTTCTTCTTACAGGGAATGAAACCTGACAGCTTCTACAAAGTTAAAGTCCCAGAGCTCAAAGAGATCATTGAGGGATGCATTCGTATGAACAAAGATGAAAGGTACTAGTGCCTCTTATACCGTTATTGTCTCTACCAAGCAAGCATGAAATCTGAAAACATGTGATGTATACACTTAACATGTAGCATGAAGAAAAATAGTACAGTGCAAAGACTAAGAGGGCTTAAGGTGCTGGGATTAAAGGCAACCTACTGATTTATTTATGTTTTACCTCAGGTACACCATCCAGGACCTCCTGGATCACACCTTCTTCCAGGAGAACAACGGCGTGCATGTGGAGCTGGCAGAGGAGGACGACATGGTGAAGTCAGGCCTGAAGCTGTGGCTGCGCATGGACGACACCAAGAAGCTCAACGGGAAGTACAAGGACAACAACGCCATCGAGTTCCTCTTTGAGCTCTACAAGGATGTGCCTGAGGAGGTGGCTCAGGAGATGGTAGGCAGATGCAGACACTCTAGTGAAGTTGCCCTTTAGCCCTGATGTTACAACTCTAGCTGTTAGTGGGGAATTTGCAAAATTGGCCCCGATCAGCATGTAGAGGGAACGTTACCCAACATCCACATGGACACTGTGTCCTGGTCACCACCTGTATGGTGTCTCTTTATAGTGGTTGTAATGAGTTTTTATGGAGGAAGGCTTACCCATACAGAGTGTCTCAACGCAGTCTTGGTCTTGACCCTGATCATCAAGCATTAAATTCCCTTTTCCAGAGGAATTTTCTCGATCCTACTTCCAGAGGATGCTCTTAAGGAAAATAAATGTGGCTGCATGACGTTGCATAATTTGGACACATTCGGATTGAAATCTTGTATTGTCTCTTGTGGGTAATTCATGTCCCCCTTCAACATGGATATTCCTAGTTGAATTATTTATTAATGGAGACATCTGCAGTTCACACACACAGCGAGTGTTTACTGTAGAGGTAAATACAGATATTCACCTAGATTCAGTGGCACTGAAAAATAAACAGGCTAATAATGTCACAGTGTCTGACAGTGTTGAAAGTTGAATTCCCCTTATAGCTAACTATCTATTTGGCACTTGACCCCAAACAGTAATGACGGGACCACTAATGCACCATGAGATCATCAGAGTACTTGTTTTATGATTCTTTTATTTTGATAGCAGAGAGACATTGACATGTGCTCAGCCCATAGACTCAAGTAGAGAGAACGCCTTGCAGAGTGTGTCAAGGCCGCCGTTCAACATTTAATCATCAGCAGTTTGAAATGTGAGAGCGTGGCTCAGGAAGCGGACGAGGTCATGTCTTTAATAATATAATGACTATCTGGCTTGTTACGAAACAGGTCCATATGTCCTCCAGACCCCCACCTCCGTAGAGGTCACTTTTAATGAAACTGCAAGCCACAATTCCTTACCTCTTTGTGATAGTTTTCAGCAAGATCAAATTTGGTATCAACAGGGGACATCTAGTCTGGGTGATCTGCTGTAATCTGAATACGTGTTGAGAGGCAGATTAGGACCGACTCCGAGTCCACTCTGTTGGACACTGTGCTCTGAGCGAGTGACGAGATGCTGCGCAAGACGCTAACCAGACATGCTCAGTGTTGATTTCCTAAAAAAGTAAATGCTGTTAGCGCAAAATTCTGTCACATCAAAGGATTGTTGATGTTACAGCATGCATGGTAAGGTCATTAAGTGCTGCGGACTTGTGTAAATGATCTACACATTGTGCTAGGACATCTTGCACCGTGACATACACATGTTATAGTGTTGTGCCCTGACTAACTGTGTTATGCAGGTCGTGCTGGGCTTCGTGTGTGAGGCTGACTTCAAGCTGGTGGCCAAGGCCATACGTGACAGGGTGACCACCATCAAGCGGCAGAGAGAAAAGGTGAGGCGGCAGGCAGAGGAGCAAAAGAAGAAGCAGGAACAGGAGGCCATAGAAGAAGAGCCGGAGCCTCAGCTGCCTTCACCAAAGGTCGCAGCGGAGAGCCCAGTCCCAGCCCAGACATCCCCAACCCCCATCCTGTCTCCAGTCAACAGCTCGGTGGACTCCGGCGTCAGCACCAACTTCCCCGCAGAACCAGAGGAGCCTGAAGCGGACCAGCACTTCCACATCCGCCACAACAGCTGCTCCTCCGCTAATTGTGAGCAACATCACATAAGGAACATCCCATATGCCATGGGGCTTGAAGCTGGGTACTCCAGTTTAAGAGCAAACACTAAAAGAATTGCCTCCAAAGTGCATGACAGGCGTCTTTTCAGAACACTACCAATTCACATGTTACACTCTTGAAGTCTTTGTGTGTGTGTGTCTGTATATATAAATATGTATATACTGTAGCTTACATCATGTTTGTGTTCTGGAAATGTGCATGTCAAAAAGGGTCATGCACCCTGGAGGCAAATATTTTTCACTGCATTAGGTGTGCAGTTCCACTAAACAGCAAGCCATTTTGGGAGGCCATGTGTGGAAGGCTTACAGTGAAATGTGAAACTATGGACAACTGAATTATTCAGTCCGTGTCGGTCTTACCTCATTAGATGTGTGAGTGTGTGTGTGCTGTACTGCAGTTGTTGAATGTTTATTGGCCATGATCAGAAAGGCGACCAAAACATTCTCAGTGTAGATCCCAATGAATCACTCTAATCTGGTCTCAATACATCCATCCTCTGATCACGCCATTGTGTCCCTAGAACACTGCTAATCCATACTGAAACCCTCTGTGTGTGTGTGTCAATCACGTTGTCAGATGTGTGTGTGTGTGTGTGTATGTGTGTGTGTGTGTGTCAATTCAGGGTTGTCAGATGTGCGTATGGTGCCGTATGTGTCAGTCAGGCTGCAGTCGGTCACATGCTAATGGCTTGTGTCCTTTGTTGTAACAGCTGACTGTGAGACGGACGGCTATCTGAGCTCCTCGGGGCTTCAGGACTCCCTGGAGGCCGGCAGCCTCAACGCTCCCCCGACCCCTCCCACCACACACACCGGCACCCCGCCTGCAACTGGCCTCCCCATCATGGCCCTCCGCTTCCCCTCGGTGAGTGGCCTCGATAAAGTAGCCCCCTGTCATCAGCATTACTCTGACCAACGCAGTCCTGGCATGTTATTTAAGCAATACATAGTTTAAATCACTTTTAGAAAACGCAAATGGTAGATAAATGTACTTTTAGTTAATAAAAAAAAAGATAATAATTAAATAGGAATATACTTCTAATTCCTGTATGATAGACTGAGGACTGCAACTGTGGAGGGCAACTGTTTCTTGCCCTCCACCCGAAGTCGGGCTCAAAAAGGAAAGGGAAAAAAAAGAATGAAAGTTTTTCCATCTTTACCTGTTTATCCCTCATTTCTATTCCTAGAGTATTGCAGTATCCAACAACACAGAACATGGCAACTCAGGGCCCCCCAGTGGCTTCAGCTCTCCTGTGGACAGGTAAACTCTTCAGGTCTCCTTTCTCTCCACACTCCTCTCTTCCCTCTGCTCTTGCTCTATCTGAGGAACAGTGGAGGCCAATAGTTCCTCCTTCATGAAGTTAGAACGCCTGAAAACCAATATGAATTCAGTAGAAACGTCTGTGTTCCCTTCCTATATAACTCCTCCTCCACATCTGTGCGGCTGCCTCAGTGTTTTTATTATAGTGAAGCAGAATCGACCCTTGCAGGTTTCTGTGCGACTAAGTATCAGATGTTGTGGAGGCTCTTTTTTTTCCACGATGGTGGTATGTGAGGCGGGAGGCTTTATTCTCTGCATGAGAGCCGACAATGGGTGGGCAGACAGGCAGACAGGCAGATGGGGGAGGGTGGTGGGGGGGGGGGAGTTTGGGACGGTGGGGGTAGCGTTGTCATCTAGGGGTCCATCTTCTGTAACAGCTTAGGTATGCACTACCTGAGATCCTATACATAGTGTGTGTATAAATCTGTAGTGCTTTATTCTAGACTTTGATCAAAAAGTATTTTTATCTGTTTGACTTTTACTGTTTTGTACCTCATTGTTCTTTCTGTCTTATTTATCTTATCTTATCTTTTTTTTTTCCTCGTTGTGAAGCACTTTGTAACCTTGTTTGAAAAGTGCTGTATATATAAAGATTATTATCATTATTATCATGATATTACAAGATTTACAAGTCAGTTTAGCTTTTTATTACCCGACACTGACTTTATCTTTACTGATGCAGTAAACCACCTATCTGGTGCTGGTCCAAATAGGTTGAGCATCATGTTTCATAACAGGTTAGGCATGCAGTATTGTGGATCCTGTACATATCGTATGCTTCAACCCGTAGTGCTCAATTCTTCCCCTACATTGCCGGTTAGCAGCACTGCATTTCAGAGCTGCATAGTACACACAACACAGAAACCTCATTTGCAGTAAAAACAAGAAGTAAACACAAACTGTGTGTCTTATTTTGTCAAATTTCCATGTACTCAACATTTAAAGGTGAAAACAAGCTTTGCTTTGGACTAAAGTTACCCAGAGGTAAAGATTTTAAATAGAGATGAGTGGACACTGCCAACCAGTAGGCCTGTAAATGTTTGCTGGCCTTAGTGGAGAGATGGGAGGTGGGAATCAGTGGCCACAGCGATCCAAAAAGACCCAGGAGACGCAATTAGCTGAACCAGAGTTTTTTTAGAAAATACACGGAATGTACTCCAGTTCTCTGAAACCTAAAACTTGATCATTGTATAAATAAAACTCATCACGTGGATATGTTGTTTGTTTCCTGACATGAGGGATTAACTTCTAAATTGCTGTAGGAGAAATGTCTGACATATTTAATAACACATAATTCATCTCTTTGCAGCTACGCCTCTGACGTGACTTCGGGGTTGAGCGACGGCTACGAGGGCCTATCAGAGAAGAGCGGAAAAACTGCCGCCAGGCGAACTGCTGGGAAGCTGTTCAGGAGGAGGGCCCGGTCAAGGCTGCGCATCACAGGGGTACAATAAATCAGTCATTTGGTATAATTACAATACATAAAATCAAAACAAATAAATCTGAATTGAATGATTCAATTAGTGGATACATTTTATTTTTAAGCTACACCCTGGTTGTGTAATCTTATCAGTAGTTATGGCGTTCCTTGCACAGCAACCACAGTACATTTCTCTCGTGATCAGGACACACTGTGGTCTCTTAAGGAGTGTCTGTAGACTGGTAGCAGAGATAAACAGACCATGCTTACCCACATGTGCATACAGAAGATAGTACAACACACACACACATACATATATATCCACATGTACACAGAGGGGATAGTACAACACGCTCATTCTCACACACATAGATAGACACCCAAATGTTCACATGCACACATATGTTTTCCTGCTCACACACACACACACACACACACACATTGCTCACTGTTTCTAGATGCTAAACAAACGTCCCTCCTCACCGTCGATCCTGTCTGTCTCTGCAGCTCTCTGATAAAGTCGACCGGGTGGTGGAGTGTCAGCTGCAGACCCACAATGACAAGATGGTTACCTTCAAGTTTGACCTGGATGGAGACAATCCTGAGGACATCGCTGCTGTCATGGTGAGTCAACGCTGCTTCCTTATTGGCCATGCGATGACGAACACGTGTTATATTCAGTGTGTCAATAAGAGAGGATCAGTACTTCGGTGATTTTTTTTTAATTGAGTTGTAAGATGTAAATGAGTGAAAATGACATGAAAAGTAAGTAATTAACTTTATATAACACTAGTAACAGTTGTTAGTTTTTACAGCCATTATCAATTTTTATGCCCATTGCCCATTATCAAATTCTTGTAGAGTTTGTACAGAAATAAACAAATGAAAGACGATATCGTTTTGTTGATACAGTAAGCTGATGTAGTCCCCCTGGTAGATTCCTCTATCTCGGTCGACTACGCACTTTTCCTCCTGCCTCCAGCTAGCAGCCTTTTGTTTGTCATGCCTAGCTCTTGCTGATATTGTATCTAACTCATTGGGATGTGAGTGCCACAGATAAGCAGCGCCGTCCCAAGTCTCATTTGGGTCGTAGGGGATACACGAGGCAGATGTGATGAGGCAGCGCGTTTCTACCACTGTGGGTGTACCGGCACTTTTTGTTCACTGAATGTTCTGTTTATACTGACTCTAAAATACAGTGGGCTTTTGTTTACTCAGTCTTGGCACAGTAGGGGCCCGAGACATCATAAGAGCCCCTGTGGTTATTAGTGCAGTACTTGAATGAGCTGAATTATACCATGCTGACAGGAGACAGTCACCACACCCAGCCCACAATTCACAGCAGCACTCAAAACCGCCTGGATATGCAAAACTCGAAACCTCCCCAAACAAACTGCTGCATTGTGGATATTACACAAGAGGGGCACAATTTGTGTATTACATCGACACAATAAACAATAGCTGAGGGTAGGTGGGTGGGTGTGTGTTTCGGGTGGGTGGATGGATGCATAGATAGACATACAAAGGGACAATAAGTATGTCTTAAAAGGTGTTTGTCTCATTTGTTTAAATTAAAAGTAAGTAGCTAACTTATTGCACTTTTACCGTAGCACTGATTTAGGAAGGAAATGCACTTACGGTTTCTGGTGACTAGTAGTTCTGCCTACTTATGTTGAAAGCACTTATTGTAACTTTCTTTGCATAAAAGCATCTGCTAAATGACTGTAATGTAATGTAATGTAATGTCTATGTCATATAGAAGTATATATTCATCTTTTGTCTTCAAGGTGCACAATGAGTTCATCCTGCCATCAGAGAAGGAGGGCTTCATCCACCGCATGGGTGACATCATCAAGCGGGCGGAGGCCCTGATGGCGAAAGAACAACCTGTCCATTCCAGCGGGCACGGACCTCCTCGGCCTCCCTTCCACAATGGGGTTAACTCATTGTCTTCCTCACAGGTCAGGAACAGTACCTCTGCGATTCAACAACCAACCACAACCAACCGCAGCTTGAAAACAAAGGAAGTAATACCCCTTTCACACCGGAGTAATTTGGTCTGAATGGGTCCAACATGGGAATGACCCGTATTCAATAACCCGTGTAAATCCCGGTATTTGTGTGTGAAGGGGGTATAACAGACTGTATTTTATTGTGCTGCCTGATCATCATAAATTACATTAAACATCATATGTCTAGCTGTGTCTATCTCGTGCAGACCGATAAATCTGGCCCAAATGGAAAGCACCCTTCAGTAGAGTGTTTGTAAGGAAGCGTAGACAGTTGAGGTAACCCTCTAATTAGGAACATGATGATTGTACACACCCCCTTTTTTATTATTATTTCCCACATCCATATCCATCTCTAAATCCTCCTCAGTCAGTTTTCCTAATGAACTTTCCAGTATTTCTGCCCATATTGAGTGGTGAAAATAAGGGGGATTTTCCATTTGGGACAATTTGTCTCATTAAACGTTGCTGAAAAAGATTAAGATCTGTGAAATATTGAACTACAAAATGAGGGAGACTCACAAAAATAATGAAGAGTTGGCTGCTATGCCACCCAGCACAAGAGATGACCTAATGCCCAATAAGATAAGCTCAGAATGGTTTGCTCAAGCGGACAGAAGAGTCTGTTCTGCCGGGACAAAGAACATGATCTCCTTGTACCTTCCAGTAAAAAAAGATCTAGGATGTTCATAAATAATGGAGCGAGCACTATACCCCCCCAACCCCCCTGCACACACCTACCCACCCACCATGGTTCCGACCCCCTGGATACACAATTATCCAGCCATGGACAAATCTCTCCTGGCTCCACTCCAAGACCTGATTGAGAACAGGCCATGGACCACGTCTCCTAAGACCATCGATGGCTGCTCTCTCCAGCTATTTGTGTCCACCCAAAAAAACAGAGCAGGCTAGTTAAGTCAGGAAGAATGCAACCCACAAGCCCCTAGACCCATCTAGCTATCTCTATCCTGGCTGTGGTGCCTCTGAGGGAAGGCACTATTCTGAGAGGGGCTTGTGAAGAGATATTGTTTATAAATGGAACTGAATGGACTCCCTGGAAAGCCATGCTTGTGTAGCTGTTGCTCGTTTCTTCAGCCCACCTCTTGAACGCAAAATTGAGAGAAAAAAGCCACAGCTTCTTTGACTCCCTGGGGTTGCTACAGATTGAGCAAGATTAAAATAGCCTGTTATCCAGATTGTGGTGCTTAAATGACTTGCTGTAAAATTAACTAGGGTGAATCCATAAAGAGGCATTAATGGTTATCTTAATTAGGCCATAAAGCGGTGTTTATTATGGAAACATTTCTTGCCAAATGAACAGTAACTTCTTGCCAGCCTCATCACAAGTGATGGAATGAAGATGGTTTATTGTCTATTGGCAGTGAAATCTGTTTGTTTTTTGCATAGATAGAAACACACATACTGTACTCGTAGACCTCAGTGCGGTGCAGCGTTCATGTTTTAGTGCCTTGCTTAAGGACACTTCAGCAGCAACAGGCATGATAGATGTAGCACCAGTTACTCTCTAGTCCAACTTCAACCCACCAACATGGCTACTGGGAATCAAACCAGCAAAGCAGTTTTTTGATCTGAAGCTAAAACATTTCAGAATTTGTGACAATCACTGTTGAATTGAAAGAGATCCCCTTTGTTCTAGTCTCTTCTGCCTGTGTCCTCCGCTATTATATACAATAGGGAAAATCCTTAAACTATCCACAATTAAGCATTTTCCTCATGCACAATTTTTGTCGATAATGGATACAACTCAAGGACAATTATGTTATGTATTTGTATTGGATTGATACTGACGTTTATCAAATGTACTCTCTTACAGCCTAATCTGCACAGCCACAGCCTGGCTCGAACACACTCGTCTTCTTCACTGCCAGGTAAGACACACGTCTGATAAGATAAGATGAACTTTATACATCCCTGAGGGAAAACTGGGTAATTGGATGCTCTAGAAGATTTCCTAAATATGATGTGAAACTTAAAATGGGGGGATAAAGTGAGGTGGCTATGAAGCTAACTCTATGAAGACGCTACTGTCTTCCTTATAGCATGTTAGATGAGCATGCACGTCTCTGTTGCACGTTTTGTCTGTCATTATTTCTGTGCGTGGTCCTCTGCTGAGACTGTTTGTCTGTATGTGTGTTTGTGTGTGTGTGTGTGTGTGTGTGTGTGTGTGGTCATGCATGTGTGCATCTTGTCTTAGACTTCAGTGTGGCTAGCCCGAGTGTAGGGGTGTGTGGCTCTCCCCCGGCACCCACTGGAGACTTCTTCAATGCAGACATTACTTCACCTGGGCGACCTCTTTTACGCTCACAGTCTTTCCACAACGCCCCAGGTAAATAGCCCTCAGCCCCTCCTTCTGGTCCTATGTGAAGAGACCCAGCATTGTTTACTGTTTCACCACACCGAAAATTGTTACAGCACTTTGGCAAAGAATAACTCAGAGCTCGGCCCAGCTACCTCATAAAAACCTCAACCCCTCCTCCTCGGGGTCCTTTCTCGGTATTGTTTGAGCATTTGCATGGCGCCAACCACCTTCCCCACACCTCAAAGCCGGGGTCTATGTCAGCCTTGCAGAAGGGCCTCTTGGGTAATTACCTCACCTGAAGGGCGCTTTCTGGCTTTTAGAGAGACGTGAATGCTGTCCCTGTGAAGCATGAGCTTTTCTCCAGTGCCGCGATACTCTGCAACATCTGTTTGCCAGCACAAACTCCTACAGAATTTCCAAGAAAGCCTCCTCCCCCCACCAAACTCTCTCTCTCTCTCCCCCATAGGAGGGGCATTAGAAGTAATTTAAAAAACACACCTCCCCCAGCGTCAGCCTGAGAGGCCATCTGAACATCGCCGTTCCCCGTTGTCTGTGGGACGTACGTCGCTTTCGCAATGCCTCTTGGCCACCCGCCGCCTTTATAGAGTGTTGCCTAACATATGTTTCCATCGGCATTGGAAATGGAAGGGGCTCGTTTACCTCATCAACAGGAGGCGTGGCTTATAACTGTAGAGCCATTGTTGAAGTAAATGTCAAATCAATGGATGTGGCTAGTATATTGGCATCCTGACTATTCCCCAAGGAGTGATCTAGAAATCCCGCCTGTTCTACACCCACAATCAGACCCAAAGAGTTGTGTACACACACACACATGTATTCCATTTAATCTCCCCTAAAATGTTGTGCGTAAAAGCCTCCCTCGCTCCATTGATGCCGAAATCCCTCACAGCCATGCATGCCCTATGTGCAACCGCTCTGGCTTACAACAGCAATTATAGACTGATACTGTGTTAAACAAAACATCTCTGTTCACCATGGAAACCCTTTTTTTTTTTTTTTTTTTTAAACACGGGAGGGATTTTTGCTCCAAATGACTTAAGCCTTGGCAGGGGACAAAAGGAAGAACTAGACTGACCAAAAACCTGAGGCGAGAGGAAGAAACAGTGATATAACTTGTCTCTCTAGGTCAACTCTGTCCAAGTTTCCATTGTAACTGTGCAGGGGTGTTCCACCTAAAATTACCCTTCCTAGGTGTTCTGACGTACCAGTTAAAATGGGGACATTCAGAAACTTTTTTTTTTTCTGACACAAGATTTATTTGTGAAAACGGTTTCTACACTAGGTGATTGTCGGCTACAAACTACATGTTAAAACATTGTTGATCTTCTTTTTGTGTTCCAGGGTCTCCCCTCCATTATCAACAACACCACCACCA
Organism: Hoplostethus mediterraneus; assembly: GCA_034670385.1. Lineage (NCBI taxonomy): Eukaryota > Metazoa > Chordata > Actinopteri > Trachichthyiformes > Trachichthyidae > Hoplostethus > Hoplostethus mediterraneus. The sequence continues at coordinate 3,962,199 of JAXDDW010000011.1, read as the reverse complement.
CCACCACCCCCCCTCTCTCCTGCCCCACCACCAGCACTACCACCTACCCTACATGGGCCACACACACTTCCCATTCCCATACCCAGCCTCCCCAGGCTCCCCCAAGCCAGCAGGGATCCATCCTCCCCTCACACGTGTAGCCAGTAACCCGAACTTCCCTTCTGTCCCTTCCCCAGCCCCAGGGTCCCCCATCCCCATGACCGAGACCCCAAGCCCAGGCAGCAACGAGGGCCTCTCCCCACCTGCACATCAGCACCACAATATGTGGCCTCCTCACACCCAGCCCCTCTTTTCCCTGGCCAATGTCATCTCCATGGCCATGAGCATGGCCCAGTCCTTCATCCCTGCCACAAGCCTTTCCAACCAGGGAATGCCCTCCCTGCAAGGCTTCCACCCCCAGCTAACCCCTCACATGGCCCCTCAGTCAGGTTATCCCTCTGTCTACCCACCACATTACCAGACCGCACCAATGGAGGTCCCTTACCCCACAGGGGGTATCCCAGGACAGCACAGTGTCTACCAAAGCCCTGACAATATGCCTCAGATGGATGGATCCGGGTATCCTCAGAGTGGACATCTTAGTTGGTCGCATCCCATGTCACCCCCTTTGATGCCTTCCACCCCTCCACGGGTTCCTCAGGAGCCTCCGCAACAGGATGGCTCCTCCACCCCTTGCAGCCTGACCCAGGAGGACGATCTCCGCAACTACACAATCCCTTACCCGGCTCAGGCTCTGGCCCAGGCCGAACCCAAGTCTGAAGGCTCCATTTCAAACTCCTCTTCTGATCTTTCTCCATCACCCCCAGAGAGCCCAGAGAGTACGGTGAGTTACTTCAGTTTATGTTAGACGAGACTCCTCAAAAACTGCACTTAATGCTTAATGCTAAATACCTCATAGAAAGCGAAAAAGCTAAAAGCACATGCACATCTAAGAACGTCTACTCAAGTCTTTTATCAAAGACCTGCTGTTAACATAGCACAATGTATGTCAAAAAATAATGTGTTTTCTCCTCCTGCTTCCTGTCCAGTTATCATCCTTCAGCACTCAGTTACGTCCTACAGTACCTGAGATGAACGCCAGTGGTCCTAAACCAAAAGCTTCTCCCACTGACTCTGGTGAGATGTTTTTTTTGTACGTTCTCACGTTCCTCACACTGTTTCCATTCCGTTTCTGGATCATAAACACCTAGAATGATGTATGTTATTAGCCGGCGGCTGAGCGTGCTGGAAAATGACATATGATGTTTTTGTTAGCATCCCAAACAAGTTGTTTCTCTCATGCACGTCAGTTTTACTATGTACCGGGTCTGATGTCTCTGTTATGGCCAATTTGCCGTCTCAGTTGTTTTCAGTGCTCTCCCTCTCCGTTGTATCCTTGGTATTTAGTGACATTATCACCTACTAGTGGTGCCTCAGGAGCAATTGCGTAACCACAAGTCTGGATGTAATACTCCATTGAATAAGGACACAAACATAGGTGTGATTGCTGCCCTACCCACTGGTACTGACCAATCAGGACGCTGCTGCGCTTGTTATAAGCCTCTCCCCCCGTATCCACACCTGTCAGTATTTATACATGCGTCAGAAGCCCACACTCAACAGAGTTCCCTCTGTTTCAGCGGGCGCCGGGATAAACTGGTCCAGAGCCAGCTGCTCCCAGAGTCTACTGTGATAGGGACACTTAGTGGGCAGACTGAAGCACTGCACGGTTAAAAGCTCTCAAATTTGCACTGCAAATAAAAAACATCTACAACTTTGAGCGCCACTTGATTGTTTGTGACCATTCCATTACTATTATGAGTTATTATTGTCATTTCAGGAAAAAGGAAATCCCTCAAGTCTGTTGTCAATGAACACATCACAGTCAGGAATGATTGGGGCTCTGTTCTACTAATCAGATTAGAGAACAGTTGCTACTGTCCAGCTAATGATTGATCTCTCACTTCAGTGGCATCACACTCATATAAATTGCCCGTCTACATGTTAGAACTCACCATTTCCAAGTTGCTGCTGGTAGCAGGGCTCTTAAGGTTTCAGGAGAGACTCACTAGCGTTGATATTAACTAATATGGCAGGTCTCTTTTTATATATTATTATATTTTATATTTTTAGATTATATATTTTATAATTGCAATAAGATACTTAATCAGAGGATGTACATACATTTTATTTAAGAGGCTAATTAAAGTAGCTGAAGTCGATCCCTCTGTAGTCACAATGGACGAAACTACTACATAATAGCATTTATATTGATTAGCGTCTGTTTCTCTACCCTACAGAAGTCCAGTCTGTGACTGTTGGGCGCTTCCAGGTGACGCCCAGCGTGGAGATCCATGTGCCCGCCGTGCCAGGAGGTGTTGCCCCCGCCGGGCCCCAGTCAGCAGGCAGCAGCAGCATCTCCTCAGAGAGCTGCACAGAGGAACAGGGGGAGTCTGGGAGCAGCCTGGGCACCTCCCTCACCATGTCCCCCCCTAACCCCCATCCCCACAAAGGTTCGACAGGGGTCCTCCAGGACCTGGACAATCAGGCAGGCTGGGCTGGGAACCAGGAGCAGCAGCAGCAGCAGGACAGAGAAGAGGAGGGGGAGGAAGAAGAGGCTGAGGAGCGACAGAGAATAAGGAGGAGGAGTCGGAGGAGGACGTGTAGCCTCAGCCTGATGGGAACGTCTGCAGACAGCGGACTCTCAGTGACAGCTGCTGAGATGGAGGGGAGGCTATGGGATGGAGGGGCAGGCAGCCCACAGCACAGCAATGCCCTGCACCATTTATGGACGATGACTTACAGCCGCAACACCCCCTACCTGAGCAGCGATGACTCAGACAGTGATGATGACATGCTGGAAGAGCTTCATGAACTCAGAGAGAGGTAAGTGACACCAATGAACATGCCCAACACAGTTCAGCACTAAATAAGTACATATTAAGAACAAATATAGGACAAGCTGAAAATAGGAAAAAGTGATTTCATCATGATTTTGAAATAGTCCTTCAGATGAGGTTGAATATATTGAAGAAGAGTCATAGAAAGTTATGAACTTTGTTCAACCTTTCAAAGCAATTCTAAACCTTTCTCCCTTTACATATCTTACTTTTTGTTTCCTATCAGACACCTGGCAGAGGTGCAGACCCTGCAAGCTGCCCAAAAGAGAGAGATTGAGGAGCTTTATGAAAAGATGGGGAAAGTTCCCCCTCCGGGCATCGTCTCTCCTGCTGCCATGCTGTCCAGTCGACAGCGGCGCCTCTCAAAGGGCAGCGGTTTCCCCTCTTCCCGCAGGAACAGTCTTCAGCGCTTGGACATGCTACCTCTCCAAGGTACAGAACATCCACCTTCCTTTCTGAATTTGGATTTTAGTTAGTTATACCGCTCTAATTAATGTGACAACATTCTGTGTGCATGTGTATTGTAACCACGCCGTCACTTTCTTTGTTACTCCACATTTTTATATTGTGATATTTATTGTGTGCCGTTACTGTGTTTGTTTTCCTAGGCATCATTAGGAGAAACTCCCTTGGAGGCAGCAGCAGCAGCTCCCAGGATAAACCTAGCAAAGGGGTCACCTTTGCCACTGACATTAGTAGAATGGTGAGTGTACTTCTCATGCATTAACATCAACTAATACACCATTAGAAAACTTCATATCACCATTATTGTCCTTGTTAAACACAATGTATTTTCTTTTCTTTTCCCCCCCTCACCTCACCAGTAAGAATCTTCAGCCAAACAAGCTGTACATCTGGACTACCTCATCTGAAGTGTGACTGCAGCGGTCAAACCCATCCTGTAGGAGGAACACTTTAACCCTTTCACTGGCCCCCCTAGCTTCCCTCTGCCAGTGGTCCCAAGGTTCTGCCAGTGGTCATTTACCTCAAAACATATTCACTGTCATCCATAAGGCTGGATTTACACAGGAACTTTAACATCTGATTTACAACCCTATGTCACTCACATCTGGTGATTTCATTGTAGGTTAAGCATAGAATGACTACCAAAATGTATCAGTTCTTTTTGCTCTCATGTAAAGAAAGTCACAGATGGCTGTCAAACCCAACGGTTCACAATGAAACAACCTCCAGGACGCCACCTGAACAGTACTTTGCAAAATGTCACAATACAGTTCGGTGTAAATGTTTTCTCTGAGCAAGCTTTTCGCATAAGGCGGTCAAGGGATGGTATGTACAAAGTGCTGTACAGTTGTGGCCTTTCGGGCTACAGAACCAGATACTATGACTTTGATCAAGAATGACACAAATTGTTTTCTTGCTTCTCTGACTCACTGCCATTATCTATCTGAGCACAGTAATGTGAACCACAAGGCTCTGACTTTTTCTGACAGTTGTCATATACACATGGCAATATTTCAGATTATCTCACAATTTATTTGCTGTAGTTTAATGTCTCAGCACCTGCTGACTGCACAGTGAATATACTCTTACTAGTATAGCTATCATTACTTCCTTCCAGAGGCTGACAAGAGCAGTCTAGATGCATCGTTGTACAGTTTAATAGAACATTGTTTATCCATATGTATTTTGAAAACATTATGTCCTAGTACATAAAGTTCTTTAGTCATTGGACACTTCACCTGACAGATTGACCTACATTTCTGAGGTTCAGATGAGAGAGGTTTGACTGTAGATATGACATTTTCAGAAAGGTAGCCAATAGGATTTCTAGGGGCGATATTTCTATAAATCTGTAGGACAGCACAACCGTACCATGAGAAAATATCCATTAACACATCCAAAGACATGAACAATGTTTGAGTTATAGTCGTTTGCTCACTACTCAATTGACAAGTAGCTTCCTCTAGCAGACTGCCTTTTGGCTTTTTCAAAATATTGAATTGGAAGAGATTTAGTAAAATGATGCAAAAAGTTTTAGTGAAGGGAGCTTTGCACATCAATCTTCAAATACAATCTTATAAAACAAACAAATCACATCGCTTTTTTAAAGAGGATCATAAATGATTGATTGGTCATAACTAAATCCACCTAGGTTTTAGACTACTGGTTATCCCCTCCACTGTAAATGTGTATATATTAGAATGCATTTATAGATTTTGTTTACAGGTTATGAGTAAACAAAAAATATTTTGGCAACCTTAATTCTTGCTCAAGCAAAATCAAATATGTGTTGCCTGTTGCATAGATCAAGCACCTTCTGCACTTTAGTAAATTCTACTTTAGTCCTGAATCATTTACACAGATGTGTTTGTGGATAAAACTGTGTTCATGTGTTCACGTGAGGAAGACCTGGGATGTTTCCTGTAAGGTTCTTCTGTTCTTTTTCATAAGGGAGCTAGAGTATTCTTCAATTTATGTTTCACCACCATGTTTCTTCTTGAATGAAATGTATATTTGTATTTACACTAATGATCTCCCCTCCCAAGAGTTTAAATTAACAGGTATGTTGTTGGATATAGAAATTAGTCCAAGCTGTGAACCCATAGCAGTTGCCTTATACAGGAGTCACTACACACACTGAATTTTTCTGGCAGATAAACTCAATACATAATATATTCAAACAAAACAAATTACAGCTCTAAATTTTGAATGTAAATATATAATTGTATTGCTTTCTAAAGCTGCTGTCCTGCCATGCTGAATCTGTGCCTTTCCCTTGCAATGTCTTATTTTATATTTTTACTCTGAAGATTTGATGGCTAGATCAGGCTCCATAAATAATATTTTGACAAATTAATAAATGCAATTGTAATTACACTGCTTTTTTTTAAATTGTCTTTACTGTCTCACCCAGTGTCTAATTCTTGCAAAAATGCATTTCATATAACCTACATTGGGATATCATTTATTATGTTATGTAAAAAAAACAATACATCAACATTTCTTTTTTAACAGATTATTACTTTATCAACATAAATAGTTTGAATAGTGTCACTGGCATTGCCTGGTGTTCAAGGCCCCTGTAGATTTAATAATACTATATTTCCTCATATGCACATCCGATGATCAGGGTGCACTAGTCTGGGAACTGTTATGATTATTAATGCTACAGTCTGGGGCAGTGTGCACTTTAAAAGGTCACGTTGATGCCAGTGGATCAGTCCTTTCTCTTTACAGGTGAGTGTAATCATAATCAAGACACCATTAGTTTTAAGTCACCAACAAAACCACAAGATTACCCTTTACAATCAAGACAAAGTCCAACGCTGCCTCAACAAGCAACAAAGTGGCCAGCCATGGGATGTGAAGTAGTGGCAGCCATGTCCACATAAGTCCCTTCTCAGTGTCAAGTGTAGGACATTTCAGGGGCTACACAGTCCAGCAGGGTACATCCACCTCAGTTGGCACCTGTCTTTGGTCCCCGCATCCTTGCATGCTTGGCCTCCTCATCTAGCTCATCCATGATTCGCTCCTGGGAGACTGAGTAAAATGTGTAGCCATCTAGGGGAGCAAACAGTCAAGGCAAACATATCGAAGCAAGACACATCAAAAAGCAATAATGGATGCAGCATCAGACCAGGAAGTGTATCCTTCATGGGGATCCTGACCGTGGACTTCAACCCGCCTTTCTAACTTCATAGTAGTTTATAGTGTAAAGAGGGTTATTGCTCATTATCAATTATGGGTTTTAGTTTAAAAGATCCGTCAAATTTAAACCTCGTTTTCGCTATATGCTAGATAGTTACAGCATGCTAGCATTCAATGGACGGGGATCTCCTCTCAACCCAAGACACGTTTTAACTGCACGACATTCAAATGTTATTGCCAGCACAGTATAGAAAATGCAAACCAACGTTAGACTTAACAGACTTGTGCTATCAAGCCTTTTGAACTAACTGGCTAACATTAGCCAGCTATGCTACCGTGACATCGTTCACCTTGTGTGTGTTGACGTGAGTGTGCTTGCCAAGGATACAAATTCCCAGTACAATTGCTCCAATCGCGAGTCCCGTCACAACATTCCGTGTCCTCAGTTTCTGCGTTTTCTTCTTCCATTGCTCAAGCTCAACTTGTCTGATAAAATGCATCTGTTCATTAGAAAGACCCTCTTTCATTGGGTCTATTCTCGTTGCAAACGGTGAACCAGCCTCCTTCGGCGACTTGTCAGCCATTTCTGTGTAAGTGAAGCATGCAAGGTTGTTCCACAGCAGTTTCCAACAGATAAGCTGTACAGCTGTATTACAAACGATCTACAGAATTGGAAATGGCAAATAATGCGTCGAATAGGCTATCAGTATGTTGTTAGATCTAGTATGCATTGAACTCAGCGAGCGCAACCAACCACAGAGCGTTGTGTGAATGAAACAAAAAGGTGCAACACCCTAATGAGTCCCTACGGTGACTTTGGTTCCTACTAAGTGTCGGTTAAAAACAACCTAGAATCGAAACTGTTACAATATCGCCATCTTCAGGAAAGTTATTGTCTAGTTTAGCTAGTTTGACAATTCAAAAGTTTGGAAGTTTTATTTTATACCAAGTCTTGACAGACAGCAAACAAAGACGTTTTAATTTTGGTTAACATATTCGATTGTATTTTAACCTATCCTAGCTTTTTGCTAATAGAATACTAGCCAGTGGACATGGCGAAGAGATTTCTATGTTCTCCATTACAAAGCAAAAGTGTCAAGTATGGGGAAGCCTCCTTTGCACTACTATCAGACTTTCTTATTAATCTCAACAAAAGCAACAAAGACAAACTCGGCAGTTTATCAAAATTTACTGGGGATTTCAAAGATAAAAGACTGATAGGTAAGTATGTTACAATTTGCTTGCAGCTAGCTTGACCGTTGGTGCATTATGTTGACAGCTGATTCTAATTTTTAATTTGTCAAGAACATTTTAATTGATCCAGCTGGACAAACGTAGAGAGAGATAAACTAACCTCTAAAACAGTAAAGTGTCAACGGAATAGATTAATGAAAATGTGGATTTTGGATAATTACCTGCCTGATTTTGTCATATTTACCTGCCATCTTATTTCTTTGGGTTGGAATGTGTTATTTTCTTGATGTTGATATTATGTTGTTTTTGTTACCTTGCTTTAAGAAACAGATCTCTGACCAATGTTTGCTGGGCCTCATATAATCTAAATTTAAATTAATACAATTTATAGCCACATGATTTCAGGATTTTCCTGTAATTTTAAATTGGGGGTATTGGTAAATAGCTGGCCCATCTAGACCTATGTGTTAATTATCACCTAAAGGAAGAGTTGTACCCTCTGCATATGACACAAAATATTTTATAGCTTTCCTCTGCATGTGAAGTCTAAATGTGTTCAGTTATGGTCCCTGCTCAGAGGGCCCTGAATGGGTATGAATGACCAGTAATATTTATTACCTGTTCTTTGAGATTTTGCATCCACATGTGAAACTCTCCCCATTGGTGACATTTACACCTAAGCCTCTATAAAGGTCAGGGTAAACCCTGGTCGTTATAGCTAGTTATTTCTGTTATGTGAAATCCATTGACCAGTATGACATCTCTCCCTGTATCAATTTACATAAGATGGCATAAACATGATAAATGTGCTGTTGTATGTTGTGTTGATGATATAATACATTCATATCTAGTTAAAATGTATATTTACTACAAAAAACACCTTTATAGCCATTTGTTTACAATGCATGCCTGTTTTTTCAGTTTCATTTATTGAAAAGCTCTGATCATGGCCTGGGACTGCTGTCAGTTTTGTTTCTTAAACTATTTAGCCTGAGATACAAATATATCATCTTGCCTCTCTAAGTAATGCCTGGACATGTTGTGCTCATACTGCCACACTGAAAAGGAGTTTCTTGTTTTGTGCTCTGCTCTGGCTGACTCCCTTTAACCCTTTCTGTGTTCCTCAGAATACATCTTCCTGATAACTGAAGAGTTGAGACTTGATCCACTCGTTGGATACCATGCCATTGAATTACTTGAAAGGTAAGTGGAGCAACACAATAGCCTCGCCATTGTTAAACTCTATTCGATGTAATGGTTTTGTAAAGCAATTTTCTCCCCCAGGTTCATGATCAAGCATCTTGAAGATTTGCTAACCACACCCACACTGCAAGGTGCTGCTGCTGAACAACCAAGAAAGTATGAGGATCTTGTTTTTGAAAAGCTGAGCAAGAAATTACCCCGTATCATCTTCTCCTGTGTACAACTTGCAAGCAAGCTCTCTTTGCACAGTAGTGTAAGTTTTGAAATACCTACAATTCACTACCTTTCAAGACCCTGTGCTTCAAAATAAGTTAATCTTTATGAAATGTTTCACTTTTTTTGTAAGATTATCGACAACAATACTGCTGTGCACTTTCTTCATTCAATGGGCGACAGTGTTTCCAAGCAGACTCTCCTGGAGTCAGAGCTGATGGTCTTGAAAGGGCTTGAATTCAGACTAAATGCCCCCAATCCTCTGACATATGTAGAAATACTTCTGGAGGTGCTTGGTAAGTCATCATATGCAAACACAGAGCAACCTACTGTATGTCAAGAAGTAGGATGTAAACACATTGAGCAAATATGTCTGTTTGAGAGTGTGCACTGTGTAGTGTGATGATAATCCAGTCATACCCATCAAACTAGACTGACTTTGAAAATGGTGACTTAAATTTTGTAGGACACAATGAGTCATCCATCCCTGTGGAACGCCTACATCACCTGTGCCACCATGTTCTCCAGTTCACTTACCTACAGAGGACTGCCATCTACGACTCCTTGTTAATGGCCACCACTCAGTGTCTCAGCCCATCCAGGGAACAGAGGTAATTCTAAAAGCCTGCATTTTCTGATGTTGGGGGGTAGAGGGCTATCCTGCTGGTTGAGTGGACTAGCTGGGTGACTGCAAAAGAAAGTTCCCTGGGCCGAGAACGTTTCAAATATTGTCTTGTGCAGTCATTTTTATCATGGCTAACCCTCCTGAGATGCATGATCATGATAATGCAATTGGTCAAATAATTAGCCTGCCCTATGTAAAAACCAGAGAGAAGTTTGTAACAGTGACTGAAGACTGCATGCTTCTTGGTGTTGGTGTCATTGCTGTGGCCACATACATCCTCATCCTCAGCAAATGGGAACAGGTGAAACACTCAGAACATTTCTTAGTGTTCACATTGTATTTGCATTACTTTCACATTAGCATTAATTCATAGGCTTTTTTTCTGTGTTTGTTCAGCATTGCAGACATACTATTTCATTGTATTAAAACTTAAAAATCTCTAAAGTTATAGTGTATATAGATACTCCAGTACAGGCTATATTGTTTGTGGTAATGTAGGCTTACTCTTTCATTTCATGTATCACAGGTGGTGGAAGAGCTGAGTCAGATCACAGGAATCTCACAGAGGAGCATCAGCGATTTCACTCATGTGACATTGATGTATATTACCAGGACCAGTTCTCCTGTGACATCAACCTGAGCCATGACAACATTCATCCATTGAATGTCTCTATTCTGAAGTTTTCCAGTTTAGTCAGGCACAGAACATATATGCAGCTAACAGAGAGGATTGGCATAACAAAGAGAAACATCAGTGCAATCTAAAGTAAAGAAATGGCTCCAAAAGAATAAACCACTCTCGTTACTTGAGTTCTTAAAATAACAGTTTGAAGTGATTATTATTATTATAATATTTTTTTATTATTTTAGCTTAATTTATAGGGCCTTCTGTAAGCAAATATTTATTTTACATTCGTAAAAATACATGTTGACCTGTATTACTAAAGATCATTTTCTAAATCTCTCACAGATATAACTTAACAATATATATGAAACATTGCAAAATATAATAAACAATAGCTTAATTTAAATAGATATATAAGTGATTTTACTGCCTTTACCTTCTTCTGTCTGGTTTATTTATCCACGCGTAAGATGGCTCAGTTTAATTAGATGCATTGCATCGTGGTGTATTGTATTGTTATAAACATTTAATGAATAAATTACAATGCATTAATGATGAGTTTCACGTCAGTCAAAAGTTAATAACAAGGAGTATGGCTGAGGATTAAGTGTCAGATGTCCCTGGTGTGGGGTTGCTGCTCTGTCCTGCTCTGCTGGCTCTCATCGTGTGTCCAAATCTGAGGAGAGAATGAACAGTCCCACTTGGTACCACAAAAAGAGCACATTTCCAAAATTCTATAATGTGCTAATTTTGAGTGAATAGGTCATTTGGGGGGGGGGGGGGGGGGGGGGGGGTACTATTTGAGTAGGATATTCTCTAACGGAAGTTCTCAAAGACAGTCTGACCCCCAATGCTGCCTTTGATCTATGTGGGTCATTTCTATCATAGTTCTGGAGAAATTACTTTCACATTTCAAAATAGCCAATATAAGTTCTGGCTATTAAATATATATCCATTCTTGAAGTAGTAATTACTTAATGACCAACTAAAAAATGCTTTTCATTCTGCACTCACTGGAAGGTACACTTCTACACTACACTTATACATTATAGTTCAGCTATACATTTTGGTTTTGCCATTGTAAGATCCATTGTAAGTCTGTCTCTTTATAGTTTGTCATCTACTCCTTGCACAGTGCTAGTACTGCCTAGAAAACTATTTAAGAATATTTTTGTTTGTGTACTCTCCAGGGGGTGTCCATTACATTGTGCAGTATGTGCAATAATATGTTGAATGAAAGAGTAAAGGCTTCATGAGCAGACAGTCGCTTACCCTGGAGACTGTCAGTGGGAAAGTGTCGCCTGCAGCAGATCTGAGAACCTCTGCTGAAGCAGCCACAGCATGTATAGATCTGTACTGATACCGGCCGCCTGGGGAAAAAAGAGCAAGACAAAGTGCCATAGCCATAATACGTGAAGCAAAATTACCTGGCTTAGTAATTTAGGCTTAGTGACTAATGCAAAAGATGATGTTTCCCATAATGGTGGTGTTGTACCACCATTTCTCTATATCCATACATGACTACTGATCTACATTCTCCATTGGGTAATTCATTACATTACATTACAGGCATTTAGCAGGCACTTTTATCCAAAGCAACTTACGATAGGTGCATTCAACATAGGTAAGCAAGAGAACTACCAAATCGTAAGTGCATTTCCTTCCTAAACAAGCATCTAAGAGCAGAACCAGTGCTAAGGTGAAAGTGCAATAAGTTAGCTACCTAATTTTTATTTAAACAAATAAGATACATCAAATACATTGTCTCAATTTACCTCTTGTTGTGGGCCATGCATTCGGTAATAATCATCCAAATCAAAGTCATCCAGGTCCAGTGTTAGACTCCCTTTACACAGCTCACATGTTTTTACAGCAGACAGCTCTGACCCTGAAAAGATGTATGTGTATGTATATATTACCTATGAACACCTTAAATAATAATCATGAAGGGTTTTATTATATTGATCTACTAACCTGAAAGGATCTTTGTCTGGATCCATTTCTTTAGGCAATCATGGTGAATGAACTGCAGACTGCCAGAACACTGACAGGGTGTTAGCAGTGGGTTGGTTAGGGAACTAGCAGCACTCTGGCAGATCCGACACTGGTCCCCGTCCTCCTCATCAGATGACTCTTCTAACAACCTACAGGTAGGAGAAGATAGAATTCAAATTCTACATTGTATCATTATATGATGCAAGCCTAGCACATAACTGAATTACTTTCATCTTTTAAACCACTTTTTTTAAACCTACTGTTATAGACTTGTGTTTATGTGTGTTTATTTCTTCTCTCAAATTGTCATACTGTGTTCTTACCTTTTATCTTGTGATGCCTTGTTTTTATTTGTACCTTATCTTCTTATGTATTTTTTAATCTATTCATCCATACTCACCTTTCTTTGAGTCTGCGTATAGTCTCTGGGTTGCTGTCTGTTACTGTCTGGTCCTCTTGGGCAGCAGTAGCCCCTCCCTCTTCTGCTTGATGCTCTTGAATGCGCACTAGCTCCTCATTTATGTCATGAAGCGTCATCAGTGCCAAGGTCAGATGATCCATCTGCCCAGAGATTCTGGGACCTGAGGCCTCACCATGAGATAGTAATGTGTCATTGGTGATATTGTTACGGGTTTCCTCCTGAACAACCTCTGTTTCCTGCTGCCTGTTGACCAGAATGGACTGCCTCCTAGAGAAGATAGTCCTGAGTGGGGTGGCTAACCTTGTCTGTGATGTTAGCCAGCTAGTTTGAGGCCTCCTGGCTAGCCGAGGGAGATGTTGATGAGGGGAAGTCACAAAGCCCCTATTGACTCTGTCAGTGACAGGGGGCAGTGGTGGAACATGAGCTCGCCTTGTTTGCACTAGTGGAGGCATGCGACTGTATCCTTCACAAGTAACAAAAGTGCTATTTGATATTTCTGATGTACTTAACTGTGAACTCAAAGACTGCAGGCTATACAGGCTACAAGAAGTGTGAGAAGGGCTGGTGATGACTGAGCTTGACTGAGAGCCTGTCCACTGAACAGGGATGTAATAGCTCTCACTATCAGTGTCCTGCCAGGAGGCTAGTAAGTCATCATCCGCCTCCTCTCCTTCAGATTCACTGGACAGCACATCAAGTCTTGGAAGACGACTGCTGAGTGGGACAATGGAGGAGTCGCTTAGTGAGCTCTCCAGAGTCCCAGCACTGGAGAGACACACAGAGTCCATGGACTCTGCAACAGATGATATAGTGTTGTCATCTGAACCTGTGTAAGAGTCATATCTGTTAGTGTCTTCACTACTTATGTCTTCTAGCTCTTCTGTTACACTGTTGGTCTCTGAGAAGCCCTCAAAGGGATCAGATATCAGTTGCAGAGCAGGTTCGTCCTCAGGGCTCGAGGGCAGATGATGCAGTCTTAACAGGCGTGGCCAGTGTGTGTCAGGGGAGGAGATCAGAGGCTGTGGGAGTGGGTGTCTCCCTAATATTGATGTACAAGCCGGGTCTTTCCTGGTGGAAATGGTTGCTCTGTCCCACAGGTGTTTCATCTTGTTCTTGCCCTTCAGGATGTCTTGGCTTTGTGTTTGTTTGTTTGTCTTCCCATGGGTGAATACCTTTAAAACTCTGCCTTTCACATCCTCAGACCTGTGCTTGTTGCGACACTGTCGAGATTGTTCTTTATTACCTTGAAAAAGGGAAGATGTGGAAAAGCTATGTTTAAACATATTGACTTGCAATAACAACACAGCAGATATTAAAGAGCAAATAATATTATGTATTAGCATAAAAGCATAAAGCATAAAAACAGGAAATTGGCCAGTTGCATCATCCTATAACCTGCAACACCAAATGTATCCTGGAAAACTTACAGTTTGATGTTAGGGAGGCCTTTCTGTGGGGAGTCTTTGAAGTCATTGCCAGCTCTGCCGTCTTGCTCTGGGTTCCATTGGAGATAGCTGGGAGGCAGGACATTGAGCCTTTGTTCCATGAGCACCTTGTTTCAGATGAAGCACTTTTCCCATAGCTGCAGGGAGACGGCTGCAGGTGGCAAGCGAAGAGGTTTTAGGATGTAAGACAATATAGGGTAGAGCTGTATGACTTGTGGGAGATATTGCATGTTGCTATTGTGAAAACAATATGCCGTCACGCAGAGAATGACACAACACCTCACAAAGTTTTTAGATGTTATATTCCACAACTACAGTAACTTTTAATTAAAAAATGAATCATTTCTAATTGCTGTTTGTCTAAAACGTTGTTACCTTTGAGACCTTCTTTGCAGCTGCCACTCCCTGTGCCCAAGGTCTATCATATGTCCTAGTTTTGAATTTATTGGAACGTGTTGATGGTGGTGAAGGTGTCCTCACACCCTGTATCTCCCGTTTCGCCTCTGCCTCTGCCCTTTCTCTTTCCCGCCTTCGAAGCTGATGCTGACAGAAGAGGGAATCAACCAAATTCAATTCATATTGCTGCAGTGAATGACATGTAAAACTATTCTCCTCAAAACTTTCCACTAGATTGTAGCCTACAGTACCTGGTAGTCCAGATCTATCTGTCTTCTCACCTCACGCATATGTTCAGCATTGGTGAGGTTCTCAGCTGCCCGTCGTTCCCAGTTATACATTGTAAGGTTTTCTAAGGCACAAGACACCACACAGCCGATGGTAGCTAGCTAGTGTGGAAAACGGTCTCATTCGCAGGCACGGATATCGTCAGGTGTTACATAATCCTGGAGAAAGAAAGCTGAAGACCATCCACACAAAGCAGTCTGACATCTATATCGACTGTATGTATGGGTGTTGTTAACCCTTGCAACCATAAAGGTACTGTTACAACCTCACAAAATTGCATAACTGTCAACAAGCCGGTTATGTAACGTAACAGTACCTGTAGCTTCCTAATTAGCGTCAGGAAGACATATGATCGGGTTAACGTTACATTAGTATTACAATTTAGCACACTGCAACTCAAACATTGTAAAGTGACATTGTTAACTCACTCTTCAGTCGGACCAATCTAAAAGATGAAGTCAGTGATGGGTTGTCGTGGAAGTTAACCGCCGACAACAAATCCTGCCCGGTAACTTCCCCCACTTGTATTTTTATCAAATGACGCGTCTCCACGGTGATGATGCGCGCTCCCGTAACCATAGGTGCAGAGATGTGTCGAGGTCGCGCTCGCTTGAACGCCCTGTCAAGACTGTCAACTTTGTAATTCTCCATTGGACTGGAAAATCTGCATCATGTTAAAAGTGAGCGTGATGGTATATTTTTCATGATAAAATGAGCTAGACTATAGTTTATGAATAACTGGCATCTCTTCCTGGCCAATTTACCCGTTTCTTTATATCATCATTCTGGAAGTATTAGTAGAGCAAGGTCTTGAGGGGGTTTCCTTTTATATGGCTGACTTACCAAATGAACAAGTCAGCTCTTTAGGGATCTGCCTTTTGTCTCTCCCTAGCAACCAGTTGCTATGCTTACTGTTGCTATGTGCTGTGAGATTCAGAGTTCATCAACCTTTCCTTTGCTGTTTACTATACTTGCTATCATACTCATATGCCTCTGCATTTCTCTTTGTGTTATATTTTAATTAAATACACAAAAGATAAAAATAGCGTTTCAGCCATGCATTACATGTCATGCAAGCCTCTCATCCGACAATGGGAAGACACAGACAGGCAGTCATACACAATATATAAGGGCTGAGAACATGTGTATACTTACAAAACACACACACACACACACACACACACACACACACACACACACACACACACACACACACACACACACACACAGGCACACATATAGGAGTATCCATATCTACCGATGAGACAGAAGGGAAACCTTTGTAGCCATCCATGGGCAATAATGAGGCTTAGGAAAAGGTGTCCGGCATGGCTTCTGCTCTACTACACTCACTACATCATTTACGTCAGCTCACCACTGACTGCACTTCATCATCTGCCCATATGCGCATATATTTATATCTGTCAGGAAACCAAAGAATTACCAAGACTCAGAATCGGCTACTACCACACACACACACACACACACACACACACACACACACACACACACACACACACACACACACACACACACACACGGTAAACTGGCCAAAGAACATCCATCAGTCCTTATACATATGAATGACCAAGCTGTATCATATGCAATTAATTAATCAAGAGATTGAGAAAAGTATACACTCTGCAATCCTTCAGTCCCACACTGACACATGCTGCTACAACCTGAGGGGAAGGGTGCGGAGCCACTACTGTGAATCTTTTCTTTCATACACACAGAGAAAGAGAGAGAGAGAGAAAGAGAGAGCACAAGAGCTTTACTGTGCCAGAGGTGATGGAGCTTCAGTAGATTAGCAGAAGATCCAGGGCCAAACTCCCCCTGACTCTGTTGATATCTCCACAGTCACACATTAGCCTACATTAATCTAACCTTTCGCTGTTTTTCAAAAGGAGAGTGGGCAGTCCACTCACCTTCAGCATTTTTTGTTGTTGTATTTAGACAGGGAATGTAGAGAGGGAGATATAGTAGAGAAGGCTCTGGCAGGATTCAATTCTACCTGAGGTATTTCTCATTCAGAGAGGCAGCCTCATAATGTAGGCTGGTGTCAGGAAGAAGACCTTGCTGACACCTGATAGGCTCAAATATCTCCTTGGGCTGGTTTGTCGGTACATCTGCCGACTGGAGGATATATGGTTACATCATACACATGCCGAGATGTATAATGTTTGTCACGTCTTTTTTGCTTATGTGCGTGCTGCTGTATGTCTCTTTACCAGGATAGCTGTGCAAATGTTCAAGATAGAGTCGTGTGAAACAAAAAACAGGATGCTCAGTATTTTTGTTTATTGGTCTGTGGGTGAGCATGTGGTAGGGATGTTTCTAATTTACTATTTTTTGATTGACTCTGAATTGCCTTCTTTCTTGTGCCTTTGTAGTTGAGAATTTCTGCATGTATATGGAGTATATCCTACCCACCTCTCTACTCTGGACATATTAGGGTGCAACAAATCCTCTTATCAGCTTAAGAATAATTTCAAGGTTTAGCCAACTGATGGTGGGATTATAGTATACCCACCTCAGCAGTATACTCACTACCCAACGACCATTACGACACACTGGAGACTAATATAACAGAAAAGCATTAATTTATGTTCCCCCCCCCCGTAAATGACCCTATATTCATATAATGTGCATCAGTTTGATACTGCTTACTATAATGTATTAAATGCAAGTCATAGAGATTTATCAGCCTAAAAGGCAGCTCTATTACATCTAACCCTCCACTACATCCCTGATTGTAATGCTTGCTGATAGGCCTGTAGTTTTGTTGATTGACTTAAGAATGGGTAGATGAAGTTCTGGCAAGGTAGTGTCCTGGCCAAGTTAGGACCATCTATCACTTCAAATGTCAAATGCCTGGTCTTAAGGGGAGAGGAATTGAAGTTTGATTGGCATCGACCTTGTCTCTCTTGAATAATTATGAATGATTTAGGTATTAGTGCCTCCTTTCCTCATAAATAATGCATTACCTTCCACCCCCACTGTGTGTGAGTGTATGCTCTTGTGCTTTGTGTCAGCCTGGGCAAATTCAGATGCGTCAAGCCAGACAGTCAGATTAATACCGGATGTCGGGCATTAAAAATAGCAAAAGCGTAATAATTGAAAAGAATATATTGTTTAAATACCCCAGATGTATTTGATTTCAGAAAAGAAAAAGTTGCCCCAAATATATATGTTTATTTCCACTCTGGTACTTTGTATCGCCCAAAAAACATTGCAAACATGTTCGTCAATAAGAGTTTTATTATGAAAGTCTTGACCGGAAGTTCTATTTTTTAATCTGGTGATTTGACACATCGGTAGGCGGTCCAGCGCTCCATGTTGCGGCGCTGCGTGGCACTGGGCACTGACTGGCTCTGGCTGCACCACACACATGACTTTTGTTGTGAATGTTCCCGACACTTGTCATATTTTGCCGGAGTGAGGTAGTCGTCAGTCCGGACGCTACCTGCAGAGCTTGAGTCGCGTACACCCATGGGTGTCGCTGCTGTGACAGTCTTCTGCGTTTGGACTGAATATAGTCGCATTCAACGTATGCAATTATTAGCAAAGAGTCATTCACGTAAGCTATTTCGGACCGATTGGAAATGTGCAGATAATTCGTGTAATTTCGTTTGAAGAGCCACACAGAGCGCTGCTGCAGACTCCGTAACGTTACCGGGGAAGCAGACAGCAGCAGCTGCTACGAAGAGACACGGATGTGATGCGAAAACTGGCCAGAAAAGCAAAGATTCAAGTCTAGAAAAGGTAAATTGGTTATTTTCTTTACAGCAAGTTATGTCTTTTGTCAGCTGCTAATCGTTCCAAATCAACGTTTTTGCTTATACCTTTGACAAAATATATGTGTTTGAGGTAGCTGGCTCTTGCAGCCGATCAATAACCTACCGCCTGCCGTGCAGCGCGCTATCCGCAGGCAGACGCCAGCCAGCTAAACCCATAAACATCCCCGGCGGTGTTTAATAAGGTAGACTTAGCTGGCCTTTTGTGCACAGAATCAAGCAAATATACTTCTGTACATTGTAACATGGAGGCTGTATCTCCATGCCTTTTGTAATAATTGGAACTATGCAAACGATTTGTTTTCAAATAACAGGATATTGTTGCTATATGTGTAATAGTCATTCATACTCGTATCCATATAGCCCAGTAAGGCTATGAAACAATTTGTGGATGATTTGAAAATTGGGCCCTTCTTGTGTCTCTAATTGGGTGGATAGTCTTGATCTGTGTAATGGACAGATTCTCTCCACTTAGATTAGAGGAGCACACTTTTGGACATGAATATAATGATTTATGTACTATATCCTCTTTATGTCTATATCTACTATATCATTTCAAGGAACAACAGAGTTACCCACCAGACAACGAGCTGTCCATACGTGAAGGGAAGGAAGCTGTTCTTACTTGCTCAATGGCTTCAGGCCAGCACCTACCTCACTCTGCTCAGCCTATTATCTGACATCTGGTCCTTCTTGACTGGGACTTATGTGGTAATAATATGTTTAAACAAAGACTGTTAATCTGTGTAATGCCTGTTGTTCGGATGGAGAAAACGCTTATTTCCCTGTGATCGCCATTCAGCACGTTATACAGTGGAAACTAAGTCAGTTTTGGCTGGGAATTGTTGTGAGATTTGATACTTTTGGTTTTATCAAAGATGGTTTTTGCTCTTCAGTTGCTTATTTAGCATTTAACATAGTGCAGATTTGTAAAATGGCAATACCATCATTCTATAAAATCTAATTTTCAGGGCATAGTTTACACACACTCTTACAATTGCAAGCTATGCATTTATGGCATGCAAAAGAACATGCTGTGATAAAGCATTTATCAGAAAAATACGGCTGAATACTGGTAAGATTTGGTTTCCAGTTCTCATGGTTTTTCTATGAGGGCGGAGATGACTGCTGTCTTGCTGTACTGTTCTATTCTAGTTCTTAGTTGTCAGCTTGGCTCGGCACAGATAAAAGACCGTCATCTTCAGAGCTTCCTCTCATCCCATCAATGACATGCGCTAGTTTTGCTTCTCTCTCTCTTGCTACCCCACTCCTCACACACATCTGTGAGTTCAGACCGTGGAGGTTTTCCATTATGAGGTCATGATGTTTTTTTGTTTTTTTTGTAGACCAGCACTAAACGTTTTTGTCTTTCAGTGCTTATCTATCTCTCTGCTCACGGGGAGTGACAAGGCCCTGTTTTCCACTGTCTCAGCCAAAGATAGTTCCTCTGACCAGGCCCGCTGACAGGCTAAAGGTTGAAATGAAAAGAGCAGGCTATAAGAATTGGACATGGGATTTGTCAAATATGAATTTGAAACATTGATACATAATAGGAGTAGAACTGAAAATGCCAGCATTAAGGTTTCACCAGCAGCTTTCCACAGGCAGTTGTATTAACTTTAGACTTGTAATTAATATTGCATCCGTCACTACAGTTGGTCTTCTTAAAAGTGGTTGGAATTGATTGGAAGGGATTTCTGCTCACACAAGAGTGTTAAACTGCTCTTCAGATGTGAGACTGTCTGTTATTTAATATGCCAAAACTGCTCTTTTGGTGTCCATCAACCACCAAGCCAGACAGAGCTGGGTGTTGCTCTCTGAATGTTATCAGCTCTGAAAACGTGAGACATTTTCCTGGAGAGGAAATAAAGGTGTCGTCCTCAGGGATGTTTTGATTCATTTCCCCGAGCACTAAGGAAAATGGCACTCTTTATGCCACTTTAATCAGGAAAAGCAGTCAAGGAAATCAGAAAACCTCAGTTGGACATCTTGGAAATAATAAAATGCTAGGCTGTGTAGTTTTGTATGTTTACATGAGTGTGTGTGTGTGTGTGTGTGTGTGTGTGTACTGTGTACACAGTATGCATAGCCTAATCATCAGTTTAGAAAAATGCAGTGTAAAGGGAATTCAAATGGATATTTTGTTTATGATTTATTTCCATCTCAATCTGAAGCCCCAAGTGTGGGCAAGGCAATCTCCTTAGAAATGCAAGGCAAGGGGAACCACAGCAATATCATAGCTTCATATATGGCAATTGAAATCTAGCTACCTCGGAGGAATCCTAGCAGCTTTAACATGGTGTGAAAGCCGTGGATAAAGATATTCCTGATAGCCTGTAAAGCACATTGAAATAGCCTCATTTGGAAGAAACGACACTGTGCTGAACTCCTTTAATGAGGGAAGGATTCTCCACAGGCGTCTCCACACATTTCGGTTTGGCCCTTTTGATTATGTAAAAATGATGCAGAAAGGGCGTCTTCTTAGCTCCTCATTCTGTCCTGTTAGTGAACAGACTCGCAGAGGTAACACAGCCTTTTCATTTCGGCTTTTCAGCTCCTCTGTCAGAGGAATAAAGCCGTGGTTAGCTGCTGTGATCTGATGTATCCTTTTGTCACCTGTGCTGCTGTGAGTTATTGACATTCATTGAGTTCTGATGGAGACATTTTGACCGCGTTTTCCACCTAGTTGTGTCAGAGCCTTTGGCCAGATGAAGGTCTGGGCATTTTCCTTCAGGAATCAGCCCTCTCCTGCTACAGTTCAATCAGACAGCTGCGGTTGTTCTGGGGATTTTTTTTAGCACAATACCACTTCATATAGTTTTGAGTAGCTTTGTTATATCAATAGATGGCTTTAAACAAAACCATGCCAAGAAGCCCAAACAGAATAAGTTTTAAGAAAGCTGCTGGTGTCTATTTTTGTATTTCTTGTACATGTTGTTGCCTGTCGTCTCTCTTCAAAGGAGTTGGATTTGCACCCTTAAAGAGAGAATCCAGCAGCACAACCAAAAATACAAGACATGATCAAAGTACTATAGTGTTGTTGCCTGCTCTATACAGGGGAGGCCATTATGATATGTAGGCCTAGTTACTGTTTCAAAAAAACAAATGGGAACACGGCATCAATATATAATAACCTGAGGTTTGTGTTTTACAGTTTGCATGCTGTTCGCAGTATTATATCTTGTATGTCGGGCAGAAGCAGATGCATTCAGTCGCGCCTCCTGTCTCTGCTGACAGATGATCGTAGAAGTCTCACTTTATATATGCTCACTATACTGCTCAAGCAATGTTGTTTCTCCCATAAGAGGAAGTGTTTGAAAAAAATCTATTAATTCAGAGTAGATGTGGGCCAGATGGCTTCTATTGACTATATACTATGTGTCTGACATTCGTACTCCCCAGCCAGCCTTTTTACTGCTTTTAATTTTGAATCTGGTTTCCCAAAAGTCTCTCAGTATCATGGCCATCTTTGTTCCACTCTTGTTCAATGGAACACAGATGACACCAGTTTTTGAATACTCGCTGATACTGAACGTCCATACTGCACAGTGACTGAGCAACTTCATGAACTCTTCTTGTCTTGATATTGGCCTTTGACTATTTTGTCACTTTATTCTGTAGAAAACTGTTGGGGATAAATGCTAGACTACAATTCAAGCAATTTTTGAGTAAATCTAATCAGATGGTATCATCCCATCTAACTGTGTAATGTAATTAACGTAATTACAGCATCAGTAGACAGCATTTTATTCATTTCTTAGTATGTGGGACCTGAGGTATCAGGACCCTAGTATTGGTATTGGTGTATCTGTGGATTACATGCTTTTGGGCAATCTTGTTCTCATCCACAATGTGCCCAGTGTTACCCAGGGCAGACATGTTCTACACTGAGACTAGAGGCCTTCTTCTAGCTTGTGATGTGTGGGGACTCGTTGCTACCAATTGCATTCTTACATGTGTGTTGCCTCTTGCATTACACGACATTACCTGATTCTGCCCAGAAGGCCAGGGTGTTTGGTAAGAAAGATTGGCTAAGTGGTTGTGTCCAATCAATCTGCCAGTCAAACTCTCCTCCTGGGGACCTGGGATCCCTGTTAGCCAATTAAGCAGCTGCATGAGCCGGGCCCAGCTGCTGATGGCAGAGTGTTCATCAGGGCTGAGAGCTCTGTCTCTTAGCTGGGACAACAGCTATGGTCCCAACCCCCTTCACTCGCCACTGTTGTCGGGAGCAACCACTGACCTCTGACCCCTCCCCAAGCAGCGCTTCCATGTTTACAGTGACAGGACTTACTTTTACCCCCACCGCATGCCCCTTTTGTGTGTCCGTGTGCATTTCTTCAGTCTCTCTCTCTGTGTACACCACAGAGAGTAACATAACTCATCCAAGCATTGTACTCCTCTCTCCTCTCCTCAGTCACAACATCTGTTGCCACCGTCAGCAGATTACCAGAGACTTGGCCATCCGTCTTGAAAGAGCTGTGCATCTGATAAAGAGAGTTTCACCTAGTGTTGTAATAGGTCCAGTATGAGACAAAGGGAGTTGCCACCATGTCACCCACTTAATGTTCGCAGATTGACACTGCCGCCACCAAGGCTTTTTAATGCGATCTGCAGACTGGCGCAAAGTTGTTACTGAAACACTGGCGGTCTGTGACAGCTAAATAGCTTCACTGTTCTTTCATTTGTGGTGCTCAGTTAGCAGCTGGAGATGGGCCTCAGCTCTGTGATGTAAAGTGCCTTAATGGGTTAACTTCATTATGATTTGCCAGGCATGTCTGTATCTGTAGAGCATAGTGAACATGTTGCTGTTCACAGCTGCTTCCAATGGCTTTGTGTGCAAAATCAGGGTGTGACGACAAGTGTAGGAGTTGTAGGGGAAAAGGATTTTATGAACAGTAGCATTGTTCCTCAGCCAGCACTGTTTTCCTTTGGATTGAGCTACTATAAAGACGAAACAAGCTGTAAAAATCCCCCCTTACAGAAAAAATCCCCCTACAGGTAAGTAATAATTGATGTTAAATTTTGTAAAATTGAATCTCAGAGAAGTTGGGAGTAACATCCAGACCGGGCTCCAGAATGTGACCAGTTGGTTGTATTTTGCCAAGTTTCTAAAAATTTGATTCTGAATTTTCCTAAAGGAAAAGAAGGCTAGCTACACGCTGAAGGATTATTGGGCTGATTAACATCCATCCCGACAGTTGGAGGGAAAATGCTGATTTGAAGCTTGCTCAAGACCCAGGCTGTCTTTTAGTGTGAGGGGTTTACCGATTCAATCCTGACCAACTTGCAAGCTGATCTGAGCCACCCTGAAATGTACCTGCATAGAGTCCTAAACAAGCCCTATGGTGTGAGGGGATCAGAGATTCATTCAGGGCTCATGAGCTGAGACAGCCAATAGCCAACGAGAACCAAGTTTACAGTGAGGTGAGGTGGAGCAAGATGAGTCTGGCTGTCAGCCTCCATTGTTGCTTTGATTGGTGTCACATTGGATCATGTGAGGTTGTGACATTACTGTTGTATGAGGAGTCAGCAGGATAATCTCAGTTTTATTGTTATGTGTGTGATACCCCACCTAATCGTCTAGTGCAGTGGTTCTGAGAGGCCTGAGAGTCTGCAGGTTTTCATTCCATCCAATCACAACACCGGCTGATTTCCCTGATTTGCACACCTTCAACCAGAGAGGGGGAACTAATTAGTGACCTTATCACCCGTGGTAATGAATTGTTGGAATGAAAACCTGCTTACCTTGTTGACACATGGTTGAATAGCGTGGGCATATTTCCGACGGAGAAAAAAAAATCAATGGAATTTGTTGTTATGAGTGTGAGTCGACGCGGTTTTAAAAACGGTTTTGAATTTTAAACGTTTTTGAGTGTACCCCGAGCCTGAAGCAAGGTATGGCCAGCGGAGTAGAGATTGAGCATTGGTCATGTGGCAGAGAGAGCCAGGAGCTGTTTCAGTTCTGCTCATAGATGAACCAGTGGACTAGCTGTGTCAAAGCTGCCACTACAGCAGTGTGCCAGACTTCTGTCTCAAAGGGCTATTAATTTACATGGGGTAATTATAGCACTAGTGGGACACACTCTCAGTTATATGAAGTTGGTTTGTCATTGGTGCCTATGTAAAATACAGGCTAGTACCAGAACCTCATCTCCAGTGTCCCTCCTGTTCAGAGACTGCTTCAATTGTCACACAGTGTGTCATGCTTTCTGAAGCTATTAAAGCATACAGACTATTTTTGATTTTAAAATAACTTGGCGCATCTTAAAATGGGAGATCTGCCAGAGCTCCGTTCAGAGCTGTCACTCTGCTCACCTCAAATGCATTTCACTTGTGTGGTTAGAACACAGCGATTATATGTATGACCCGAATGTAATAAACACAAAGTAGGACATTGTCGGTGGTAAATAATAATCTTGGTCATAACCTAAGCTTGGTAAAAGATTTTAAGATTGTCATAGTCAGCTAGGGGTGATGTGGATAGCTTCCTTTTGGATTTGTGGAGAAACATTCCCTGAAACTAAATGTGACTGCTGTGTAGGTACCTAAGTATCCACTTTATTAGGTACACTTCCCCATTTATGCAAACAGCTCGCTCCTCCAGACAGTGAGTCATGTATAAAAAAAAGTATAAAGAATGCAGACAGTGTCGAAAAGGATCAGTTACTGTTTGAGTAAACACGAGAATGGGCAAGAAGTGTGATTTAAGCAGTTTTGAATGTGGTATGATCTTTGGTGCCAGATGCGCCAGTTCCAGCATCCTCAGAACGAAAATAAAGTGTGAAATTATCACACTATTATATGTATGTGATAAACCTTTGGTTACAAATAACTGAGAATTAATTTCATGATAGCTTGATAGTGAGATAGCTCTTCAGAACAAACTAATGGCAAACCAAAATCTGGTGTAAAGAGGATGAGAGCGTCGCCCAACATTGCATTCATTCATTTCCTACAGGTATTGTAGCACATTATCTATGTTTCTTCAGTTGATACAGCATTTTTGACACAATGACAATAATTTCACTGGGAAACATATTAATTATTGTGTGTGAAACAGTCTCCGCATGAACATATTGGTGCTACCAAACAATCTGCTCGTGCCACCTAAAAACTTAAAATATTTACATCAGTACTACTAGTGGAAAAAGTTAGTCTGGGCCCCTTTAAGGCCATGTGGCACAGTCTGTAGGCTATTTTCAAGACTCCTTTTAGCCAAAATATGCTTAGGCCAAAATGGTTGTGGTTCACTCAAAGCACACTTTTGAAATCCAAATAAATTTCAAAAAGGGAAGCACATGCAGAGCTAAAAGCTATGCTGAGTTTTCCCAGTTCAAACAAATGTGGGATAACTGACCATAAAGCTTGCAGCTGCATGTGCTTGTCCTTTGGAAATGTATTTGGCGTCTTAAGTTCAAGGGTAACTTAAATGTTGGATCTACAATACTGTCTATGGACGTGGCACTTACTGTACTGTACTACACTGTACATCTGTAGCGTTCAAGACAAGAGTTCCGCTCCAAAATCTGCCATTTGAAAAAATGATTGCACAAAATGAGTCAAGGTGTTTTTTTAGGTGCTTGGGATGGAGCAAAGGTCATGCGGACATGTGTATATATACATGCATATATTTGCTGTTGCTCTATGCCACTCCAATAATGCAATAATCACTCCAATAATCCACCCCCGAATTTAAGTCCTTGTTTGATTAAAATACAACTTCCTCTATGTTTTAGAAATATTTAATGATGAACTTCAGGTAATGATTGAAAAAAACATGTAGCTTTGGAAAGTGAACTCAACAACTGTCTCACTTTGTCTAAGTAAAGAGAAAACGTTCAAGGATAAGCCACTTTCCAATGATATGAAAAGAAAAATGGGCTCATTCACATATATCACAAATGGCACCGAGGCTGGCTTCAATGAGTGCTTTTCTTCAGTGGTGGCCTGTTTTAGGAGGGGAGTGGTCTGCTGCTTAGCCTCCAGTCACCAAAATATGTCCTTGTTCAGGCATGAGAGTTCATTGTGTTAGCAGTTAGAACACAGAGTCCCTTCTGAGTCTGTCTAAAAATACTCCATACCACCTCTGCCCCAAAATACACACGGAGGGTCAAGAATAAAGAGCAGCACCAAGCTGGATGGATAAACATGCATACGTGCAGCACACACACACGCGCATATAGAGCTAAAGTTGTGAATGTGTTTTTCCTGTCAAAGTTAAAGTTGAAACACCAACTAGGCTAATAATTGAGAGAAAGGTTTGAGCCCCCAAGGTAACATCCTGATCCTTGTGTGAACAGCAAGTAGGCTCATCTTTCATCTTTTTGCAAAAATCCTCTATGGCCTCCACTCTTTTTATATGCTCTCGCCAAGTCTTAATGGTCTATCATAAATCCCATAATTCACAGGGTATAGGCTACATTTTGCTCTCGGTGGTTTTTATTCTTTTGAAGTTCAGTTGTTTTTTTTGGCTGCTGTCCTGTAGCTCCCATGGCTTCAGCTACCTTTTTTAAAATTTTTTTACAATGTGTTTCCCTAAATGTAAGATTTGAAGTGAGCATGTCCGACAGGGTTACTTGATAGCTGTTCTCATAGGGCTGAGAAGACGAAAAGAGAGACAGTCTTCCCTCAAGGTCAGGGTCAACCAGTCTCACAGTGGGCTGCTGCTGCCTCTTAATGGCTAATGAGCTTCTAATTGATATCTAGCTGAATGCCCCACGGAGCATCATTGCCAGTTCCATGGAAATGATAATATAGCCCCTCTTGATTTAGCCAGGAAGAGATAGGAGGCCCCGTAGCATGTATTTTTAACATGGTGTCACTTGGGTAATGACTGATGCTTTTGCTAAGCTCACCGCTGTGTGATTGTCAGTGTTTCCACTGTGCGGGCAGAGTCAGGAAAGGCGCGTTACCTGTTGTGGCAGAGCCCCTCAAATAGACACACTCCTTCACCTCTTACCTCTGCTATTGTGTACGTTTTGACATCAGGAGAGAATGCAATCTGTCCATGCACTTTCATTAATCTGTTTTTCACCCTTTGGTTAGTTAGATTTTTTACCTACAATTTAAGTCATTATTGTCTGGAACCTAGAGAGAGGGACTGCAGTGTTGGGGAGAGTAATATTCCCATCATCTCCCACTCTTAATAAGATGGAATTTGAGAAAGGGAACTAGTCTTAGGCAATTATTTTAAACCAGCTCCCTAACCCCATCCATTTCTCCCCACTTTGAAGACTCCAGTCCTCTGCCAGGACAGCTTTCTGACTCTACTAGCCTAAATGGTTCATTCATCTCAATCAACACAGAATAAGATCAAGCCTGTGCTCAAAATAGCAATAGTTACGAAGCGGTTGCAGGCTTTTATGCTTTGTCAAATGTAGACTGGCAGACTGAATGTGTTTGTTCAGAAGTTTTGTATTGTTTAATGTCAATCCCTGTTAAGTCAGTGTGCTCAGGTAATGACTTAACACTTTGTCATTCAAACTTGTACCTGCCACTTAGAGCATAGACACCTGCCAGGCTGCTGCTCAGACCCTCTATTTTTGCTTTTCACATGGTAAGATGGCAGGTATGTTTGAGCCTGGTTTCTTAAACTATGGGTAAGGTGGTAGTGGTTGTTATGTTGTTGAAAAGATGACACTGATTTTGCTAGCCTCAGCTCATCTGGCAAGGTGTTCCAAAGCCTCGGTGCTTGAAAGACACAGACCTGGTGTAAGGCCTCCTTCTGCTCGGTCCCCACATGTGTTTAATGAGCCTGTGTCTCAGGACAAGAGGCAAAATTTCTCATTTGTGTCCCTGGGATGAAAGTTTAAGAGCACCGGTGCTTACAGGAAGCTTAAGAAACCGGACAAAACTCGGCAAAGACCAGACTCCTACATTATAAATCATATTACAGTTATGACTTATTTGAGAGTAATGGGAAAAGCATCTCGGCAGCACTCAGACTTCCATTTCAAGGGAGCCATCCCTATTTCCCAGGAGCGTACTTTGGATAAGTCACGAAACAGATGAAGTGGCTCCAAACTGCCTTGTTTCTGCTGTTCCAAGTGTTGGAAGTTGAAGCGAACAGACTAAGGCTGGAATAATTGTGATCCCCATGCTAAGACCTCAGAGTGTTTGTGAGCTTCTGATAGTTGCAGTTTGCGGCAATTACTGATGAAAGTTGTCCTGAGTCGATGTCCTGAGTTGTAATTGCCACTTGTTCTGGGTTTCTAATTTGTGTTTAGCAGAAACGCTTCTTTATAAAGTGCCTTTTTATAAACTTGTTTATATAAACTACACATTTTAAAGATGGAGTCATTATTTATTATGCATCTACCATGTCCGGTGGCTCTCTTGTTATCTAGTCTAGGTCAACATAACATATATTAATTAAACAGTGATAACAATGGCCATCTGCCATTGTTATCACACAGTTTTTTTTAAATCACAGTAATTCCTTTAAATTAGTCTGCAATGTATTGTGTTTCATTTTTCTAGTCCTTTGGTAGACAGAAAATATGGTCGGGAGAGTACTGAGCCACCTTGTTCTGTGCTTGGAGCCTGATCTAAGAAGACCCGTTTGTCTGAGAACCTATTTCTCACGCTGGCAGTTATAGTCTTAGACACAGCAATGGTTTCTTCAAGATGTGCCGCAGTTTATTTTAGACAACGTTTAAAGCAAACAGAAACAGCTAGACTCTACACAGAGCCATTTGTAATACATGAAAGCTTAAAAACTCAAGGCGTAACAGGAAAAGATGAGAGGGAAGTTTGAATGCCGTATTCATCAGTGAAATAATGACTTAAAGTATTAGCCGCAAAGTTTTCAGCTTGTTTTTTGTGCTTTTCAGCAGAATATTAACAAACAAGAATTAGGGGTTCTACTACATGATTGAGATTACTATGAGTTTTGGCTGTATTTTGAGATTAACAATATGATATTTAATATTTCCAGATTTTACTCCAACAAATCGTGTTGTAGTTGTAAAACCAATCAGTGGCACTGTCCACCCTTGTCTCTGTTCTCATCATTGTCTGTGCTGGGCAACAGCTGCCCGCCCTTTGTGACCCCTGTGGCTTTAAGTGACAAGGAGTCAACTTCGCGAAACATTCCTTCTCTGTACGTGGCCTCTCCCATATTTCTTTAACCCCAAACTATTAGCCTTCTTGTCCTGTTAAGTATTTTTCTTAGCGTTCAAGATACAGTATAAAAAATGTTAATTGACTGAATAAATATTCTATTACAAGAACGGTGTGGGATTTCCACCGCATTTTATATTCGTTTTAAATTCAAAAGCCAAATATTACCCCGATCGTGGCTTTACAGCAGATACTTAAATTCCCCCTCCCACCTGCAAACCCCAGAACAAAAATATTTATTTGAATCTAAACACAGAATGTCACAGAATATGACTTTTCCTGCTGCAAAGTGTTTTTCCTCATTATTAGATCCGCCACTTGTTTAGACGTACAAAACACATTGGTTGGCTCTGCTTAATTAATGAGTTGTGGTGGCAACTCAGTGTAAAGAAACTCAGAGATTAAGCCTTACAAAGTGCTCCCCGCAGGGAGAAATGTGCAAACAATAATTAGGAAATCAAAAAAATTACCCGAAGTCCATGTGACACCCTGAGGAAACTTGATTATTGTGTCGCAGTGTTTGTCTGAAGATGTCTATTGTGCACCAGTGACATTCTGTTTCCTTGCAGAATCAAGGTCTTATTTGGCATATGTGAAAATAGAAAAAGCATGGTGAGGCTTGGTATACGCTGTTGAGTTCTGTTGAGCCTCACTGAATTTGTTAAATTAAGTTGCCTTGGTTTTTGGTGTTGGAATTCTGGCAATTGTGTTTGTTTAACAAATACTGGAGCTTTCTTCTCATAACCTAATGCCAAACCAAGTAATATCTTCTCCTCAAAACTGTGGGCTAGCTAATTCTCTATGGATTGTAACTTAATTGGCCATTATGTGCCATGTAATTCCCTCATAAACTCACCATATTTTTTGGGGGATCAAATGGGGCTTTAATTTCTCATGTGTGCCTCAAATCATTTTTAAGATTATTTTTTTGGCTTTCGCTTTATTGGACAGTTTACAGCAGAGAGACAAAAAATATGGAGTGGGTTGGTGTGGGGGTCCCAGTCAGGATTTGAACCCAGGATGTCACGGGTACATATATGGATCTTAGCCAACTGAGTCACCAGTATGCCCAGTGCCTCAAAGATTTGATACTCTCTGTTGAGGAGGATGCGACACAGGGTTGGGATTTTTTGGGTTTATTTTTTATGTGATTCCTATTAATTATGTGTTCATGTGAGATTGTTTTCCTGTATCTCCCTTTTTCCTTTGCTTTGGCGTTCATTATTAAATGCCTGCAAACATTTGCAGATAGAGTTTTCAGTACACCCCCCCCTTCCCGCTTTTTCACCTAATGACATAATGACATGCTTGGTCAGAGTGCTTAGTGACTCAGTGGCCCTGCATCACAAGTCTGTATGCAGCACTTTATTTCAAATCCACCCCCAAGGGAGGGTGACAACTGTGCATGCAACTGTCCCAGTCTGCCCTTTGACAACCAACTCATGCAGCTGTCCCACGCTCGTGTTGATTGCATCACTAACCGCTGTTATTGTGTTCTCTGTCGGGAAAATAACATCAACACTGAACACTGACAGGCCAGGCAACCCACTGCATAGTCTTGCCATGCCACAGAGCGCAATGTCGGATTGGCGTCTCCAGTTTCCACTGTGCATCACTACAAGGCTCTTTCGCTTCATCACTCACCTAGGACTAAGTTAAATTTTTTCATTTCACTGTGGTTGCCTTTGTAGAGAACTGTCGGGTGTCCCCTCTGGAGAGGGATCGGGACTATGGTTCAGCACAGCGAAATGTAGCGGCTCACTGCCCTCAAAGCTGGATTTGGAGACCTGCCTGCTGTCTACTCATGGTGAGTCATCTCAAGTTTCATGGCACTTGAACCGGTATACAATGCTTCTTTAAACCTGTTTCACCATAACACCAGGATCCTTAACAACATCCTTAACCATGGATGAGTGTGGCTCCTTGAGGAAAGGACTTCTATTTTTTTAAGACAATTGTGTAGTGTGCCTGATTATTGCTTATCTTTGAACATTCAACTAGCTGTAGCTGTAAGGTTGTGCTGGTTCTGAAAGCAGGAAAAGTTGTCAAGACTCATTTTGTGAGGGGCGAGTTGGTGCTGCAGAATAACTTGAATGCCGTTTACCAAGGTTGACTCCTTCAAAGAATAAATGTGTGCTGCCTCCTTCTATTTTCAATGTGAGTTTTTTTTAAAATACTTGTAGTGGGGGTGCTTTCATCTCTCTAAGAAGCTGTCTGTCAAAAATAGTCTTATTTTTAAAAGGTGTCCCGAGCGCTGATCGATGTGTCGGCTTGGGGGCCATATGTAATTATTCTGTGACTGGCCAGCCATGAAATTGTTGTTTGGCTGCGAAATGGATCCAAAGTCATTTTATGAGAAGTTTTTCAGGGCAAGGCCTTCTGGGAGAGGGAAGCAGTGGACAGTCAGCAATGTCAACCATAGTGATTGTAACTATGGCAGACCAGGAGTTGGGAAGATAATTGTCTTGACTCAGTAAATAAGTTAAGGAGTTCATAGAATCATCTGTCGGCCTCTGAGAGATCTTTCCCCGAGTATCACATTATGACCGGAGTCTGTTTTGTTTTTTTAAGAGCGTCTGAAGCAGGACAACTTCTGTCATCTGTTTAAGGAAGTGTGGAGCTCCCGGGCTGCAGAGAGGTATGCAGAGTGACAGTCGCTGGCTCACATGTATGCAACGGTGGCCTGTACGATGCAGCCCGGCAAATGGACTGGAAGTGTACTCCCATTAAACCCTGGCTCTCCTCTGAGAAAGAGGCTAACGGCTCTGAACGCTGGCCTCTCGCTCTTTGGCAGAAAGCACTGACGCAATTTTTTTTTCCTGACTAAAATGCCTTCTGACCACTTGACACTGGCTCTTTTCTTCCTCTGAGAATCCACAGCCTTAAAGCTGGGGCTGCACAAAGGAGACACAGTCAGTCAGTGCTGCTTAGGAGGTGGCATAAATTATAGACACTCGCTAAACTGGCGCAGAGGTCAGCATTACTCACATTTCAGGGGGTGAGAAGAGATTTTCTTTGTTTGAGCAGCTAATCGGGGTCATTTTTCATATTTTTGAATGTGAATATTGTGTTCTGTAGAGCTCTTTGCATATACAGTATGTTCTGTCACAAGTGCTCACAGACACACAAACCTGCAGTGTGGATGTGTCTTGCTGCCTTTGTCAGTCTGTGATTGACGTGGCATAGTTCCTGTGTTGGTCACTGGTGCAGAGATGCAGAAACCTGACAGTATCTCCAGGCACACTCAGTACAGGCTTCCAATCTTCCAAATCTACATGTCAGTACATGTGATGTGCGCTTAACCTCTGGAAATCTCTGGGGGTGGCGAATTGCTGCCTTTTTTTCAAATCAGGAGAAGCTAGCTGTTGTAGTTTATCATTTCTATAGGCCTGAAGTTCCCATGACGGTAAAGCAACTACGTTTATAGGCTGTCTTCCAACAGTATTACTCATCCTTAGACCCATTGGATGCTGTAGGCCGTAAAGCACTGGTGAGCGCCAGAGGGGACGATGATGAGGATGATCACTGTTGTCAGGTTGGTGAAGGGGATCTAAAGAAGATGGCTTCTCCCCAGTGGGGGTATGTGGGCGGTTAGCTGCCTCCCACAGCTGCTGAAGGGGAGCTGTGTCAGATCTGACACACTCAAGCCCACAAACTTCACACGACAATAATGACAACCAATGGTGAAGAAAATCATTTTGAAGGGGAGACAAAGTCCATTTGAATTATGATGGAATGATACTCCCTGGCTTGATCTTTTTGTAAAGCTTTAGTCTCTTTTATCACCCTTGTTGTGTGATTGTAGGTAGGCTAGTTTCTTTCCGGGCTCTGTTACGGCTTGTGGTCACAAATCCTCTGACTTTTTAGAGCAGGTGAGGCAGCAGTTTTTTTTTTTTTTTTAGTAGCTGGACTGTTAAAAGATTACGATGCAGGTAGCGTGCACGTTATTACTTTGTCTCATGCATAAAACACAAGAGAGATTTGTATCACTATATAGCCCATTTGTCTTGTAGACAGATGCATGAAGACTGAAGAAAGCTTCAGTAGCTCACAAATGCAGCTGAGTATTCCAGTTGCTCTGATTGTACAGACGGGCTAGTGAAGCATGGGACATGTGAGTCCTGCTGTCTTGCCTGATGTGAAATACTGAGACAGCCTTTGGCCAGAGCTAACAACGTCCTAATGAGCTGGACTGAGGGAGCAACCGACCAACCAACTGTCGCCATTGATTCACTTGAGTCTCTTTTTCATCGGTCACATATGTCAACACACACACAAAAAAATAAAGCTGCACAGTGGCTACTAGCTCGCATGCTAAAGCTACAGGCTGGTCTATTCGTCATGCAGCTCAATAAGGTTGTTAGATTTGAAGCTGGACATGTTGGTGAGACTCAGTGGCTTGGATGGGAGGCAGCTGCATTGGCTTTGAGCAGAGAATCACTCATTCAGGGGGAATTAATAAAAGGAGCACATGAAAGGGTTTCGAGTGGCTTTTTCTGCCATTTGTAGTCTGAGGTGTGCGTGTGCGTGTGCGTATGCGTGTGTGTGTGTGTGTGTGTTCCTGACCAAAACAGGTTTTATCACTACAGCTATTGTTTGTGGTCAGGCTACAAATGTAGCACCAATAGCATTGTTTCAGGCCATCAAGTTAATGAGTGAAGTGTTGTTTTCATTGGTAATGTGCCATTTGCAAAAGGACAGGACCCTCCTTCAGGAGGTGAGATTAGTGGGTTAGCAAGTGTACAAAAGTCACACACTTCCTCTGCCCCTTCCTCCTGCCACAGACTTTTCCCCTTTTCCCCTATCTTGGACTGTCACCTACTGATTCGCTATCCCATGTGCAGACATGCGCCCCATCATCGCATTACAACAATCATGCAACACCACTTAAAAACCTCCCCAATTTGCAAGTTTTGCCTACCAAACCTCACTGAGCTTCTTAGCAAATTGTCCTACAATCCTGCAAGTTCTCTACTCCTGCAGATCGTGTTATCACTGTTAAATCCTCTGTGTGTCTTGTTAATAATAGACCACACACACACACACACACACACACACACACACATCCATACAGCATACCTTTACTTAAATTCCTTGCAATTACTCAAATAAACCAATGACAAGAATTCCTGTAACTTGGCCCCTTTTGTTCTGACTGACATACCACTGCGATTCAACCCTCCCACAGCTCCAGCAGTACAGTCTGCTTCCCTAGCCGCCTTAACTCCTTTTCAGCAAGCTAACTAACAGCTAACTGGTAATTTACCCTGCACATACAGTAACTGATACCTGCACATAACCTGCTCTGGAGCAGGTTAGTCAGGTTTGCCATTGTGTGGTTTTGTGAAGCCAGCTATCGCAAAGATACCCTGACTATGCTGAACGTGCTTCGTGAGACAGGCCCCAGGTCTTGCCATGGCAAATTTTCCTATGACAGTGAATGTTTTTAGAAGTCATTAAGCAAAAAAGCCATTGCCTAGTATAGTTAAAGGCTTTCCATTTAACGGCAAAATATAGCCTAGGTTGGGCTCTGTCAGTGGTCCATCATAAAGACATGTCATTAAGCATAACGGTGCCAAGCCTGTGTGCCAGACTGCCAGCCCTCTCTATAATAGTCTACAAGGTCCACAGTGTAGCCAGGCTCCAACACAGGAAATGAAGGGCACAGAAATCAGTCTTTGCTAATGCATGGTTTGAGAAATAACAAGGCGTGAAGAGCGTGAAAAGCAAATCTGCATTCTGGTCTAGACTGAGCCCCTACTCTCATTTCCATCACAGTTTCCATTCTTTCGCTCATTTCACTCTGTGCATAATAATTGTGGGGATGTAAGATATGCGCTAGCAGTGGGAAATTGTTTTCAAATTAATTTTCGCCCTGAATTTGGAAATCTTTCCAACTCCCATGCCAAATTAAGGTCATGGCTACACTGTTGGCCTATAAATCATAATCTGTTCAATCCCTGGCCTAACCACACTTCAGTTTGCATTGTGTGGTGAAGATAACAGCAGCTTAATCAGTGGCCATCTATGAGATATCTAACTGAACTATGGGATATCTAACTGAACTAAATTAATTTGGTAACCTGCTGGCTGGGAAGTTGTGCAAGTGGACCGAAGGTTTAAAAGAAAATCCCTAATCCCCTACAATATATTCCAACCCTCATGTTAGTCCAAATTCTTCTTCATCATGGCAATTCCTCCCTCAGGTACTGGTACACTGTTATCTATCATCAATCTGTGATGTTCAATGCATTCCAAGTTTTGCAATTTACCTTTTTATTGTACCCACTTTCCCTCAACCTGCCTTGTCTACTTCTACTTCATTTATTGATTTCCTACATTTCCCAGAATGCCCTTTGGCAAACTCCAGAGAACAGGTGTGAAAACTTGCTGCTGCTGCATTCACATCATGTTCAACGAAGCGTAAAGATGGGAATATTTCCCATTGCACCAACCTGGAAGCATTCACATGTTCAGCTTGTTTGGGAAGCCCTTGGCTATTTCTAGCTAGCTCCAGCAACAGCTCATTAGCAAGTTGCTTTGTTAACCAAATAAACTGCAGCAGTTAATCATAAAAAGAGTCGATAGTGCAGAAATGTACAAGTGTGAATATAACCTTTGATGTTTTAGATCATTAAATTAAAAAATATTTTTAAATTCCATTGTAGCTACGACATGACGTCACGTCATCCACGTTTGGCCAATTAATGACAGGAATATTAAAAATATATACCGCCAAATAACAAAATACAAGGGTACATTGCCAGTAGTTAAAGTGTTTTAGGGTGGATTTTTCCTTTTTAAGTAATGGATGGATGGATGGATAAGTAATGGCAAATTGGCCACTGATGCAGAGGCAAACACAGCCATCCGGTTACAACCTGGGCTTTTGAGAGAATTCTTTAAACTGAGTTTCCTTTGGGAGCATGTATGTTCAAATCCACTCCTCCCCTCTCATCTCTGCCAGCCGTCATTGACAGATGCGCCCAGCCAACAGCTGCCTCCCACTCATCCAGAATTAAATAAATGGATTAAAAAACAAAAAGAGATGCCCGCAACCATTGGAAATAACAGGAATTTGAATTGTTTTACCAATTGAACCGATATGAATTTGTAGAAGGACGGTCCCTCTTGGTCATTTTCTCAGTTCAGTTCAAAGCTTCATTGCCCATCAAGGGGAAATTAAAATTTCAAGTTGGGTTTGATATTAAACACAATCAACAGAGCCATTACAACTATAACCGCAATGACATCAACAGCAATATCAACTTAAGAGATCAGATAAAACGAATGGGTTCTCCACTGGTTTGGGCCAGGAGAGGCTTCCAGACAAGGGCCAGACAAGGGCAGACATCCAGGCTTTCTTAAACCAATAGATCCTGAGATTGGTGTGCTTGTGTTTCACTGGCAATATACCCTCAGTTCAGTGCCACACGTGTGACTTTTAAAACCACCCACCTCCTCCTCCCAGCAAGAGGGGCACACGTGGTGGCCCCCGCTAATTACTTTGTGGACGAAGCGCATGGCAGGGGTCCATTACGAGGGCGTTTTCTCCTGGGAAGCCTGTCTCTCAAATGCCAGTAATGAGACCAAGCAGCAAGCAGACGACATTAACAAACTCCCTCCACTTTTGTAGCCTGTTTGGGTGAGATTACATGCTCACCTTCCAGTCCGGGCTTTGAAGGAAGACTATCAAAAGCGTGATTGATGGTTGTTATGAGGAGAGTGTAATGGGGAAACCACACAGAAAATCACTTGGTCGTTATCTTGTAACATGTCACTTTGCTTCAATCTTATCTTGCATTAGTGGTATGGAATTAGTTTGTGATTAAGGGTATGTTGCGGTTTAGTGTAGACAAAATGAGTAACAAAAAGATGGTAGCAGTTTTGTCAGCTGCATTTGATCTACAACTATCCGACTGGCTATTGGCTGGCCTGAGCAAAGCCTTCAAAGTTGAGTTTATTCAAATATTCATGCTCTGACCTGTATCAGTAGTTGGATCCATTAGGAGTCATTAATGGATTCAACGTTTTATTTCTCCCTGCTTATTCGATCACATCCGCTCTGCCCCTCCCCTCCTCCTCTTTCTCTTTCTGCACTCCTTCCTTTTCGGGCACCCAGTGCAGTGTGCATGTGAGTCAGTCTGACACAGTCTGTCTCAAGAGGGCAATAGAGCCTAGCCTTTCTCATCTGCTGTTGTGGGCAGGGCTTGGCTCAGCCCTTTATGTGGATGGCATAGAGCCGGGCTGCAGGCAGACTCTCATCTGTCCGCCTGTGACCTTCGGCAAAGGGGAAGGACAGGAGGCGACCCTCCATCTACATTATGCCTCTACCCCCCTCGGCTGATGAGTTTCTTTACTGGCCAAGGCAGGGAAATGTAGCTTCTAGCTGCCATCTTAATCATTTTTTATCTGAGTGACAGGTTCTCACATCTTTATCTTGCATGTGAGCACACACAGGCACACACACACACACACACACACACACACACACACACACACACACACACACACACACACACACGGACACGTGCCTGTTTGAAGATGCATTGCGACTACCACGCCTGATTGCAGACATTATCACCCAGGAAGGGATGCAACATTCATATGTAGATTGCATTTGTTTAACTGAAATGATTGGAGATGAGATGAGATGGGAAGAAGATGCTGTTTCTTGTGTGTGCGCTGTGTAGAGCTCATTAATTTCAGTCTCATCAGCCCAGCACTGTGGATTAGCCCTAATCACAAAAGCGAAATAATTGTAACGTGACATGAAAACAATCGGTCATTTAATTCAGTGCCTCATGAATGATACAAATCTTTCAATTAAAGCTATGTCTGTAGGCCATTGAGGCACTTTGCTACTGGAGTGAAAAGAACATGGATGATTGCCAACATCTGTATGAGAGACCCAATATAATCTTCAGACTATCATCATGCTCTCATCCTTCCAGTCTTTATTTTTTGGAAGCCAGCCTTGTGGCACTATTTGTTGTTTAAAGGTGTGAGTGTGG
Source organism: Hoplostethus mediterraneus (assembly GCA_034670385.1). Lineage (NCBI taxonomy): Eukaryota > Metazoa > Chordata > Actinopteri > Trachichthyiformes > Trachichthyidae > Hoplostethus > Hoplostethus mediterraneus. The sequence goes on along the minus strand of JAXDDW010000011.1, from coordinate 3,923,371 downwards.
GAGTCCACTGCTCCGTCAGTTTGTGCCCGAGCCATGTGATTGGCACATGGTGTGATGGCAGCTGGAATCTAACAGACGTTTATTGATATAATAGGCCTGGCCGTCAAATCGCCATCAGAGGTCAGTGGCCAGCTAACACTCTAATTGGGTCTCCTTTTCCGATGCTGTTGTCTAAGCTTTCAATCAAACGTCAGTCCGGCCTCACAGCAATCGAGTGGCGGGCTGAACTGGAAGAGCAAGTAATTTAAGATGTTTCCTCCCCCGCTCACGCTTCCTTTTATCCTTCACTCTCTCTCTTCAGATAGAAATGAATTCAGCGTCACAAATAGTAACCCTGAAGGTATCGTTGTCCTTGTGAGCCACACTAATGTCTTCTTGTCTTTGTTAAACAGAGGCTGGTAGTTTAAATCCATTGTATAGCTGGCTGTTGAATAAATGGTGAGACTGCATGAAAAAGGAAAAGTGCAATTTTAAAGTCTGAGATACGTGTCAGCAAACATGAATAAAGGGCACTCATCCCATTTGTCACAACAAGGCTGAAGCTGGTTGTAGGCCTAAATGCCATTTTCGTATTTCCTATTTCCTATTTTTAGTATTTTCCTGGAACCTGTCACTGCCTCTTTATTCATTGTTTCATATTAATTCAGTTGCATGCTAAAAGTTTGCACAACTCCTGCAGAAATCATCTGCGGATGCGATGAAAGGAGATTAGAGAGGTCCTGCTAATTCACAGTGGAAGGAGACATTCTTCTCTGACTGAATGTGAACGTGATGGAGGGGTACATGGTGATACAGGACTGGAGCAATGCATTATTCATCAGAAAACAGACACAAGATTCATTTCCTCTCTCCGTCACAGTGCCTCTCCTTCAATGGATCCCAGCTCGTGTCCATGCCAGTGTAATATGCACAGTTATTTCCCCAGACATAGACAAAATAGAAAACCAAACCGTTGTAAACAATCACTTTTGACAATTGGACCTGCTTTTCTGTCTTAGTCGAGTGGCAGGAGGCCCAGTTGTGGGCAGAATCTCATTTGGTTGGCACCAAAAGTCATTATATGTGCCCTTTTGACATATCAAAGCCACTCTCTCTCTATATATCTCTCCCCCCTGCTGTTTAGTGGGACTGCTATACCTTATTGATCTGTGCTTTTCTTGTCCTGCGGTTTTGAATCCATACCCCCTGAATGTCTGATAGCTCTCCGCCCAGAGCCTTTGGGGTGTGCTGGGAACATAGACTCCTTGTGGGTTTGCTGACGTCACCGACGATATCTGTAGATGTCATAAATAGAAAATGTCACCCTGTACCCTCTTGGAGCCCCTCTTTGGGAAGAAATTTGAAACTCACCCTTGTGTTTCCTTCACCTTCAACCTGACAGTCAAAGACAACTAGTTTATTTCTATTGTAGTAGTGCAGATTGTGAAGAAGGAACATGTAAATGGGTTTTGTCTAGTCTGCTCAACAGACAGTTTCACTTGCTTCTTGATGTTGGCTAACCTTTGTCCTAACTGGATTTACACTGTAAGATATTACCCTGTAAAGCTGGAGCGCCTTGCACCCTTTTGAGTTGGCTTAGGTTCGTTTCAAATGAAGACGTTTTGTAACTCTCTGCTGATTCATGAAGGAAACCAGTCCAGGAGTCCCCCATGGCTTTACTCAGCTTAGAAGCCATGGTTAAGTCTATCAACCACTCAGCAGCACTCGATACACAAGGGCCCCAGGCAAGAAAGTCCAGCACTTTATCTGGCTCTGCTGCTCAGAGATACAAAGTCACTACAAGCTCTGCACAGGCGTCTGACTGAGAGACATGTGGTCAGGCATTGTAAGAGAATGAATCCAATTGGGCTGCACACATGAAATGAGAGCCAGTGGTGGTTTATGCTAGTTGGCCAATTGATGTTGCCCTTGAAGTGGCCAAGTCAAGCCAGTTGAGTATCATCTGAGGTCAAGTTGTTTCGGGCAGACAGACCCACGTCTGACGGGGGTGGGGGGGTTGGAGTTGACAATCACAATTCTGTGTGAACTCTGCTTCAGGCTGGCACTGGACCCATGTGACAGCTGAGTCTACTAGCCAATATATGAGAGGGAGGATAAGATGAAAATTTATCTTGGGCATGTTGTGCTTTAATACAAGCCAATTTAAGATGCCTTCGGCTTGGTGCTGAAATTCATAAAGATTGCCAATTATGTACCCTGTCTCATGTAATGTGATGAAACAAAATCTGATTCTGAGTCTGATTCTGCATCTGTCAAATGCCACTCACAGCACAAAAGAAGATCCCAGTCTGGAGCAGATAAACCAGGATTAATAGGCAGATGAGTAGTGGAGAGCAGCAGGAGATGCTACAGGATCCCCATCTATTTTATTCCAAGAATTTAATTCCAGCGCCTGGCCAGACCAGAGACATTTGCTGATATTAGATGGCTCCATCTCAATGCAAATGTGTACTCCTGCCAAGGTTGATTACCTGCCATTAGTGGCCTTCTGCAGAATGACCTTCCTCCTCATGTCATGACTCTATTTGCACCTTTAAGCCGCCTGTCAAACATGGAACCATTCTTCTTCCTGAAGCTCTGGCCCATTTGTTTGAAGAGGGATGGGACGCTAGTGGCATACAAATGGGAGCCTCTGACAGGATTTATGCAAAACAAAATCTCTGTGTATTCTGCGGACTGGTTGATGGACGTGCCAGTGTCATATGTCAGCAACGCAGATGAAAGGCTATGATTTAGATTTGCTTTGGATTCATCATTAGATTATTATAACTCCTGGCACCTCTGCTCACTGTGTCAAAGCAGATGGTGCAGCAGCACTTCCAAATGGCCAGTAGGTGTAGCAGTAAGGTCTTATTTGAAGTGGCAGGATGAAGAAGGGGAGTGGAGGGAGGATTGGCAGCAGCAGTGAGAGGAATTAATCTGACTGGCTGATTTAGCTATCCTTCTCCCTTTGCTAACAAATACAATATTTAACATGGTGTTTAACATGTAGCACAGTCATCTCGACTTACTTGTTGTTAAAATGGGAAACTTGGCATGGGAAATGATCTTCATGTGTGAACCTGAGGGTAATGCCATGTTAGTAGAATACCAATACTTAATACTTGAGCATCATAATTAGCAAGATGCTCTATCCTCCTCAATATTTTTTTTCTCTCTCTCTCTCTCTCTCTCTCTCTCTCTCTCTCTCTCTCTCTCTCTCTCTCTCTCTCTCTCTCTCTCTCTCTGGTCTTTGGCAAGGCTGCTCTTTGGCAGGGGGTTCCAACACAAGGCACTGCTGCTCATCCACACAGTCTCTGCCATTATTATTCACAGCAGCATCCAAACAAAGAGTAAGGGAGCACTAATGCAGCACATTCACAACAAATTAAAATCAAGCCTCTGCTGCTGTCATTTCGATGTCTGCCAGGGAAAAAATGCTTTTTTTATTAATCAATGACAAGTTCTTGCTTTTGCACCCTCTGCCATTTTTCAGCTCTCTTCAAGTGAAGACTCTTCAAGTGAAGAGATTACGAAGAAGAAGACATTGAATGAGACTGCAACTGAACTTTCTAACACTGGTTATACAGCTCTTAGAGAATAAATAGCTTCTTCTGCATTTAGATGATTTATTTCCCTCCTCTGCCTGGCCAGGGGAATTTTCTACACCTGCCTACATGGCTCACAGTATTTCATCCCATTATTTGGTCTTTCCCAGCCATCCCCTATAACAAACAGAAGAAAATAAAAGGCAATAAATTATGTTCCCTATCATTTGGCTCTCTTTGACTCTGATAAAGGCTGACATGTTATTTCAGTCGGCTCCTTTGAATAACATTGAAGAAGAGGGTGAGAGAGGCCTAAGCTGGTTTAAACTGGGCATAGATTTGGTAATGAAACTGCATGCCAGTTGGCCTGTGTAGGAGGACTTCTGTTTCCCCACAGGACGATGATACAACCAAAGCTGATAATAATGCACTTGGCTATATGTGGGCTGTGTTGGTGTGGATGATGAAGAACAACATTAAGCCATAGTTTGCCTGAGCAGGAAGTATAGGCTGTTTTGCAGACATGCTCTAAAACAACCATACGGGACGCCATGTTGGAAGAACACTAACAAGTTAGTAGAAGACCAGCACCCCTTCGTTATAGAGGCCCACTGCTGAGTCAATATAAGCAATTTTATGACACCCAGTTTGCCTAAACTAAGAAAATGTTATCTGATTAGCACTAAGACAAAATAGTTTGAGGAAGTAATGTTATAGTCATGCTAATGCCTTGGACGTAGTTATCATTCTTTCTAGCTAGCTAGCTAGCTAGGCTAGGTAACACCAGGTAAATCAGCAGCACTAAACAAATCAGTGGCACTTCTTTTGCAAAGCAATATGTTGTTTATGCTAGCAATCATTCACACAATTCTTTCTCTAAAGTTGAGTAAGATTTCTTGTTGACTCCTACTTGGAAGGCTAGCAAAGAGGACTTAGACCCATAACTCAGTAACATGACATTTGCTAGCTGGTTTTGTACCATTAGGTTGAAAGGTCAGAGATATTCAGTATTCGCTAACGTGTAATGGGAAGCTTATATGTGAATGTGTCATTTTCACCCATTCGTGGGAACTTGACACTTGTGGCAAGTGTTTTATTTGCTCTGTAGTGCCACAGAGTAGGTTCTTAGGACTAGTGCACACAGCTCACATGTGAAGTGATGAAGTGATAGTAGAGAGTGCTAATTGGTTTTGGGTATGTGAAAGTAGACAGTTAAGCCGAGCAATCACAAAGTGATATTACTGTTATAAATTCCATAATTTCCAACATGCTACAGCAACTGTCTTTGTTACATATAGCTGGTATCAAGATATCAAGTCAGGGAAATGGCAAATGCTGATTAGGTTCTGTTTCAGCGGAAGAAGCACACTATTGTTAATAGCAATTGCGCCGACAGCAATGTTAGCTATGTCCAGAACCAAGACCGCCTCATCTGTGGCTAATGATGCCCTTGCTGCCTTCATCCATTTTTGGGAACCTGAAACCTTAAACTTTGCTCTTTAATGCTGACATTTTGCAGCGTGGGGGTGTGTTCACATAAGCCTTGTGCACTAACCCACATGTTAAGTGAGAGTAGAGCAGTAATTGGTCTTTAGTTTGTGACAGTAAATGGGAGAAGTATGCTATTGTTAAGTGCAATTGAAAACCTACTTTGTGCTCCACACAGGCTTAATATGAAAAGGAAAGGGGGCTGTTGACAGCAACCTTAGCCACCTTTAGAACCCAAACGGCCTCATCTGTGACTGATGATGCCCTTGTATGGTGCATTGCGATACAGATATCACCACCTCTCCCTGCAAAGCAATAAGTGGAGCAACATTAATCTAGATTAATAAATAATCTATGGCGGGGCAGGAGTGGAACTTTGTTACCAGCAACCTTAAGTGGTTTCTGCATCGCCCTGTGCACCTCTCACCTTGTGAGCCGGGCCCTGACACTTCCCCTTATTGATATCAGTGTGATTTATGGAACCCCACTCCCCTGGCCATCCTCAAACTGGAGACAGGAGTGTGATTTATCCCTGTCTAATGCTGCAGGGTGTCTAGCACTGGCTAGACGAGGGAGGAGGCTCTCACTGTGATAGCTTCTAGCTTGAGTCCTGATTTTCTTATTTGTGTGTGTGAATGTGTTTCTGCTGTGTTATGAGAGCTGTACCTCTGCAGCAGAATGTTCTTGTTTTAATGAGCAGGTCTATCTGCTCTCCTCTGCCTCTCCCTCCCTCTCTCTCGCTCTCTCACTCTGAACCCTGGAAGCAGACAGTGTATAGGAACAAGTGAAGAAAATCAATGCATTATGGATGACTCAGCTACAATTATACTGCTGTCTCAGGATAAACATTCAGAAACAATGCTTTCTCTGCCACTGTTCTTATTTGATTAGGGTTTGACATCCGTGTTTCTCATTCAAACCTCTGGATCCAACTGTAATTGCTCCGGGAAACTCCTGTCCCTCAGGGAAACATCCCTTAAACTGTTGATGTTTCATAGTGGTTTGGGTGACGTTGGCTTTTCATTCTTTTCATAGCAAAGCAGAGCTGGATTTCTTTCATGGGTTTACTCCTAGCCAGCCGTCACCTATTTCAAGACTGATAGATTCTTATTCTCTCGTTTAGAGGCGATGAGATGTTAATATGGTATATGGTTATTCATTCGCCTCTGATAGATTTAATTTCATGGGTGGGCACTAAGTACATTTTCCACCATTCCAAATAAAAGCCTTCCTCTGCTTTCTCAGATTAATTTTTCTGACCGCTGTAACATCTGCGTTATAGGTAATCACAGTAAGAGCACTCCCATGGGAAATGTGTGTCCTCACTCGTGTAATTCTGTAATTGTGTCTGCGTGGTTTCCTCTCGGATGAGTTTTAATTTGGCGGTCAGGAGAAACATGAGATTAATCCTATTGAATGCCCTGCAACTCTGGCCTTTGCCATCACTAGCCCCATTAAAGGGGATTTTATTGATTGTAAATAAGCTTTGTAATTAATGGAGGGCCACAGTGGTGCTCAGTCCAGGCCTAGCCTTGACCTGCACACCTGCTACTAGCTTGATTCCTTTCATGTTTAAAAATTGAGATGGGGCTTTGGGATTTTAAAAAAATACGTTAATTAGTTCTAAGTTTAGAATTGGGATAGGGAAATTTGAGTTACAGTATGAGGGGGCTTAGGGTATAATCCTCTAGTAATCATAACTCTGTTTTTTACAAGACTATGCCATAATGAAGCAATTCTTCCAGGAAGGCTTATAGCTAAACCTACATATTTAATGACATAGTCTAGGTGGTAGCGCTGTGGCAAGAGTCAAGCCTTCTACATAGGATTCTGTCCAGCCCAAAAGGTGTATTTAATCCCTATTTTGGAGAGTGTTAATTCAGCTTGGCTTTTGCGAGATACACTTACAAATGGATCAAGCTGTGTCTGTTTTATTTTTCACCAAACAAACAAGTGCAGCTTTTTGTGTGACCAGCGCGGACGAAAGTGCCTCGTCACGCGGAGATGCAGAATGTGCCTTTAAGTGGTTTTTAACACACTGGAGGAGCATTATGCCCAGGCCTGTGGAGGAGCCTGAGATGGGCTGCATCCGCTTACGCACATTATCTGTGAGAGCATGCTGCTTCTTGGCTTCCCTTCACACAGGGCCGGTACACAGGGTCAGAGAGAGTGGGAATGAGAGATGGACATGATTATACACCCTCAGATGAAACATTGCTTTAGCCGTGTATGTGCTCACATTATATGTACATTTGTGTGTGCGTCTCTCTGCTGACCTGCGTGCGTTTGTGCACATGTGCGTGGATACTTGCCTACTCAGTATCCTGAGTTCTCTAAGATTTTAAACATTGATTGCCTCCTCTAGAAACAGACAGCCATATCTTTTCCTATGTTCTGCTCTGCCAGTTGGTAAACTGCTATCGCCTTGCCTGGGTAGCCCACTTCCAGATTTATAGCCGCAGACTGTGAAGTCGTCTGTATTTCAGCCCTCATCCAGTCCTTTCAGCAGCGCTACGGGAATCTGACGTGAAGCTGGAGCAGGTGGTTACCGAGAATTGGGTTTTCAAGGTTTTGATAAATGAATGCCTTCCGGGCCATAGGTGGACCACGCCAGACTTAATATGCTGCTCACTACTCATATTCTGTGCTGATTTGAAGTTGTGGTGAGTTGCATGGATGCGTCAGGACTTATGTAGATGCCCTCCCCACAGCCTTAGCTGTATCCCTGGGGATGAACATGCATGCCAATGGATCTGACCCGTCGCCACCTTACACTGTCTCACCACTGTCTACATCTCGCCATAGGAAACGTGCGATCCATACTAATGAATGGATTTCAGACAGTATGCAGGTTTGTCCGGTTACCACATGACAGAACCATTGCTTATGCTAGGCAGCAACACCATGACACCATCTTTTTTTCTTTTACAAAGGCACAAAGAAGTAGATAAATAATGTAAAATGGTCATCGACACATTTAAATGATTAAACACAATATCTATGACTGGGTCCTCCAAGTCAGAAGGCATCTGTGGTGATGTGAGTCTGGGTCTGGTCTGTGGTGGCAGGCTAGCTCCTTTCCCCTGGTCTATTTTTTGTTGTTAAAATTGACTTCTCTTCCGGTTCACTCTCTTTTTCTTCCCCCTTGAGCAAAACTCTAAAGTGCCAGGATCGCTCTCAGATTTCAGAAAGGGTTGGTTGAGCTGGTAGGGGGGTGGGAGGGTGCCTCCTAGAGAGCTTTTCCACATCCCGCTCTTTGAGGTTGTTATTGTTTGGGTCCAAAGCCGGCTCCTCAGCTGGAGGTTGTCTGTGGGGCTTTGCTGAGTCACTCCCATCTAATGGGGAACATCTGCTGCCCCGCTTTTTACAACCAGAACTTACAGCAAAGATACTCTGCATGGGGGGCTGGAGGCTGGGGAGACAGAGAAGGAATTAGTGGGAGCTGCAGTGACGAAAACAGGGGATAATCTCGGGGTTTAAGGTTGATCTTATCTGTAGGCCTCGCAGCTCCTTTTTTCATACTGGAACCCTGGCCTCCACCTTCCAGAGTCTTAAAACAAAGGATATACTGTAGCTTATCTGCTCCAAGCTCCTCTCCCGCGTGCTGTATAATGTGTAATGTTATTAGTCTCACAACCCTTACCCTGGCCTTGAGCTTCCAGCACATCAGTTCCCATTTATGAAACCATTCAGGTGCACTCACAGGGCGGGGATTTTTTTGTGCCTACATTTTGAATTCAATACTTGTTCTACCGCAGTACATTATCTCAAAATGAAATAGAGGAAATCATATTCTGTATTGTTGTACCTGCTATTAGCTGTTCTCTACAGAAGAAGCCATGGTCAACTGTGAAGGAGAAGAGGTTATGGGGATGGAAGCCTGCTGGCCTAGTGACCTAAATACTAAATAAACACCCCTGCTGATTAGTAGATATTGATTGATATTTAATAGCCAGCCTCAGTTTGCATTTCACCTCACCCACATAGGCTGATGATGACCAAGTAGTCACCTTGACCATGCTATGCACAAATAATGATCTGTTTTAATGCAGGAGATTCCTGTTGGTTCGTAGGAGGTAGTGAAAGCACTGGCAGTAGCTACTTACGGCCCTCACTACAGTGGAGTAGAGTAGATCTTGGACATAGATCACCTAGATAACATATTTTATCCCTTGGGATTAATTTTTTGGCACACACAACTCCCATTCATTTCTAGTGAGGGTTCCCGTTTCTCTGCTTCCCAATATCTTGACAATTACATTTATTTTTGTGTTGCACTAATCATACCCCTAAAAATGCTAACTACTGAATTCTGTTGTTTCTTGTTTATAAGGTTGGATCGTTTTCATGCAAAACAGTTGTTGATATGTACTAATTTTTACTGTCTTTTTTCCTTTTTTTTTGTCAACAGATATTTCCCTAGTCTAGTCCAGGGCATCTGCTGCAGCCATGTTTAGGAACAGCTTGAAGATGCTGCTGACGGGGGGCAAGGCCAACCGCAAGAGTCGCAGCAGCGGTGAGTCTGCCTTCTGATGCCAACCACAAACAATGACTCACCTGCCTGTCAGGAGGTGTTCAGTAGTTCTGTGGATATATGTTTGGAAGCAGGAACACACACAGCTCGACAGATGAAATGTGTTTTGTTTTTTTAAGTAACCTGTGAGTGCTACAGACCCTTTACAACCTGTGTACAAGTTAAAATAGATTAATGATCCAAAATCTAAAACGCTCTTGAAATATCCCTCCCCTGCTCCTAGAATCGAACTAATCGCTTAGCATTTGGCAGCACAGCAGATCGCAGTCAAGTCAATCAAAACCAGTTCTGTGCAGCGGTTCACAGACGGTTCATATACAGTACATTTTCCTGCATTAAATTACCATTCAACATCAACAGCCATATTATTCTGAAGTCCTTGTCCTGAAAAACCGCATGGAGCTCTTTGTTTTTTATACATGTATTTCTGTTACTCGAGCCTTAAAAAGCTCTCATTTAGAGGAAGGGGAGCCTTTGATGTGGCTTGAGGGCCCCATCCAAGAGCAACGCTTTGGTAAGCTTGGGCAGTTCAGCTTGGAAAGGTACAGTAGCTCTTATTTGAATGTAGTTTTGGGTTATTGCCAGGCAATATAATAACCCACCCTCCTTAACTGTCTCCCTAGGCTAGGGTCTTTATTACTGTGCGAGAATGTGCCTTCTAAGGGCTTTCGTCCAGCCTCCCACTCACTCCCATTTCCGCAGATGAATTAATCGCGACGTGCCCGGCATTTTGAAGCCAATGCACGGATGGAGCGGTGAACATCAAGCTTGAAGTGTCCTGTATGTCATGTCCCCCCATCTTCCCTCTGCCATTTGACTACATTAGATGGAAGTAGTTATGAAGAATCAATATTTAAGACTTGATTTGCAATGCTATTGGAGGCTTTTCCAACACCTCTTGCAGTGGTAAATTGACTCTTACCAATGATTCTCACTAAATAGCCCCATGCACTTTCATTACCAAGCATATCCTCTTTGAAATGATGTTATACTGAAACATGTTAAGAGCAACCTACCATGTCACACTTGACTAATGACTAATCATGATGATTGTTTTAAAGAGAGTCGAGCTTTCATTAATACCTGGGGTGGGTTGTATCACCATTAAAAAGGTGTGTCTGAGTGTCTCCTCGCGGTGTGATGCACCACGGCAAGCTTTGACACTCTTTCTGCACTGTAAAACTGCAAAACATTTCAGGAATTGTCACACTAACCCATTTGCACTGTGCATTTTAAATCAAGTCCAATTATATGTTCATTTGCCGTTTAAAGTCTTTCATTGCAAGGCTTCAAGACTGAAGTGGACTTACTGCTGATAGACATACCTTCTCTCTCCCTTAAGTGTGTGTCTGTGTTCGTTTGGCTGTTTGTTTGTCTTTATGTGTGAAATGTAAAGAATACCAGGCAGGCAGTGCATGGCTGAAGTACCCTCCAGTGCTGTAATATCTGCTGCTGTCACTTCGCAGGGAATCCACTCCACTCAGTAGACGAGTGCTGCTCTTACGACCTGTCTCCTCTACTGAAACATCTGTATCTCTCTAACTGTAGCGACTCCCCCCACCTCCCTGTGTTCACCCACCCCCGCTCCAAAAACACATGTTTCCTCTATTTAAATCTACACCGCTCTCACTGCCTCCCAAAGACAGCCCAAGGACTGGCTACAGCGCTCCTGACTTATCAGCTTACGAACAGACAGGGGGCGCTGTACAGCTCCGGCGCGGAGTAGCACTTGTCATCTTGAAACCCGCGCCTATACTGTTGCACTGGCTGCTACAATCACTCTTTGATGGCAGTGTGACATCGCAAGATAAGAAGATAGGCCTCCGCTTTTGATGCAGTTACAAGAACGCTTCTGGTGTTGGGAATGCCAACGCTGTGAGGGGAATAGACCCGCTAATCTGCAGGCGGCGGATGAGCCAGCTGTGCCTTGATCAAGATAGCTCTGCTATTGGAACCACTTTCGTTGTTTTTGCTTGTCATGTTAACCGCACTGTTGCTCCTAATCCTTTTCGCAATCAACCCGTTTCTCTATGTGCTTTCCATCTGTGATCATTCAAATATCTTGGAGGCATCTACCTTGAACGCTCGTTGTGTGCACGTTGAACTTATTCCATATTAAAGGGAAACGATCAGCTTGCCTTATCAAACTATAGTGGAAAAAAATGTGTCGGTCCAAGTGCATTGTATATGAAAATGCAGATAAATGGAGCTGATTACGATGAAACTGAATTGTTCAAATCTCTACCGCACTGCAGAAAATGTGGTGTGATCTCTGGGGACACTACAGTGTGCTTGTAATGTCCCCAGACACTATCAGTATTAGTTGTTAGTCAGTCTGTCACCCCAACTGTACAAAGCTCTGAAGTGTTTTTTCACTTATAAACACATATATAATCTCACACCCTGAGATTCAGGCTGTTGAAACAAAAAGGACAAATATCTTCAGTCACTGCAGCGACAGTGTTTAGATATCAGGTACGCTCTGAATCTTTTCACTGAGACACAGATCAGACTTCAGCCAGTGTTTGTATGTGAGCCTTCTTTGTGCCAGAGCAGCCCACTGTTTCTGTTGCCTGAAGCAGCTTCATGTACAAGTACCCCTGGACAGCATGCAGCCAAAATGTGAACGAGAAGGACAATGTCCCCTCTGGTCTTGGATACATGCACGTCCTAGCGACTCCATGAATGGACAGTGGAGGTGTTTGTTTCATTCCATGGCGTTATGGGTCAAGTTCTTGACTGCCTTCACCCTCTTGCCCCTCATCAGGAGGCGATCAGATGGGTCTAGACTTGAAACAAAGTCTGCCGCCTGACCATATAATTACTGTTTATGGTGTTGGCCAATTGAGTGGCTGGGAAATGAGATTGGAGGGTGGGTGTGTCTGCACAAGGAGCTGTTGCATGTCTAATTACTACTGAGAGATAGGCTTGAGCCTGGCAGTTTGGGATTAAACACGGCATAGTTGGGATGCACACACAAACACACACATACATGCACACACACTAGGAGTATGAAACTTAATTTTTTTTGTCTGAAAATGCAAATAATGTCCTAGTGGGGGGAACTGTCATGTTTATGACTTTACTAATATGTATTTTAGATGCCAAGAGTCAAACAGGCTTATAAGACAGTATTTGTTTCCTCCTTTGTTTTGTCCGCTGAGCCATGTCTGTATATGTTAGCCATCTGTATATGTTTGTCCAAATGTGTTTTTATGCTAATGTCAAACCTTGCTCACCCATGCAGACTCACAACAGCTGTAGAGATCATCCACAGTTAGCTTTAGCGCTGCCAGATGCCTTCCGCCGGTGTTGTATTTTTGATGTACTGAGAGACCCTTTGGGGTTCTACATGATGGCCAGGGTGCCATGGCTGGCGCAGCTCGCTTGATTGATCCAAAATGGCCTTTCTAGATTAGAGCGGGCACACTTTACAACCTGCTGCAGGGTTCCTCTGCTGATTAGAGAGGAATCAGGCTGGCTCTTGGTTAGAAGCAGACGAAAAACAGTGAGGGGTTAATTCATTGGCTACAACATACACATAGTAACTGGTGTTTTTTCATCCCATTTATTTTCATTTCATATTGAAGTGGCTAAAAAATGTCCCCTTTTGCAGTCATCATATCCCAAAACCTGACACCCATGATACGAATGACTCCACGTTCATCTCCCCTTCTAGACAAGACTCCGCCTCATCCCTCTCTTAAATCAGCGATGGAACAGTCGACAAGTGTGAAGGGAGCAGGTGCTTGACAGGAATCAAATCGGTCCCCCTAATCACAACACTCTAATTGACGGCTCATCAGCTCATTTTCCACAGTGGTGGGTGGAGAAATCTAATTAGAGATCATCAGATCAGCAAACAAGCTCCGGGCTCTAAGGCACTGGGAGTGACACAACAGCTAGGCTTAATGCACTGTAAAAAATAATTATTGCATCAATTTAAAATCACAAGTAAGCCACCTGCGCTATTTCAAATGACAATTTCATGTGAAAATAAATGTGACTTTAAATGTCCATTACAGCTCTCTTAGTTTGAATTTTAGTTGTCCCACAATGAAATGAGGAACACTCTTGTGGTTTGGTACAAAATACAAACACTCTAAGGAGATATTTGTCCTCATTTTCTCCAGAGTATGGAAATTTGCACTTTAAACCTGCGTTTAAAAAGTAAACAGAAACAGGCGTTGGTAAGATTATGGACCTCTACAACGATGAGAGGCTTTTTACATTTGAGGAATTAAGGCTAAAATATGCTCCTATTCCCCACAAGCATTTCTTCAAATAGTTGCAGATAAGGAATTTCATGGCCAACATTAAACAACTTAAAATCCATTAAATCCATTTGAAAGAAAAATATGGGATGTCTGTAGAGACCTATTGGTGCAAGTACGTACATTTGTATAGATACTGCTACTTACAAATATAGGCCTTGTAGTTGGCACAAAGTAAGTGATGAACTGTCCAATGAGTACACAGTGATGTACACAGTGATGGATCAATGGTCTGCCTGGTAGTATCAGATTGATACAAGAGGCTACAGGAGGAGCGGCAGCAGCTTAACATGTGCTGATTCTGGCTTATCTCCACAGAGCGACAGATTGGCACCTACTGCTCCACAGAATGTCCCCTTCCTTCCTGTATTAATGAACCCATAAAAAATGAATGGAGGAATTTCAACACCGAGTTGACCAGGTCTTGATAACATGCGAGAACACTGTGCCCCCGCAGAGGGATATCATACTTAACCCTCAGTTACCCCAAATGCTTTATAGCATTGCTGCAGAATGGATAGCACTATTGTTGCTGTCATTGTTGTAGACTAAAGCAATATGTGTAGTTTATTTATATAAAGTCCATTTCCACCCTGATGAGATTGTCCAAAATAATTGATGCCTGATTTGTAATCAACTGTGACTTGTATTTAACGGTTGTATTATTGTGCTGCTCTCTGATAGATTCATCCATAAACTTCCTCCTCCTTTAATTTCCTCTAAATGCGTACATTAACATGGTCTGTAAACACAGACTCTAGCTAGCAGAGGAGCCACTGAATCTGTGAATCAATATGGTACACAGCTGTAGAGAGGAGCATTGACCTTTGGTTACTAAGGACAACAATGTCTACACGGCAGCCTCCTCAGGCTTGGCCATGGCATGTTTTTTTTAGGTTTCTTCCTGTGGCTGTTGACATTTATTTCCTAGGCGCTTAGATTCTGTGGAGATCAATAGAGGGACTGTGCAGTGCCAGATACTGTATGCCGTGGCATTGTTGCTGTACTTAAGAATCTGTTGAAGCGGTGAGATGCCTCCTTATGTAGATGTATGCATGGGGATAATCTGTTTTCCTCATCAGAGCTGGGGAGATAAAATGTTTATGGATCTGTCAGAAAGAACTTGTTTTCGGCACTTCAGTTGGTCTTTTTCCCCTGAGGCTATTCTGCACTATATTAGCAAAATAATTTGCCTCTCTCCAGAAAATTCATTAACATTTTTAAAGTCACTCCACAAACTCAATATGGAGTTAGTTTGGCTTTAAAGGTACCCTGTACCCTTCCCTGGTGACTGGCAAGGCCCTCAACAGGAAGACCTCATCACTTCCTCGCCTGTGGCCTCATCACTTGGTTCCCTGAACAACAAAAAAAAGGAAAGGTTGCTCTCGCTTAGGGTTAGCAAGAATACACCAGTGTCGATCAGGTGGGTGCTATGTCCTCCGCAGTTGCCAACCCCATTAGTAGGCACTTGTGACCTGATCATTGGGTAACCATGGTAACAAAGCTGCAGCAAAACGAAAGTCCGCTGAAGGTCAAAAACAATTCAGACTGGCTGTTGAGAGGGCTTGGGGGGCTGAGAGACAATGTGACCGAAGAATCAGTGGTGGCACTTTCCCATCTCATGGAGTGTGGGAGGCACTTATGGGCCCATCATTACGGCTCAGTAGCACCACTTGATCCACATACCACCCTTGTCACGGCCACCCATGTGCCTCTACTCACTGACCCAGCGAGTTCTTCAGGCTCAAGATACTGGCAGATGGAAACACTTTCTGTGGTCCATTGTAAATCACGAGTTAAAGATTATTTTATGGATAGTTCTGACTCGTCAAAGGCACGCTTTATTGGCCCATCAATCCATCCATCCTCTTGAAATAACCAGGGATTAATTAGTGAGCTTTATTGTTTTGCATGTTTTCATAGCTTGTCACTAGGAAGGGGAAGATTCTCAACAGGTTTTGTGGTTTTGCCCAGGGGTTGCCCTTTTTGTGCCCGTTCCCTGGGTATTCGCATTGAACTGCGATGTGTAAACTGACTTGGATTCACTATAAGCCCAGTTGAATTACAATTAAAGCATCTTTTGCAGTTATTTTTCATTGCGGTTTGTTTGGAATGCTTATTCCAGTTCAGTTTTTTTGTGATTTAAATTGTTAAAGTGTTTTTGGAGCCTGCAGATTTATACCAACTTCCCTGTTTTTTTGAGAAGGTAAGTGAAGGTTTGATATGTTTTTATAGTTATAGTTTTTTGTTAAAATGGTTGCTGAATGTGAGTTTTAATAGTCTTGTTGAAGTACGTCGTTAGCAGTTTGCAGACCTTGCTAAGTTTTAGCAGTCCTATCCTCTATTTATCATTTCTTGTGCATATCATGTGCTTTAATATATTGTTTTATGCATCTCACATATAGGTAACGGTGATGACAGTGTTACCAATTTGTAAAGTGTCCCGGCCCATAAATGACTGTGCTGCTTTAGATGCAATTAGAAGTGACATAACTTTAGCTTGAATCTGGAACATAACTAGGACATGTTATCGCATTATCAGAAGGCGAGAATGACAAGTACGTATAAGCTATGCTGTCTGCTACAGTGTACAGATACTGTTGGCTTTTGGCAACCTATTTCCTCTTTTTCCCTCTACTTCATCTCTGTAACTTAATATTGTTGGCCTACCAATTTTTAATTTGAATAGACTCCATCAAATTAAGGTTCCCTTTTGCTTGAAAGTCATACCTTTTAATTTCAGCATATTCAATATTATATAAAAACCATTATATGAAAAACATATTAAATAAAAACCAGTGTATATAACAACATCAACGCAGCTCATAATATGTAGCATGTAACAATAGCATGTAACTAGCACTTTCTTCACTTGTTATTTGTATGAATTTACACTAATTTGAAGAAAACATTTCAGAAGGTATACATGCATTACTAACTGTTGTATGAAACGTAATACCCTTGAGGACTTTCTTTACTGCGAAATCGAGTGCTTAGTGCGGCTAGCGACTTATTCACCGTCATCATCACGGTAAAGCACATCCTAGGTATACATTGATGGATGAAAGATGGGCGTGAAAGAGTGAATCACATGTATTAGCTCACTGAGCCAGTCGTGTGCCCTAGGTATGCAGCAGTTCTAGTAATAATGCCATAATAAATCTGTATTAAAGCCGTAATACATTGTCTAATGTCTGAACAGTAGCGGTAAGATGTTTTCCATCAGCCTTACGACTGCCTACAGTGAGGTCTTGAATATTCACTGATATTGTAAGTGGTCTGAAAACTGTTCCGACAAGGTCCTGTTAGTAATTTTCCGTGCTGTGTGGCAGTAGTGACAAGTTAATGGAGACCAGCAAAACAGTCCTTGACTTGGCTGTGTCTCTCTCACGGAGCTCTTTTGTAATGGGAGCTGTGTGTTCCAGTTCTAACAGTAGGGAGTGGGCAGCATGGTGCGTGGGTAAAGAAGCGCTGGTCTAACCTCTCCTCCATTCTCTGGATCACACCGCCAATAGTAGGAATTCTTTCTCTCTTTTTACTCTCTTTTTCTATCTCTTTTTCTGCTTACGCTCTGTCTCTCTTGTTCTACTCATTTCCCTGCTATCCCTCTATGGCCATTTCTTCCTTCTAAAATTGTACATTTCCAAAAGTAGTCACACGCACGTAATACTGCTCCGCAAAAACGTATTCTTCTCTTTCCTCTATTGCGCGGGTGACATTCTGTAACATGCCCGCTATTGTTGTTGCGTCTTTTTTGTCTGGCACTTTGTCCTGGATCTGCGTCATGTCCCTGTTGACATTGATTACATGCCTGTGTTCACGGCTGAAGTGCGAAAGTGTGTGTGATATTTAGCAGGTGGTGTTATTGTAGCCTAGATATGGTACCCTCATTTGGGTAACACCTGAGCAGGGACAGCTGACAGTATTTCAGGGTCACGGAAAGTGATAGCCCTAGAGCATGCAGGAACTGGTGAGGATGTGTGATGAGTTGTAAAGATTATCTGAAACCCAAAGCTCAGTCACAGTGTGATGTGTGTAACCATTGTCATTAGGGCTATGACATAGTATACACACATAGCCTTGTCTCACTTTTTGACAAGCATAGGTGGTTGGGTTTTTGGTGTGAATGGTATATAAAGACCTTGGAAGAGCAAACAACAACAAAACATAATGTTTGGCTCAGCGATAGAGAGGCTGAAGAAGCGTTCCTGTTTCAGTCCCCAGCACCGACAAGGCAGGATTTTCTAGCGGTGAGGACCATGTGGAGCGCGGCTCATATTACATTTATGGTGCCAAAATTCAAATTACCTTGTGTAAAACTGCCAGTGATGTTATCACCCTTATCTACTTCCAGTTCTACAGAAGCCGGCTTCGGTCTTAGCCAAGGAAAAGGCACAACTGGAACTCACTCCATATCAACATCTTTTCATCATTTACTTGGATTGGATTTGCTCACAAAACACACTTTGGTGGGGCATCTAAGAGTTTGGCAGACATGGAGAGCCCTTGTGCATTTTTCTTGAGCTCTTATAGCTCGTATCCATATGGTAGGGTATGCAGGCATTGAGCAGCCTACTTCTTATGAGAAAAAAGACAATCTAGTGAAATGAACGCGCAGCATGAGATGTGATGTATAGAAGCTTAGACATTATATGGTGCTTCATATAATGCTCCAAAACTAGGCTGTGTAGTACACACACACACACACACACACACACACACACACACACTTTCAACTTCCCCTCCCTCTTCTATCACACAATTACTGTGCCACGCAGTTGAACGGAAAATGATGATTTAATTCACACACAGCCTTGCAAGTGCTTCTTGGTTCGTGTTAAACTGCGCCCATTACCCAGGAAAAAGGTTAAATTGGAAACAAGAAAGAGCAACCGTTCTTCAAGAACATTGGCTTTGAAAGGGTTAAGGAGTTTTGCTCCGGCTGAAAGAAGAGAGAGAAGGAGGATGAGAGAGAGTTATTGCTGCCAGAGAGCGGGAGGAGGAGGAGGAGGCGAGAGAGAGAGAGAGAGAGTGAGTGCCTGTCTGCGTGTGTGTTTGTACGTGTGTGTGTGTGTGTGAGTGTGTGTGTGCGCGCGTGTGTGTGTGTGTGTGTGTGTGTACGCATGCCTCAGTGAGTATGCGCGGTGACACCTGGCGCTCGCCTTCCGTTGCCGTTCACAGTGTGGAGAGCCCTCTCCTTGTCTGGGCTGTTCTGTACCTCTCTCTCTCTCCCTCTTTTCCCTTCCATTCCCTCACTCTTATCTATTGTCCTCTTCTCTCTACCTTCTTCTGCACTGTTTTCCCTCCTCCATCTACCCTCTCTCTCCTCCTTTTGTTTGGGATCTTCCTCACTATGGTGCAGGATTTGTATTGCCTGGACAAACGAGGAGCTCGACTGACAAAGGTGAGCTGAATGATTGGGGATGGATGGATGGATTAAACGGACGGAGGTGCGGGGCTCTCTGAATTCACTTGTGAATGGGGAGAATGGAGGAAACGGGCTTATGAAAGGGCTGCTCTCCATCAAGATTCAGCTGTGAATTGTTTCACGGGGCTTTGAGCAAGTCTGTGCAGAGCTCTATTTCAAACAAGCCAGTCAGTGTGTGTGTGCACTGTGTAGGCGTCTCACTGCGTATATTCAAAGGTGAAGGGTTCAAGTGCATCATTTAAGAATTGCGTTTACTGTCTGTGTTTTTTTTAAGTTTTTTTTTTTACACTTGTCAGCAGCATGTGTCACATCCTTTTGTTGTCCTTTTTGATTTGTTTGCTCCGGTGTCACCTTGACACGGATACGAGGTTCACAGTTATCGGTGCCTTGTCGGCATCATGCCACACCTTAGCTAGGGACACTGAGAGGGAGAGAATTCAGAATGAGGAAGAGGAAGAGTGTATGTACGTGTTGATGATCTGTGTTCTTCACGTAATCTCTGATGGCCTTTTATTTCTTCAACTCGCAGGTTGTAAATGACGAGTATTCCTGCTTGCTGTTGCTGATTGAGTTTCCCAAAGATCAACTCACCTTACTCTCTTTCTGTCTCTGTCATCCTCTCCATCTCTGTCTCTCTCTCTCTCTATGTAATTTCCTTCTCTCACCCTTTTCTCCCTGCCCCTGTGCTCTCTTCTTGCCACCTTCCTCTATCATTTTCTCTCTCTTTCCCTTTCTCTCTCTCTCTCTCTTTCTTTTTTCTCTCCCCCTCACTATGTCATCCACTATCTCCCTTTTTTCTCTCTCCCGCCCACTCAGCTCACTCTGGGATATATCTGGAGAACAAAAGGAGGGAGAGAGAGAGAGAGAGAGAGGGAGAGAGGGAGCAGGGAGGCTTAATGTACCAACCCTGCGTGGGCTAATGAGTCTTCATCACTCCATCTCCCCCCCCCTCCTCCTCCTTTTCTCATCCTCCTCCCTTTCCTCAAGTGTGACTCTCCATTTACCCGTCTATTCTCACAACCACCGTTCTCATATCAGGCCTTCCCTCCAACCCCCGGTTCATTTGCTCTCTTTGTCCCTTGTCGTCCATTCCTTACTATTTCTTCTCCTTCCATCTCTTTTCATCAAATCCATACAGTCTCATCTCAGAACCTTCTCTTCCTCTTCCTCATCTTCCTCTCCCACGTCACGTCCCGCTCCTTCCATTCATCTATTTATTCTCATGACCAGACCTGCCCACCTTTTTCCATCTCTAGTCCTCCCTGTATCTCTGCCTCACGTTACCTCATCCTTCCTCCCTCCTCTGTATTTTTCCATTGCTTTCAATCACTATTTACTATTCTCCCATCCATTCAACCCCATTCACTCCCTCACTCATTTATTCATCCATCATCTTTCATTTCCTTCTTTCCTTTGCCTAGCCTCCACACACACATTCATATGCTGTACACACATGTGCATACATAATGCACACACACAACATAACAACATACTCACCCAACATCCTCCATAATCTAACAGGCTGCTGGTTTGTGCATTTGGCCATGAGAAGTGTAAAACAGTGTGGCGGTGGGCTGTTTTGAATTTTTGATGCCATGCGGGTCTCCTCCCCCCCCCCCCCCCCCCAGTAGCATCCTGTTGTTTTTGCCAGTTGGGGAACTGGGCTTTCATTGTGCCTCTTGATGTGGATGGGCTCATTATTGCTGCTGAGCGTTCTGTGCTTTTGAATAGCAGGAAGTGCCCTTGCTGGCCGTGCATGTACCGAGGGATATTTTGTTGCTTTGCACTGCATGATAAAAACAGCAAAACACAGTGTTCCATAAGTGGATGGTGGCATCCAGCGTTTGTTCACCTCATAAGAGCTGCAATTGCAAGGACCACAACGAGACGGAGACTAACCCACGCCAATTTGTGTACGAATGCGTCTGCCTCTTTGTCTGTGTCTGCCTTCAGCTGTCACTCCATCTCCGCGTTTGCCTTTAAATCTATATCTGTCCACCTGTCTGCCTGTCTGTCTGGTACAATGGGTGTCTCCAGGCCTGCATCCCACTCTCTCCTCTCCTCTCCAGTCGAGCAGCCATGTTCATCACATGCCATAGCAGTAACTACTGCTGACACCCTTTGGAAGGACAGGATTTATCATGCCTCCGGACATGTTTATCTGGCTTGACAGGTCTGACGGTTGCGGTGTGCATGCATAAGCTTTTGCATGCGCACACACACTGGTCACACCCCGACTCCAGCCAACCCCACCCTCTATGTCAACTAGAACCAGGCGAGGAGTACGATCATACTTGTTTACCATCTTTCAACCCTGTCCACCTTTTCTGTCAAAGATCGCTGCTCAGGAGCACCAATTTGTCAATGATATCTTTTTGAAATGAAATTAGACTCCACATGATTTTGCATTGTTTTGACTTTGACACTCCTTGTTACTGTGCAGCCTTACAGACAGAAAGGTTGGGCTATGTGCTGTTTGCTAATACCATCCCGAGCACTCTTTGTTGTCATACCCCATAACCACTTTTACAATTTGCAATTAATAATAGTATTCAGTTAATAGCAATAATAGATCATAGTAATTAAATAGTAATTCATAGTTTGTATATGTTTGTTCCTTATAAAGTAATGTGGATCAAAACTCATCAGAGTCCTTTTAAAACTTCAGATGTTTAAAATTAAATTATTGTTTGCATTTTTTTTTAAACATGCCTACATCTTGTTTTTGGGGTTCAGTTTAACACCCTGCTACAAAAGAGCACCTTTCAATCACAGTTTTGATGTTTTATTGAGTGTATGCCTGTAGCAGTCTCTTCTCTTCTTTCTCCTACCAGTTTAGGTGTTGGTTAGGAAAGTGTCAAACAAAATGAGACACACGCCCATCCAATATTCGGTTCCTGGCTGAACACAATACATGAAAAATTGATGTAAGAGCAGCGTGCTGTATCTGCCAAAATGATACTGTTCAATGTGACACACACACACACACACACACACACACACACACACTCTCTCTCTCGCTCTCTCTGACCCATATCTTGTTTGTGATGTGTTTTTTGATTGTATCTGTATTTGCGTCCTTTGTTCTCTGCAAAACACTTTCTGAAGAACCTGTTTGTTGGAAGTGCTTCCTAAATAAATTTGAGTTAACTTTACAATCAGGATCACATTTAAATTTTTGACCCTGAAGGATCAAAATGTTTTTATCCCATCTAGAGTATGTTGTCTTGTACCAGGAATACTAATGTATAGTAGTTTATTATCAGGAATAAGAGTGGACAGCCAAACCATACATCACGTTTTGTTGCAGTTTAGGTTAGGTCATGGGCATTTGAACACATAGTATTCTAAATATAGTCAATATAGGCCACAATATTATAGTAAATGTGGAATACCTGTCATGTTGATGATAAAAAACAGCCAACCACACAACCTACTTTCTCCTCACCGTGAATAACCGGGTGTTGGTGTCTGCTGTGGCACTGCAGGCTCAAGAATCCCCTAGTCTATTTATGTTTTATGTGTATTTCATTATTCAGGCCTCCTTGTTTTCAGTTGTAGGCCCATCTCCCCTGCAATGGAGCTGGTGTGTGTGTGTGTGTGTGTGTGTGTGTGTGTGTGCTATCGTCACGATGATGTGTGTGTGTGCGCGTCTTCTATCGTCACAATGATACTGAGACCAGAGTGAATAAATGTATTGCTGTGGGCAAGCAAAGGATAAGAATAACAGATAGCAAAGAAAAGGGTACAGTAGCAAGGTCAGTCTCTCTATTTCTCTCTCTCTCTCTCTCCATCTCTTACTCACTCAATACTCCTCGCTCTTATTCCCTCTTTCTTTCTCCATCTCTCTTTCTTAATCTCTTTCTCTCTTTCTCCTAATGGTTGCCCCCTGCAGCTTGAAAGCTCTGCACTTAGATTGGAATGAGGAGCAAAACAAAATGACACCTCTCTTGTCTGCCACTGGCCTTTTGCTATCCAACATCAAACAGCCTCTTTCTGGTTTCTGGTGTTTTTGTGCTCATGGCTATTTTGGAGGTATCTTGTTTATTTTGCATTTGGTTGGTGTTCCATGAGGAGAGGTGCACTCAGGCTATGGCACAAAATATAAAGGGTAGCAAGCATTAAAAACCCAAAAACTAAATATTGCATTCTGATATTGGGAGTTGCTTCTGTCCCTCAAATGGGATTTTGAGTATGAAGGTTTTTGTCTTTTTGTACCCCTGTCTCATTTCTGTGTAAACCATGTAGAGGTACTGGCATACCAGTCTGTTAGATGGACTCATTTCGAAACATGAGTCATTTCAATGAGTTATCGTTCTTAAAAAGATAATATTACCAAATGGCCGCCCAACTTGGGAATATACATTATGTATATGGCCTGCAGACAGTCCAATTATCTTTGAATTTAAAGACAACTAAGACTTATATCATATAGCTTAAAAATGCATATACTGATTTGCAGCCTGGAGTTGTGTCATTGACACTGATAGTGAATGGAGTGCTGACCTTGTGGGTTGCTTGTTGTTTGATCCTCCTAAATGAGCTGTGTATGTGATCAAAATCAATATGTTGCCCATGTTTTCTAAAATACATTTTGGAGACAACCCATCATCACCGGAGACACGTGGCATTTTATTACTCTAACCATAGTCATTAAAATCTCATTTTCTTGCTTGTGAAAGGCAGAGGTAACACAAACACATTTTTTGTTGTTGTGATTATACTGCAAAGCAGACTAATGCATTTTTTGCAACATGTGATGGCTGCACTTTTGTATAGTAAAGCATTTGAGATAAAAAGTATACCAATACTCCTTGAAAATCATTCTGCCTATGTCTGACTTTCTGAACTAGTTAATCCTCAGTGGAGCTTGAAAAAAGTCTGACATCAGATTAGGGAGTGGTATAATCTACTCGGACGCCACACAATAAAAAGTTGGTCAAGGTATAGAATTCGGTCTAAATCGATCTAAATCTAATGCTGTGTCAGAGGTACGCATCACGTTATGTTCTCTGTCACACCGGAGACTAAGCTCACTCAGCTGTTGCTTGTAAACACAAAGCACGCCTGTTTCCCTCATTCACTCGTATGAGACAGACATCACCTGCAAGACAGACAAGGGAAGTCTGACCTCAAAAAAGCTGTCTGACAAAAACCTGATGTTGACTCGACAATGGAAGATAATTATTTTCCTCCAATATTGAACATGGGATGCTACCGTCTGCAAAATGACATTACCCAAGCTGCTAGCGGAGACTATAGAGTCGACAAGACATGTAATCATACAGCAACAAGTGGGAAATTCATTTTCTCCCATGCAGTGAATGTTTGTACCCTCAGATGAGCATATTCTCTGCCATAGACGACAAGCACTGACTGCTGCGGGAGCTCTCTCCCTCAGCCTCGCTGTGTGCATTTGTCAGGATCCCAACCTTTTCTCATTAAACACCCATCGCTGGTGGGGTGAGAGGCATCTGCAACCTTAGCAGGAGTCATGCACTCCTCCTCCCACTGTAGACAGCCAGAGGTCAAAGGGAACTAGAGGTGACGCCGCTCTCTCGCTGCCAAGGTCTGACCAAGGTCTATAGGTTATCGGATTGACATGAGGACAGCAGGAAAACAATCAAGCTTCCTCGACAGCAGTTTTGGACACTAGTCCTGTAGAGCAGTGTTCCTGTCAGCCCATAAAGTGTTAACTTCTGCCAATTACGACACAAGCTGGTCATTTATTAAGAGAAAGAGGATAGGAGGGGAAGAAAGTAAAAAAAACAAGTAGGGAGGGAGATATCTTCTTCTCAGTGTTGTCAAATTAGGGATGGAGAGACCATGTAGCAGAGAGGAAAAGTGAACAACAAAGAAGGGAAAATGAGGGAGATGGTACAAGGGGGGATGTCTGCACTTCACATTGTTGCCATTTCTCTGTATGTGATTGTCGGGGATTAAGAATGGATAGAAACAAAAGCATCCTTCTTCATCGGATTGCCTACAGGCAGACCAGGAGCTATACCGGCTTCACAATGCCAAGGCTCCTTTTTAGTCCTCCGCTCATCCTCTCTTTCTCTCGCTCAAGGTCTGACTCAGCCAAAGCAAAGTGGCTTTGACACTTCCATTTCCGTTTAGTTATTTTAGCCGCATGATATTCACTTCTGTGCACTGTGATAAAACCCCAGTGGTATGTCGGACTGCAGGTAGGAGATGCTCGATTTGGCCTTGTTTCGTCCTGATTTATCCTTTTATTCATCAAACACTGTTTTTTGTTTTTTTTATGAAGCCAACGCAGCTTTTCTTAGTATCTGATGGCAGTGTGAGAGTTGAGGCATATCGCTCACTCTCTGCTCTCTCACACACACACACACTCTCTCTCTCCCCCTCTACTTCCTCCATCCTCCATCCTAACACCTCCATCCATCCAGGACACTGCTGAGTCGTGGTGCTGTCGGCCAGAGCTTGACGCACTTGGCCACTCACATATGCGTCACCCCTCTGGCCGAGCGCCACCACCATGCTGCTCGCTGTCCTCCAGATATGCCTCAATGGCTAGAGTCACGGGCCGTGGGCTTTTCTGGAGAAGGGAGGAGGAGACAAAGTATTACTTGATGCCAGGGATAACGTGTCTTCTCGTGTCTTTTCTGTTGGGAGCGCGGGCGTGTCATGCATGGAATGAGTGGGAGGCGTCTAGTAGCAGACAGTGGCAGTGGGATGAGAGCACCACTGAAGGTTGAAGGTATTTCGTTAAAAGGTTTTGTATCCTGTGTATTGCATGACGTGTTTTTGTATGTGAATCCGTCGCAGCTTTAAGAGACTACTATGCTATTATGAAGCTGTTGTCTGGAAGGAACCGGCGTCATATTGGCAGTGGACGTCACTGACTGGCTGACTGCTATTTAATCAAAAGGTCTGTCTAACCCTATTTTAGACACCAACAAATCATGGTGTTAACTTACTTTATCATCTGATCACTTTAATAGTTTTTTTTTTACACAATCTTTATATTTAACAGCCTAATGTATCCCAGAGCTTCTTAATGCATTGGTCAGTGGAGAGTGTTTTGCGTCACATGAAGGTCTAAATATTGTTTCAAAGGGTTTTCCAGCCTGCCAAGAAAACACTGAATGCTTGTAATTTCTTGGCATAACAATTGTCAAATTTAAAGATGTTGAATATCAGCAGAAAACAGTTTCAGTGTATAAAAACATCGCTGTTGGCCTTCAAAAACCCATATCGGTCAAACGCTGGTCCAGAATAACTAGAATATGTTATGGAATGCAGGTCATATTGTCGCTGGGAGAATAGCAGCAGCAGCGTAGTATGAGCTAAAAGAAGACCTCAATAAGGATTTATGACAGCCCCCAGCTAATCAACAGTTTTGTAACAACAGGACAAATAGAGATAGCCCTGTACTGTTGTCGGCACGGCTGGAACGCAAGGCTATTTCTCTTTTATTGCATCTGGTGTTGCTCGGCAAATTGGAAGATGCCACTGATTTACAATTTGCTCTGGGCGCATAAACCAATATGCACAAGCAACAAATGAGCTGTGGTTTCAACAAGGATTCATCTAAATTATTTGCAATGCCTGCGTAAGTTTAATACTCTTGTATGGGCCGTGACTTGTCACTTAAAAGCTATTTCATCTCCGGGCGTCCTTGTGGCTCAGTGGCCTAAGGTGCATGCCACATAACCGCGATGTCCTGTCCTGGGTCCTTTTGTCTGGAGTGAGGCAATTATTGACTCAGTTTGGATTTCTATTGCGAATACATGCAAATAAGCCACCTTGAATAAACGACACCATATGGTTGTGCTTATCAGCTGTTTATTAGGGTAGAGGCAAGACATTTTCCACCTCCCCAAATTAATTGAGAAAAAGGTAAAAAAAGTCATTTCATAGATTGAGATGAATGTACTGATATTTTTGTAAAGCCAATTCCCTCTGCATGTTATTTCACCTTTTCGCAGGTAGCAGGCGTTGTGAGCATTCAGCAGGTCACAGCTACACACACAAAACCCCGGGTTCTTTTGCTTGCGTACTGCGTGGCTAGCTTTTATGTGCTCTGCTTGTACAGGGGAGTAGGCTACACGCATGAAACCCAGGCCGATGATATGGGCGTTGTCCCAACTGCAGTTAACGGTTAGTGAAAACGCTGGCTCGGGCTAGTCCTCCCTCAATCTCCTCTTCACGCTCACGCTCTACCTTTTTTTCCTCCCACACACACACAAGCACGCACACACACACTTCACTGGGGACAGGCTAGTAGCAGCAGCAGCAGCACACCTGCGTTATGCCGCCGCCACGCCAAGGGACTCAAACAACTAGGATCCAAACGGTCCCTCCCTCTACTGGGAAGTGTCCCAAGTGGCGCAGTCAGGCCCTTCTTGAGGGTAACGTTGCATAAGAGCTGACAGCTTTGTCTTTGGCCTGTCACTGCAGTTAATACAGCCGGTGACAAACTCCTCGATCAGCGTACCTCGGCCTCGTCCCCCCCCCCCGCCCACGCCCACGCCTTGTGAATTGTAGGTTATGCGTCCCCAGCCGCCTCCCCTTTGCCCCGTCTGTATTGCTTTGTAGTCCATCACAAGTTTGACCTCTATTTGAGCAGCATGGTTCAGATGGTATTTACTTCCGTCAGATGTTTCTTTGTCCTTGTGTGTTTGTGTGTGTGTGTGTGTGTGTGTGTGTGTGTGTGTGTGTGTGTGTGTGTGTGTGTGTGTGTGTGTGTGTGTGTGTGTGTGTGTGTGTGTGTGTGTGTGTGTGTGTGTGTGTGTGTGTGTGTGTGTGTGTGTGTGTGTGTGTGAGAGTGTGAGTGAGTGAGAGAGACGCACAGGGACAGCTGCCAGTGCTGGCTCGGGTAATGTGAGTGCACACCAGGGCATGGGCATAATATTAGGGCTGCTAGGTACACAGCTTTACCTCAGCTCGCTTATGAGTCTAATCTGTTACTGAGAGGAAGGATTGGTCCTGTTCGTTCTTGTGCGCTATGCGATCACCGTGTTTTCACTCTTCAGAAGAAATAATTCACTGAGGGAACATTGAGAAGACTCTCTGGCAGCCCCCACGGTGTATTTCACGGAGGATTTTGGGGTCCTGCTGGGTGTCCATCAGCCATGTAGGTAGGAAAGGTCAAAGGGTAGGAAAGCGCTTCACCCTCCCAACTGTGATATGTCAAAACAATGCAAGTCTCAACAGCTAATTCGTCCTCTTAAACCAGAGGTGTACGATAGTGAGGTTTCCAAACTTGTTCCTGTGAAGGACCTCCAAATAGATGTGCATTAGACCACTGAAACTTATTGTACTGACTTCTAGGGAGTGAAACAATAGTGAAACTGTTCCTTATTTTGTTGGCCACTGCCTGGAACTCCCTGCAGGACCCATGGTGGTCTCTGGACCCTGCTTAGGGACCCACTGCTACAGGCTAGGGGCAAGCATCTGATGACAGGAACACAAAGTGACACAAACATCCCAAAGCTTTTGAGGCTAGAATCTGGTTTCATCTCAGCTCTATAGTCTCCCTGCTCCGTGTGTGTGTGTGTGTATGTGTGTGTGTGTGTGTGTGTGTGTGTGTGTGTGTGTGTGTGTGTGTGTGTGTGTACGTGCATGCGTGCGTGCATTGTGGGTTGGATGAAAGTGGTTTTCTATTGTTTTGGGCTGGCGGGATGTCAGAACCCTCAACATCCCGTGGTAGATCAGGGCTGGCTCACTTGCAGCGGTGGAGAGTAAACACTTGACAAGCTCTCTCACAGAAGATTGGTGTGTGTGTGTGTGTGTGTGTGTGTGTCTGTCTATCTGTGTATGCATCCATTTTTGTGTTTGTTAGCTTACGCTGAGTTGGATGTGGCTGATGCTAATGAAGATGTCTGCCAACTTTCCACCAGAGCAGATGTCTGCTCTCATAGGCTCAGTGCAACACAGTGCGATGGTGCGATTCATTAAGATACCCCACTTTGTTGTGAATCTGATTAAATTCAGCTCAAATGAATGTCAAACCCGGGAGCACGATGTTTGTTCATGTAGTTCGCATCCGCGTGTGACAAACTCACACTGTTGCGTGCAGCCAGACGAGGTTTGGTCTCGCAATACTACACAATACAATTCGGTCTTTGTTGCTCACTGGGCAATCCATCAGGAAGTTTCTTATTTAGGCACCGCTGGAGTCGGTGGGGTTTAAGTGCCCTGCTCAAAAGTGCACAGCAGTGGTATTTTACTATCTTTTCCAGTGACATCAGCAGTTAGTGCCAAATCAGTTGGCTTCTTCAGGAATCGGCGAAGAGCAGGAGCTGGTTCACTTCATGACATTTACTCTTTTTTTTTTCAGATTGTGAACTTTTTTACTCTGTCTTTCTGTAGTATCTCTCTCTCTCTATCACTGTTTCTCTCATACACACACACCCTCTATACTTTTTGTAAATTACTTGTGGTACCTTTGATACACACAAGGCAATTCCATATGATGTATGGTATGCACATTCTTTTTTATCTGTGTGTGGGCTGCAGTTTGCTGAATAAATGTCAGCGTGTTTTATGATCGTAGCTCGCGCATGATCCCTCTCTTTCTTCTGCATAAGATTTACAGGGATTTGAGATAGTTTAACATTCAGCTCCCCTGACAAAGAATCAAAGTGTATAACAGGATTCCAGGATAATGCAAGGATGGCCTGCTCTTCACCGCAGTATAAGTGTAGCTTGAGATGATGAAATGCTCTCAAGGTCCCGTATCATGCTCTATAATTGTCTCTCAGCAACTGTCACACACTTTTGCCACACAAAAAAATTAGGGCTGGGCAAGTTAACGCGTTATTATCGCGTTAACGCATTAATTAATTAACGCCGACAATTATTTTATCGCGCATTAACGCAGTTTTTTTTAATTGAACCGGAACAGAAAAGAACTGGCGGGGACAGAAAAATGGAGAAAGGTACCGAACTCTTACATGGACATTTTCATTTTAAATCTCTTCCAGACGGCGGAGTTGATAGAACCAAAGTTATTTGTAACCACTGCAAAGTTGAATTTTCTTATCACCGGAGTACTTCGAGCAGAGGTGGAAGAAACGAATTACAAGTACTCTCGTTACTGTAATTGAGTAGCTTTTTAGTGTACTTGTACTTTTTTGAGTATTTTTCAAAGTCAGTAATTTTACTTTTACTTAAGTATGGTTTGAATGAAGTAAAGTAGTTCGCTACGTTTGTACATCCATCCGTTACTGAGTAAATTATTTAAAATGATCAAAGGAATATTGCGAGCTAGAAAAAAAATTGCCCTGGGACCTTGCCAAATGTGGCAAGGTGCCACATAACCGGGGTCCGGAACAGACAGAGACGCAGACAGGGGGAGAGTTTAATGGCCAGCGTGGCCGCTTTATTTGCGAACACCGCAATCTCACGGCCCGGGTCTTGACGGCAGCTGTGGTCGGCGCCGCCTCCTCCGCCGGTCGTCCGCCCCGGTCCCGGTGGGCCAGCCGCGAAGCCCCAAGGCTGCCC
Organism: Hoplostethus mediterraneus; assembly: GCA_034670385.1. NCBI lineage: Eukaryota > Metazoa > Chordata > Actinopteri > Trachichthyiformes > Trachichthyidae > Hoplostethus > Hoplostethus mediterraneus. Next base: position 3,892,645 of record JAXDDW010000011.1, on the reverse strand, counting down.
CAGCCTGCCAGGCTTCCAGGGGCATCCCACCCCAACCCCGGCTGGTCAGGCGGCTTGCAGGCGGCTCCCGGCTGCCCCCGGACCTCCGCGGGACGCCGCAGCAGGAGACGGCCCGCTCCCGCTCCGTCTCACCCGTCGCTGGCTGGCTAGCTCTCCTCCAGCCGACCGGATCCTCCGTCCGCGTCGGCTTCAAACACACACGGCGCCAGCCTCTCACACTCTCGCTCTCACAGTCACACACAGGTTAAAAGGGCCCGGCTGCAATTAGGCTTAATTGGCCGCAGCCGGTCCCGGATCCAGGCTGGATCCAGTTTTGGAGAATGGACTCCTGAGAGTTGGAGGAAGATTGAGTAGAGGAGCAATGCCGGAGGAAGCTAAGCATCCACTCATTCTCTCCAAAGATCAACACATTTCTATGCTCATTCTTAGACATGTACACCAGAATCTGGGCCATAGTGGGCGGACTCACACACTGTCCAACGTTAGGAAGAGATTTTGGATCACAAACGCCAATTCAGCTGTCAGGAAGATCATTGAATGCAGCTTTTGTAGGCGCTACAATGGAAGAGCAGTGGAACAAAAACAAATTGTAGGGAGTTAGATTTCTAATCAATAGGCAGTCTCTTTCTCAGGTTCAGGTTGGTGTTCCTGCCTGTTATAATGGTACTTCCCACATGGCACATTAGGCGTGGCACTGTTTGAGGAGATTGAGTTTATAATTTCAGATAGAATTGAGAGCCTTAGAAAACATCAGTTCACGTTTCGATATTTGTGGTGGCTAATCCTAGTTTCAGAGGACAGACACCGTTTCACATGTCTGGGTTTTGTTCATTTAGTAAATACTGAATCCTACCACCAACCAGCACACTGCAGGTCAACACACTCTCTCTCTCTCTCACACACACACACAGACAGACAGACAGACACACACAAATATACACACAGACAGACACAGACAGACACAGACAGACAGACAGACACGCGCACACACACACACACACACACACACAGACAGATACACACAAACACACACACAGACAGACAGACAGACACACACACACACACACACGTGTGTGTGTGTCAATATGTTTTAACTGCTTTAATTTATTTTCAAATGGTAATAGTATATACTACTTGTGTAACTACTCAACCTGCATCACTGAAAGTGTTGTTTTTTTTTGACTGAGATTCTCCAAAGGAAATCCAGTACAAACATGGACTTCACAGACTAAAAAGTCCCCTGCACAGTAAATCCCAGCTGTGTACTTTTTTTTGTGCTCGACCACTTCACCTCACTCTAACAGGGACACTTGCTACTGAACATAGACTGTTTATGCTGCTCCCTGATAAAAGAAAAATGTTTCTGCTGGTACCTGTTCAGAAAAAAAAAGAAAACAGATTTATAAATGTTAACTTGCTGTTGCTCGGAAGGTGCCTGTTATAATGTTATGATCGTGACTCTGGACTCTGAGAGTAACTTGTTTTTCTATAACAAACTAGATAAAACGTTAATGCCCTGGCAGTGGCAAATTTGATTACATTAATGTTTAAGTTGAGATTTACAAGAAATATTTTAACTGCTACTGTGTAAAGGGAATACTGCTGTTAAAAAGCACCTTATTTGTTTAAAGTGCAAACCAAATGTTATTGCACTTTTGTTCATATAGCAGTACTTTTAAAATAAAAGTGCACAATACACTACTTTTGAATTCATTATTGAATTTTGCGCATAACAATGCGATTAATCGCGATTAATCGCAGAAAATCATGCGATTAATCGCGATTAAAAATTTTAATCGTTGCCCAGCACTAAAAAAAATATATTCAGGAGGGAATGCTGCCACTAATGCAGTGCGTACGAAGAGAAAAAGATGATGAAGTAGGGTGAAGAACTTGCCTTACAATCTCGTGAAAGACTTTGGCGGCCATTGTATTTCTACCCCAGTATTTTATGTTGTTGAATGGTAAGCAGACGTGCTGTGCCACCGAGAGCGAGAGGAAAGGCATGGGTGTTTAATTAGGGGTCGCTAAAGTCCTCCTGGTGAGAGACGGGGGAGTGACAGCAGCAGAACATAAGGGCCCCTCAGAGGAAGTCGGAAAAGGTAGGAAGAAAGGGAGAAAGGAACTAAGCCTAAAGCTGAATGACTGTGCTGTCAACTGAGTAAAACTACATTCGATTGAAGGATGAAATTCGCTTGGCTCCTCACATCGCAGACATGGCTCCGTGATGAGGCTCGGTTGGAATCCCTTTTTCTGTTTCCGTTGTTGGTTATCCTTATTGTTGAGCATCCCTGCGGTGAAAGACCGACGTGGTTTGCACTTTTGGGACATTTCTATTGGTTCCTTTGTGCATGACATAATCAATCAGTTACAGAAAATATAACTGAATCCGTTTCAAATAGTAATTTGTTCCATCCACTCTGGTCCAGATTTGTTAGCCAGAGTCCTGGAGGCTCTGGAGCTCTTGGGTGCCCAGCCTGCCAAGAAAAACTCCTGTGGGTCACTGGCGATGACCGTTTTTTTTGACTGGTCTCTGTCAAAGACTCAAAGTCTCTTAGAGGTCTTCTCTTTGCCAAAGCTGATCTAAAAAAAAAAAAAAGCCCAGAACTAAAATAACCACCCCCATGCCTGGAAAATAAGCCTCGTTGCAGAGCAGAGGTCACATCGGCCACTCTGAACGCAACATGTTCGGCAAAGTGGTTCTGAACAGTAATGGCAGTGGCGTTCTCTGCTGTGGAAACTGTCAGATATCACCCTTCCTTTTTGCAAAATGAGCAGTGACAATTGCTTTGTCCTCGTGCAAGTATGGCTCACCTCTTTGACACCCGAACAGCTCGGTGGCATGATGGCTTCAGAGAAAAGACGAGACAGAATAAGTGGACAATTATTTACCAGATTCACGGTCGGAACACACCCTTTCTTTTACATCTCCTATAATAGGCTGGTGTTACAAAGTGCAGATTAGTCTATTGGAGGCAACTATGAGATATTCAGCTGGCAATATTGAGCTGTATTCACACTCATTCTCGACCTTTGTTCGTCATGAATGGTTGATAGATTGTTTATAGGAACTGGAATGATGGCCACTATCTGTCTTTGCGGTTGGAATGAAAATGTGTTTCCGTCTCCTGACAAGAGAGTCCTCCCCTTTCATGTTCCCTGCTTAATAGGCCATTGATCTGTGTGGCAGGACGTTGTGCTGCGATCACTGGTAACAAGGGGACAATCTGCAAAAAAGGAATGGAAGCTTTCTCTTCCAAAGAAAAAACAGAACACCCACTTCCCAAAGCTAAAAAGAAAAGGTACCGGAGAGAGAGGAGACCACAATGGGAAGGTAGAACCCACACATTTGTTGTTGGGGCTTATAACTGTGTGTAGTTTTTCCAAACCGTAGTCATGTAATGTAACAGTGGAATTGTGGTTTTGTGGGTAGAATGTGATAAAACCTAAATAAAAGCAGTCAATTTCCAACTTGGCTTACAGCTCCTTTTGCACTACTTGCATGTACATGTACTTGTATAATTACATGTGTAGTGTGTGACCCATATGTATTGTAGGCATGACATTCAGGCCTACTAAAGGCATTTTTATAATTGAGCATATTAACCCCAACCTCCACACACACACACATACACACTAGTACACCAGTAGCTCATGCCAGACAGTAATTGTAAAGCTTATTGTTAGTTTATTTTAAATCGGATACGACATTTTGAGCTGTTTGTCTGATGATGCTCAAAACGTCACTGAAGGTGCTAATCGAATACGCCACAGGAGTGTAAAAAAATCTATTTTGTCATTGAGCTTTCTGCTCCCAACCTCGCACTTTGATGTGTGTGTGTGTGTGTGTGTGTGTGTGTGTGTGTGTGTGTTTTCACAGCTCACCGTGAAAATGATGCATGTAGCTAGTGTACATCCGTCTCCAAGGCCTGTATTGATTTTCACACCATTGATTTTACTAGACTGCTTTCATGATGATATGGCTCATCAGGTAAACTGTTTAGGAGGTTATTTTTGTTTGTTTCAGTTGAACATGCAAGAAAGGGAGGTGTCAGAATGATCATGGCCTCAGTATCCAGTCTGTGTTTTCACTAAAAACAGCAAACTGCAAATACACAACGAAGGTTATATCCTTGAAAATTTCGAAAATCAATCCAAAATTATTTTTGTTGAGTCCGTAAGGTTCCAAGTTGTATCGTCAACCATTCATTTGAAATTTGTGACAGATGTGAAGACCGAGAGTCCTCTGCAGAGGATTGCTTTCCACAATCAGTTCCAATCTCAGAATGGCCCAGTTGTCCCACAATCATGCCCCCCGGCTCTTCTATTCTATCTGTCCATCGACAAGCCTGATCTTTCCACCAGCAAGCCAATCTACCCTGCTGTGTGGCTACCGGCACACAAGGCACCAGCCTATCTCGGTGTGTGAATTTGTGATGGGGGAGATAATACTGAACTCTTTGTTTGGGTTTTTTGTGCTGATAGCGAGACCTTTGATTGAAACACAATGCGGGGCTTGCCAAAGTATACAACCCTTAGTGATAAAAGACACATAGAAAACCCATTGGCTCGGGCTAGTTTTCATACATGAGGCTTGGTTTGGGCTATGTTAATGGCCGGCTTAATTCTGGTGGGATGTATTTACTCAGGGTATAAATCATCATATGACTCTAAGCTCCCTTGGTGGTCTTCCATCCTTTATAGTAGATCCAGCTTCAGTTGAGCAAATTATCAAACAATCCCCTGCAGAGGCTGCCTCTGCTGCCCAGTGACCTCCCCCCCCCCGCCCGTCCAGCTCCATCCACTGTGGCTAATTCAGCCTGCCTGTTCCCCTGGGCGTAATTGATCCTCATATCATTAGCCATATGTAGCTCTATCTTGGGGAACGCCCACTGCTCTACCGCTAGTCCCTGCTCACTTAGCCGTAGAGGCCAGTTAACTCTGTGATCGCTGCTCTAAGATAGGATTTCTGCGTGAGAGAGTGATGTATTGTATTGTGTTCTTTACCTGGGCAGGGCCCTATGTTATACATAGGTTGGGGCGAGGCTCTCTGACTGTTTAGTCTAACCATGGGGAGACAGAAGAAGTGGAGCGTGGCGGCGAGCTCCTCCTTTGCCACCATAAGGGGCCCCCTAGGCCCCAGGAGGAAAGGCGTGGACGGTCTTTGTGTGAGCAGCCTGCTGGGGATCCTCAGGTCTCACACCTGGCTGATTGGAGAGGAGGAGATGGCCTTCTTGCTGGCCCGCAGACCTTCCCCACACCACCAACATCACCGAGCTCACTCTCTGTCTCTCTCTTTTTGCTCCTCGTCTGCAGATGGTGGGAGTGAGGACCTGGCAGACCCCCGCTCGCCCGGTCTAGACCCTCACCTGAGCCACGCCGGCCAAGGTAAGCCACAAGTCCTTTCCTAAAGGGGATTTTTTTTTATTATTAGTAAGGGCACAGTGGAAGGCGACAGGTATGATGGAAGAGAGAGGGGATGATATGTGGCCAAGGTTGTTGGCTTGTGTAGGTGAACGAATGTGAACCAGAGCATTGCTGAAAAAGAGCCTGCGAGCTCAGCAACGCTTTCTCCTCCCACCTATATTTTCTCATTTCCCACAATTCTTCTCCCTTTTATGTTTCACTGCAGGATCCCTTGAAGGCCTTGTTTGCCGAGTTGTATTTTATTTGACTTTATAGCAGAAAAGTTTATGACATCTGGAAATGAAGTAATATTTACAGGGAGAGAACAGTATGAAGTTTATATTCTTGTAATTTTGTCTGTAAATCTGAGTTACTCCTGGGGATATCGGCTGTGTACAGCAGGGAGAGAGCAACAGCAGACACTTTATCAACAGCAGAAATGTCAGCACTCGGTAGGAATGTTTTGGGCAATTATAATTTCTTGCAGCCCCTCTCTTTCACCTAGTGTATGTTTTGAGTTGAATGCCTCTGTAGGTGTTTGTTTGCGTGTGTTTATTTTGAGGCCATCAATAAGAAATATTCAAGCTTTTATAGAGCAATCTAGATGTTGGTTAGCTAGATTCTAGATATTTCTGTAGCTAGTTTTGGCCAGATGAGCCGTTTTGAATAAGGGAATGAGCCACTTCATGAACGGGTCCAAATCGGATCCGGGTCAAATAAGCCGCTTCATGAACGGGTCCAAATCAGATCCGGGCCGGATGAGCTACTTCATGAGCGGATGCGGGTAGGGTCTGGGCCAGATCTGGTCTGGATCCGTGATCCTTATCTGTTCCGGATCTGTCCCGCCGTGCAAGTGGACTCCAATCCGGACCCGTTTTGTGGATCTGTTCCGGAGTCTATGATACCTCCAGGGCGGATCCGGTGCGGAGTCAGTTTGCCATCAGGGGTGTTCTCCCGTCACCAATTTAAGATGCAACACCATTTCCCTCTCCAAGCTTTCGTTCTCTGGCTTTTCTAGATCTCACCACCCTCCACCCCTGACCCAAACCAGACCTTTGACTCACACTTCAAACTTATCATGGTTCCTCACTGTTTGTGGGATGCATTCACTGGCCACTGAGGTTGTGTGTCAAAAACTGATGAATGTGTTTGGTATCAGTAGATGGATAGATACTTTATCGATCCCCGGAGGGAAATTCTGGGGTTGCAGCAGCATAACTGTTTCACAACAAACAAAATATAAAAATACAAAAAACTATAAGTACAATAAAATACACAATACACATGTAGTAGAACCAGGATGTACTGCAGATGGATGGCATATTTACATATATACAAGTAATACGTTATAAGGACTGAGAAGAGCAGCTTGTGAATGAATGGATGGAAAATTTATACAAAGTTAATCAATGTTGATTTTAAGGCATCAAAATGTATCAAAGGCTATTGAAAAGCCTCAGAAATGTTTGGTTATAAGGTATTTCATTTCCATTCATTTCTCCATTTATATTGAGAAAATAATTGTATTAAAATGAAATGTATGTAATGTATTAAAATGTACTGATTATATCGTGCAAAGCCTATGGCATGTACAAATGTAACATGAAACACAGTGACTGCATTGCATACTGATATATGCCTTCATTCAATACAGAAAGTTGTTTGCATTGTTTTAGAATTGAATTGAATTTTGAGTACCTATAACTGCTCCCAGAATACCAAGCTCCCCCTTGGTATTCACACCAGGCCGTGTATACAAGAGTGGAGTTTTCCTGCTGGGAGATGTAGCCGCCGCTCTGGCTGTTGTTTTTGCTTTTGCTGTTGAAACAACATTCCCCACTGAACGAACGGACTGCTGAAGCCACAGAGAGGTGTGTGTGTGTGTGTGTGTGTGTGTGTGTGTAGGTGTGTAGGTGTGTATACGTTTGTGTGTTTACATTACAGCAGGCCTATTTGTCCCTATCCCAACTGTCACACAGGCCTCCAGCGGGGCATGTCGCAGAGTAGTGTCTGTTAATGGCTTCTTGTCTCCAGTGTGGCGGCTGCTGTCTGATGTGAGAGTGTTGCTTGACCAGTTGGTTTTACAGCTCCGTCTGCAGGGAAATGGCCAGTCTGGGCCAGAGCTGATTCACCGAATGGATGAAATGGATGTGGTGTTTCTCCGCGACAGCTGGCGAGTATTAGCTTGCCAGGGAATGTGTGTGTGTGTGTGTGTGTGTGTGTGTGTGAAATTTAAAGAAAAGGCTAGAGATTGTCAGAATTTGTGGGTTTTTTTGAAGCGAGGGAGGGAGAGCGGTTGGGTGAGTTATGGGAGTGGTTGCTGCACTCCGTCTGGCATTGCTGCTCATTGTTTGAGGCTTTTTTTACTCCATGAAATGCTCTCCCATGGCCATGACTGTGCTCTTTTTTTCCCTCTTTGTTACAACACATTTGTTTGGTTGGAGACAGCTACTTTATTAAAAACGGCCTGTGCCGACTTGTGGTGTATTACACCGGGCAGGGAGGCTCTAGTGTACAGTAAATGTAAACAGCACGTGCAGGGCTGCTCTTTCTCACGGGTTAGGCCAAGCTTGTCACAGTCAATACTAGTGGTGCACTGATACTAGAATACAGTATCAGGCCCATTACCAAGTTGAGGTACTATTAGAGTACTTGCATCTATTTCGTAGCTCATATCTATAGCATTCACAGCTCTATGACAAAGACATACCGAAAGCATTTCTGCTCATTTCTGCTCAAGTGTTTTTGCCATTTTTTTGTTCGAACTGTAATCAAAGCTGGTTTCACATTTGCCTCAACAGTGGAAGCGTATAGTCCAATTTTTAAGTCCTGTTCAAAACCAAAAAAAAAAAAAAGTCTCAGTATTTGTGTTCCCTCCCATCCTGCAGGTGGCAGCATAGACAGCGACTGTGCCTTTGAGGGAGACTACGCCGTGCCCCCGCTCTCCATGACGGAGGGCATGCAGCACATTCGCATCATGGAGGGCGTATCGCGCTCGCTGCCCTCCTCCCCGCTGCTCACCCACCAGACCATCAGCGTCAGGCTGCAGCCCGTCAAGAAGCTCACAGGTATAGTGCAGTTACTCATAGCAACCTGAGGCAGATTCATGCACACTACAACATTCCTTGAAGTAGTTCAGCAGTCTTGTCACATTTTCAAAATCGGAGTTTTCTGAAACAGCCTTGGGAGAAAACCATAATGCAGGCTCTTCAACTCAATCCTCTGAATTTATGTGGTGCAGCCTGTTTTCTGTCACAGCTAATAGTGATCTGGGTTAAATCTGGTTCACATTTTGTGGTGTGCATGCATCCTTGCCTACAGCTGTCCTCCCCCATAGGCTTATTGTACAGATATTGTCTCCTTTAACCCTTTAGGGAACCACTCTTTGCATGGCCCCTCTGGAAAACTTATTAAATGATCGCGCACACTGCATTAATAGGAAATGTATGAGACAAAGTGAGTGGAATGGCTGCTCATCCCGCTGGTTGCTGATAAGCAATAATCACTTATTACTTACCCTCTTATTCAGAGTAGATGCATAAAGCAAGGCCCAGCTCTAGCCCTTTGAGGTCAACACTGCAATTTTCAATTCTGCTAATGACCGAAAGCCCTAATTGACAGGCCCCAGTGCCAGGAACGACCGGCGGACTGTGAGCTGCGGTCTGCTCTGTCCTGCTGCATGTCTCTCTGTGTCCCACCACTAATCACTTCCTGCCACAGTCATCTGTGACACTCAGAGAATGTGGAAAATTGCCTCTCTCTGTCTCCCCATTAACTGGCTCACATGAGCTTATGTCATGTTCTTTCTGCTATTATGGGTAAACTGTGGTTGGGGAGAGGGCAGTGTTGACATCTAAGGCTTAGCCTATATTAGATTTCAAAATGAGAAATGAAATATTGACAGTGCAGCTTTACCCAATATCTGTGCAGCATGCACATGGAAGTTGAGTGGGTGTGAAGGGCTTTTATAGCTTGATTCAACAGTCGCCACTAGGGCGCACCAGCCTCTCAGATTCCTCAGATCATTAACCATTTCTGATATGCTATGGGGCCCATGATTTTTACATCATACAGAATGATTTATGCTTTCCCCCTGTGTCGTCCAAACTGTGTTTTTTAAAGGGGCAGCACACAAAAAACAATTTTCCCTCGTTTTAACTGGGTGTGCCACACCACTGGAGAGGGCTTTGTGTGGCTGACAAGATCCAGCAGAGACAGTTTTAGGGGAACGGGGCTTGAAAATTTGATTTCATACTGAGCCAATCTTCTCAAGCCAAATCACACTCTCTCTCTCTGCTCCCGTCTGCTGACAGCCTTCATTGTGGAGCCATCTTTGTTTATTCCGTTCATATTTTGCTCCTTCTGTTCTTTGTCCTCATGTTCTGTGGCAGATAGTCTAATTTGGTGTCTACACTTTCATCGGTGTAAATCAAAGTGAATTTTAACAACTTAATTTCGTGTGTGTGTGTGTGTGTGCCCACTGTTATCTTGATGGCTGTCATAGAGGAGAATATGGTTGTTAAAGAACAGCTTGATTAATGATGTGCAGTGCTGTCTCATTTGTACAAGTCTCATCTCATAGCCGGGGTTGGGAGGGAACTCTTCGCAGTATCGTCATACATAGTCATTTGGCTTTTTATATTAAGCCAATTAGTTGCTGCTGGTCATAAGAGCTGCTTTATATTTTTAGAAGGTAACTTGGGAATTTGGGATTCTCATTACTTTTCTCCACTGTACGCTTGCTGCATGTCTGCTTTCTGTGATTTATTCTACCCATACCTATAAATTAGTCCACTTACATCAGCTACCTTAAGTGCGTGTGCGTGTGTGACAGTGAGAGCTAAAATCTTCGGCAGGATTAGTCCTATGATGTCTTAATCCAGCAAGGATTATGTCACCCCTCCTATTGTGCCTGACATTGTAGTCTGTTGTAATGATGAACTCACTGGAAAATATAAACAGGATGCTTTTGTACAGCTAGCCTTTCACCTAGCATCACAGGAGCTAAGCCTGTACGGTATGAGGTGATTTGGCTTGCTTACATGTGCATACAGCTTCAACGTTACTGATCAAGGGTGATTCTTCAGGTCACATGGCCATTTGAACTTGATTTAGGAGCTAAACTGGTCTTGGATCAGCGCTTTCTACTCTAAGATACCATGCATTCAGGCCCTAAGGTGCCCTCTGTTCTCCAAGTCCTTAAGGACCTGTGTCTGCCCTGTAGTGGTGTTGAGTGCCAGATTGGGCTTGGTCTCAAGCACCCCAGCCTTTCTCACCCTTTAATTAATTCAACCCAGCACCACTCCTTACACAGCGTGACAGTGCCAAGTGTGTGTGTGTGTGTGTGTGCACTGGCGTCTGACGCCAGAGCCCCTTCCCTGCCAGAGATGGCAATGGTGGGTGGTAGAGGAAAGGAGAAGGGTGGGGGAAAAGAGGAGAGAAGAGGAGTGCAGAAGAGAGGATGCAGTAGAGGATACAGCAGCAGGTCTAAAGGCTGCAGCACTTTGATCCCCAGGGGGCCTCCGCCGACCACAGCCCCTCTTTGCCCTCCTGTGTAGCCCCTGATTGGCTTTGGGGAACCGGGGTGGGGTGGGGGATTGACGGGTTGGCGTATTCAACCCCAAGGCTCTGATAGAACGAAAACGCTATGAAAGGGCTGACCTTTTTAGAGAATCAATGAGTTTCTGATTTAATCCCCTCCGCCTGCGTGGAGGCTCCCGGGGGGGGCTCCAGATGCTCCAGGTCAACCTGTGAAATGGATTGGAGAGGCAGGCAGGAGACTCAGAGTTACTGATCTCTAAGGCCATGCCGCCGCAGTGACCAGATTCCACTCTTCTTTCATACTCTGGACCAGGTTTCTGGGAACCTGGAAAAATTGAAACACGCTAATTATATTGTCTATTTGAAGAAAATGAAAATTGCAGTCTCCATCATTTCGAATGCATTAAAAGTAATAATGATGTCATACTCAATTAATCCTTGTAGGGGAATTCTCTTTCAACATGCCCCCCCTTCGTCCAGAGAGTATAGAGTACAGGGTCAGTGCCCCTGGACATCACCGGGGTCAAGTGTCTTGCTCAAGGACACTTCAACAGAGCCCATGTTTGCCAGTGGGCTTTGTCATTTTTGCACGGCCACTTTCAATTTGGAAAACTTTGTTGTGGTCCCAAAATTGCATATTCCTGGATGAAAGGATGAGACGAGGCTTTTCCCTCTCCTGCCTCGCACTCATGAAACCAAGCCTCGGCCAGGGCCTGGCTTCAAATAGGCAGAATTCATTCAACTCCCCGACCACTCTGTATCTATTATTGTTATGTCTATTTTTAGTGTGCTCTTATCTAAGACTAAGTTTACGCGAGGCAATGATTGCTCATTCTCTCAGTGATGTTTCTGTAGCCGATTGTTATGAGTCGTAATCACTGATAGCTTATTTGTTTCTTAATAAACACCTCAGTCAAGCATGCGGCTCACCACAGAGACGCCGACCCGGTTGATTGATTGGCCCTACTCCACTCTGAAACATTTAAAGGAATTATTTCAACATCTCTCCGCGGATTACACTGCCTTCCCCTAATTAATGGCAGCAATCAATACAATTACTGCCTCCCCATGGATTGCTATGTAAAGATGGAAAATTGCATTTGGCCTTAAAACCTGAGAACAGACCTGATTTAATTATACCCGTACTCATTTTTCTCCCGCTCTCACTGCAATTATCACGGTAATATAAGTATATCTAAAATCAATTGTCTTTCTGGTGCTTACAGTAATAATGCAATGTGAATCAGTGTCAGTGCACTGTGCTGTACTACAGTGAGCCCACTTCTGCATCGTCACAAGATATATAGGCGTAGAAGTGCTCAGCAGTGGTGTGCGTGGTTGGGATGAACATGGCACAGTTCAGCATGTCGTACAACTGCTTAGGCAAGTTTCTTAGCTGCGTCTGTGAGAGGTCTTGAGGCATAATGTGTCATCAAACGCACAGCTGCCGTGCACCATACCCTGAGCATTTTATATCTTGTATCCTCGGTGAATTTTTTTAAATGAAGGCTGACATTTGGGACATCTCAATCTCTCTCTCCACGCCTCCTTACCCAGCCTTGCATTTTATATGTCATCCGGTATCCTCTGTGAATATTTGAAATGAACACTGACATTTGGGACATCTCAATCTCTGTCCCTCCACGCCTCCTTACCCAGCCTTGCACCTGGAGAAAATCGTTCCTCAATTATTGTCATCATTTCCTGCCTCGACCGTCCCAATCACCATGGACTCACAAAATCAATTGTTCCACTGAATGGAAATGTGACGTTTTCGGCTGTCCTGTCACAGGTGAAAAATAAAGAGTGAAGGTTAAGTGTAGAAATGTAATTGAAATAGAAGAATAATGTCTTTAGAGAGAGCCGGCGAACCACTTGGTGGATCTAAATGCTTCGACTGTCTGGGGGGAAAGTTTTGTCATACCGTAGTCATCAGTCAAATAGTCTGGATGTTTAGATAATGAAATAATGGAATTTATTTTCCTTGCAGGCAGTACATAGTGGGGTATGTTGTGATACAGATGAGGAATTTACAGCATTTCATTTCCCATATTACAGTACATACAGTGGAATTAGGAACTTGCTTCTTTACATACGCCTTAAAGAAACACATACATTTGAGAGTGCAGATGGAGCCAGGAGAGCCAGTGTCAACCTGTCAATCAAACCTGTGGCCCTCTGGTTACAGCCCTCTGTCTCTCTAACCACTAGGCCCTTAAAACGTATGGAGACAGGAATCAGGTGAACAGGTTTGTTTGTGAAAAGATCCCAAGAGATCTCGGATTGTTGATAGTGTAGTATGCATTGCGTGGTTGAGTTTACACCCAAAAAAGATCGTTCTGGAGATGTAGGTGTTTTAGGGTGTTGTGGGTAAAGCTCACATAGAAAAACTACTAATAGATAGACAGTGCAACAAAAAGTCAAGACGCCAATCAGAAAAGTAATTATTATTATTATCATTACAGGAATAATGGATCAAAAAGTGCAAACAAAAATAGATTTTTGTAAATAATCTGGTTAAAAGTTCATAAGCAGTGGTTTTGAACATTTTGAACATGCTCTCTTCAGAAAGAGAAATGACAAAAGAAGTTTCCATAACGGCTTTAAATAGATGTGATCCCAATAAATTTATTTAGAAGCCACTTTGAAATTTTTTAATTATGAGTTGACTTCTTTGTACATCTGATGAGGAAGAAAAAGGCACTAACAATGTGTTCTGCTCATTAAAAAAAGGCTCAGGTTGAGGGGGGTTAAAGAGAGGAAGGGTGAGCAGAGGAGGGCGAGACTCTTATAGGAGAGATTTAAATAGGGACATTACTTCTGAGGACCAGATCAACATATCTAATATATTTACATCCCAGCCAACACAGAATCCCACATTCTGGTTATTATTCCTCTCACCGGGAAAAAGGAAGGAAAAGAATTACGAGAGAGAAGGTATGATAAGAATAACAAAAGAGGACCTATCGACATAGCTGTGAGTGGTGATACTGGAGCTTATAATTGAATGTCTTAAGATTCAAGGTGTCCAGAGCTGATTGGGGCTGTTGAGAGATAATGTTAATTATCACGCGTTTGCACATCATGTATATTGCTTTAAACTCACATATCTGTTCTCTTCAGATTTCTATATCCCTTGTTTTTTATTTCATACTGCATCTATTTATGTGCATATTCTCACAGTATATAGCATGGATCTATAGCATATATTTCATATTTGTGGTATATCCTGTTCTCATTCCTTCTTTGCCTCAATAAATCCTGCTGTTATTTTGCACAGCCTAATAATGCTGTAATCCATACTTTTATCATTCATACATGCTACTTGGCATGGGTGGAACGTGTGGAAATTATCAGTTGTGTATGTTTGTATAAGACCCATTTGCTATATTCTTGTTTATATTCTATTTTTTCTGTTTGTATTATTTTTTCTCCACGCTGTATCCTATTGCTGTTTGCTGCTACAACAGCCAAAGTCCCCCACGGAGATCATTCAAGTTTCGTCTTAGCAAGTTTCACAGTGATAAGGACATCCATCCAAAGAATGTTTTAGTTATGCCAGTTATAAACTGTATGCATTCATCTTTCACCATTCAACACCCTTTTGGAGTTGCCATTATGAGACCCTTCTCACATGCACCAATCCCAACTAAACAACATGTGTTGATTGGTACTTGATTGATTGATTGGCCCTTATAGTACTTGGACCACATTTCATGACATCAGCATCATATTCAGACGTACAAATTATTTACAGAACTTTTGAAAAAACAGTAAAATCATGTTGGTCTTTGATTGTCCAGAGTCAGATTTTCCCAGCAAGCGTAGGTTTCATGAAGAGAGGCCCAAGGCTGCAGGAGACGGTTAAAACTTCTCACCTTTGACCCTGTAATTCTAACATCATAGTGCGAATGCCGGGAAATGGGGGGCGACTGGAGGAAATGAAAAAAAAAAAACAATGGGATTTTTACCCTTATTGATTTGAACCCATAGAAAAACACAGTACAATCTCAACCCCATGGGCTTGAACCCCTAAGCAGCTATAAAACCGTGGCTGCAGCTGTACAAATACAGTTTCAAGGGTAAAACAAGGACAGACAGCGATGCCTGAGCCCAAGAGGAAAACGGAGTAATTGTTTCGGGAAAACCCTGCTTCCATCAAATAATCCTACTCCTGTTCTTGTTTTCTCTTGAGCTCAGATGTGTTCCCGACGCTTTACCCGTGAACGGCAAAACAGTGTCCCTTTAATAATACCCTCCCTTCCTCCCTCTTTTTTTTTTTTTTATTCCATTTTTTTTTTTATCCCTCACTACCCACCCTCCTCCTCCTCCTCCCCCTCCTCCTCCCCCTCCTTCTGCTCTGTGGTTGCCATGACAACAGCAGCACTGCGCCATTCATCTGTTGGAGGAGTCCTGGGCTCCTGTTCCTGTAGAGAGAGAGAGAGAGAGCGCCTCTCACATCTATACATAACACGCTAAGCGCTAACGCAGTCACGGAGACGAACGAGGAGCTCACTCCCATCCTCCGTTGCTCCCTCGTAGGAAAGGTCCGCCTGCTGTTTTTGTCCTTTTTCTTTATTTTTGTTTTCGTGGGGAGGAGAGTCCCGGTCAGCTGTCAGTCCACGGTGCATGCTGCCATCAGTAAGCTGTCCGTTCTGTGTCCCTCTCTGTCCCCAGTGACACAGTGACTGCTGCCTTCTTCCTTCTCCTTCCTTCTCCTCCCTCTCCCTTTCCTCCCTCCTCCTCCTCCTCCTCTCGCTCCTCCCGTCACTGCCATATCTGCCTGGCTCCGTATCATTTACTGCGACTGAATCGAGCGGGCAGCGTCAGCACTGAGACCTGTGGAGATTGCCTCAGAGGGAAGGGATAGAGAGAGAGAGAGCGAGAGCGAGCGAGGAAAGAGAGCGAGCCTCTGCTCCTCTGCTCTTATCCTACCCCCCTACCCCCCCCCCCCCCCCTGCTCGGTTGCAGGTGTATGGGTTTTTCTTTTTCTTTTTTTTGATGAACTGGTCATCGCTCGGGGAGGAAGGTCTGCTCGTGCCGCTGGAGGGGGAAAGAGGGGAGCTGGTGCCGTACTCCAGCCGTCAAGAATGCGGGATCTGGTTTGAGAATGGTGAGCCCTGCCACACCCTCTTTGCTTGTTTCATACCTCCATCTATGCCTGCCAACTGTTTGTCCCCTTTAACCTGCCGCTCCACCTCCACCTGGCCAGAGCCTGCTCCGGGTTTGTCTGCTCGCCGATACATCGCAGCTGGAGTGGCTGCGTTGGCTGCTGGCTCAAATGACGTTGGTACAGACACGGGGCTAATGGGAGGAGGACGGGAAAGTAATTTCTCTCCGTGAAAACGATGTATTTGTCAAAGGGCTGCACTCTAATGACAATGTAGGCTCGAGGACCAGTGAATCAACCAGAGAGCGATAATGTAAGTGTTTTTTCATGGCGAGCTGGTCTGTTTCATGCGTCAGCGTGGGTGAGCATTCAATTGTCTTTGAGTATGCGTGTACGTGTGTGTGTCTGTTTGAGTGTGTGCGTGTGTCTAAGCACAAACTGTGGGCGGCTAATGGTGCTTGTTCTCCCTTGTTGTTGCATGTCTCACTTTCCTCCCGATGCAAAAAAACAACAAAAAAAAAACGTCACGTATAACATATGGTTGCGTAAATGGGCTTGAAGTTGGTGGGGGAATAGTTTGTCCCCCGCACCATCCATCCAGCCAGCAGCTTGTTGTGGTGTATCAGAATTACCCCCGTCATGTGCTTGGGAACTGGCTCCTGCTTCCAGCTCAAATGCTGCAGACTTGCCCGCCTGCCTCCCTTGCCTTTTCTCAGGGGACTGCTAGCTGGTGTGTGTGAACAGAACAGAATGTCTCAATAACATTGTCTGCCAGCAAAACACAAGCACCTCATCAGCAGCTCCTGTTGCTGGTCTCAGGTGAATGCCTTTTGATGAGGTGCCCACAGACAGTTTTCACACCACTTAGTATCACCACCTGGAGAGTGCTTTGATGAGCCTAACTTGTCAGCTGTCATTCAGGACGCGTTGGACAACGACACTCCCATCCGTAATGAGTTCTTGTTGGAAATGACGGTCAGCCATGTTGCGTGTGTGTGTGTGTGTGTGTGTGTGTACGTGCTGGAAGAGAGTTTCATGGGTTTTAGGACCACTCATGGGTTTATTTGAACTTGATGGACTACAGAGTGGGATTGTTGTTTTATGGGCATTCAGGTTTTGTCTCAGTGATATAGTACAGAGGACCTTTCCATGGCTATGACCTTAAGAGCTCAGGAACATCTCCTCAGTTAGCATTTTTGCTGAACGATGATTGTCTGAGAGAAGTTCCCATAAATCTAAAGGTCTTATGCCTATTCCCTACCCCTACAGGTATTGACAAGTATAGAGCAGTCTTGCTTGAGATGGTTATTGAGTTTACAGCTGAATTTATAGGCTGAAATGTCACAAAATGACTAGTAAAATGTGCATTTACACATAGATATGAGGGGATGCTGTTTTGGTTGTTCAATGCACTATCCAAGGCTGTTCTATTACCATTTCTTCCTCTGAGTTGTTAAAGTGTTTTTTACCCTTTATTATTTCAGTGCTATGTCACTATCTCATCATTTTATGCACATGGCAGTTCAGTTAAGCCCTGCCTTTTGAATTGCAGGCTTCTCAATTGACGTGGCCAACCTGCCTGGAAATCAGCTGAATAAAACCTCAATAAGCCTCTGCACTGGTTCAGGGTTATATTGATTTATATAATTCTCTAAATTTCCCTGTGATTTCCATTCCCTGGCAATCCCTTGAGCCTGCGTCAGACAAATGGCTTATAAACCTGAGAGAGATAATATATGAAAAAAAAAAAAAAGTGTGGCAGGCTAAAATCTAAAAAGTCTAAAATCCAACCTGCGGCAACAATTTTCCCCCGGGTCACTTTTTCACTGAACTGGACACACATTGTTAAGTGAAAAAAAAAAAAGTTTTGATATTCACTGCCTCTACCAATTAATCTGATGTTAACTTGGGTACCAAAGGTTTTCCAATGTATCATGGAGTATATTCACCATGGTAGCGACAGTATGGCCCCTAGGTTACTTATGGAGCCGCAGGCCCGTTACACCACTCAATGTTGATTACCAAAGCAGCCTGCTGAGTGACTCCATTGGGGGAGTGTGCACAGTCTGTTCACTGTGCACAACACCCTGGCTATAAATCAAGCATGGACGACGCCGCTCTCCTTTTAAAAGCCTTGACTTTGTCTCCCCGGTGCAAAAGGTTAGAAGAGGAATCTAATTATGAGCTGCATACTGAAGTCGTTGAAAACTGCCTTGGAGAGTGTCAAGTCCTCCCATCATTGTCAGGCAGGTGACCCAGCAGCACTCGCTCCCGCCTTAACCCCTTAGAAGGCCGGCGTTCGCGTTGAGACACCAGGAGTTCCATTGGCTTTTTTTTTTTATCTGGATCTTCAGCGGTGCAAGATCTTCCAGAAAAAGCTATAGAGTGGGAATGAGAAACCCGCAGTGTGCTATTAATAGCGTTGATAATGATTTGCTTACAAAACAGAGCAGTGGGATTACTGTGCATTACATATACCACCTCACTGCTTCCTTACGAATGCTGATGGTAGAGAGCTGAGCATGAACATTTCTCTTCTTTAGGCCTGTGTGTGTGTGTGTGTGTGTGTGTGTGTGTGTGTGTGTGTGTGTGCGGCGTGCGTGCGTGTCCAAACCCTTACGGACCGTTACACAAGATTGCAAAATGACACCAGCCTCAGTGAAGGCATTGAAATCTCAGGTCTTCTTGGAGCACCACTTCTCTACCTGCTCTCCAGTTGTTTGCTGTCATTTCACTTGACTGGATCACTGCTTTGACTTGATACGGCTGCAGTCTGTGTAGATTACATAAGGGTGACAATTGATTTCTGCTTCTGTCAGATATCAAAGATTTTTTTTGGGGGGGGGGGGTTTGATGTTTGATGTATTTTATGGCGTGCTAAAAATACTCACAAACATCTCAGTCAGAACATTAATCAGAGGCCTCAAACCAGCCATGGGATGTTTTTCCTGGTTTATTCTCTTGTTTGTGCCATTGTTAGGTTTTCATTCAATTACAGCAGAGAAACATCTAACCCATTTGGATCTTCCCAGTGAAGAGGGTGTGTACCTCACGTTGAGCATGGCCACGAGGTTATAAATATCCCTGCTAGGGGTTGGACTCCACCTGGGACAGAGGTCAAGGCAGCCTAGCTATTATTAGGCCTCTGTACCCAATGGAGTCCGTGGCAATTATGGTACTCTCACTTCCTTAATGCGGTATGTCGTTTAACTCTGTAGTGTGACGGCATCCTCGTGTGTGTGTGTGCGCCTCCCTTGTCTCTTGCTGTGGACGGTGATGTGGAAACCTCACGGTCACACCTCTGAGTGACCTCTACCACTGAAGGAGTGAGGCCATTAGAAAAGAAAGGTCACTGTGTCGGAATCGCTCAGCGTTAGCGCTAGCTGCTCTGCTTCTACAGCTGAGTCATGAAGGCAGAGTCCTCCAGGAATGAAGGACTTATTCAGTGGAGTGGACAGCTGCCTGGGACGCCTGCGGTATGGGCTTAAGGAGAATGTACACCACAAGAATTTTGACCAGAGATGGTATACAAACAAAATGAAGCCTCTCAAAATAGAAGAAGGGTCTGATTTGTTCAAATGTAACAAAGCATTCTTTCTCTCAAATAGGCCCAAACAAGAAGGCTCCATTTAAGGGTTAACAATAAACAGTTAACTTTATTTGCAGTTTTAAAAACGGTGTTACGGTGCTTTCTAAACAATAAAATAAAAAAAATAAGCACAAGCTAACAATGCAAACAATGAAAAAGCCACACAAGCTAAAACAGGGCCACATAAGAATGCAAGGGGTAAATAGAATGAGAATAAAATAGGTCAAAACAAATTATGTAACGGCCTGTCTGTAAAAAGTGATTTAAAATATGACAGTGATTTTGCCAGACTGCTCAGGCAGGATGTTCCACAGCCTTTGGGCCCAGATGGGAAAAGGCCAGATCACCTTTAGTCTGAACTTCGGAATAGCCATGAGCTCCCTGCGCGAGGATTACTAACTATGTCCCCTTGACAAGCTCTTTCATAATCTTCTAAAAGTCAAAACTGATCTAAGTTCAGGACCGTACAATTTTCTCTTTACATCAATAGTATCTGCAAGTTCCTCCAGATGGACTTGACTTACTTGTGAATGTAGCTTTGATATAAACTTCGACAAGCCAGCATGGTGCTGCACTATTTATGAGGAGGAGAATATTTCAGTTGACTTTGTGCCACTGGTCTAATCCAGGCCCAAAAGGTTATGTGAGACGGAGAGTAAACAGCTTTTTGGGGGAGAGAGAGCATGGCTAATGAGCGTTTTTAGAAGATCAGCCCCTCCCTGCCCTCTTAAAATTCTGCCTGTGTGTTACCTTGGGCGGCTAATCCTCCCAAGGCTGTAATGATAGATACACATACGCGTACACACACACACACACACACACACACACACACACACACACACATACACACACACATTAAAGAGGGAGAGGCATTCTAGCTAATGGACTTGCACTTGCTGCTGACTGTCAGCAGCCTCTATTTTGAGGCTGCATGGTGAATGAACTGTGTTGCACAGCAACATCTGGCCTGCATTGTTTTGTTCGACAAGTCAACGAGACAAGGGCACAAATTCATCAGTAATTGTTGAGCCAGAATGTGCACATCGGGAACAAGCCTCTGGGTCTTATACAAAGGCTGGTGGAATGATTATGAGTATGTCTGCACTCTTCAATATGAAGTCCAGATAATTATCAACCGCAGGTGCGTATGCTTGAACGCATGTATAACATCAAAAGAGGAAAGCCACCCACACAACAATACTCAAGAGGATGTCCACACAGAGGCTTGTGATGCCAAAAATAGAAGATTTGAGAACAAAGATATATCATCATTTTGTGAAACCAAAGCGTCTTTGTTCTTGCACTTTTCAAACATTTTTTCCGTGACCTTCGAGAATATTCAGGACTATTTTTCTCACTTCAATAGTCACAATAGCTTACAGAGAGGCTGTTGTGTCTAAACGTCTTCACATCACCGTTAGTCTTAACCTTTTTAAAGCTGTGGCATGTCAGCACGTTATTGATCGCAAATATCACATAAAGGTTTGTATGATCATACAAGCATGGGGGATATATGTGGGATCATAAACCAACATGGATGAAATTTAATCCTTCTATTTTATGACCTTTCATTTTCTTAACATTTGGGAGAAAAAACAGTATATAGAGACAGCTGAGCTCTTTCTAAGGCACACCAGTTGTGGGTAGCCGTGACACGCTGCTTGAGAACCACAGTTGTACAGGCTGTTGTCGATGAATACCTTGAGATCGGGTCATAACAGGAAGGTCTGGTAGGCTCTGTAGAGGAGGTAAAGGTAGTCCATACAAAGAGGATTGTTAGATACAGCAAAGGAAATGTGTAGCGACCTTGACGCTTTGAGGGCCAGTATCATCATTCTCTCCCTGTTTTACCACCACCACCACCACCACCACCACCTCAGAAAGGTGGACAAGACTCGCCGTTTCCCTTAGCTCCACTGTTGCCATAGCGACCAGGGCCGCGTGCTTGGTTTCTCTCAGCTCTGCTTGTTTTGTAGACAGCAGGGTAATGTATGTCCTCACCCACATTATTGTTTGCTTGTGTATGTGTGCGTGTGTGTGTGTGTGTGTGTATGTACGTGTGTGTGTGGGTGCCTGTGTCTTTGTCAGTGTGGGTGCCTGAGGTTGCATGCGAGCTGAGACAGTGGTATAGACAATACTTTATTGCTATAGAAATGTCTCCTTTCACTCGGTTATCGTTCATTTAACTGCGGTAAATGAGAAACTGAGCTTCGCACATTAGAGACTCCACTTCATATTCAGGTCTTGCCATTTGTTTGCTCAAAACCCAGCTTGTGTCTGAGGGGAGTGTCATGTTGAAAAGGAGCTTTCCTCTTTCATATGCACAGCACCCTGCACATGCGAATTTGAATCAGAATACTGGCTGGCTTGAAATTTCTTTTTAGATCATTTCACTGTGTGTATGCTGACAGTCTTGGGAATAGTGAGCTTTTTGGTTCTGTTATATTGTTTTTTTGTTAATGTATTGTCCTCTTGCAATCTCCCTCCCTTGCCTCCCCTTTCTTGCGCTAATCTCACATGTACACTTGCATACATACCATATGCATATTCACATTCATATTCTCACATCCGGAGCATGTAACAAATATCTATTTCACGGCCACGTGCATCTGCACACACAGACTAGATATATTTATTCATAAGCTCATTAGAGGAGTGGATTTGCCTGCTGCCATCCATCACACTGTCACCCAGTCTCAGCCTGGCATGCAGTGACAACAGAACTGCAGGAGAGAAGTCCCTGGGATTTAGTCTCCTGGAGCTGCTGCTATAGAAGGGATTTACTCCAACAGACAGTGGTTCACTTCGCCATTTTATGGGGGACGAGATCCTGAAGACAAAAAAAAGCAGAAACACAGGAATCTCCCATAAGCAAAATGATATGGACAAAAACTAATATTCTAATAAAATAAACTAAGAAAAAAATAAAAAATCACATTCCTGATTTTTGTTCCCCAAGTATTTTCGCTCTTTTATACCAAATTTGAAGGGTTTTTTTTGTTTAATGTTTTCACCCTGTAACTGGGACTCATAGTTTAAGAAATGCACCTTTTTTTGGTACGTAGATCCATGTGTAAGTCTATGAGTCTTCATGCACCACATTTGTGAGGCTATGACCACTGTAGGACCTAGCTGGCCTCTATGCACCTAAGGCCTACAGTTCATAGTCCAATGCACCACTCTTGCCAAGTACACATTACCAATTCCCAGTCATATCCACTGACTGGTCTGTATACTAATTGTGTATTTCCCTGTGATGCAAAACAGAAGATAGAAGCACTGCTTGAGTCTGCAGCACTCAGACAGGTGCTCTTCAGTGGTACAGGCAGACTAAACCGTCAACAGCTCACAGCAAAAAATATCCATGTTAACAATCACTTAGTCTTAAAATGTCTGCCGATGGGATGAGATAATTCCACTCGCTTCCATTGCAGTTTCACCCATTTATAATTTTTCTTTAAACAAGTGACATTATCTTGAAATAAGGTGGATCGCTCCATTATTATCAAGATAATGTCAAGATAAGTGAAGAAAATTTCACTTGTTTTAAGAAAAATATGATTTTATGACTCAATAGTGATTTGTTGAGATGGATATTTCTGCAGCCTAGGTCAAAAATAGAATAAAGTTGGCTCGTCTAACGTCTGTTTGTCAAGTACAGTATATCATCCATGTCTCCATCAGTGTCCTTGTGATGGAGGTTGATAGTATATAGCTCTGATCCTCTCTGCCTGCTGGCTGTGACTCAGTAGTGGAGTTTCTCACCGTGGCATCTGTGCTGGCTCGTCACTTCCTCTGCTCGCTCCCCTCGTCGTGGCCAATGAGGACAGCCTCTCCAAATCATACCAGCACGTTATTAACACTTACAAAATGTGTGTGGCAAGTGAACACGTCTTTACACACAAACTCAAGTGAGTACTTCATATAAATATAATGCTCTCAATGTTTCTTGCCCTGACCTGTTTTTGGAAAACAAACTCGTATACATAGTCTAGTTTATTCTATTCTGTTTGCATGTGTGCTCAGACATATACAGACAGTGAGCTTGCACTACCCACAAAAATGCCATTTAGGGGTCTGGAGTGGCTGCCCTCCGCCCACCACGCAACCCTTTTCTTACAGGCCTTGACTTGTAACATGAAGCCCACACAACAGTGGTGAGTTTGTTCCTGTTGCTCGGCGGTTGTTGCGGGGCATCGCTGCTGGAGCAGATGTTTCAACTGCTGCTCTTGACTCGCAGCTCTCCCCGTTCCGGTCTTTCACCCAGCGTTGCCGCACTAGATCGTTTTGGACGTGTGCACTCACCCGTAATTAGAACGGCTAACAGTCCGAGCGTACAGTGCATAAGCCCCGTAATCTATTATTAACCTTTATTTAACCAAACCCGCTCAATGAAGAACAAATTATGCTCAGCTCTCACCCACGCCCCCCTCCCAAAAAGTAAACAACTTGAAATTGAATATCTTTCAAAATATGAGACCACCGCATGACTTAGAAGACAGCGGTTGAATTACTTTGCACAATTGGGCATGTGTCCAACTCAATCACAGTAGCCATTTCAAGAGAAAGAGAATTTGTAGTCGTTGGAGCGAGAGAAAAGCTGCTTAGAAATATGCCATGGGATTCCCGTCTGTATATAGCTTGGGAGTAACACCTGTTCAGAATGATGAAATCTTGCTGAGTTTCTTTCAGCCCTTGTCTCTCGTCTTTTTTAACACACCTGACATGAGTATATGCACGCTTGGCATTTTCTTGTGAATCATCAAAGCATAAAAATGACATTGGTCACATTTCCTTTGTGTGTCAGAGGCACCAGGGGATGGAGGAACCATTATCATTGTAATTGCACTCGAGCGCTAACACAATAATGCTTTTACAGCCACGCGATTACAAAGTTGCGCGCAATAAACGACAATTACAATGGGAGAATAATAATGAACGCGATGCGATGTGTTCTGCGGCGTCACTTCCCGGCGATGGAGTTACAGAACAGGTGGTTGCCGGTATTAAGTCTCCGCTCTGCACTGTGAAAGGTCATGCTGTGTACAGTACAAAAGCAGCACTGTGGCTGCCACGGTTTGCTTTGATTCCCACTGAAGCCACCCCAAACAACAACACAATGTACGCACTCATGTAAGGTGGATTAAATCGCTCACCAAACGGGGTAGGTCGCATGTCGGTAGAATCCCCGAACTCTGATCCAGAATCCGAAAAGGTCCGTGCCGCCACCGCCACCGCCACCGCCCCCGGCTTTTAGCGTTCTCTCCACATTTCTTGCCGAAGGGACTTTTGATGGCTCAGACCTTGGTGCTTGAGTCAGGCGTGAGGACATTCCTAAAATGGATCTCGTTTCCATTCCTGCTGTGATCGTGTCACTTGACAAACAGACCCAACAAGCATATTTTGCACTCCCATTTTTTTTTTTCAATTAAAAGGCGCTGGTCTTCCACGTCCATGTCATGTATCAGGAATGTGACCAGTTTGGTATTACGTTGGCCCACAGAGATGATGTACTGGGATATTTTCAACAACTCGGTAATGGGTCGAGTTTCTGCTGCTGCCTAAGAAGGCCTTTAGGATGTTTTCATTATTTCAGTGTGCTGAAATAGTTCACAAGCTCTCTTGTCACTCTGTCTTCTTCCATCTCCTCGTTCTGTGTGTGTGTGTGTGTGTGTGTGTGTGTGTGTGTGTGTGTGTGTGTACATGTTGTCTCCTCCTCTATATGTGTGTATGTGTGTGTGTGTGCTTTCTGCTCCCAGCCCCTCTGCGGAAAGCAAAGTTTGTGGAGAGCCCTCGCATTCCACAATCAGAGCTTGGCTCCCCTACACACACCTCCACCACTGCCAAGAATCCTGACCTGGACACATACTGCCCTGGTAAGTTTTGGCCAGCTCATCCCCCAAGCTGTTCCTCTTTTTTGTGTGTGTGTGTGTGTGTGTGTCTGTGTGTGTTTTGTATTTTGTTATGTTACATTTGTATGTTTGTTTCTGTCAGAATGATGTGTGTGAATACATGAAATAGAGACGGAGAGAGAGTCGGAGAGAGGAGGAGTGCATCTTTGCAAATTTGTCTGTTTGTCAGTTACTCTGTCGGCTGTTGCAGCATCTTTCACAGACACGGAACATCGCTCAGGTCATTAACGAAATAGCTTTGCCGGTGCCCATCCTGTCCATCCTCATTGCTTCCCTTTCACCATCTCTCCCTCTCTCTCTCTCTCTCTCTATCTCTCTGTCTCTCTCTCTCCTTAATCCTCCCTCGCTGCTCCCTCTCTCTCCGCTACGGTTCTCGGACCGAGCGCTTGTTTAGGCGGGCTGTTTACTGTTAACTTCACAGTCGGCGGTTCCTCGGTAATCCGGCGGACAGTCCAGATCCCTCTCCTCCCCATCTATCCCTGTATCCCCCCCCTCCCCCTCCCTCTCCCTCTCCCTCTCCCTCGCTCTGCCCCCCATCCATCCCCTCTGCCTATCCCGCTGCACAAGAAGGAGCAGTAATGCGGGTCACTCGAGGATATCCCTCTGCTTAGATTTGGTTCTGGTGTATCTGCTTTCTCATCTTGCCTCTCCTTTCCTGTTGCTCCTGGGAAATGCAGTGTTAGCTTCCTGACCTGTCGGCTCGGGTACTGCTGGCGGTGTAGACTTCCCAACACAGCGCGACAATGCTACTGCACCCCAGGGCTGGATGAAGACACGAGGAAAATAGGGATCGGGGGTAGTAGGACTTAACTGTTGTGATTTAGGATGAAAATGGCCGACGGTTCTACCAGCCTTCTCCGTCTGCCAGCCTCTTCTGCTGGGTCTCTGCCCTTTGGGAGCTCTAAGTAGGTGATCTGTCTGTAGAGATACACTCTTTAGACTACTATAGAATATATTTTAGTCTTATATAATATTGCTTATGTTATATTTACTGCACAACATCTTTAGATAAACTCTTTGGTTCTTCCCGGCTTGATTGCTGTTGTATCTCATGGATGAAATGTTCTTGACTTTGCCGTCGTTTACTCTCAAGCCAGTGAAATAGACTGTGGAATTGCCTATCAGCGGAGATGAATTGGTAAAAGCTCCTGCAGATGTGACGATTCAGGTTTGAAATGGTCTCCGCTGTCATTGAGGCAGGAAAGAGAACGGATTACAAAACAGGAATGCTCTGAGCAATACGGCAGGAATTGGAGAGGAACCAAGGGAAGAGATGAGTTTCCTGGCTGAGGGGCGACTCTTCACCCTCCCAGGTGGACAGATGGACGTCTTAGCTCTTAACAAGGGCTCCTGGGAACGCGTAGCGGCAGGACAGTGACTTAACCATCTGATCTCATGCCAGCCGCGCACTGTGCTGCCGACACTGTCGCCAAAAGGGGTGATCGGTTATCAGTCGATTATTATGGCCCACGAAGAAATTGTGGTCTCGTGGCTGGTGAATATTTTTGTGAGATAGCTTGTAAAAATTCGTCCTCATATCATGGTGTGAAATCTCTTCTAATGATATTCAAACCCACTCTGCTTACAGTAATTACATAGGCCTCCCTGCAGAATCCTGTTGTGCTTTTCTGCAGAAAGCTTGCTTGGATAAGATCATGAGGAATTTGAAAGTCACCCTGATTTCGAAGGCCAGCCGATCTCTGGTTAGCCTTTCTATTCTAAGATCCTCTAAGATATTCTCACAATATCTCTTGTCCTTTTGGCTCGTTGAAGTGAAAGTTGAAGTGCCTCGTACTGGTGAAATCAGGGCACGGTTGTGGTAGCCGTGTTACCTGTGGCCCTGGCCTATTAATACCATCTTCCTCTCCTGTCCTGTCCCCTGCCTGCAGCACACATGGCTCGCTCTCCCTCTCTCAGTGCAGGAGGGCAGATCTGTGGACGGCCAGGGAGAAACAGATGCGCCTGCACAGGAACACATTCCTAGCCGCGCGCAAAGATAGTTGCTATGGCAACCATCTGTCTCCTTCGCAGCTCAGGAATCCAATGGAGAGGTGTGTGTGTGTGTGTGCGCGCGCGTGTGTGTGTGTGTGTGTGTGTGTGTGTGTGTGTTGGAGGGGTTGGTTCAGATACATGACAGAGATTTATTTTGTTCCTGTTTTTTCTTTTATTTTTTCTTATTCAAATTCTTCGTATTCAAATTCTGTCGCCGAGGCCTGCGTGGTGCGTTTAATGTCACTGTGACGAGAAATGCCTGAAGTCCCACTCAAGGCATGTGTGCGTATGTGCTCAGCACTGTTGTCTGGCTTTGAAGCTATCTAGATGTTTCCGCTTCATTGGCTTCAATAAGAGGCGGGGTGTGTCGTTATCATCATCTGCACTTAAAGCACAAAAAAAAAACCTACATAATACTAATGTATACGCCCCCTTTGATAGCAGCTCGTTAATATCAGTTACAGTCTGAGGAAGATTTACAAAAAGGATTGTAGAAGAGATATAGATGAAACTGTAGAAGAGATGTTTGGTGTTAGATGTTACTGTGATGTTATAGCTCGCTGTAAAACTGGCATCGGCCAGTCAAACATTTAGCAACATGCTCAAGTTGATTTTATTATATTGCCTGATGATATATTAACCCTAACAACTGGTTTGACTGGGCGGCAGCTTGTATGGAGTGTGAGAGTGTGAGAATGTACGAAGGGATTGTCTATGTTTAGCTCCAGGGAGTTACTGAAGGCTCCAGCGTCCAGATTAGAGATTTGGGCTCCCACATCAAAAGAGACACACACAACCCACGCCAACACGAGCTCTGTCCAGCAGTTGGCCAAGAGAGAGAGAGAGAGATATGGTAATAAAACTGAAAGACAGAGGGACAGAGAGGCAAGGACTGAGAGGGAGAATGCAGGAGAGGACAGGGAGATGGCCAGATACAGTACAGACAGAGAGGGAGAGAGAGAGACACAAGGCGTGGCTTAAGAGTGAGAGAGAGAAACCACGAGGAAACAGCCAAAAGAGCGAGAGAACGAGACGGAATGGACAGAGACGGGCATGCACACATAGGCAGAGACAGAAAGCCTCTATTTGATCACATCACGGCCACAGACCCCCCAGGACTGTTGACTAATCAGTACTAATGTATTCACTGCTTACTACAACCAGTCTGTCAACTGAGCCATTACTGCTTCTATGGCCAAACACACACACACACACACACACACACACACACTGCCCTGATGCACGCATGCACATACATAAGCGCATATGCATCGACACCCAGGGCTCAGTTTTAGCCAGTGGATGGACACTTTGCTTATGTTTGCCAGTGATCTCCTCGTGTAAATGGCTGAGCATATCGCTGCCTTTTGCCGAGTCCCTTGTGATGTGAGAAATAAGGAGGTGGAACTATAATTCCATCTACCCACATGTTGTCCATTACTGCCTTCAGCTTTTCTTTCTCAAGGGATCAGACATTCAGTGGCCTGGGAGGCCCCCGGTAAGTGTATTCTGCTCCATATTCCATAAGTGTTTCTGCCGCATTACTTAGCAGCTATACCCATCTCAATCAGGCTCACACGTGACTAGCTCTCGTGGACATAATGTGCGCTATTATTACCTTATAGGTTTCTACTGTATATGCTTTTATCAAGGCTCAGCAGAACCAACATTACACCGCTTTGCTTTGATCCCTTTTTCTCTCCCTCAGCAGGTGCCCATCTTCCCTCCTTACTCAGAGGCTTTGATTCCGTCTAATGAGGATCCTGATAGGCCTGCCTGTCTGTCCGCGAGCTAATGGAGAGGCAGCCTCGGCTCTGGATCGCCCGTCTGTCTTTAGGTGTTTCAACGGATGAGTGAGGGGCCACAGGCTTTAGACAAAGCCGCCTGTCTTCAGTGAGATGATGCGGTGGCCCGTGGATTTGTGTAATGGTCGCCAGTCAGGTCTCGCTACCTGCCGGTCTGGTCCGACCTGCGCTGTAGGAAGACGAGAGAGAGACCAGCGCTAGAGAAACTGGCCCTGCCGGTAGCTGTTTTGATCCCACTGCTGTTTATTTAAACACTGGCCACCTCGCTCTGTTGGCTTTGATGTCACTCCTGTCCGGACCAACCCAGTGGCTTTATATATCCCCTTACAGCTGTTTGTGTTTAGCCACTAGTTATTCTTTTTGCGACCGACCGTGTGAGTAATTAGTGAATTGCTTTGTATTGCCAAATAAAGTGGAATTGAATTGAAATTGATACAGCAAGTACCATCAGGGTATGATAACAGGGTGTCGTCGGAAAACCTGATACCGTTGGTGGGGGTTTGTTATGGGTGGAGTGTATCCAGGCAACATGTTGACAGGATGAGATCATTAAAGGATTTTTTGTTTTGGGTCCCTAAAGTTTGCATCTTACCTGAGTTTGTGTTTTGATCATCATGTGGGCTTACCTTGGCTGTTTTTTTTTCGTTTTTTTTCCCTTTCTTTAGAGCTGGGAGTGTCTGTAAACAGGATAGAGATATGGATACACACCCATTCTCTCTTGTACTGACACACACACACACACACACACACACACACACACACACGTGAAGGGCGTATCTCGTTACCTCACACGAGCACAATGCAGTGTGCGACGGTGGTGAGCGGTGTGGCAGGATCTTTGTAGTGAATGTAGCCGGAGCGTCCAGCCATTGTGGAATGTGTCTGTTTAATGCGCAGGCTCAGAGCTCCGGGAAACCTCAGGTAGTGTGCTTCGTGTTGTTCCTCTCAGCCCAGGTATATCCCGCGTCCGCTGCTAGTGCCGCTGCTCGGGTTTTGCAAAGCATGTTTAGCATGAAGTTGTTCTACATTTCCTGGTAATGGGGTAAAGTGATGGTGGACCCGGAGGCATTTTGTTTGCTGAGGCGGACTTGTCCTTTTGAGTCGAATTCTTTGAAGGACTTTTTGTGTGAACATGGCAAAACAAGCTGTTCTTCTGAGTCTGCCCACCACTGACACACATACTTTATTTCTTTCTCTTTTTTTTCTCTCTCTTTCTCTCATCTTCTGTGCCTCCTTGTCTTTCTTCTCCCTCCCCCGCAATCTCTCTCTCTCTCTCTCTCTCTCTCTCACTCGTTCTCTCTCTCTCTCTCTCTCTCTCTCTCTCTCTCTCTCTCACTCATTCTCTCTCTCTCTCTCTCTCTCTCTCTCCCCACCTCGTTCCTTCTGTCTCTCTGCCTCTGCAGGGGAGTCAAGCCAGGAGCTGGGCCCCCCTCCTTCGGTGGATGAGGCAGCCAACACATTGATGACGCGCCTGGGCTTCCTTCTGGGAGACAAAGTGAGCGAGGGTCCAGCCGGTACCCAGTACAGCATGGAGGAACCCGAGGCGAGACAGGTAATGGCCTCACTAATGAAACACACAAACACAAATAAATAATCGCTGGACATTTTTTTCCACATCCAAATGTGATTGTGTTTTTGAAGCACTAAAGGTTTTTTTTTTCAATTTCTCTGAAAGGAAAATGCCACATTTTATCTTCTGTCAAGGGGCTTTAGTTTTTCACAAAAAGCTACTGCCTGAATGACAAAGGCACAGTATCACATGTCTTTTTCTGACACTGCACCTCAGAAGCTGAGTTTGCAGCTTCAAAAATACATTTAAATCTCCTGATGTCACTACATACTCAGTCGGTTTGAGTAAAATGTGTCTGGGGCTGTGCTAGCCTCATGTGGAGATCAGTGGTTCCCAACCCAGTCCTCAAGTAACCCTCGTCCTACAGGTTTTAGCTCCAGCTCTACTCAGGCACACCTGAAGCAATTAAAGTATCATGAAAATGTGAAGCCTCTCATTTTTTTCATTGTATTTGTGATGTTGACACATTTTTGATAGAGATTGCACCTTGAAACTTTAACAAACCCATCTGTCATTTGGTTTGATCTCTTTGTTGTTGACATCTACCTTCATAATATCTTGTTTTCAGTCTGTTTTTCGACAGATCTTAAGTCAGTATAGACAGATCAAAAGACGACTCAATAAATTGCCGTCAAACACCAAAGTGTTTTGGATTCAAAATTTGTCAGGCGTCTCACCACCGAGCATAAAATGTCTACCTATCTAATTTGATTTTTATATAACAAATACTCTTACCCATATATTTCACAGTGTGCCTAAAACTTTGCTTATTGCTTATCGTATCGACACCGGGCAGGTTAAGCTTAACATTTCTCTCCTCCGTCGAAACCTTTTCTATTTGTGTATTTGGCAGTTGCGCCGCGCAAACGGCTCTTGGCACAACAGGCCCGCTCTAGCTCGGCAGCAGATACCCTGCTTTCTCTGCTTAAACTTGATTTGACAGGTATGAATTTGCCGAACAGGGGAAAAACAGCGGCGGTGGACGGGGAGGGAAAGGGGCGAAACCTGTTGCCGAAGCGTTTAAAGCAGGCCTGTATGGGTCTGCACTAAAGCAGCGTGGATAAGCGATTAGACTGATGGACTGACCGTGCTTGATGTGAGCGCTGCCGTAGCAGTGGGGGTGTATCGAGTGAGAGAGGTTTATTCAACTGGCTCCTTTTTAGAGAGGTGACTCATACTAGCACCCTGCTGCGTCGTGTTCCCTCAGTACAAACTTATTATTTTACATATTTGGCCAAATATCATCCTCCAAATTTCCATTTGTTTGATCTACTAACCATCACCAGAAATGACAGGGAAAGCCTCAAGACGACATCTATTAAGAGGCGAGAGAGTGGCTTTGTTGTTATTTTGTTATTTACATGCACTAAACGTTCAGTAGTCTTGCTCGATACAGCAATAATAGATACACACAGGCCATCTGGATGCTTGCAGGGTACAGCTAACTCACTAGTGGTGCTATCAGTCTTTCTTGATGCTTGTTAGCATTACCACAATATTTATTCCACCCATTTTACAGTCAGTTCACAGCAGAGACAGGCAAATATGTAAATGTCAACTTGGCTGACAGCATGAGATGCTTTCAAAAATAAAACGTGGAGGTTGAGAATCGGTTCAGCAACAATCTACAAACACGTCATTTGGATCGGAGTGGGCCTCCGCCCCGCCTCTGTCTATATCCGTAAACGACGTAACTGCGGCTACGAAGATTTGGTTCGTCAGTGATTTTCAAAAGACACGATTTGGATGGGAATCTCTGAGCGTGGGACGAGGGTGTACCCCGCTAGAATGTTTTCTTCCATTATTTTTTTCCTGCGTGTGTCTATAAAACTCCCGAGTACTACCATCGTACGTTTGGCACGGTTGAATTCCTGCAGTAGCTGGTGTCTCTGCTGCAAGACCTCACCGGCTGACGGAACAAGGTGACCTTAACTCTCAGAGAGTGCAGTTAATTGCCTCTCCTACTCGCTCTCTCGCTCCCTGAATAGAGGCAATGCTCCAAGTTCAATCCAATCCCCTTGCGGTGTTTAAGGTCAGACCAACACAAGGCGGGGTTCATTAGCCCAGCAGATCGAGCTGCCGCGTGGGTGTGTATAGAGAGGTGTGTGTGTGGGGGGGTTTGTGTGTGTGGAGGTAGGTACGTTTGTCTCTACAGGTATGTGTGTGTGTGTGTGTATAGGTACTTGTGTCGGTGTGTGTGAATGTTTGTGTTGGGGTCAAGCCCCCACGAATATCACAGTTTAGTGGCTCCATCCGTGGTGAGTGCAGAGAACAGCTATGACTCAAAGAGTGTCTCACAGACATACTCTCTTGCTCTCTCTCTCTCTCTGCCTCGCTCTCACTCTCTCACTCGACATCAAATGATAGATATGGTACAAAAGAACAGACGCTCAGCATTTGATTTTGGGTCTTTATTGGGCTCCATCTTCAACCATTTTGAAATGACAAAAAGAGAGATCACATCCTGCTACTGTGTGTGGGTTTGTTGTGTAGATTGGCTTAGACAAGGGGTGTCCCCTCCATCCATCCCCTGCAGATCAAGCAAAGTAGACTCGAGCTTGCCTTGGCCGCCACTTCACCCCTCCTGTCCTCACTGTAGATGTAGTGTTCACTCCAGGGCTGACCTGAACTCATAAACACTGTCTGTCTGTGTCCGTGTCCTGATGATGTTTATATACTGATGTACTTGCATCCTCATGTCTTGTGCATATGCATATCTGTAGATAGCATGCATGTATTGTTATGCATGAAAGCGTGTGTGTGTTTGCCTTTGTTTGACTGTGTGTGTGTGTGTGTGTTTGCCTTTGTTTGACTGTGTGTGTGTGTGTGTGTGTGTGTGTGTGTGTGTGTTTGACTGTGTGTGTGTGTGTGTGCACAGCAGCAGCAGAATGTTTTTGTCCCCTGTGGTCTCTTTTCTCCCAACCTGAGCCGACACAGAAGAAGGTCACTGCAGGATTCTGAAACGCTGTGACAGCCACTACCCACTGAAAGGACGCTGGAAAGAGCTGTATTTATGAGGATGTGATTTGAGATTTTCACCAGCATTTCAGTTTTTTTCCCCACACTGCTATTGCCACAGCACCATCATTTTCTACAAATCATGTTCTTTGTTGAGCAGTATCTAATTAAAGATGGATTATGTAAGATTTATGGGGGGGGGGAAGAAATAGCACCCCCTGCAGGTGCAACATGAATGACGCATCAAAACAAAGACGAAACCTGCCTCCAACCCTCAAGCGGTTCAACACCGATTGTGCTAACTTCTAACAACACAATCCAGTTAGGAGTAGGATATTTATGATAGGACCTGCAGTAATTAGTCATAGCCACGTGGCATGACGTCTATAATAATTAGAAACAGAAACAAAGAGCAACACGGCTACATGTAAAGCTCAATATTGGTGGGGATTAGCGTGGATTACACTCTAGGGCCTTGCAAGATATTGATTATTACCATCAAGGTTAATAATTTTACTATGGCACATCAAAACAGACCACAATGGCTAGTTATTGTGTGTTAGCAAGGACTTTGTCGAAAGACTAGTTAGATATATGCTCTCTGTACATATGTTTACAGAACAGAAGACAACATAAAACTACTGCAAATCTCAGTCCTTGAGTCTTAATGTCTCAGCGACTTGATCGGCTAAACCTAGCCACGGTTAGCATAACAGATGAACAGCTGTGGAGTCCTGCCACATTTAGCTGAATACTGGGGACAACAACAAACCAAAGGGGGAATGAATACATTAGAAGTATCATATCTTCTGACCTACTGAGAAGATTGTAGGCTAGATTAAAGTGAAAATCTTACAGAGACTGCCTGTGTGTGTGTATGTGTGTGTGTGTATGTGTGTGTGTGTGTGTGTGTGTGTGTGTGTGTGTGTGTGTGTGTGTGTGTGTGTGTGTGTGTGTGTGTGTGTGTGTGTGTGTGTGTGTGTGTGTGTGTGTGTGTGTGTGTGTGTGTGTGTGTGTGTGTGTAGGATGCCACTGTCTCTGTTAACCTTGTTTTGTGTCTTTTGTCTGTCTTATTTGTGAAGCACTCTGTACCCTATTACACTAAGTGCTGTACAAATAAAGTTATTAGCTATTATGGTATGTGTTTGTATGTGCAGTGCTATATATGTGCCTGGCAGAGACAACGCTACAGTACTGACTGTGTGGGGACGGCCACTGGGGGTTCAGGTCTTGAAAACTGCAATGTTGAAGTGACATTTTCTATTGCAGATGCCTCAGACATTAAATGATCAAACATTGGACTGTACCGTTTATACCGATGTACACAAATGGAATCGTTCAGATAAAAATGAGATAAAAACTGTTTTTGTCTGTGTGTTCCAGGGCCAGAACCAGAGGATCAGCCCGTGCTCCACCCTGACCAGCAGCACTGCCTCCCCCCCTGCAGGGAGCCCCTGCTCCACCCTGCCCCCCACCATGCCCGGCCAGGCCGGCAACAGGGACTGTGCTTACGGCTCTGTCACCAGTCCCACCTCAACCCTGGAAAGCAGGGACAGCGGGATCATCGGTGAGACCGGAACCTAGACACACACACACACACACACACACACACACACATTAGCAAATAGACATAACATAGACTGTATGTACGTACATAAAATACCCAGACCACGCTTCATCCATGTTTGTTGGGGAATGAGAGCACGAACTCCTAGGGTGACATTGGTCTTACCTCTCTTGCATCTGTAGTAATAAAAATAAAATTCAGCTTTATTTATGTACCACTTTTCAAAGTAAATGGGGGGGAAAAAAATCTAAAACAATAAAAGTAGATTTATAACCGCAAAAGTGAAAAGAAATGCAAGCATAGCAGTAAACATAAAAGCAAGGCAAGAAGCAAAAATAACAGCAAGTCCACAAAATGTTACAAAGTGATATTGAGAAGAAGATGCAGTATTTGGCAGCCTAAGCTCCTCAGCCAATTTGTTACAAAGTCTAGAAGCCACAGCAAAGACACGATCACATCTTGTTTTCAGTCTAGACCGTGGAACAGCCATCAGGGACTTGCATGGGGTTAAAAGGACTGAGATAAAGCTTGGCGCCAGACCCATGCCTCTAAAAGTGTAGACACACACACACTCACACTGCACTTCTCATAGTGTTCAAGCCACACGTCATAGTTATCCATCCAGTAGGTGGGCTAAATACTGTGGTGCCATACCCTTGCCATTTCAGCCACCTTGACCAGCTACTCGGAGAACATGGAGCGAGGCGGCAAATACGGCGAGGGCTCCCGGGGGAACCTGAAACTGTGGCAGTCCCAGAAATCAGGCATGGACTCCTTCCTGTACCGGGTGGACGAGAACATGACTGCCTCCACCTACAGCCTCAACAAAATCCCCGAGCGCAACCTGGAGAGCATGTCCTCCCACTCCGCCCACTCCATCCCTCTGTACCTCATGCCCCGCCCTAACTCTGTGGCTGGTGAGTCCCCCCCCTTCTCCTCCTCCTCCTCCTCCTCCTCCTCCTCCTCCCGCATGGACAAATACAATTTCTGCCAAGAAAAATTGGATTGAACTGCTAATGCGCAGTCGTCCTACACTCTATTACCGACTGCTGTGCTGCTACTAACTCCCTCTTCACTACTCTCCAGCTCTCTCTCCTTGCTTGGTTTCTTCCTACATGACTTTTGAACCTCTCCTTTGGACTCCTTGTGACTTCCACTTGTGTGATTCCTGTGACCCTAATGTATGTTTGTTGTTTCCCCCCCCCTTCCCAGTCATTATCTTCTTCTCTGCCTCAGCAAAAAAAGGAAGCGATCATTGGTGGTTTGATTGAAGTTGTTTGAAGTTTCACCGCATTTTTCTTGTTCTGTGGAGGAAAGAACTCTTGTTTTCAAAAAGTCCATCCAATTATCTTGAAATTTTTTGGGATAGCTGTAAATCCGCGGTGGTATTTTGTTAAACTCCTCCCAGCTCTCTGGTGCGGATTCAAACACGGAGCGGAACAATACAATCTGGGAAATGGCTTCAGCAGAAGAACACAGCCGAAACGAGTAACACAGGAAAACTAGCATTTCTATCGCGCTAAGAGGTCTCAATTGATTGTGTGTGTCTAATTGTAGACTGGATTCCCTCAAATGGGCTCCCAAAAGTAATGATAAATACATCAGAAAAATGTCAGTTTCATAACATTGAGGCAGTCCTAGTGGGCCTGATTGTATTATTGTTCTCATCGTCAGAGGCTGTTGCAGAAGATGAGCTCTATTATGTACTTCTCCCACTCCCACCGGAAAGTGTGTGTATGTGGGTGTGTATACGCACACATGCATTTCTATTTCACTGAACACTGTAATATGCCTGACGAGGCCCGTCGCTGCAGCTATGACCCTCTCTTTATGCTGATCATGTTCTGCTGTTTGACACTGGGCTGTCTGGCAGCCTAACGACTCTCCCGGCTTTAGAGATTCAACCTTGATCTCCTCTCCTCCTCTCAATAACCAGACCTTCAAAGGAGACTCAGTGCTTTGGAGACAGCTTAAAAGAAATAACGTAAGCTGCAGATGAAGGGGGGGGGGGGGGAGTGAGTGAGGTTGGGAGGGAGAGTAGGATAATAAACAAGAGATGATGATTTTTATGAAGGCATTTAGATTTGTCCCTGGGAATGAGCAACAGGGATTCCAGAGAGAGAGAGAGGATAGGGAGGTGGATGCATGAGGAAGAGGAGGATGGGAGAGCTTCATCTCTCTCTCTCTCTGTCTCTCTCCGTCACAGAGAAATATGCTGTAGATGGTGTAGGGATGGGAGGCAAGCACAGGCTGAGGATTGGCTGGGCTCACACAGCAGTGGAACATCAAAGCCCCAGGCATTAACTGTTTCTTTCCCCCAGAGTGACAGAGAGACCTTGCTTTGATAGAGAGAGAGAGAGAGAGAGAGAGAGAGAGACTGGGGAAGAACAGGAGGAGGAAGAGGAGGAGTGAGGGAGGGAGGGGGCTACTCTTTTACCTAATGAGAGCAGCTTGTTGGGAGAGTTGGAGGTGGGTGTGGAGGAGTAACCATCTGAAACTGGGTATTGCTCCTCTCTCTCCCTCCACCGTGTTATTTCTGAACCCAACTGAAATACAAGCCTTCATTGTCCGTCAAGAGGTAGATTTGTTTTCATTTTCAATTTTAGGAGGAGGAGTAAAAAAAAAAAAAAAGTCAGAGGTCATAGTAAGGACTACAAGAGCAGACACATACCTCACACATTTCATGCTGGCATTTCCTTGGAAAAGAAGCCCGCATCCTGACGTAGCTCGGGTTAAAGGAAGATAAATCTGGGTTGGGCTGTTGGGAGTAGTGAAGATAAAGTAGGCTTCTGAAACGCTCCAGCGCTTCTTGACCCGTAGCCTCGTAGTCTGGCTACCGTTAAGACATCTCCGTGTAGGAGGATCTTTATAATGCACCAGTTTATATAACTTTGCCTATGGATTGTGGAAATACTACCCAGATAAAGACGAAACATCACAAGTATAATCCGCTCACTCTTATTCTCTTAGATTACATTTATTAAGACAACAGCTCACCAGGGATTTCTTTTTCTTTTCTTTTTTTGGTGCATGTCCCTAATCCTAATTCCTGCTCACATACTCAGAATACTATTTTGAAATATTGCCCAAATACCAGTACCTCTATTATTCATCACAAGTCATCTAATGAAGAGATGAGAGGAGAGTGGTCAGGTTTTTAGAGAACTTGCAGCCACCTCATCCGAGATGACTGGTGGGCTTGCAGGCTGGATGGCAGCCCAGCCTTGTGTGTGTGTGTGTGTGTGTGTGTATGTGTGTGTGTGTATGTGTGTGTGTGTGTGTGTGTGTGTGTGTGATCAGCAGGCTTTAAAACAGGAAGTCTGTTATGTAGCAGTCATTGCTCACTGTTGGACTCCGG
This sequence comes from Hoplostethus mediterraneus, assembly GCA_034670385.1. Taxonomy (NCBI): domain Eukaryota; kingdom Metazoa; phylum Chordata; class Actinopteri; order Trachichthyiformes; family Trachichthyidae; genus Hoplostethus; species Hoplostethus mediterraneus. The sequence goes on along the minus strand of JAXDDW010000011.1, from coordinate 3,853,837 downwards.
GAGTGATTTCATGACACACTCGCTCTCACCTTCTTTCTCTCTCTCTTTCTTTCTTTCTTTCTCTGTCTTGTTCTTCCTTTCTCTCACAGTTTTTCTCTCTTTCTTTCCCACTATGCGTTCATTCTTAGCACATTGGCACAGGCACCGTGAATGCGATCCCCCACCAGCCTGCTGCATTGCAGATAGAGATGATGAGCACACAGATTTGAGTCCTCAGATTCAAACACATTTAGGCGGGGGGGGGGGGGGGGAGAGACTTCTCAGCTCCATAGCCCCGAGTTAAGTCATTCCTCCTTGGTTTAGCAGTAGGATTAATGCCTTTACTGTCTGTCCCCTTAGCCTGGTTGGGTGGCTAACACCCCCCGTTCCCATCAGGGCCAGGCCTCCAGCATTCTCAGCTGCCATCTTCCCTCCATTTTGGGAAACCCGTGTGGCTCATTGTTGGTTCCCCGATTGGGGGTGACTCAGTCAGCAACACACACACACACACACACACACACACAGCCACGCAAGCGCTTAGCACTTCAGTGAGCCGGAGCATTAACTGCAGCTGCACAGAAACCAGCAGCTCTGATATCTACCCAGAAGGGACAGGACAAGATCAATGTTGAGACACCATTGGGTCTTACACCTGTGAAATACTGAATGGGCTTATAGGCAAACCTATAGACTACCTACTGCATCTCGGTTGGAGGGATTACTCTGCCAGAGTTTTTGGACTGATTGACGAGAGAGGATATCATTTGGAAGAACCATGCTCTGCCTGTCACATTTTTTCCTCGCTCCTTGATGCATTCGGGGATCTCTGGACCTAAAACTATTCCAGGTATAGTCTCAGAAAAAAGGAAATCCCAGGTAAATACTCCAAAAAGTTACTGACGGACAAGTAAGTGAACAGTAGTACATGTATTTGTACAATAGTAGAGAAAATGAATGTTAACTCAAAATATTAAGTACACTAACTAGAGTAGCTGCAACTAGTGTAGTTACTTTCCACCTCCAGGGGCTTAATACTTCCACTCCCTCGTTTATTTTTATCCCCCTCTATCACTCTATCATCTCTCTATCCTCCATCACTCTCCTCAGTTTGCCTATTAAGACTGCATTAGCGGAGCTTAATGCTAACCGCATTTCCTGTTCTAGCATTTGTTGCCCTTTTTTTTTTTTTTTTTTAATGACAGGCAAAATGATCCCTGCCTGTCTCACTGAGGCTTGTCTCCTCTTGATGTGGTGACCGGGGAAACGAAGGCCCCAGCCCATCAGGGAGCCCCAGACCTCCGCGTGGGTTAAGTCCCTTAATCCTTCCTGGGGATATACAGCAGTTCAAAGTTTTTCTTTCACAGTCCGCTAACCCGGCCCACGAGGTTCAGGTGCGACAGAGAATCCAAGTCCGTTGCTTACTCACACTGGCGGCGTCTAATCTCATTTAAGATTCACTGGTCCCGCGCGTTGGCCCTGAAGACACGGTGTGGTGTGAACAAGCAACAGCCAGCGTCAGACGGCGCTCGCCCCATGAATAAGACATTTGTCTGCTGAGCTAATTAATCCTGAGAGGGGCCGGATGGCATCTGCCTCCTTGCTGCGTGACAGACATTGAGAGGAGGGAGTTTTAGGACGGGGGCACGCAGGGCTAGCTTGCTCTTTCCGATGTGAGTTAGCAAGTCTGTGAACTGGAGCCTGACAACCACCTTGGGATTGTGTGGATTTTGTGTGTATCTGTGAATATCCACGCTAATAATAATGTATTTTTCTCTTTCCCCCCCCCATCTCTCTTTTCTTTTGAATTGCCTTTCTCTTTCTGCTCACGCTCTTTGGCTCTTTTTCTGTCTCTCTCTCTCTCCCACACACACAAACGCAACTACACACACCTACAGCTACCAGTTCAGCCCACCTGGAGGACCTGGCATACCTGGATGAGCAGAGACACACACCATTACGCACCTCGTTGCGTATGCCCAGACAGAGCACCACCTGTGGGCCGGGCCGCTCCGGGCAGGACCTGAGAGGTAAGCAACAGGACGGAAAGAAAGCTACACAACCTTCGTAGACTCAAGTGTGTGTGTGTGTGTGTGTGTGTGTGTGTGTGTGTGTGAGAAAGAGAGAGAGAGAGAGAGAGAGAGAGACTGGGAGAAGTGCATAAAGTGCAGTTTGTTAGGTTAAAAGTCTCCCGAGCGCCACATGTTCCCAGTCAGTGCGCTTCACTGCACATCCTCCAAGTCGAGCCCACACCAAGCACCTCCGTGGCCGAGCAAACCCGGTCCGCCGGGTCAAATGGCCTCGTGTCACATTTGTGTCAGCATTACACGTCCCCTCGCCCCTCTTCCTCCGTCACTTAGCCGGTAATGAGCACCGTAATTGCAACCCTCTGCCATCCAAGCGAACACAAATATGCGTCCCTGTGTGTTTTAAACACTTGTTAAGGCCCCACTTAACTGCTGAGAGTGCGCTCAGCTGAACTGCAATGTGATTCCCCCCGGCCCAGGGCAGAGAGAGAGAGAGAGAGAGAGAGAGAGAGAGAGAGAGAGAGAGAGAGAGAGAGAGAGAGAGAGAGAGAGAGAGAGAGAGAGAGAGAGAGAGAGAGAGAGAGAGAGAGAGAGAGAGAGAGAGAGAGAGAGAGAGAGAGAGAGAGAGAGAGAGAGAGAGAGAGAGAGAGAGAGAGAGAGAGAGAGAGAGACTGATAGAAAGGTGGGGAGACGGTGAGGTAAAGAGGACAGAGATGGAGGCAGACAGATAGGAAGAGAGGAGAGAGAGAGACCGGGGAGAGGGAAGGAAAGCGTTAGTGCCTTTCAGAGCTTCACTATTACTGCCAGAGCCACTTGTTTCAACCTTCCTCCTCTAAGGCCAGCCGAGTGTGTTTACAAGCCACCCGACTGCATCCTAGCATGCTTTCTGCCTCCTCGGATCAGCGTCAGAGCCCCCCTGAGAGCACTGCTCCCGTGGCTTCTCCAGGAGAGACAGAGAATGAGAGAGAGGGAGACAGGACGTGGAGGCAGAAAGCAAGCAACTTGGGGGAGCTGAGTTTTGTCTGCAGAGAGTTGAATGAGGACAGAGTCATAGACTTATCGCTCGTGGATTGCCGATTAAAGGATTGGTTGGTTGGCTGATTGATTGATTGATTGAGTTAACCCATAGTTTACTAATCAAATAATTTAAGAACCAATTTTACTTATAAAGACATCATGGCAAAATGCCTCTTGAGCAACTTTGCAGCAATTCATAATGTAATAATTGGTCAAAATGTAGAATCTCCCAAAAGGGGTTAAACCAAGGAAATAACTTCAGACACATATTGTATTTTTTTAAAGAAAATATTATATATATATATATGTAATATTTTCTTTAAAAAAATACATATATAAAAATATATATATATATATATTATAATGAAGTATCGGTCTGATTTTAGTATATTTTCAACCCCTTTAGAGAGACCTTTTATTACATTTTGAGAAGTTATTACGTCATCTGTCAAACCTCAGAAAACCGACGGATCGAAACGGACAGATTTTGCGTGATAGATCCAGAATGATGGACGCAGCTCGTGGTCAGGTGGCAATCAGATGAGAGGCAGCTCTGGTTGGTTTTGTTTCAGCCTCTCTTTTTTTTTTTTTTTTTGATGCTGCCAGGGCCGTCAGGGGCCAGAGCAGCAGTGCTGTTTTAAGGAGAGTGAGTCAGACGGTAATGGACCTTCTGCTGCTGCCTGCCTGCCTCTAAGATTTACCACCCACCTTATGTATTCACTGCAAACTCTCTCACACATACATTGCACACACATTTTCTCTCTCTTGTTTGTCTTCAGTTGCTCTCTCTCTCTCTCCATCACTTCTTTTGTCCCCCTCCCTCACTCTCAGCAGGGCACATAGCACACGCACAAAAGGTTTGTGTTCGTTTTGATTTTTGGCTGTTATTATGTTTTAAAGTCCGCAAAAGTTCAGATGCTCCCAGATATACTGGCTGGCGGGGGGGGCGGTAGCCTAAATCATGCCTGTTAGAACTTCAGGTGTGTGTTGTAACTGATGACGTTTCCTTTAGACTTTTTGTTGATCATGGAAACAAAACCAGCCAATCCAACGGGCTACATGAATTGGAATTGCTCTGCATAGCTGACAGGCTGAAGGAGGCATGTTGCGCCGTCCTAGCCCAGAGAGTTGGATGAGCTGACTTCACCCTGTGCTAATATGCTCACGACCTCTAAGAGAAATGGTTTGTCAAAGATCCAAACGTGGTGCTAAAACGCAGGCGTGGTATTTAATGAAAGACATAAGTCATCTGATTATGAAAGTAGTACTTCACTCTCCTGCCAGCAAAGAAACAGTATTTGTTAATTGACAGTTTGCAGCCATAGGGAAGATGTGAACATAATTTAAAAAGATGAAATGCGAGCCTTAGGCGCATCCTGCGTTTCTTTGTTTTGCCTTCAGCTGAGCGTGCAAATCATATTTAGGTTTCTTTTTAAAAAGAATTGAAACTCTTATAATGGAAGATCATGTTGGGTTAGCATATGCATATAATGGATATGACTTGAATTTTAACTATTTGTCTGGCAAATTGAAATCTGACAAGACTGCAGAGCCAGCACCAACCTGAGACACACACATATGGCACACACACACACTTGCAAACACTTTACCTGGCCTGAGGTAACCCGACATTCCCAAGACCCCCTCATAACAAGTAGACCGATCCTCTAAACCTGCTCTCCACCTCTATTCCAGCTCTACTCTCCTCCTCCTCCTCACCCTTCTTCCCATCCCCCCTCGCCATTTCCCATCATCTGCTCCTATCCTCCTCCCATTCCTTCTCGCCTCTCCTCCCCTCTCCTCCTCCTCCTCCTCCACCTCCTCCACCTCCTCCTCCTCTTCTCTTCCTTCTCAAGGCTGTTCAGCTGGTGTGAGTCATCCTCACCTGGTGAATAATTAAAACGTCTGAGACTCTCTCTCCGTCTGGCCGGGAGGGGATGTGTGTGTGTGTGTGTTTGGAGGGGGGGGGTGATACCTTGCTCAACCTCGCCTGAGGGGGAGTGTTATAGGCAGGATTATGGGCAACTGCCACCCCACACACACACACACACACACACCCTCCAGTCCTGGAAACAGCTCCCTGAGTCCCTATTCACAACATGGCTGCCATGTTTTCCAGGAATACCTCTCACAGTGGAGCAGTAGTGGCTCCGTGACTTAGCGCCGGCAAAACGGTTTAATGGTTTCTGCCATTTGGTAGATGGCGCCCGATAGTGTGAGGGTATGTTTAGCGATTCCACAAGGAAGGGAAGGAGCTTTACAGGCATGGTTGGCATTCAGTCACCCCCCCGAGATAATTGGATTAGCACCACTTAAAACAGGGTCTAGCTGTTGGTATTTAGCCCGTACTTCTGTGGCCTATAACCTTGTAAATGGCAGCATTTGGTGGGTTTTGCATATCCCATTACCAGTGTTGCATCAGGCCCGTTCTCTCACAGCTTTACAGCAATGTGAGGAGTCTTTCGTCACTTTGGAAATATGGAAAGAATAGAGGAGTTGCTTTCTGTCCGTCTCTCTCTGGCTCTCTCTCGGACTGTGTGTGTGTGTGTGTGTGTGTGTGTGTGTGTGTGTGTGTGTGCTTGTTGGCTATTTGTTGAGTTGGCACTAAAATAATCTAGCCAAGGAACAGGGATGAAGTGTCTTTTATTATATTGTTTGCAGCAGGCATTATATTGCACTGTGCTTTGCGCAATAAAATGCAGTGCTGGCCATGTACTCAATATAAACTGAGAATAGCTTTTCACCCAGTCCCAGGTATATATCTCCTGTATTTTTTGCTGATTGAACATTTTATGCTAAGTAAGAATATTCTCAGCATAATCATCCCATTTTTTTTCCATTCAGCTATTATAATTAGCAATCCTGGAAAAAAATCATGCTAGCCCCAGCACTTTGGACATGTGGTAAAAGAATATATTAAGCTCAATATCAACTCATTATATCGCCGTCCCCTTAATCGGTACACTAAAGTCAAGGAGAGACACAACAACACTCTTATGCAACACACACTCAATTACGACCCCTAAACATATTTTGTTATACTGCATCTGCACGCAGTACAGTATTCTGTCGACATGTGTGTAGGCTATGCTCTTGCCACCCTGTCTTGCCAGTCTAATGTATCACACATGTTTCCCTACAGCACTGACTCACCGTCTGCTTATTACTCGTATGTTGCAGTGTGCAACCTGAACCACTATGCTGGCTATCATGTGACCGCTAGCTATTTCTGTCTGAGGGTGAAAGCACACAGCAAGATTCTGATCATATTTAACCTCTGTTCAGCAATGTAAAAGACGGTGAAAGTCACATTTCTTTGCCTGGGAACTCCAAATTAGAGATTTGTCTGGTGCTTAATTACTTCATGTTAACTTGTGGTGGTCGCCCACCTTTAGGAGTCTTACACACTATAGGCTGAGGAGTTGAGGCTGGAGCCAAGCCTCCATGGTATCCCAACCAGGGTCAAATTACTACTTGAACTGGATTCAATTACTTTTCTGGGGATTGATTGATCTGGCCTGGCGCAATGGAACTAATTAGATTGTCCCCAACGCGCACACCTTTCCCAACTTACCCTCCAGACAGCCCAAAGCAAACGCTCAATATGATTCAAAGGATTTCAATTAGTAATCGACCCTGGTCTGGTGGTTCCCCATTTTTTGATATCATGATGTGCTGATGCTGCTGCTGCTTCCTGTTTTTCATTGAGCTACACCTTGCTCCGTGCACACTGCTGCCAGATTCCATTCCTGTCCTCACTGCCTTTCTTTCCTCCCTCTCATTGCTCTCTCTCTCTCTCTCTCTCTCTCTCTCTCTCTCTCGCTTGTGTATTCTATTTGTCTCAGCTTCCGCTAATAACACCCATGCCTGGCAATCCCAGTCACGTAAGTTCCTTTAATTTTCATCTGTTGCATCTTGCAACACGTTCTGCTCACGATCGCCCTGCTGTTGGCTATAGTGCTACAAGTCAGAGTGCTTTAGTTAAAAGGCACAAGCACTTGCAAGCTAGGCATCTGGATTATTCACAGACAACACACATTCTGAATCAAGCGTAATCGCCAGATGCTGATATAACAGTTTAAAGAAAAGCCAGCTAGATAGAAGAGCACTCTGAAAGCCTTCGTATCAGTTGAGAACGAGACCCATGGGAGGACACCCTGAAGCAGCAGACCACATTTTACACTTAATTTATCACACATCTTCAGAAGTTCATACCAGATTCATTTTAGCCTCATTAGTTTTTAATGTTCCACGTGTTCTGCTGTGAAGATGCCCAACCTCTGGAGGAATTTAGTTTAATGACTCCCCCTAGTGAGTAAAATCAACAGTCGACAGTGGCTATAAAAAGTATCCACTCCCTTGACTTTTTGTACATTTTCCTGTGGTACACAATTTGTTTAAAATACATTTATTCGGGATTTTCTTTGTAAAATCTGGACTAAGTAATCTTTTCTGTCAAAGTGGAGTTGTAATTGAAGAAGTATATTAAATTCCCAAAATGTGTTTTTTGGAATTTCATGTAAATTCACATGAATTGCCTGACAGAAAAGAGAGCCTTTGTATTTTTGCAACTTTGTAGCACAAATAAATGTGCAAAAAGTCAAGGAGGTGAACATACATACACATAAATGCTATATTCAATGTTCTATATATATGTTTTATATATATGCATTTTGCGAACACACTCTTATTAAAAACACATTTCTTGATGGTGTACATGGGAATAACACTTTCCTGTAGTTCTATGTGTATTCATGCATAGATATGTGGGTGTATATGTACGTGCATACATGTGGGCTTAATCATGTACTGTATGTATACATCCATGTCTGGGCCTGCTAGTGGAGGTGCTTATTACTCGCTGTAACTCGCACAATTTAAGTTTCCAGTTTGCAGTAATTGCTAAGAGGAAGGGGGAGACTCCCAATTGCTACACCACATAAATGTGCTGTATAACCATAACAACCATTGATAACCAAGTCTTCGTGTTTCTGACACGGTAGTGCGTTTTGCACCCTATCGGCCTCAAGACATCGCCCTCAAACCCTTGCTGTTTGAGGTGCCGAGCATCACCATGGACTCCGTCTTCACCGGCCGCGACTGGCTCTTCCAGGAGATCGACGCCCAGCTCAACAGCGCGAACGCCAGCACCAACCGCGGCGTGGTGGTGATGGGCAACATTGGCTTCGGCAAGACTGCAATCATCTCTCGCCTGGTGGCGCTCAGCTGCCACGGCACCCGCATGAGACAGATTGCCTCCGACAGCCCCCAGGCCTCACCCAAACGTAGGCATCCACTCACACATACGTGGCCATATTGGAGGACAAAGTCTCAATGTGGAATATGTACTAGAACATTATGATTTTAGAAACGTTGGAGAATCTTAGTTTAGGCTCTGTTTTGAGAGTAGCGCCGCATAGGATGAGTGCATGAGCATGAATCAGTCACGTGGTAGGGCTGTCAATGAGTGTGTTGGGTTGTGTCCAGATGGAGAGGGGCTCCCCCTCACCCAGCCCCAGCCCTCACACGGCACCCTGGGAGGAGGCAGCTGTCCCGGGACGCCTGAGATGAGGCGGCGTCAAGAAGAAGCCATGAGGAGGCTGGCTTCTCAGGTACCAGATAAACATGTGCACACACACACACGCACACACACACACACACACTGTTCACAAGGTCCTTTACTCCTCGGTACCACAGGCTGCTTTAGAATAGCAAGGATCTATATTTTCTATAGTCATTGACTCTAACAGTAAGTGTACTTTTAATGTGAAATTTTGAGGTCTCGTTCCATTCTGGTCCATTACTAGAAGTAAACATACACAAGACACACAAGACACTTATGGTCATACCACCCTCCCCACACCTCCACCCTCCCTTTTCTGTTGCAGTTGTGTCAAAAAATATTCATATTTGCCGCATACTATATGTCTTAGATTCAAAGCAGAAACTAAAGCTGCAGCATTTTAAATGAACCAATATGCTGGAAAATGAGCACAATTTCTCCTACGCCCCATTTGCACACTACTGTACTCTTTGCTCCGTCTTCTCGTCCTCTGCAATTATTTTGATTACAGCACTGCATACCCTTTTTGAAAGGAAAACCTACTGAATGACTTTAAAGTGTATTTCTGAGGCAGTAAATATAAAAATAAATGTGTCAGCGTTTGTTGTTTGATATTAAATTCTCAAGCTGCGCTCCATCCGTAATTGAAAAAAGTAAAAGATAATTTTGAAAGGCTTCTTGTCATGGCTTAGTTTTTCCAATTAGTGACGACACAGGTGGTAGGATGGCCTATGATATGTTCTTTTGTAAATACCTCCCCTAAAGTTAAGCCTAGATGGGGCTCAGGTTGTGTCAGGAATTATGATATGGTTGCGCCCTTTTGAAATTCGAGCTCAAAGACTCAGTTTCACGCCACCTATAAGTTATCACCGACTCACACAAGGCTTGGTCTTTAGGTGGTGCTCTTCAAAACACGTTGAGACAAGTTTTTAACATGTTAGATCATTCAAAGTTGCTCTTTTTTATGTGAAGTGTTAACTTGTGTAAATGTTGTTGGAGTATTTAACTTCTCTTGACCTGCCTGAAGTGTAAACCTATATGATGCGTGAAGCCGTCGCTCTTTCTCTCTTTTTCTTTCTGCTGTGGCACCTCAATCTCCCTCCCCTGCTGCTTGGCCATCTGCATTCCCAGTCCCAGCCTGATGCATTATGCAGATGTGTTTAAAAAAGAAAAAACAACTTTGCCAGGGAGCCTTATGAAATATTTATACCTGCAGAAAGCCATTTCCCAGCCAAGCTATTAGATCTTGTTAACTCTGTGCATTAATAATTGAGCTCACTCCCTTTTTCACCCCTTTTGTTTTAAAGCCCTTTATTCCATTGTGACCAAAAATTAGCATTGCATTTGGATTCGTCTTTTTTTCTCTTTTTTTCATACCCTTGTCCTCACTGCCCGCTGAATGTTTCAGAGGCTGTGGTAGGTGAGGATCAAGCTCTTTATGATCTCCCAGTCCCCATGTGCGCTTGGCCAGACTTGGTGGTATTGTCTAATTAGCTCACCTCTTGCTGTCAGCCGCTACATTTCAATGATAAAATGAATAATTACAGTTTTTTCTTTTCTTGAAAAACAAAAACCTTTTCTTCTTCTTTTTTTTCTTTTTTTAAAGATAAACAAGTTTGAAGTACTCAGCCATGAATTATGATCGCTATTTAACTCTTGACTCCTTTGGGCTTCAGTTGTCCGACGTGGGCATGAGCTAACTCAGAATCAGCCACTCTCAACAGCAGGAAGCAATGAATTATTAATAGCTGAAACCATACAGTGAAACGAGAAGTATTATGTTTCATTATACCACAATCATCCACCATGAAGTCGACTCAATCCCAAATGAATTGGAGAAGCAGTAGGGATTGTAAAAACTGGGTTCTCGCTGACAGAACACTGAGAAAAACGTTATCTTAAAAGTGTGTTGTCTACCTCCTGTGGCATTGACACTGATCTGCCATCAGTTTTGCAATATCCACACTAACGGTCAAGGTTAGGATTAGGGGCAGGGAGGTATTCAGTGTTACATCTCTCTGAGTGACCTGACTGGCATTCTCTCCCATCTCTCTATTGCCCCCAGGTGGTGGCGTACCACTACTGCCAGGCGGATAATGCTTACACTTGTTTGGTACCGGAGTTTGTGCACAACGTAGCGGCTCTGCTGTGCCGCTCGCCGCACCTCGTCGCCTACAGGGAGCAGCTGCTGAGGGAACCGCACCTACAGAGCATACTGAGTCTGCGCTCCTGTGTCCAGGACCCCCTAGCCTCCTTCAGGAGAGGGGTCCTTGAGCCCCTGGATGCACTTTACAAAGGTGAATACAGTCTTACCACGGTCCTATACTGCTGCTGCTGCTGCTGCTGGTATAACCCTGATTTATGGTTATTCTATGAGTCTTGTGGAGTCACAGATGTGCGTTTTATAGGTGATACTGGAGTTAGAATAATCTATAACTCTGGGTAATACACTCCTATCAAGATTATACTGTCCCTTTTTCCGCTGGCATAACCCTGATTTATGGTTACTGAATGTCTTGTTATAGTCATAATTTGATGAAACTTGTAATAAATAAAAGGGTTGTCAACAGACATTAAACAGACATTAAAAATCTGCACTTGTGGTAATGTATGACAGATGTTTCTGCAGACCTCGGGGTCTGATTTGTTCTTTGACTCTGGTCCATGATGCATCATAATATTAGATGCTACTTGAACACAAGATACTCTAGATCTAAGTACTTAATCTCTGGCCAAACTGCAATGCTGGAATTTTTTTTTTTTACCTAAAATGTTTTTCTTTACCACCTAACCCTCACAATAACCCAAACCTGACTGGTGATCTAATGAGATGGAATAACATTTCTGTGATTTTAAATGTTTTAGTAATTTTTGAGTGAATTCTGACTTTGTGGATTATCCAGAAATTGCCCACAATTTCTCCTTGTTGTCAATAAAGTTAATCTCAATGTTTTGCAGAGAGGAAGATCAGTTCTGAGGAAGACCTCATCATCCTCATCGATGGTCTGAACGAGGCAGAGTTCCACAAGCCAGACTACGGAGACACCATCGTCTCTTTCCTCTCCAAAACCATAAATAAGTTCCCTCCCTGGCTCAAACTGGTGGTCACAGTCAGAACCACATTACAGGTACAGGACAAATAAGGATTTTCCCTTTGATATACAGAAGAAGCACCAGGAATTATGGCCCTATCCATAGGAGGTGTCTCTGGGCCCCTGTCCACTTTCCTCTTGCCCCCATACCTCCATTTTTGCAGCTATGACAAACATCTGTGTCCACGCTTCCACAATTCAAACACACTTCCACACATTAATTTACTGATTAGTTATCAGACACATCCCTAATTGAATTTCTGGGTTTTATAACGCTAATTGGCTGCCATAACTGTACCTTAACACGTAGTCCCCTGGTCAATTGTACCATGTGAATGAGTACATATTGTGAAAGTTGTCGATATGTCTCCTTGCCAATATCGAGGCAAATTCCTGTACATTTACTGTACTTGGTGATTAAAGTGATTCTGATTTTGGTTGTTCAGGAGATCACCAAGCTGCTGCCGTTCCACCGCATCTCTCTGGACGGCCTGGAGGAGAACGATGCCATAGACCAGGACCTGCAGGGCTACATCCTGCACCGCATTCACAGCAGCCCGGAGATCCAGAACAACATTTCCCTCAACGGCAAGATGGACAACACCACCTTCGGCAAGCTCAGCGCCCACCTCAAGGCCCTGAGCCAGGGCTCCTATCTGTACCTCAAGCTCACCTTTGACCTCATTGAGAAGGGCTACCTGGTCCTGAAAAGCTCCAGCTACAAGGTATGGGGTTATTCTCTACTTTTAATGATTTTTTTTAACTTTATTGAAGAGTGACTGCATGCAACACAGGCCAGACTTCAACCCACAGCAATATGATCGCTCTGATGTCTATTATATTTATATATTATGGAGTGCATAGACAATGTTGAGTAAATGGCTTCTAGCTAGCTATGTGTAACCAACACAGGAAAAGTTAGGTTTGTATCCCCCTACACCCTGAAATGCTTCCTGCGACTGCAACAGGTCCATACAAATCCTGTTTTGATACCTTTTTGATAAATAAAACATTTGAATTGTTCTACGATGCATTTCATCATCAAATATGTTGCCCGCCTCCCTAGATTCATTTAATTTCATGTATTCACAAGTGCATAAAAACATTACATAAATACAATTGATATATTCACATTCTCCTCCAAGAGGGAGCATGGAAGAGTTGAAGAAGGGCTGCACAAACACAATCCATTATTCATATACTGCATAGACGGTGAAATTCATATTCACATTCTCTCCTTCCTAGGTGGTGCCAGTCAACCTGGCGGAGGTGTACCTGCTGCAGTGCAACATGCGCTTCCCCACCCAGTCCTCCTTTGAGCGGGCGCTTCCCCTGCTCAATGTGGCCGTGGCCTCCCTTCACCCGCTGACAGACGAGCAGATATATCAGGCCATCAATGCTGGATCACTGCAGGTAGCGCTACTGAAATAATCAACACGTCAGAGAATCTAGCAGTAGCGCGAGACCAGAATCTGGGTAGAAATGCATGAAGAAAGTGTGTTTTTTTTTAAAAAGGGGAACACCCTCTAATGTAGGAAGTCATGTATTATTACCGCAGCCCAGGAGGGTCCAATCAGTATTTGTGAATAAAAAACAACTCTCCCCCAAATTATGCAATTGAAATAACTCTAATTTTAATATGTGTGAAATATGGGCTTTTTGAAAAGGAAAATTCCAGTTACTTTCTACTGAGTCTTCTACTAATCTACAATATCATTAAAATGTTTATCCTTAAGCTAAAAGAAATGAGAATGACTTATTGGAGTCATGGGATGTTTATTGAAGCTGGGTCATTCTTATTTGACAATTTGAGAAAGAGGGAATCTAATTTTTTATTTATGGGAAAGCAACAAACACATATTATATTCCTTTTGTGCTGAGACACAATAACTTCACAAAACTGTTAAGGCTAAAACACATTTCTCTAAAACAGTGTCAACATGTCAACATGACCTGTCATTGAGTGGTTGTCTAAAGTAGCCTGAGCAGGAGTTTCTTTTGGATGCTTGCTCATATCATGTTCATAAATATCACTGTATAGAAAATATTCCATCCATCACCATAGAAATGCAACTTAGCCGAGAAAAAGCAGCAGTTAACGAGATGAGGTATTTGCCTGAGAAACCTGGATAATATCACCATATCCATCATATCCTCTCACAATCGATGACATGACCTTATCCAGGATGTGGCATTTACATGCACCAGGTCGGTCCCGAATTACCTCAAAATATTCTGGTCATATAAAATGTCTCCGGCTGCAGGGCACACTGGACTGGGAGGACTTCCAGCAGCGTGTGGACAACCTGTCAGTCTTCCTGGTTAAGAGGAGGGACGGTACCAGGATGTTTGTCCATCCCTCCTTCAGGGAGTGGTTGATCTGGAGGGAGGAGGGCGAGAAGACCAAGTTCCTCTGCGATCCAAGGTGAGGGAGGGGAGGAGAGGGTGACAAGAGGGTGACAAAGTGGTTGGGTGGATGGAAAGAGGAGTGAGGAGCAAAGTCCCTGTGTGATGCTGAGGGTGGTCATCTGTGTAGAGGGGAGGTTTATGCTCAAACAAGCAGTGAGTGCTACTTCAAAGTCACAAGGAAATGGCATTTTGTTGCTTGCTCCCGTTCAAAAATTTGCGATGGTAATATTAGTTGGAATTATGTACGCCCACAGGTACTGTACTGTAAGTAATGTAATTCTGATGTAGAAATACAAGAAGATATTTCAACTTTTGTAGATGTTTTTGCATTTATTGCTAAATAAGTATATGTTAGGATATAGAGAATCGGCTAACAAGGTGAAGAAGTCATTTTTCATTTCATTGTGACTTTCTCAGTTACCAAAGCATCATTGTGATACTAAAACACAATGGGTGATTCTTTCACCAGAGAGAGTGTTTCCTCTTATTTCGTAGTTAGTTGCACTGAATGTGTATTGTTGTATGTTGTACTGCAATTGCACATTTGCAATGCTCCTTCATGGCTGTGTGGTTAATCAGTCATGCAGAAATAGCGATCTGTGCTTGTGTGTAGCGGTGCAGGTACGGTATGTTTATCGAGCAGGAAGGAAGTGTGTTGCGTTATCTTGGCAGTCGGCTGATAAATCAATAAACCGCCACGTCGACCGTGCGGGTGATAGCGTGATATGACAGCCTGATGATGCTGATTACATGTTTTTCCTCCCTCTGCGTTCCACTGCAGGAGCGGACACACCCTACTGGCCTTCTGGTTCTCGCGGCAGGAGAACAAACTGAACAGGCAACAGACGATTGAGCTGGGCCATCACATCCTCAAAGCACACATCTTCAAGGTACACCATTATCTGTCCTCACACCACATTACCCAGACGCATACACACACACACGCGCGCCCCCACACTGCTATGTTCTTGCTCAAAAGTCATGGATATTCACTCTTTTATGTCTCTTTTTTTTTTTTTTTCCAGGGTCTCAGCAAGAAGGTTGGGGTTTCCTCATCTATCTTGCAAGGCCTTTGGGTATCCTACAGCACAGAGGGCCTTTCAACTGCACTTTCTTCACTCCGAAACCTCTACACACCCAACATCAAGGTACAAGCGGCAGCTGTAAGAGAGGAATAAGGCAGAATATTTCAACACATTCTATGAACTAAATCGACAGTACTTCTCAAAACATGCTTTATTAGTCGCTGACGTTTTCTTCGGTTTTGACGTTGTGTTTCTTCGGGGGTTGCTTTGTGACCCGTGCTGTACTGTCAACTAAACGGACTGTGCTTTTCAAACATGTAATTGTTTGTCTCAACTGTGTGTGTGTGTGCGTGTCCAGGTGAGCAGGCTGCTGATGCTGGGCGGCGCCAATGTGAACTACCGTACGGAGGTGCTGAACAACGCCCCGGTGCTCTGTGTGCACGCCCACCTGGGCTACATGGACATGGTGGCTCTGCTGCTGGAGTTCGGAGCCTCCGTCGACTCCCTGTCCGAGAGCGGCCTCACGCCGCTGGGCTACGCCGCCTCCGGGGGACACATGGCCATCGTCACCGCGCTCTGCCGCAGGAAAGCCAAGGTGTGTGAAGTGGAGAGGGAGAAGGGAGCGTGGAGTGTGAAAATCAAGCTCAGGTGTATTTGATTCTGGTCCGGTATACATTGTGTAAGATGTGAAGAACAATGTAGCGTGTATAGAGTATAGAGTGTACCACTGCATGTACTCCTTCAGCAATGTCATTTTGTCGATTCTTTTCAGGATTCACCATTTTTTTTGAACACATAATTCCCATTCCCTTATAACGGGAGATTACACAATGCTTCGTTTGCTGTTCTCCATGCTCATTTGGGTTCCTGATCACATCCCCGTCCTATTAACCAGGTGGACCACCTGGATAAGAATGGCCAGTGTGCCCTGGTCCATGCAGCTCTGAGGGGCCACATGGAGGTGGTGAAGTTCCTCATCCAGTGTGACTGGGGCATGGGGCCGCAACAGCAACAGTCAGCGCAGACCCAACAACACGCGGCCTTCACCAAGAGCCACGCCGTCCAGCAGGCCCTCATCGCTGCAGCCAGCATGGGCTACACAGAGGTAGGGGCAAGGGCAACGTTATGGTTTCAGTTAACGGTGTGCTCGCTGAACTGCTGTTACTCGGGAGAGATTTTGTCACCGCATCTCCTCCTACAGTTTTTATACTACGTGGATATACATCCAAATGTTCAGCTCATTTGGAAACGCAGACGTCTGACACTTGCGGTCCATTTCTGGCTCGAGAAAAGCACCGCAAGTGTCAGACGTCTGCATTTCCAAATGCACCGGTTGTTTTCCGAGGCCGAATGATCTCTCGAGGCGTTCATTGGAGCGTCAAACTGACGTGATGCGTCTGCTCTAAACTCGGTTCGATTTTGGGAGCGTGGGAGGTTTTCTAGAGCTGCAGTGCAAAAGGAAAAGGCTAAGAAAAGGCTGTTCTTCCAGAAGGCGATGTTCTTGACTTTCTAAGTGTCTAGGTAGGTGTGTTGTGTTATGATGCAGTATATGACTGCAAGTATCTCATTTGCAGTCATATATTACAGGGTGTTTTGGGATTTTAGCACCCATTGGCAGCTCATCAAGCCAACTAGTTTGTGAGGTTTTATGAGCGGACTGTGAGCAGACTATATACCAGGTTATAGAATTTATGTCACGGTAAAAAAAATATTGCCCATCATGGTGGATAAATATAAAGTCCTTGGTGTTTATTCTTCAGATCGCCAGCCTGCAGTACACCATAGAAGCATCAGTGTGTTTTGGCCTTTAACGATTAATTATTCTAGTTTTGGAGATATTTTATTTTATTGCGATTTATTTTCCAACACACAATAATGATGGAATGTTCAGAGTGATGTCATCAACTGCTGTGGACACCTGCACATCGTTTAAAGAACACATGGCCAGCTGTGGAGCACACACACACACGCGCACACACACACACACACACACACACAAAAACGTTATATTTAGTTTACATTTTCATACAACGGAGAGAGACAGGAAAGGTGGGAAAGAAACATGAAACAAACAAATAAGATGGTCATGAAAAGGAAAGTAGATTTACAAAAGCAAAAAGTATTGTCAGTATTATCATGTATTTGTTTTGAACTATCTTTATCCTTGTCTGGTTAAAGTAAACTTGGACATTAATCTTTTTTTAATCTTGTTCTTGTATTAGATTGTGTCCTACCTGCTGGACCTGCCGGAGAAAGATGAAGAGGAGGTTGAGCGGGCTCAAATCAATAACTTTGACACCCTGTGGGGAGAGACAGGTACATTACAGTGATTAACCTCTCCATTCAATAATGCTTTATGGCTTATGCTGATTGTATTGATGTCACACTTTGATCCCAGAATGCTGTTGATCTCTTACCCTTTTCTTGCCGTCTTGCAACTGTTTGGGGGTTTTGAATTCACACCTAAATACCCTAAACATTTAAATCCCCTGAAACAGAAAATGAAGAACCATGGAGTGTTTAGTGAGAGGGTTTTTCTGTGTGTAGCACCGTGAGGCGCTGCAGTGCAGATATGAGAGATTGTTCTTGTGTGGCTGCTGCTGCTGCTGCTGCTGCTGCTGCTGCGTCAGATGCCGATGGCAGTGCAGTGGTGTCATTGGAGCATAGACAGGGCAGGGCTCACACAGGGGGGGAGGGGAAGGATGAGTGTGCTCCAGGGTGCTTAGAAATGACTAGTCTGATTGTACTGTGGCAGGCTGTTGAGAAATGTAATGTATCACTGTAACCTGAAGCTATGAAACCTCATTGCAAGCATTATTTCCCTTTTGCAGTGTTGAAAAGCTTTTTCTTGCTGTCAGCTGGAGAGAGCACTTGTACTCACTCAACCGGATTTCCACTGTTTGTACAGGATCTGATCTATAACAAGAAGGAAGATATGATGTTACTTCATAGCTCAACTAAAAAGTGCATTCTTATTTACAACAACTGAAGGGAGTATATACTGTATATTGATCTATAAAGATGCACTGAAGTGGTTTCCCCTACCAGTGATTAAATAGGTACATGGGTCACCCTGCCTGGAGTGGAAACGTATACATACTGCTGAAATCATTTCAATGAGAAGATGCTTTTTCAGAGGCATTTCCCCCCTACCATGTCAAGTCTCTTTACCACACTGTTTGATAGCACTAGTATAGTCTATGTCCAACATGGGTCACAGGCGGGTTTCTGGTGGGCCACACATGAACATGCTGAGTCTCAATGCAAGAGTTCAATCTGGTTCAAAGATATTGAAGAACCCTGGATAATGTCTATCAGAGGCCACGGTAGATGAAATTCCTGTTGGCTTTATTTTATTTACGTGCTTGACGTGAGAAGAAAATATGGTGCCAAAAAGTTTAAGCAATGACAGGAAAATATTTATGTCAATTACCATTCTTTTCTGTGTTTGACAACTTATCTATTTGAATGTGTCTCGATGCAGTAAAAGAATTGATAAATTGTTCTGAATTGTTTTCTAACACTGCAGCCTACTCATGCTCATCTCTCCCCGGATGTCTGTGTTTGTGTGCAGCTCTCACTGCAGCCTCCGGCCGGGGGAAGCTGGAGGTGTGTCGTCTGCTGCTGGAGCAGGGGGCGGCGGTGGCCCAGCCCAACAGGCGAGGCATCGTCCCGCTGTTCAGCGCCGTCCGACAGGGACATTGGCAGGTTAGAAGCCATCTGATGCATCCCCCCCCCCTTGCTGAGAACATCTCGATACTGTACGATGCAGCTGCCATTTATTCCATTTGATGCCTTGGATTTATACAAACACACACTAGTTTGGCACTCGCTAGCCTGAGTCCCAGAACAGGACCAAGCAGGGCTAAGGCGTACTCATTTTCTGGATCGCTATTTTACTCCAAAACAACATTTATGTCATGTTTGCCTCTTGAACGTGTTGCTAACCCCAAAAAGAAAGTGGGAATTGTGGTCTGTATATGAAACAGATTTTCACTCAAAACCACCAGGCAGTTAATTCACATTTGCTGTTACGTAATGACATGGATGTTGTGTATTTTAGATAGTGGACCTTCTCCTGACCCACGGGGCGGATGTCAACCTGGCCGATAAGCAGGGTCGTACCCCCCTAATGATGGCCGCCTCAGAAGGACACCTGGGAACGGTGGAGTTCTTACTAGCTCAAGGTGAGTTACCCGAAGAAAATATTGGTCATATATCAAATGTCAGGGTCTGACCGCTGGGTCCGACTCACTGCTGGCCTCTCTTTTCCCAGGTGCCTCCCTGTCTCTGATGGATAAGGAGGGTCTGACCGCTCTGAGCTGGGCCTGTCTGAAAGGCCACCTGCCTGTTGTCCGCTGCCTGGTGGAGAGCGGCGCTGCCACCGACCACGCTGACAAGAATGGACGCACGCCCCTGGACCTGGCCGCCTTCTACGGCGACTCTGAGGTGGTAAGTGGCCAGTGGGAAAACAGAACGGAGGTCCATGCAAGTGATCGTGATTTTTTTTTTCTTTCCAAAGTTAATATATTTCATCACCGGGGCGTTCACCAGAGACCGGGAACCACTACTTTTCGTCCGCCGCGTTGGACCGTTGCAATGCCTGATGGGCCGGGCCAACTAGATTTCTTTAAAAGTTCCCCCCCCGCTATTCTCACCACTTTTCCCTCAAACATTTCGTTGTCTTTTCAGGTCCAGTTCCTAGTTGACCACGGGGCCATGATAGAGCACGTGGACTACAGTGGGATGCGTCCCCTCGACAGGGCAGTGGGCTGCAGAAACACATCGGTGGTGGTCGCCCTGCTCAAGAAAGGAGCCAAGATAGGTAAGGGCAATATGCCTAGATTAACAACTTGAACAGATTGCAGAGCCTACGATTTAGCACACAAAGGGCCTCTTCTAAATATAGCACCCTTTCTCCCATAGCTCCACAGTAAAAGGTGATTTGCCTGCCACGGAATGAGATACAAGTTGAAATTGCACCATGCACTGTGGTTGAAAAGGTCATGCATTGTATTTCAAGCATGGGCTGCATGAGAGACTGAGGGGAGAATCCAAACCTGAAAGCACACTCCCTTTTTAAGTACATAGTTCATCTGCAGTTACCAACCTGCCATGATAACAGGCCATGATGGTTTACTGTATAGTGTTTTTCTGTAATGGATTCAGGTTTGTGTTTCCATGTAGCTTAAACCCCCTTCCTGCTATGTCGTCCACCCCCCACTGCTGCACCGTGCTGCTTCTCTCCGGCTATTCATGGCTCTGATGTGTGTTTCTTTTTATTGTACTACTGTTACCGCTGTGTTCTTTTTCTTTCTCTCTCTCCCTCCCTCTCTCTCTCTCTATATATATATATATAAATTTCTCTCTCACTGCTTCTGTTTCTCTCTCTATCACATCCTTTCTCTCTTCTTTCTCTGTGGTTGCTCAGAGACAGGTGGTTGTTAGCGTTCATGGTGTTCCTTTTTCGGTGTCTGTTTTTTGTTTAGTTTTTTTTTTCTTTTGCCGAGGCACTTATCTCCGCTTCTCACTGCTGCTTTTTTGTGTTCCTTTTCTCACTTCTCCTCCTCCTCCACCACCACCATCACCTCTCTTTCTCTCTCGCCCTCCTGCTCTGTTTCTTTCTCTTCCTTCCTCTTCAATCCCACGCACTCCCACAACCCTATTTTTCTCTGGCAATTCTGGCCCCCCCCCCTCCCCCTGCTCTCCCCTCCCACTTACACTCCTTCCCTTGCTCATGACCCTCCCACCCACTCCTCCCCTCCCCCTCCCCCTCCTCTCACCCTTCACCCTATACCCCCCACTGGCCCTTTCCCTTGACCCCGCCTCTCTCTCCGGCCCCAGGATGTCAGACGCTGCCCAGTCGGCCCCGAGGTAAAGCCAAGGCTGTCGACTTCTCACCCCACCAGGCATTTTGACAGCTCTATCTCCTCTCTTTGTGTTGTCTGTGTCGTCTTAAGTGTCGGCAGGCGAGCTTAGCTACCAAAACCCTCTCAAAACTGACAAATAATAACATGCAAGGTATTAGCACTGACAGAGATGCAGTCGGGATTGCCTAGAGGTAGATGCTAACGTCCAAGTCGCTAATGACAGCATGCCCGGCCTCCAGCCTGTGTGACATTGTACCAAGGTGTTGACCTTCCATCCCACAGATGCATGATGGAACCCCTCAGTAACACTCACATGGTAGTGATTTAGTGGAAATGCATGTATTTGTAACGCCTTTGTACCACCGCCACCACAGAATCAGGTGATATACCACTGTACTGTGCATCGTTCATCTTCCAGACGTTTCCTCAGTGTCAGCTAGGCCAGTCAGCAGCATTCCTACCCCCCCCCCCACCCCCCAACTACCACCACCACCACCACCACCACCACCTCAGAGGACAGTTAACGCCTGCAGAGCTCTATTTTATCCCCCCTTGCTTGCCTCCTTTCTTACTGTACCTGCCCTGTGTCTCCTTGTGCAAGATCCCTTCCTTGTCATATCTATGGTGTGTGTACACGTGTCAAGGATTGCTGTTGCAGAGATATAGAAAAGACACAGCCACATCTTTTTCAGCCAGTTTTTTTTTTCAGCCAGTTTTTCCAGTTTTTTTAAAATATACCACTCCCATTTGTTTCTAATGGGAGATTACTGTTTGTTTGTTTTTTGCTTTTTTTTGTTCCTGATCACATCCCTGAGTCAGTCATTACTAAAAAGAATGACACCTGCAGTTCAAGCAAGATAGCAAAAATATAGTTCATTAAAAAGACATGACAGTATGATTTGTTTTTGTACTGCACATCTACACTGGGTTTGCTCTCGGGTCAAACAGTACTTGCAG
This sequence comes from Hoplostethus mediterraneus, assembly GCA_034670385.1. Lineage (NCBI taxonomy): Eukaryota > Metazoa > Chordata > Actinopteri > Trachichthyiformes > Trachichthyidae > Hoplostethus > Hoplostethus mediterraneus. The sequence continues at coordinate 3,831,901 of JAXDDW010000011.1, read as the reverse complement.
ATAATTGTTTGCATTTGTTTTCATCTATTTAGAAGTACACTCCTAACAAGTCATTTAGTCTTAAAATCTTGTTTTTCTGAAACAAGTTACTTGTTAAGATGGAGATTTGTTGCAGTGTTGTGAATCAAAGAAATATATACTAGCACTCATTCTGTCCTCCAGTGTGGCAACCTCCCAGCCCTCTGGTTCTCCAAGCAGGTTTACAGAAACACTAACAATTATTGGCAAGTACTGTTTGGCCCAGGTCTGAATTGCACCAGCATTCCCATACCAAGGTCACAGTGTTCTAGAGATGTCAGAGCACAAAACAGTGTAATCTTTTCTCTGCAGTGGATGCCTGTCTTTTCTCCTTCATTCCCCATTTTGGTTGTTCTCATCTCTGTTATTATCGTTGTGTGTAGTGTGACTCCCAGTCGCTCCTCCCTTCCTCCTCTCTGTTTTATTATTGTGCGTCTTCCTCACTCTCTTTCTCTTCTGCTCCTTCCTGTGTTACCCAGGTCCCGCCACATGGGCCATGGCCACCTCCAAACCCGACATCATGATCATCTTACTCAGCAAACTGATCGAGGAGGGGGACAGCTTCTACAAGGTCAGAGAAACTTCTCTTGATACCATTTTCATCAGTCTGATAGCTGATAATATCTTTGCATTTGTCTCTAGTTAAAAATCTTACCTTTAATCCTTTTTCCAAGCTTTTTATTTCAGTGTGAAGGGAGGATAACAAGACTTCTTTGTGTGTTTGTCCAACAGAAGGGGAAGGTGAAGGAGGCAGCCCAGCGTTACCAGTATGCCCTCAAAAAGTTCCCACGCGAGGGCTTCAGCGAGGACCTCAAGACATTCAGGGAACTCAAAGTGTCTCTTTTCCTCAACCTGTCCCGATGTCGGAGGAAAATGAACGTAGGTTGGCAGAGGTCCAGCACTTTACTTTAGTCTTTACTGCTGTCTGGCGAAAACCTCCAAAATGTCAACTTTTAAGGAGAAAAACAACCTTCTTTTTTTAGATGTATTTTTTAAATCATACAGAACATCTTCACTTCACCTTCACTACAAATAAAAACATGAAAATCACAAAACGTTACAAGGTTTTTGCCTGATAACAGTATGATACAGCTGCAGATAATGAGGATAATGCTCATAACCATTATTCTATGTCCTGACATGTGTTGGCTGTTTTCATCTCGATCTCTCCAGGACTTTGGGATGGCTGAGGAATTTGCTACTAAGGCGCTTGAACTGAAACCAAAATCTTACGAGGCGTACTATGCCAGGGCCCGTGCCAAGCGTAGCAGCAGGTACACTACTTTTTTTCCCTCTGCACATCCTAGCCACACTGAAATATTCACTATAATCATCCTGTTGCCCCTTTGAAGAATACACATATTGGGGTTTTTTTCACTCATACTTGCTTACATGCACATACATAACCACATGCACTCTCACACAGGGCTGGATGTTGGTACGGTGTACATTTTTCTATTGGACATTGTGTCAAAGTAAGAATATATATATTGTTTTCCTCTCGGTCCTTCCAGGCAATTCCCTGAAGCCTTAGAGGACCTGAATGAAGCCATAAAGCAGTGCCCCAATAACCGAGAGATCCAGCGGCTGCTCCAGAGGGTGGAGGAGGAGTGTCACCAGCTCAACGAGGAAGAGCATCAGCAGCCGGAGCTGGAACCTCCTCCCTCCCCTCCTCCTACACCTCCCCCTGATGCAGAGGAGTCCCTCTCTCTGTCCATGCCTCTCCCTCCTCCCCCAGAGCCCCGTTTGGAGGACATGGAGCCTGTCCAGGACCTGTTTGAGGATGAGGACTACTTGGAGCAGGAGTTGGAGGCCATGTCCATGGGCTTGCCCCCACCAGAGTCTCACTCTAACCCTTCCAGCCTGCCCATCATCCAGAGCCCACCGCTCTCCCCCACGCACCCCGATCAGATCTACATACCCGGAGGTTCCCCCATGGGCCAGCCCTATGAGTATCACCCCACTTCCTCTTCCATGTCCTCCCCGACCCGCGGGACATACCAGCCCCCGTCGCCTTCCCTCTCCCCGACGCATCAGAACTCCCACTACCGACACAGCCCACCTCATACCTCCCCTGTGCACCAGCCCTCCTACCGCTTCAGTCCCCCTCCTATGGGTAGTGGGGGGCAGGGGATGGACCACCAGAGCCCACCGCCTTCCCCCTTGCGTCGGGCCGCTCAGTACAGAGCCAGCCCCCCAGTGGAGAGTGTTTGCCTGTACAGGTCCCAGTCTGGCTCTCCCGTGCGCTACCAGACAGAACAACTCCCCGGCCGTCCCAAGTCTCCCTTATCTAAGATGAGTAGCCAGCGCTCCTTCCAGCTGAGCTCACAGCCCTCCCTGTCCTCCCAGCACCACCAGGCCCAAGGCCTACGTCTGCAGCCCTCCATAGCCCAAATAGTCCGCACCAACCAGCCCAGCAATGTGATGGGCAACAGCGGCTATGGCGGCCAGATGGGCCACCCCATCGGTGGCCGCTACCAAGGGGGTTCGGTGGACGTGGAGAGCCGTCTGGTGTACCAGCCCTCGTTGGACGGACGGCCCATGGCCCAGGTCCAAGCCAGCCTGAGTGCTGGGGCCCTCTGTCAGCACGGGGGCCGAGGAGGGGTTATGGAGTCAGGCCTATTGAAGGATGAGCTACCCCAACGCCCCTCCTCTGCCTACCGCGCCAGCAGTGGGGGCCCGGGGGGCATCCGTTACAGCCAGACACCTCAGATAAGCCGCAGTCAGTCAGCCGCCTACTACCCGGTCTCCGAACATGTGCTGGAGCGTGCTAGTGCCATGCCCCAATGCCAACTGGGCTCCCCCGAGATCCCCCATATGGTGAGACGCCCTGTCAGTGCCAATACTACTGAGATGAAGCAGCATGTGCCCACCCCCAGGCCTCTTATCCATTCCCAGAGTGTAGGTCTGCGCTTCTCTCCCTCCAGCAACAACATTTCAACTGGATCCACATGTAATTTAGCCCCGGGCTTCAGGCCTTCCTCTTCCATTCAGCAGATGGAGATCCCCTTGCAGGCCACATATGAGCGCGCCTGTGATGACATCTCTCCCATTTCACCCTCCCAGGGGGGCGGCGGGGGGCTGTACCAGGGAGAGACCACCCGCTCTAGGACCACGCCCTTCATGGGCATAATAGACAAGACGGCGCGGACTCAGCAGTATCTGCATCAGCCCTCACGGTCCTGGGCCATGACCTCCATGGACTCTGCCATCAGCCCCACCTCACCCGGCCAGCTGGTCCAGCAAGGCTCCACATACAGCCCTCCCACTTCACTGGGCAACATCGCCTACTACAATAAGACCAACAATGCCCAAAATGGACACCTGTTGGAGGAGGACTACTACTCCATGTCCCAGCCCCCCTCATTGGGAAAGTTGGCCAATGGCTCCCGTGGCAGTGGGGACATCCTGGAACGGGTCAGCCAGGTGCCCACCTACCCAGATGTGAAGGTGGCCAGGACTCTGCCCGTGGCACAGGCCTACCAGGACAACATGTACCGCCAGCTCTCTCGTGACTCCCGGACCCAAGGCCCCACCTCCCCCATCAAACCAAAGAGACCATTTGTGGAGTCGAATGTGTGATGGCCTGTCTGTGGTTGGTTGGTTGGACTGGGCTTGTTAGTGGGAGTGAGAGGAGAGAATATTTATCTATACAGCAGATGCTGCTGACCCTTGTGTGTGTGTGTGACATGGATAGACTCGTCTTTAAGAACTCATGGGAGACAGAGTACAGTTCCACTCACAGAGAAAACCATGCAGTTGACACACATACTTTGGGTATTTGACATACTTAGATGATAAATACTAACAAATGTGAGAAGGGATTGTTTCATTATCATATTCTGCACACAGATAGGATAGGATATCCAGGAGGGTCCTATGTTCTAATCTCATACTGAATCAAAGACCAGTGCACTTCCAAAAGGTTGTGTGGCACAATGTTCCCACAAGTGAACACTATGTGTGGGACTGTGAGAGTGAAAGTACTAATCATTGAACTCTCTCTACTTGTGGACTATGTATCCATCTTCTGTTCTTTCAAAGTGTGCTCTTAACCAAGGTTGCTAGTAGGCTCTACTCTATGTAATACAATATTATATGTTCAATACTGTACATTGCTCAGAAAATACAAACGGCTCAACAACTCAGTACTTAGAGAAAAATGACAATATTTATAATTAAGTTATATATTGTACATAGATATACAAACAAAACATAGTTTGCGTTTGAATTGTATTCTGTTAAACCCTGCCTTTGTGTCCCACTGCTAGTCATATGGCTGTTGAAAACCTACCAGAGCAAGGAATGAGGGACATTGACCAACCTGGAATGACATAATTACCTCCGTTGTGTCAAAAAAATGCTTTTGTCATGGTGTAATGCAAGAAAATGTTTGTTTTTTTTTCATCTGCAGTAGGTCCTCGCTAATCTGAACCCCTTTCAAATGGAGGTACATTGAAGATATTTGGATTATTGAAATGCACAGACATAGAGGTCCAAAGCTTACTCAAAATATGAAACGTGCATGTACACGCCTTTCAAAACTCTGGGTATAAGTTGGTGTTAAAATGCTTTAGTTGCATGTATCAACAAGAAAATTCCAATTATTGCACACAATTACTAGAATCTATTTTTGCATCAACAGTTTTGTTGATTATGCCCTTTTACAAACCAACTAGTCATTTCAGACCTTTGAGGTTCAGATGAATGATGCTCTACTGTATTTCTTTTTGTATCATTACTGTATTATAACAGACCTCATGATATGCCTTAGTGTGAAGTTAACCTAACTGCCAAGGCTGCAATCTCGTATCCTTTCTGACATATTGGACTAGCTCCCAATCAATAAACAACTTTGAATACTTGCTTAACTGTGTGCTTGTAAAAGAAAAAGTGATTAGCTATAGTTTTGTACAAGCTCATATGAGGATAGTTTTGCAGAATTCTCAAAGGTTGTTTTGAGAGGACGGTGTACTGTATTAGACACTAAAATAAGGCCATGAGTGCAATACATTTATTTCTTGTGTTTAATCTTTGGCTACAGGAATTTTAAATCTTTTTTTTGGCTTTATGATGCAGGCTTGATGATAAAGGGTATATGCTATGATACTCATAGCACATGAGTATCAAAGTTTGGCTGTGTCCCTCCTCTAACATCGATACGTTACTGAGCGAGAATAGAAGGTCTATAGGCTAGTATGATGGGGTAACAGGGATAGTGCTCACACTGTTGGTGAATGCATATACACAGACCACTGGTAAAAATGTTTTCCTTTCTTCTGCATCATTTGTGCCATTTCTTTTTACCCACACAACATTTTTATTATTAAGCCATTTCTGCACTAAAACGCCTGTGAAGTTCTTAACTAAGGGTGCACTTTATGTATTTTACTTACTTTATTGTTATGATTGTTGAATTTGGAGAAAGTGGGTGTGTGGTCGGTCAGATGTGGCTCCTCTGACCAATGATACCAGACTATCATAGACAATATTTAATGATTTGCAAAGCAGTAAAGAATGACAATATGAAGAGCAAACAATGTTTTTAAACTGGTGAAGATGTATAGACTTTCTAGCACAAGTTGTATCTGCTGTATATACTGGCTCAAATATCCCACTCAGTCCAGCTCTGGATCCCTAGTCAAGCAAACGTGTTTCAGAAGGCGTAGGTTATGTTTGGCCAATCACCTTCAAGTATTCCACCTCTGGAAAAGAAAAAAAATCCACTATAGCCGTCTAACTCAACACTGCTGATCATTTCTCAGCGTGTTAAACCCATCAGTAACTGAATCAGTCGGCCTCATCCACTGGTCTTGCACACATTTTGAAAGCAAGTATAATCTACTGCAACAAAATAATTCAGAGGATATGTGATATTTCAACGCGCAGCAACTCCTTATTTGGAGTTTGGGTGTTAGTGATGAAAGCAGCATAAAGAGGACATGCAAGTCCTTTGTAAATGTGGAGAAAGTAGCTTGAAGACCTCTTGTACATAAGCTTTATCTTGGTCCTCTGATAAAGAATGTCTTTGAGAGATGGTCTCTTGGTCACTGGTCATTTGACTAGTGTCTGCCTCTAACATTTCACCCTGTTTCATCTGCTACCAGAGTGATGCCCAATAGACCTTGACAGAAATCAAAGTAAAAACTGTATTATACTTAATTTAAACCAGACTTCTAAGTTGAAGATATTTGGGAGTGTGTGGTTTCAACCTGTCAGTGTATATTAGTTTGCTGTAAATAGTCTGATGCATGTTCTATTCTTTCCATGAGCTCAAGCCGAAACATGTATAGCAGTGTCCTGATTCTGGTGTGTGATATACTGTTTGGATTTGGGGATTAAGATAAGGAGACTGCTTTCCCTGAATATCCTTATCATTTTCCTTTAACCTCACCAGACAAAAGCAAAACTCTCAAGATTCATTTATTTTATTTTAATGTATTTGCTTGCTGAGCAGAGTTCTCTTGTCTGTAAATGTGAGCTTTCAGATCGCTGTGATAAAAAAGTTTAATTAAAAACAATAAAAAGAATGTGTTTTTATCTCATGATAACTGATTGTAATCTGTACAGTCAAACCTATGTATTGAAAAAAATAACATATTTATAAATGGTTACCAACTGAAACACGCCCTGCATGTCAGTTATTTACCTAGTCCATCTATCGGGTGTAAACAACACATGCACTTTACATTTAGTGGGGGTGATTTTGTTTCTGCAAAACATCTACAATATAACTTTGATAAAACAAAATATTTACATTTGTTGGCCTTTTAACCTCACAATGAGCATCAACGTGACCACAGGATGGTGCTATTTACCTGTTGTAGCAGATACTTGTTTATTTGGCATAAATATAACTAGCATTTATAAATGACATGTACAGTAAACATAACGGTTATGATATCATTTTAAGTTCAAGGCCCTCATGCACACACCAACAGAGAAAGTCATTTAAGTGTTTTTTTTTTAAGACCATTTCCCCCAGACAACTTAATTGCAAAAATATCCATATCCCATTATTCACCTGGAGTGTCAATGAAGAGAGATTTAATACTGAGATTTAAAGTATTTCCAGAAGATATTCTTTAACAATGAATATGGAGTCCCTAGAAACTTGATTCTAGTCCCTCTTGTTTTTGCCCGTAAGAAGGTGTACCAATCCAGGCACAAACACCATAACCACTTGAGGCACTATGATGAATTTGATAAAGAACAGGCCATAGAAGAGGGTTTGTGGATGGACCGGCAGTGGCAGACGATTAACATGGTACAGGCCCATGGAAGAAAGGGCCAGACACAAAGCCCGTGGAGCCCAAGGGAGAGACCATCCACCAGGCTTCCAGTACTGGGCCAGTCCCAGGCCCAGAAGAGCACCGCAGTCTCGTGTCAAAGAAGAGAAGGGTGCTGTATCCAGTCGAATCCACTCTGAATGGGTGCACCATTTCTTAGCCAAAGCAATAGACCTGTTACATAAGAATAGAATGGAATAAAATAGGTCCAGCTGGGACAGGGAAATTTCTTTCAACCTCACGCACAGTAAAATCATACACAAGACTGAAACTGTATAGAGAAATACATTACATTATGGACAATCACACAACAAGGAAGCTGAGGGCACTTTGTTTAAATAACTTCTACAGGTCTGATACATAATTTCATGTTCACTCTGAAACAAGTTGTATGCATACATGTATTTATCTACTGTATATATAAACAGACTCACCAGGAGACGTTGATTCCCAGACTCTCCAGCCCAGCATGCAGCAGCAGAGCACTGAGGAGCAGACCAATACTGGTGCAGACAAAGAACAGCAGGGGGCGTCCTTCCGGTACTCTGTGGCTCAGAACAATCCCCAGGAGGAAACCTGCCAACATTTGTTCAATCAGTTAGATTTTGCCTAGCCGAAAATATTTGCTGTTTGCTGAACCTAGCTGGTCAAATAAATCGAAGAAGAAATAAAATTGTTGTTAATACTAATACTCTACAGTTATAGTACTATAGTTAATACTATTCCCTTTCAACCTCGCCTCTGAAACAGACAGCTGACAAGACATTGCATTCACACCTGTAACAGAGCCAGCAATGACCTGGTGAGGGAAGTGGGCGAGGATGAAGATCCGCGAGAGTCCAACTGCCACCAGCATCACGACATAGAGCAGGTACGGAACTGCTGACAACAGCACACTGGAGGCAGGAGAAGTAATAACAAAGGGAAACACACACACAAATCATTACAGTACAGTTTGCTCGTGTTTGTTGCTGTTAGTCATTGTCTGTATCTCTGTCTGTGCCAAGAGGCCAAAATACCATATTTGTTGGTTGTTTGGGCAAACCTGTGAGTTCGGGAGTACAGGAATGAACCCAGAGATGACGCCATCACCCACCAGACAGCCGCAGTCACCATCGCATGTCCCGATGGACTGCCTGAAATATAAAATAGTGTTTTTAGCGATCGAATATGGAATCATGTAGCTAAAAATACAGCACTGTTAAGCAAGCGGTGGCAAAAAGGTGTACTTGTTTTGTTGAGGACTTCTTACCTGGGCCGGTTTCACAAGTGGAGGCGAATTGGTGAACTTTGGGTGGGTTATTGACAAATAAACGAGATTCACCTATCCACCAAAATGGCCTTTCTCCAAAGAGCATCCTGGGGAAATATATACAGAGTGTAATACATAGTGAATAAGGTTTCCATATATGCAGCGGCTCTGAACGGCGCCTTCTATAAAGGTTCCGCTGCTTGTTTCACCTAGGATAGTAAACAGGGTCGGACAGTGTTGGGTATCCCGGAATCTGAGCTGTCAATAGATTTTTCTTTTTGTTCATTTACTCAGTCAAATGTTTATTTCCTATATTAAGTCTTGCGGAATAAAAAGAATAACCGATTGGTTTAGATGTGGACAGATTTTTTACATGCTAATGCTACTGCTAATTGAGGTGAGGGGAAGGCACTTGGCTTAGCTAAATGTCAAGACCTGTTTTACCCTTACCATTTAAACACCAAATTTAGCCACTCTGATATAGCAGCTACCCAAAGAACTGCTACTCCAGCTCGCCTGCTCATGAAATATGTCAAAGGAAACATTAGCAGAAAGGCTGCTTTAGGGTCCCCCATATGAGTCACAATCAGCCAAAGTGTTTCTTGATTCATCGTCTTCTGCTGAAGACTTTCAGCTATCCAGATGCCTTGGGTATGGATTGCTTCCATCCTCTATGTTAAACCCAGTGAATGTGGTGGGAATAAAATGAAAAAGAAGAAATATAGTCCCGATTGTTTTGTAGGTGCTCTACGGCAGAGCTCGACAATAACTCATAATACCACCTAGTTCCTGCAGGGGGAGCAGTACCAATAGCTTTGAATTGAGAGGTAGGCAAGGCAATAACCTCTCACTTTGATGAATGAAATAACATTTATTTTAAATTCTTAAGTCTTAAAATATCTGGGTGTGAAACGCGCGGTGCGTCGTGTTAGAGCGATCAAATGAAAAGTCTAGATCCTCATAGTAGAATGAATGAACACATGATGCGACGTGATTCGACACGCCCAAGCTTCGTCTGAATACGACATCGCGTAGTTTTACGTAAGGCAGGCGCTCCGGTTTCCTGGCGGAGAAGATGGCGGCTCCTGGACCGGGGGAGTATTTTAGCGTCGGGAGCCATGTCTCTTGCCTCACCTGCTTGGGCCAACGTCTCCAAGGAGAGGTGGTCGCGTTTGACTACCAGTCCAAGATGTTAACTTTGAGTATCCTTTGTTTGTTTAGGGGTGCGGATGACTCGTTGGCCTCCCTGGCTGCAAGGGCCTGTAGGGTAACCGAAAATGTGTCAAATAGTGATCCGCGCAGGCGTAATTGGTGGTAGCGGAGTTGGTTATCTTTGTCCGTTTTAAATATTTTCATTGACCACTTTGTTCATATTTATCAACCCATCATCTGTTATAGATATGCTTGGTGTATCCGTGATATTTCTTGGGGTTCGCTTTTGTCGCTGTGAAGTGCATGTGTTTTGATTCCACACATTGTATTGCCGGACCTCAACATGGATCACTATCTGGCAACGAATTCTAGTAAGGCATCATGGCTGTGTGGTCTCCACAAGCACAATCCGTTGCTAGTTAGCCAGCTAACTGACATGTAGCACATCTGTCATTGACAGGGGCACATCGATTTGCTTCACGTACTTTGCGCAACTTTACCTGAAAATGCAATGGATTATTCATAAAAGCTAGACGTGAATGAGTTTTGAATACCTTTCCCCACTGCTCGGCTTACTGCTAGCCCAGCTAGCATGCTAAGGCTCGCAAGCTGCCATGGCCAGTCAACCCCATACTGCCGTTAAGAGCTCGTTTAACGGTATTAGCTTTACCAAGCTTGTCAGCATGTCTTTTCCGATCCTTCCTAGGACTCAGGTGGCAATGTTATTGTTGGGTAATTAGACGAATAATGCCACGTCCCTGTTGTCCGTTTTTAAAAATGTCTCTTAGATGGTGGTTTGTTCAGCAGCATCATGAGTACGAGTCCATTTAATTTAGCTAGCTGGTGAGCTTTTGACGTTATGCATTATACGTAACTATTAATGGGTGTGTGTTACGAACCTCAGGTGGCTACAAGGTGGCATGCTGGGCCTCATCATTACCTACTCTGTCTTTTTAGAATATAAATGTAATGCCAAACTGACGAAGCTAACATATAACAGTTACTAGCGTGTCGAGGCCTATTGATATTTGGCAATTCTGACAGCTACGTTTTTCTTTCCAAGGAAGGCAGGCCTTTGAGGTAACGTTAAAGTTGAATGTAGATTTAATATAGCCCTCTGAGTCAAGCAGTGCTCTCTAGGTAAGCCATAGCTGAATATTTTCATGAAGCTTTCTTTTGTAGGGCATGTGAGTTATATCAGACATATTTCCAAGTTGATCTGTACTTGGCATTGAAAGTTAAGCAAGATGGAAGAATGGTTTCATTTTCTCAGGAAATGTGGGTCCTGTCTTACTGTCACTGTTGTGCCAGCCGAATGTGCAAAGACTTCTCACATTCTGCCTTTTTGGATGTGTTTTTGGATGTATGTGTAGTTAAGACCAACAAAAATTTGAGAGGAGCAGTTCAATATGCCAGCAACATAATGGGTGTTAGTCAAAATCAGTGGAAAGCCTTTATACTACACCAATGACCAGGAAAATCAGACAGATAATGGAGGACAGCAGCCACCCTCTATATGAGTGTCTGTGTTGGTACAGCTGGAGACGGAGTAGGCGCCTACCAAAGCACAATATACGCACTAAGCATTTTGTCTGTTTCATTCCGGCTGCAGTCAGATTCCACAATTAGTTTAAATGGTCAAAGATTAAATGGTCTTTTATGTACCTATAACTTTCAATGTGAAAACTTGAGTTGGGTGTTCTCTTTCAGTCATTACAGGGCTTTTAGTATATTTTCTTTCTTTGATTTGCTGTCGGTGTGTAGTTTTTTTTGTTGTTTTTTTTGTTTTAAATATGGATTCCGCTGTCGCCCCAATTCCCCTCCTAGGGATAATGAAGAAGGATTTGAAATCAATGTGCTTAAAGATAACACTTCTGTGAACAGGCTAATTATTCATTGGGGTTGGGACAGTTAGTCGGAAAGTTGAAAAGGCTGCCAGTGTAATCATTAACCACTAGTAATTCCAAGCAATGTTAAAAAACAAATACAAAAACAGAACTTGAGTGTGGTCAGTTTGTCTTTTCAACAGTGAAAGCCATTCAGATTTGCACTCCTGCCTGTTAAATTACATTAATGTAAGAAATTGAACACAGTCACATCGATTGATTCCTTTGTTGGTCTATCTATCTATAAGCAATATATAAATATAGGATGCTGTTATAGGGCTTTATGGATCTACTCATCCATGGTTACTATAGGTGGCAGCATTGCCCTTGATAGTTGTTGCAGCATGCTGTGACTGGCACTACTTCTCACTGTCCCAGCATTGTCAGTCAGACAGTGTTCTCTACAACATAGGCTACTCTGCCCAGTGTAATTGAACAGGCTTAGGTTGGTCACGGGCTGATTTTTGAATGATTTTTGTGCTGTGATGTTGATGTACCTTGACTTGAGCTCCTCAAAGAATGTGCTTCCTCCAGCGGAAAGCCAAACCTCAATGACGTCATCCTGATCAACTTAGCCTATGTTTCTGAAGTGGACATAATAAATGACCGCACTGAGACTCCGCCTCCACTAGCATCACTGAATGTTAGCAAGGTAAGTCCTTCATCAGCTTTCCATCCTTGACATGTGTTGGTGGTTTGCGTATCCATCGATGAATCTTCTAGGGATGGGAATATGAATCTAATCGAATAGTCTTGAAATTGAAAGTGCATGCAATGGACAACTCGTATATTGTTCAGGGGAAAAAATGAAAAATTGCAAAGCTAAAGAAAATGTAAAGAGTGACATTTCTCCCTTTTGAAAACCTTTTTACAGCTTGCCAATCGAGCACGGACGGAAAAGGAGGACAAGCTGTCCCAAGCCTATGCAATCAGTGCTGGGGTTTCTGTGGAGGGCCAGCAGCTATTCCAGACTATTCACAAAACGTAAGCACTTCAGTCTGTTTATCCAGTGATCCACACCAGGACCAGTTTTAAATACCAATTTGTCAGAATCAATAAAACTACAGAGTACTAAATTGAGTCATTCATACTGCCTAGTAGAGGCCTATTATTATAAAACAATTTACAGGAACAACTGCATCACTTGCATTTATTCATTCATTTATTTAGTTTATTATTAATTTGATCACATTATTCACTGACCGTTGTATAACAATCCACAAATACAAGAAAATAATAATAAAATAGAAAATGGGCTAGAGGATATGGCTTCTTGAATGTGAACGTATGTTTGTTTTCACAAACAGCACCACTTTCACGTTAGTCGGCTTTAATGTCCTGTTCACAGCATGTATTTATAACAACACTACTTCTTTTTTCCCCCAAACACGACGGTGACAAATTTTACATTTTGAAGGCAACATTTTCTTACTTCTGGTATTATTCTGGTCTGTGGCTGGCTTGATGCAGCTGCCACGCCTCTCCTCCACTCAACACTGTCAGAGACACCCAAGTCTGTCACAGGAAGCAGCTTGCTGCAGACATTTTTCCTTGAGCCGGAAAAATATTTCATTGCGCCAAAGCTCATGTCATTAAAGTATCTGTATCGGAACGGCTTCATTTGCCAATTGGTGCACCTCTACTCATCTAGCAAATTAAATTATCTTTGTTGGCAGTAGAGTGCAAAAACAAACCCACTTTGTTTTGGTGTGAATGGTATTGGGTACATTTTGAGTAAGCATGAGTGCGTCCTGCGTGGCTTTGCAAACTAGGCTATTGCTTCACTAGGGCGAGAGGTTTACCACTCCTACTAGATAATCACATTTTTAAGATTATGACTGGGTAAACACGATTAATACTATTTTACACTGAAATTGTTCAGTCAGACAGCATGTTTTGGCTGACTAGAATTTATTTATTGGAGCACAATGTAGAGGGGCGAGGACATCCAAACTTCCTGTACATGGATCTATTGTGACCACTTTTTCACTGTTGACTCAGAGTACCAATCTAATCCATTTCTTTTACAGAACAATGCAGATTTAGACCATTTGTTCAGGTGGACAAGGCTAGGGTTTGGGTTAGTTGGGACAAGTGTTTGAAATATTACATTTCAGTCATTTAGCAGATGCTTTTATCCAAAGCGACTTACAATAAGTGTAGTCAACATAGGTAGGTAGAGAACTACTAGTCACCAGAAATCAAGTGCATTTCCTTCCTAAACAAGCATCTAAGAGCAGAACCAGAGTTAAGGTAAAAGTGCAATAAGTTAGCTACCTACTTTTTATTTAAACAAATGAGACAAATAAGTGAAGCAAAAAATATATGTAAATATATTAAAAGTAAATACATTTTGTCCATTCGCGATTTAAGATCCTCTGTGTGAAAAATGCAGAAGTCACTTTGAATTCTGAGATCCTAGATGTGTCTCATGGTATCGTATTTTATTTTGACCAAAGGCTCAGATACCCGATGCCCTATTTTAGCCTGGTATCAGCCCGATATCGGACACCACTATGGGTGCGTCCCAATTTTTTGAGGGTCAGATGCAATTTTAACAAATGGTCATGCCTCGATTCAATGAGAGGAGAATGGGCATTATAGCCTTACCCACTATTCAGAGTCAAGGATTCAGTGGTCATGGAAAACCTGGAAAATTTTGGAAGATACACATCCAAAGAATTTTGAAAATGTCATTGAAATTATTGATTTGTGTCTTTGTTTTTTTTTAAATCCCAATGAGCCATGTGGTCTGTGTCAAACCTGGCTATGGGTAGATCTAGTTTTGTATTGAGGGAGTAATACCCCATATTGAAAATGTCCTGATTGCTTATGTCCCAAGTGACAGTCAGCATAACATGTCAACACAAGTAACTTTCAAATTTGTCATATAAACTGTCACCTATTCTGGGAAATTTTGCGTGGTCATGGGATTTGTTTGGCAGAAATGACCCCTGCACAGTGAAGAAAATAAATAAAGAAAAAAAAGAGACGTATTAGGGAACCAGTATGAGAAACCAGTCTTAGATCCATTAGGTTGTTAGCTTCTAGATCAAACACTCCTGTCCAGTTAACCACGGGCAACCTCATGATGTTAACTTATTTTCTTTGCAGCATCAAAGACTGTAAATGGCAGGAGAAGAACATTATTGTGATGGACGACGTTGTAATCTCGCCGCCTTACCAGGCTGAGAACTGCAAAGGCAAAGAGGGAAGCGCTTTAAGTCATGTACGCAAAATAGTAAGTACCCTGGTTTGCTACTCCTACCACTAAATAAACCCATATTTATTTATTTTTTTCATATTTTCACAGAAAGGCGGGTGGTGTTTTTCTGTTTTATTCATAAATGTTGTTCCACCCCTGCAGGTTGAGAAACATTTTAGAGACGTGGAAAGTCAGAAGTCCATGCAACGTTCACAAGCACAGCAAACACAGAAGGACTCCACTTTATCTTCTTGAGTTGGCAGTGTGGGTCGGCCAGGAAAGGCGACGCGGGCAGTTTTGTTCCCACTGCCAGACTAGGTCGGCATTCCTTGCCCTCAGTCTGAGACCACATGGAGGAGCGCTGAGGGCCCTGGGTCCTGAAGATCAAAATACCATTTAATGAAAAAGACAAAAAAGAAAGAGGAAAGATTAAATCTTAAATTAGACTTTATAAAGAATAATTTAAACATGAACCATAAAGCAACCATAGTTTCCTTAACTAACTTGTCTCATTCTGCCCCCACTCCTCCCCTCCTATATGCCCCTAAAGCCTTTTCTTTTCCACCCTCCTTCCTTTGCCTTCAATTCCATTTCTTCAAAAAGAGAAAACTAGAGCAGTCAGAAAGGCTTGTTAGCTTTATTTTCTGTCATTTTTTCCTTTTTGCTGTATCCATGTTCTACAAGTGTCTGTATTTTCTGTATTTTAAACAAAATGTGACTTGAAACGCCACACTTTAAAAGGACATTTTCTAAAATAAAAGTAACAAAAATTCTGACTGTAATACTGTAATTTTAACAACTTTTTGAAGGGCTCATGAATGATTTAATGCAACAGTTTTTTGCAGTCATTTTGATTTTGGGTATTGAATGCTAACAATACAGATGGGCTAAGAATTTCTAACTGAATTATTTTGGGAAGTTAACAAAAGGATGTAATCCTTTATGTTGGGGTTGTTTTGTTGGCAATTGTGTGGTTTGTTTTCTTGCTAAAGTTGATTGAATGGTCTTCACAGGGACTGTTCTCGGTGCTACATTGTCATTGTGAAGATGAGGCTTTCATGGGAAATACTCAAGTTTCCTCTTGAGGGTTTGTCACGTTATTGTGACGCAAAGCTTTAATTACAGGGAACTCAACCCATCAGTTCCTTGATTACCTTGACATTCAATTATTTACATGTCTGAAGCCTCTTGTTTCTCTAAAGCTGCTTGACAACATTTACTGCTGTTCTCTAGTCCACAAAGAGCACTTGACCGTGTTACAGATTTATAAATATTTGGTAGTAATTTACAAAGTTAAGTGGTAAGTTGTGTAACTGATTACTGCTGCTACAGCTGGACTTAACTGTGGACAATACTTCCAGAAGAGCACAGATTTCTAGACTACTGGGTGGAGATAATACAGCTGAATCTCAGGTAGGCATGTGCAGTTTTGTTTTATGCACCTCCCTTGGTTTCTCACTACTCCGAAAATGGTGAGATTAAATGGAACCGGTGCAAGTCATATTTTTGGGAAACACTTCCTGTGATTTTACATGGTTTTATCAAACTTTCACGCTATGCTGTAGTGCGTCCTACTGGAATTCAAGCTGTATACTGTCATTTTAAATCTATATAACAATGCTAACATTGTTTTTGAGGTCAAATTAATTTCATTGGGATGGACTATGACATCATGCTACTAAAACCAGTGGGTAGAAATTGATGTCATTTTTACCAATGTGGGGGGGAAAAGCCGAGTCCCTTTAGTAATTCAAAAATAGTGTTGCATCAAGTTCCAGTTGTCTTCGGATGCTGAGTCTGCATAAACGTGTACAGGACACCAGAGAAATGGTTGCTGATTTCATCAATAAGGAGTTTTATATATCATGCAGTAGCAGATGCAAATCCGCATTTTGGGAGCGGCTCCAAAATAGACCAGGTTTGTTCCCCAGATATGTTTTGTGATTATCTGTTTAAGCCCATAATCCCTCTCTAATCAGGAATATTCAACTCTCAGAGCGTTTACTGAATCCACATCCACGTCCTTCTCTTGAAACAGGTTCTGTCAGTTTCTGCATACGTTGCTCTGAGGGGGAAATGAACAATAGCCTTCAGATTCAACTTGAACACGAGAGGTTAGCCGACTACCATGCCTTCTGCCAGGAGTGACCACACTTTGACCTGAACAAAGAACGCCTTGCAGCTCCTCCGCCATGGTTGGTGTGGTGTCTCTCCTGCCTCTTCTCTTCAACACAGTGCTGGGCTTTAAGCTGTGTCCCAACCACTGCTTGTGCTACGAATCCTCTGATCTGGTGGACTGTCAGTCCCGTGAGCTGACGCATGTCCCCCACAGTGTTCCCCATGGCACCTGGCTTCTGGACCTGAGTGGGAACAAGCTGATAGAGGTACGCACCGGATCCTTTACTGGGCTTTGGTCACTGAGGATCCTCTTACTGTCCAACAACAGCATCCAGGCACTGCAGCCACAGGTACAAACATAGGCCCCTACTTTAAGACAACTCTTTGCTATTTGTATTCATGGTGATATATGTCTGTTATCTGTAACCTCTGAAAAGAACAAATACTATTGGATATTTCTGTATTTTCCAAATGATCTCAAAGTTTTCATTGTTATATTGACAAAATTATTTCAGTCACTGTCATCACTGCAATTTCTGGAGAGGCTGGACCTGAGTTTTAACGAGCTGCGCTGGCTCCCTCAGGACTTCTCCCAAAGCCTGTCCTCCCTCCAGGAGCTCCGGCTAAACCACAACCTGCTGCAGCAGCTGGACTCCCCTTCACTGGACCATTTTGAAGACCTCAGGAAACTGGACCTCAGTTACAACAACATCTTGGCGATGGGGCTGAGGGTTTTCAGTGGTCTCTCTCGCCTGACCATCCTCAACCTGGAGGGGAACAACCTGAATGTGCTCATAGATGGCCTGCTGACCAGGCAGCAAAGACTAGAGCAGCTGCTTCTCAGCCACAACAACATCTCGCTGATCGAGACCGAGGCTCTGACTCCTTTACGGAGCCTGACTCTGCTGGATCTCCAGGGAAATCAGCTGGAGAACGTCAAGTTCAAGACCTTCCTGGGCCTCCACACCACCAGCACCCACCTACAGATGTCCTCCAACCCCTGGAGCTGTGACTGTGAGCTGCAGCGTGTTTTCAGCAAGATCCAGTATGTTCGACGCCTGCATATCGACGACTATGAGGACATTATCTGTCAGGGCCCTCCTCATCAAGCCGGGACCTCCCTGGCCTCCATGGACAGTCAGTTGTGTATGGCTGAGACGGCCTCTATGTTGATCATCACCGTAACTGTCATGTTTGCTGTGATTGGTGCCCTGGTCAAGGCAGAACGCAACCGAAAGAGTAAGCCACCTGTAAGTGATACTGAAGAAAAATGATGTATTTTATTTATGGCCTAGTGTTCTGTGACTGGGTGTGGCATGGTATCAGAGGCTGGGCTGTAAACAGATTGTGGTATGCCACACACACCCTTTAAGCACAATATTAAGGCCCATTTTGATTACTCACCTGGATCAAGTTCTTGTCTTCCCCTCCCTGTCATTAGAGGACACAGCCTGTAGGGAGTGATATCTTAACGAAGATGTAGATCATTAACTATCTGTGGACCTTTAGTGGCTTTTGCTTTGTTTACCTCATGTCACTGGAATCCCCTATGATACTGCTTGAACTGTTGACAACCCTTCATTTTCAGTCTTACGTTTGACATTATGATTATATAATACAATTGTAGTCTCTTTTTCACAAGTTTATCTTACCACAGTGAATTAACATTTCACCCTGAAATAGGAAACCACACCATGTCTAAACTTAAGAATATAAACAGAAAAAATCTGCTATGCATACTAACTAATTGCATGTTTTCTAACCCCACTATCTTAATATTTACTGCCTTATTGTGGCAAAACCTATAAGAAATGACAACTGAGGAAAGTGGCAAAGCTCAGAAATAGCTGTGGGTGCCTGGTTGCGCTGTGAACCTGTGATTCAGATTGTAGGTTTGAACCCTTACAGGGGACAGGTGTGATTGCTAAGACCATGTGGTAGGAAACCAGTTTGCAATTTAACTCAAATTGGCATGATTTACAGAGCACACACACACAGCTCTGAAGAGATACAGAACTACAGATAAAATACACTTAATGTATAGTGACTTCTATAGGCAGTTACTTGGCATGTACAATACCTACAGATGTACTATAAAAAACCCACATTAACACTGCTTACAGAGAAAGCACAAATAAATCAAAGAAATGTCTGTATACCTGTAGGTGGCTACTAACAATATTACATGCTACATAGCAAAGTACAAAATCCTCATCTCCACATGACATGTCTCTAAAATGTCTGTCCTGATCACCTCCATATATGTCTGGAGAATTGGATTGGTTTGAATCTCATACCCACTGAAACATAATGTTCCTTTGTTCTCAGTAGTGTGAACAAGTGTATAAATAAGATGATCCAGGGCTTCGAACTCTCACTAGATGACCTACAGGGAAAAGTAGGTTCAAAATTGACACATTTCCTTTGCCTAACAAATCTTTAATCATTGTGAAAAACATCGCCAGAAAATTAAAGTGACATTGTATGACATTTTCTTTATCCAGGGATACATGAAATGTTTGATAAGCTTTGATTTGACGAATTCCAAACTGAGTGAAAATTTCACCTACAAATTTCCCACACACCAGAAGGCTTTTATATTAATCAGTCGTCTGTCAGCATCATAAATGATCATGGTTATTATGCTTACATAACCTGACAGATGTGGTCACTTGGCCTGCCGGTGTAAATCCAGCCTAAATCAATGAAGCACCACCTCGATCCATCGTGGGAAATAGAGATACATAAAAATAAACCTAAATTAATCACTTTTATTTAAATGTAATTGTGTTCACTAGATGAACTAATAGTGTTAATTGTAATTTTATTTAAAAAATGAACATACTGATTTTCATGTGGACAATCATCTTTAGCATTTTCTGCTCAATTCAATGAAATTAATCAAGTTATTTCATTAGATGTGAGCAATATGTACACAAATACAAAAGCTGGGCTTATTTAAGCTGAATGAAAACCTACATTCATAGGAATGAAAGTTGAACAAAAGCATAAACATAAAAAAAAAAGTTTAATACAAAATGGTCATGACTTTAGCCTTCCTGTTCAATGGTAATACCACACAAGTACAATTTTATATTTCCCTTTAATTCTTCCCACCTTGTAAAATATTAAACCATATATTGTAAAACAATATCAAACCATAATAAGACCATCACTTTTTTGAACCCAAGATATTCTTCCCTGCAGACATTATACCAATACTCAGTGTCAGGTTTCATAGCATTACATTAAGACAGAGACAAAATGTAAAAACAATTCTAAATAAATTATTAAAAACCGCAAAAAGGAAGCTTGTGGGGCTTTTTTTTCCCTAGCAAATGCAATGTTCACTGCTAGACAATGACAACAGACATGGCTTGCATTGTGCGAGCATCCAACCGTCTCAGCCTGGAGTGTGTGAGTCCTGAGAGGCCGCCGGGAGACGGCAGCTTGAGTACAAAGTCAAACCGCGACGCAACGGCCTAGAGTCTCATCCCACACGGACACTTGGGTCTGTCAGGCCCATGGGTGTTCAACCGTCGGTAGCCAGGATCAGCACAGCGCCGAAGATGCCCACGTTATGTCCTATCAGCTTCATCTGGTTCCAGAACTCCACCCTGCGAGTGCTGTGCCAGTAGCCCAGGTTGCCGTCGATGAAAAGGACTACCAGAGGCAGGGCCGTGGCCAGGATCTGGGCGGCCAGGCGGATGTAGCAGCCGGAGAGGAAGGCCAAGGCCAGCACTCCGAACAGCACCACCAGCAGCATCAGAGTGAACTCTCCCCCGGGGATGTGGTTCAGATAAGCCAGCCTGTCCTCCTTGCTGTGCTGGAGGGAGTACACCTGGTGGTGGGCGGAAGCGGTACTGCGTTAATTAAATGCCACACACTGAAGATCCTGTTTGTTTGTACATTCTGTTTTAAACACGTCATGGTGTGAACAGTACTCTATAACAAATTGTGATTCAGTTCTTTATGTAACTGCAGCCTTTCTACACAGACACAAACGTTATTCAGTTCGAAGTGCAGAAGACCTTATTCTCCTAGGTAAATAATTATCTGCTGCCCTGGTTTGTGTTAATTGAATCCAAGTAGGTCTTTCGCATTATCTAGGTCAGACACTGTGAATCCCAAGTGAAGTTTAGACCGTGCAGCCTTTAACTTGGCTGTTTTTAGGACCAAAAACTCTTCTTCTTGTAGAATTGTATTGCTGTCTTGGGCAGTTTATCGTCACTATGGTGTACTTATTGACACTTTGGATAAAGGCTTCGGCTTATGGCCTAAACTGTCATTTGTAAGAATGTTTTCTGCTCTGCCTTGGCAATTACTACACCTGCTCTATCCTAACAAACTACTTGTCTATGTCTATTATAAATGTCTCTCTTGGATTGTAAAGTGTCAAGAGATCAAGAGATCTTGATAAACCCTTCCAAATAAAAAATAAAAAAGTTTCTATAATTACTATGGGTCTTACCATACAGATCAGGTAGACCCCCAGGAACACTTGTCCAGTGGTCTGCAGGGATCTGGTGCGAGGTTTCTGTCTGTACACCTCGCCTGCCCCACTGGCTAGAACCAGGAAGCCTCCAATAATGGCCAGCGATCTGGAATACATTCGTACCTGCAGGGAAATTACAGTCAAAGAACTTAGGCAAATTATTCCTACAGTGGAGATGATAACGTGAATGAATATAACACCCTAAAAAAGGCCCAATTGTGCAGGGAGTTGGCAATGATCAATAATATGCTGATTACTGTACACCACAGAAGGCTACTCACCTTAAGCCAGTCACCATAGTGCACCTGTTCACCGATGTAAGACGCGTAGGTACTGATGGCCAGTTGTATGGCAGCACCCATTGCGAACCACCTTCTCTTCACCCCAAAAGACATGAAGCTGGCACACAGCACCGCCACCCCCCATGTCCACATACAGATAAGGTACCTGGATGTCTGGCTTCCTGCAGATGAAATGGATTCACAGGCCTTTAAATCAAATTTGTTCATTTTGCACAGACTTAAAACAAACAAAAATACAGTGATGTTTGCATTGCATTACACAGGTATAAGAAGTTGAGTGAAGACGCTGAGTAGACAAAACATTTGGGCGATGTGCTCTTTCCATGAAACAAGCTGACCAGGTGAAAGTCATGATTCATTCATTGATTTCACCTTTTAAAACCACTTCAGTTGTGAAGGGTGATAGTTCAAAGAGTTGTGATTGTCACAGGGAGCCCATGCCGCCACCTCAGCTCCCACACACTGAAATAATCTACAATCAGTGTATTCTAAAAATAAAACGGCCAAGAACTCCAGCAGACAAATTATAGGCGGGCAAAATTACAGACCAGCATAAGATACACTCTTAACTCAAACAATTCCATATGGCTGCGTCAGTCTGGGGAGGTTTGGTGCTAACTGCTGAAATAGGACACCTAGTTAGCATCTGAAAAGGGTCGGAATGCACGGCAATTGTGAAATAACAATTTTGATGTTCGTGTGTGTATATGTTTGTTGGAACTAACGTTAGCTTACGCCTCCTTCGTAACTTAAGTTCACGCTACGTCGCAAGTCAGCAAACACATAGAGTCCATGGCTATTTCATGGCTGCTCTCTTCACACACACACGTTACATTTTTACCTTTTTGCGTCCGCTCGTTCGGCAAAGAGCATCAGCATACTAAAGCAGTTCCAAAATCCAAACCGGGTCAAAATAAACGCCCCAAATTGACAGAGTACCCTCAGTACTTGCTTCCTAGTAGGCGCTGCCATGGCTGTTGTCTATCGATTGACCAACGGCACTGCGGAGATTCGATCAATTTCCGGATAAAATCACTTTTAAGCGTCGAAATAAAAGCTCTCTGTGGTTATACAGGCCGCGTCTCCACAAGATACAAGCCACCTTAACGCCAGTCGTCTTTCTGGGACTTTTATTATGACAGAACTTCCTGTTCCGGCACAACGACGTCCTCCTACTGGCTGACAGATTCAACGGTCTCGCCCATACACATATGTACATAGGTTTCAAAGTGAATGAGCTGTGTGTTCTGACCTGGAGCACAAGAAAAGCTAAAATGATGGGGACATGGACAGAAAAAGAACTTTCTGCACATTTCATGTACATTAAATGATATTATATATGGACGTCTCCACAAGTATTAACCTGTTGTGGCCACCCCTTCGGTTACCCTGAGCAGCTCTGTTGCTGACCCCGCCATTGCTGTGAACCAGGCTGTCATGGATAACACCAACCTGGTTGACACAAACGCTGCTCACACCACATCTGGTAAGACATTCACCTCCACTTGTGTCTGAATTGTCAAGTCCTTCCACACTGTAGTTGAGTCCATCAAGGTCACTTGAGGCATTGACTGTCCTCTTTCGGTTTTTAGAGGTCAGCAAGCTGAAGAAGAGGAAGAAGAAGGGAGTCAGACGCTTCTTCTCCTGGTTGAGGAAGGCATTTTGCTGCTGCGGTGCGGCCAGGGTCTCATCTGGGGAGTGAGACCTGTGGCCTCACCTGGGGAGTGAGACCTGTGGTCTCTATGTAGGTTTCAAACATCAAAACATCTGAGAACAACGCTCAGAAAATATTCACCTATTCATTCACTCACCTACAACAAATCTGAGGTATCAGTATATGTTAACTGCATGTGTCCTCATTCACCAGCGCTAGGGGAACTTCCACTGAAGCACAGCCAGGTGCCATCTTGGTTCACCCTAACTCAGACATGGCCCACAATCTGAGTGATGGGGAACCTGAACAGGACAGGAGCTGCCCCCAAATTAGGTAAGATTATTTCCTCTGCAGCTCCACTCCCCCCTCAGATGAGGGTGGGAGAGGAGGAAAATGGTCCAGTTAGGCCATAATGTGAGCAGATCAGGGACCTTGTACATCCGACCATGTGGGAAATTTGCAAGATTTTATGACAAAAGGCATTAGTACAGTTTTTGATCACCAATATCAGGACAGATTTGTTCACTTTGAGCACATATTGGTCTCTGCCAAATGACATCAAAAACAATGGAGATACAAATACTGCTCTTAGAAACTTGAACTTAAAATGGTGTGTGTGTGTGTGTGTGTGTTCAGGTTCAAGGTTTTTTATTGTCATATGCACAACGTTCACAACGAATATTAACAGACATAATTTTAAAAAACACAAGAGATATAATAGATAAAGTACAAAAAATAATAGAAAAAGTACAATAATACAAAAGATACTGTGCATTGGCCGGGAATCGAACCCGGGCCTCCCGCGTGGCAGGCGAGAATTCTACCACTGAACCACCAATGCAACTATGTGAGTGTGTGTGTGTGCCTCCATCACTGGACACCACAGAGGTAGGAATCTCTGAATGAAAAATTTAAAATTGACTCAACCAGGAATGAATGTGATTCTTCTTAATAGTACTACTAGTACTACTACTACTACTACTACTACTACTAATAGTACTGTTCTCCTTACAGGTTGGAGCTCCAACAGCAAGCCCCACTGTGGACTCTGCCACTGTGGCCACCCCTTCGGTTCCCCTGAGCAGCCCTGCAAGTCCTCCCTTGAACAGTGACCTGGTCCACTCCACATCTGGTAGGACATTCACCTCCACTTGTGTCTGAATTGTCAAGTCCTTCCACACTGTAGTTGATTCCAACAAGGTCGCTTAATTGTCCTCTTTTGATTTTTAGAGGTCAGCAAGCCCTAGAAGAAGCAGAAGAAGATGGATGAGGACATTCTGCTGCTGTGCGACCAAAGCTGAAGATGTGGAGTGAAGTTCCCTATGGAGGATTTCTCGCCAAACACCTGAGAACGACTCTCAGAAAATATTCACCCACGTGTGATCGAAGACAGAAAACATTTACAGATGTAAAAGGGAACATCTGAATGAATGTGGTAGCAGCCGCACTTGAAACTTGCACTTGGCAGAAGAAATTGAATCTGCCACTGCAACTTCTCAGATGGCGTCTTGGGCATCACAAATGTTCAATCTGCACGTAAAATTGTTGCAGAGAATTTGATGCCGAAGTGATGAAATCTGAGCAAATATATTTCAAGGTGTGCAGCTGCTTCTCTGACTTCAGATTAATGGGTGGGTGAATATTTTCTGAGTGTAAAAGCCACCATGAAGTTCTCAGATGTTTGGCTAGCAGAAACCTTCATAGGTCTCCCTGTGGGCGACACGGTGGCCCAGTGGTTAGCACTGTGGCCTCACAGCAACAAGGACACGGGTCCTCTGTGTGGAGTCTGCATGATCTCCCCGTGTTGGCGTGGGTTTCCTCCGGTTTCCTCCCACAGTCCAAAGACATGCAGGTCAGGTGGATTGGAGACTCTAACTATGGAAGCATATAGTTAACTTAATCCAAATGTTAATGCAAAGTGGAACATGAAGATACAATCCAATGGCATTTTAATTTTCCACTTTTGCATGCATCATTTGAGTCAATGAGTCAATATTCATTCAGAGAATGACTGACAGGTTGGTAGACCATGGAAATGTTATGCAAAAGGGGGCTTCTCACTTTTCACATTTGAATTAACATTTGAAATTTGTTAAGCACGTGACATGAAAACAAAGCGGGACATGTCATTAAAAATGCTGTCAAATGGCTTTTTCATTCACATTTTATTTTCATCTTCCAATCTGCACTAACCTTTGGATTAAGTTAATTATACGCTTCCATATCAAACATGCATGCACATCCAACACACACACACACACCTGGAATAAAGTTAAAGACACCCAACTTTTCCAGTTATTTTCTATTCTATTCTTTTTGACACTGGTCTAGTCAAGCTTGTTCTTTTCCAGCTTTCCTCAGCTTATCAATTGATTGCTTCAGGCTACAGCTACTCAGCAGGGAGTGTGTCTTTACTAGATCAGAAGATGTGTAAGGTCGCCGTGACACGAATGGCAACGGTCGCAAAATCCAAAAAATGATGGAAAGTGATAAATTCCCAGTGTTCAGGGTAAAAGGGTAGTTCCCATACCGGGAGTCGAACCCGCGCCGCCTGGGTAAAAACAACATAAATGTAAAATAAAGTAAATGTCCTTTGTATGCCTATGATATGTGTCCCGTAAATGGTCGTTTTGGAGCCTGAGGGACAGAGGTTGTTTCCTTCAAGCAAGCGGAAGGTTTAACAGTACCATCTACTGGACAAAGTATGTCATCACAGGGGTCATAAGGTCAGTAGGGTGGGGAATAAAAAAAACCATAATGTACCACTTTAATTTGGAGAGAAAAAACATTTATGCAGAGAACAGAGGAGGAGAATGTAAATGAATAAATATGTGAAAGAAAGACAGAAAATAGAGAAAGCTATACAGAATAAAAAAGGGAAGGTGAGGGCAAGCGCAAGGCAGGGAAGAAGGCTCATGAAAGTGAGAAGAATAACACTGAGTACTAGGAAAACTAAAGATACCTCCTTATTTTATCCTTATGTTCAGTATCTAATCAAGTAGAGAGCAGGCCTACACCCAATTACATTCAATCTAGAGCTTCTCAACTGTCCATAGCAAACATTTTAATGTGAATTGTAAAATTTGTTATTTAATCAAAAATATTCTCACACACACATTATAAAAAAAGTCCTTACACTCGTCTTATATTCCACAATGATTCTGCACCAATGTCACCAAGACAGATTGCAGCATATTGTATGAACTTTACTGATTGAGGTGATTAAAGTGATTCTGACTCTGGAACAACAACAAGCAATACAGATTGACAAAATGTTTTTTCATGTCTTCAGTAGCAATCAATACCTTCAAAATAGCATGTTGTATAGATTCTGCCTGTTCTGTGTGTGTTGCACAACATTTACTGGCAGTGGGCGTTTCTCCACACCGCTGTAAATCCACAGTGACGCGTCCCCGGTTAATCTTGAGTGGATGAGACTAACCCAGATCCTGAAAATGGCTTCCGAGTGTAATACGTTCTGCTGAAGGTTTAGCCAGGGATCAGTAGCTTGTCGTGTCTCAGATGAAATGTCACTTAGAGGTGGGTAGCACGTAACCAAAACTAGGGTAGTGGGGCTCAGTTTCTCAGTGCAGGAAAGCTTAATCAATGGATCTTTCATAATTGGTACAATAGAAAACTTTTGTTTGAATGGAGAAAGTGCTGTGCAGCACACTGAACACCCCCCACCCCCTTCCACACACACACACACACACACACACACACACACACACACACACAGTAGTGGGAAATGGTTTGACCTTCACAATGCAATAACACAATAACTTGGTTGTAAAAATGGTTGTAAAAGACTGCACCAATATTTAAAAACTGGCATACAGCAATATTTAATCATTTGATTCAGTCGTTAAAAATATTTACCAAATCCTGGCTGTAAATAGGAATGAAGCAATGTCTGTATACAGCCAAAAATACTCAGGTATAGCTAAAACTAATTCATTTATTTACTCATACATAGTGTCAGTCCAGCATGTTAAATGTCTGTTACCTACCGCGTGTCCACATTTTGTTGATTAGAATGACTTTGAAAGGCTTAGAGCGATTGGTTGGATAGCCTGGGAGATTATACAATCATCTCACTGATGGAGACTTGGACTCCTTCCCCTTGGCAGAAGGCCTAGCGCCCCCGTTGCAGTGAACCACTGACTGACTGAGTAAAACCACACATTTGCAAAACCACAATACTAAAATGCATGAAAAGCTGGCTAGCAATGTGCTGTCAAACTAAAAGTGTATTACTACTGATGATATATTGATAGTATAACATAAAGTAAATCAGCAGTTCAGTACCCCACAGCTTGTGCTTGTATGTATTAGCGTATGTGTACATTTATTCAAACACACTTTGCAATTACAAAATGAACAGGTCTAACAATTCTAATTCAGTGTCTCATGTGACTTCATCCTTGTAACACCTTTACCCCCATGTTGCCTGCAGGATCTGTAAAGATGGCCGTGTACCCTTCCCCTTCCTGCTCAGGTGAGGGCTCAGGGGTTATGGCTCCTGATTGTTTAATCTCATCACTGGGGATTGGTGACATCAGGGCCAATCCTGTGCCGAGCTCTCAGGCAGCAGGGATCAGCTGTGATGAAGAGCAGAGCGACGGAACAGATCAGTCAGTGTGAAGAAGGGACCAGAAGGAGGCATACAGCAGATTGGCTCTGAAGAGCTAGCACATTTCTCTGATAATTGGGCATCCCACCATTCAGCAGGTAAGGGTTCAGTCATTTGTCTATGCTGGCTTTGCATTTATCTTGTCAAAAGTATATTGTTTTAATTATTAGTGAATCTGATCAGTCTTAATCAAAATGCCCCAAAATAGAGAATAGCCGTAGAGAGAAGAGTCCTTTGAGAGTTGCTAATTCAGGAGGAAAACTTTACCTTTTTTTGTCATTTGTTGTGACATTTTAACATGGTTTTACACCTTGGATATTTGATCCTTCCCTGATTATGTTTTGAAACAAGGATCTTATTCTCTTCCTACTGACAGGATGGCTCGGGATATGACAGATAAGGAAATCCTGAAAATGGAGCTGGATCAGTTGAAGAAGGAAGTCAGCACCACTCGGACACCAGTGAGTAATCAGTAATCAGTAATCAGTTTCTATGAAGTTTTGTCTTGTCTTTTCTAGTCAAATCTTTCAAATATTGTCCAATGCGTGAATGTGCCTTGTAATGAAACATAGTGGAAAACAAACAGAGATAACTGCTGAGTGAATTTGTGGCATGTGAATATGCCATCAAGGTTTTATTTTCATTTGGTTAAACGGGTTACCAACGTCTCATTCATCAAAATGAGAGTCATCTGCTGAGTTATGCTCACTATTGTTTCTTTCCATCCTCCTCTGTACAACAGGTGGCCGCAAACTGTGCAGACACCATTTCTTTTGTGGAGGGCTTGGCAGCAGATGATCCTCTGATCAAAGGTGTTCCAGATGACAAGAACCCCTACAAGGGAGACAAGGGAGGCTGTATAGTAACATAGCACATAGACATCCAGGGGAGAGTTGCACTATTTTTTATCAGAATCAGTTACATTGCTGTAAAGATCCTGTAGAGTTGTTGTGGAGAGAGAAAACAAAGACTAATCCCATCACTGGATTAAACCCCTGTTGATATGAAAATGTATCTTTATCAATTTGTAATTAAACGCAAATAGCTGTACAAAGCTTCAACTTGGACCGGCTTTTGGTATTATTGAATATCTCTACATAGATGAGCACGTTTGACTCTTTTAAGCTCGTCCAACATGTTATTATACTGGTTAATATTAGAGAGAGTTCCCTGTGTTTGGTGCCAGATAGTTTGGAAAACCAGAACAGGTGGAAATGACACTCACCATTGTTGCTGTACAAAGCAGGACAAAGTCATTTGAGTCATGTACATGCTACTTAGTGTAATTTCTAATAGGATTTCTTGTCAGCCGCATTGGCCTTTTGAAATACAGCTGCTTCCTGTGTCAAAGTCTTTAAGCTTATTCCCAGGGCTTCATCCTCGCTTCCATTTTCAGCTTTCCATCTAACTATCGTCTCATTTTCAGTCCTGGCATCATCAGCTATATAATATACAGATCACTTGTTTATAATCTGCAACACTTTTCTTATTGGCACAAATATAGCACACATTTCTGTTATTAAACTACAGGTAAAAATGGTTTCATTTCCATGAGCAATAGGCTATGTAGGCTATATTTATATTTTTCAAAGATAAATGTTTCAGTCCAAGCTAATGACCTCGGGCATCCCATATCAACACCTTTACACAATTTACCTGTTTCAAATGAAAATTGTGACCTATTTATGTTCCTTTATCATGTCCTTCTTGATAGTGTCTTTATTCCACTTGAAATTCAAACACATTTGATGTGTTGTTTTATCCTGGTTTAAAACAGACCAAAACTAACGGTTTGCCTCTGAACTTTGATCCCCCTGCTTTAATTGTAGGGCAGTAACAGATTACATATAATTAGATTACAGTAATCCAGTTAACCCAATTACAAACAAATGTAACTGTAATCCTTTACAGTTAATGTAATAAATGATAATAATAATAATAAAAAATTAATTAAAAAAGATAATATTTTGATTACCTGAAAACATGTTTGTCAGGAAGAAGGTGTTTGCATAATAATAATAATTAGATTGCATAATTATTGATAATCGCTATAGATTAGTTAGTAAATTGGAATCAATTGTCCATTTATGTGCATATTTTAAAGCAATCCGAAATTAATTTAAGACAATTAAATTGTTACTGAGTATGACAAAACCAGTGGATTACACTGCAAACTCCAATCTGAAGCGAGTACGCACTAATCTGCAATCGATTACACTTTTAGGTGAACTTCCCAACCCTGTCTAGTAAATACAGCAGACAACTCTGGTTATATCTACTTTCAAATCAAAAATCAATTACGGGAGTCTTGGTCTATAATGTTTGGTTTCATGTTATCTCTGACCCCACTTGAGGCCTATAGAGCTCAAAGTCGACTGAAATAGCGTGCAATTTGAGTACAAAGTCCACGCATGCACTCCATGAAGTCCATGAAGTACTCAACGGCAGTATGGAAACCAACTTGGATTTCTGTTTATTTTTCTTTCCTCTTTTACACATCGTGAGCAAGCTTCAGGAGAATACAGCTGCCAAATATTTCTAATATTATTCCAAAGATGTACACAATTAAATGTTAAATTCATGGGGAAAGTCTTGGCTCACCTCTCCATTAGGTAATCAACATGCCTTATCAGAACTGAAATGCTGAAACTCAATGCTTTCAGTCATCATAAA
The DNA here is from genome assembly GCA_034670385.1 of Hoplostethus mediterraneus. Classification (NCBI taxonomy): domain Eukaryota; kingdom Metazoa; phylum Chordata; class Actinopteri; order Trachichthyiformes; family Trachichthyidae; genus Hoplostethus; species Hoplostethus mediterraneus. The sequence goes on along the minus strand of JAXDDW010000011.1, from coordinate 3,801,224 downwards.
GACATAAAATTTCACCCCACATGTATAAAGTCTACTTTGATTTGTCCACAATACATCCTTTATCTTAATTACTTTATCAGATAACAGTGAATATGGACACATCTAATCTGTGCAGTTGTCATATTTATATCACATACAGGAGGAAAACAAAATGTGTTGCAACCTTCAGATTAAAAATGTCAGTTCTACCGATGTGCTAAATCTAACTTAACTGTAGTCGTCTGAACAAAGAGGCAAACACTTTATGATAAAACCAACATGTTTCGGACATCACTGAAAGAGGTGAACACAAATGAATTTGATTGTGATTTGTGTCCTTACAGCAACTCAGGGTTCAAAAAGTGTCTGAACGTGTCAACCAGCATGCTGGTATTACTAATCTGTGATCTGTCCACTCATACAAAAAATGGGTCATTCATCAACTTTATCTTTATTGCCTCTCGTAACATGCATCTTGTTACATGTCTGCCTTTTGCCCTCTTCCCCAGACCTGCGGTAACCTCCATAATAAAAGGAAGCTCATGAGGAGTGTGCCACTCAGAAGTATTCTGTCACTGTTGCTGTTAGCTCTCATAGACTCCAGACAAACACTGAGTCCAGTAGCAGTGCTTTGCTAGTCTCCATCATGTGGCTATTGATTTTCTTAGTCTGTCTGGTGATATGGGCCGGTGGAACATACTGGTACCTGTTTGGGAAACCAAGCCCTTTCTCCCTGGAGTCATTAAGACCTCCAGGCCCTCGCGAAATGGATCAGAAGAAGAGGGACAAAGTCATCAAGCAAGGTAAAGTCAATGCATTGCTGTTAGGGTTGTAAAAAACAGTTGCTCCAAAGCAACATTACAGTGAATTTGCATTGTAATACAATGACTTGACAGAAGCATATTTTATATCAGTTGTGCCTGGTTGATGGCTCTCTATTGCACAAGTTCTTAGATGGACCTGGTTGTAGTTACCAAAATGAGATACAATACATTATAATTTGATATGATAGGATACAACTGTAATGTGAATACGAGTACAACTGTGGATGTCAGGTGTCCATCCTCTCTGGGAGCATGCACGTCATCCAATTAAAATCCATGCAATCCATGATAAAAAACACATTTGGAGCATTACAGTGGGTCACAAAAAGACAGAGTATTCTTCCTCTTTTAATTCAATTTTTTTATGCAATAACCTCCACTATCCACTTCTGTCTGAAAAAAAAAAAAAAAGTTAACAAATACATTATTATTACATTCTAATATTATAATCTAATCCAACGTCCTCCCAACAAACAAGCTCATATAGCATATGTGCATATGCATATGTTTAAAAAGTTTAAAAATTGAGAGAGGCATTTGGCAACTGTTCAGATGATCAGTCACCTAAAAGTAATGTGGAAAATGTTCATTTTATTGTGTGGACATTAATGAGGAATATAATTGATTGATTTTGCAGTGAGTGAAATATAGGCTGTCCTCATTTGGCCTACATTGGGTCTTGGGTAGTTTTTATAATCTCTCAGCGGTGTTTTATCAAAATGATCTGTCAGCTGTGTCATAACTCAGATTTTAGATTATACACCAATTACCAGATGTGGGGTAATTGCCTTTCATGTGTCCAGCGTATCTTAATTAGATTATGACCGGGAGATAATGCTAACAGTCTAATCTACTGTTTTTTTGACCGCAATGCAACCTTCAGACTGTTTTATGTAACACAATTATGCAACACATTTTAAACCCTCAAAAGGCTTAGACATATGTAAAGAAATTCCATGAAGATTCTTTCAAAAATAATGAAATGAAAAGTTTTGTAAATATCAAAAAATGAAAAAACATCTTAGAAAAAAAAAATCTAGTGTGCCTAAGACTTTTGCACAGTACTGTATGTTCTGAATATGTATGTTTCTGTCCAGGTTTCAGCCTTGACAAGGTGCCCCAGAACCTGGATGTCATTGTCATCGGTAGTGGTATCGGTGGGCTGACAGTAGCAGCCACACTGGCCAAAGCGGGGAGGAAGGTCCTGGTGCTGGAACAACATGACCAGGCAGGAGGCTGCTGCCACACCTACGTAGAGAAAGGCTTTGAGTTTGATGTCGGTAAGGACTCGCGTGCTTGTACCATAGAACATTAATTTACTCATCTTCTACTTTGTAAAGTCTATTTATCTCCCTGGTATGACTTTTGAAAAGGCATGAAACATGAAACAATATAAAGAATTCAGAAACTTCAGGAAATATGTACAAAATGTCCCCGTTTCCTCGTGTTTCCTACCCAGGGCTTCACTACATCGGTCAGCTCCACGAGAACAGCCTGTTGCGTATCGCCTTTGACCAGATCAGCGAGGGCCAGCTGGAGTTCCAGGAGCTAGACCAGCACTTTGACACCATTCAGATTGGCCTGGGCGAGGACAAACGGGAGTACACCATCTTCACCGGGAAGACTGAGATGAAAGCCCACCTACAGAAGCAGTTTCCTGACGACACGGATGCCATTGAGACATTCTTCAAAATCATGAAGGTACTGTCAATTAGAGGAAACCCATTTAGCTCAGTCATCTGACCAATGTGCATCTATTATCCTCCCAAACTTCCTCTCTATTCCAACAGATCTCCGCTAAGAAGACCCACTATCTGGCAACTCTGAAGCTGATACCACAGTGGCTGTCTTTGTTCCTGCTCAAGTCAGGCATCGCAAACCTTTTCTCTCCAATCTTCACCCTCTCTGGCACATGTGCAACACACTATGTGAACTCCCTGACCAGCAACAAGGATCTGCAAGTCATCTTTTCCTACTTATTCTATGGTGAGTCGTCTTATATGATGCAAAAATTAATCAGAGATCTGAAAAAAGTTACTGTGAAGTTCATCATCTAGAGTTATAGTCTATACTCTTCTCATACATGGCCTGGTCTGTAACTCCATATCTGAGGGGACTGTATTACTACAAGCCCTGACATAGGTCTGATGATATCATATGTAATGAAGCGGCTTCGGCGTAATGGTTAGAGTAGCTTTCTGACTGGAAGGTTGTTGGTTCCAATCCCTGGACAAGATGAGAATATCTGGATGAGGAGCTGCTCAGCCCTTTGGCTGGGAAACAACACATGTATTTTCAAGAAAGGTACCAAGGCAACTCTTTATGACAAAATATGAAAAAAAAAGTATAAGCTCTGTTTCTGAGAGTGTATTGGCATTTGTATTTCTCCTGGATGAAGGTGCGTTAATCGAAACATGTTGGATTTTTATTGTTGGATAAGACTTTTTAATATTTTGCCACAAAACCTTGGTACCTTTCTTGCCAAATATGACGCTGTGAATAAGAGTGTGTTGTCAATCAACTTGCCCATTTTAATAAGGACTAAAAAACATATATACACCTCTCTGTGTAAAGGCGTACCTCCAAAGGACTCCAGTATTGTGATCAATGCCCTCCTGATTCATCACTACAAACGAGGTGCCTACTATCCCAAGGGAGGCGCCAGTGAGATCGCCTTCCACATCATCCATACCATCCAGAAATATGGAGGCAACTGCCTGGTCAGAGCTCCTGTCTCCCAGGTCCTGGTCAATGAGGAGAACACAGCTTATGGTGAAAACACACACCAACTCATCCATTACTTGTTCACTTCCTGTTTATCTTCCAGGTATCACTGGCTACCTAAGATTAAAAAAAAACATTGTTGATTGCTGTGCCATTTGAAAGGTGTGAAAGTGAGGAGAGGCCAGGAGGAAGTGGAGGTTCATGCTCCTGTGGTAATTTCCAACTGTGGCATCTTCACCACCTTCCAGAAACTTCTGCCCCCTGAGATCCAATTCAAGCCGGGTGAGTGATACTGATTGAATTGACCGGCTGATTGTTTATGTTCAATCTATCAATGATGCTTTCTTAAATGGTCCAAGGCTCAAATTGTATAGTTTACACTGTGAAAGTAGTGAAGTAGTAATGTAAAATTGATACTTTACCCCACCATAGATATTCAAGAGAGACTGAACATGATGAAACATGGCAGGGGGTCGTTCTTGGTCTTCTCTGGTTTTGATGGAACCCAAGAGGAGTTGGGCCTTGTGTCCACCAACTTCTGGCTGTTCAAAAACAATGATATGGATAAATCGTAAGTACAACGCACATGTAGAACACAAGGTGGCGCTATTGTATAAGCAGTACTAGTAAGAACAATTTACAGGAGCACATGTATCATTTTTCTGATGGGTCAAAATTGTGTGAGAAACAAAATTGTGTGAAGATATTTGTTGACCATTTTTAATGAGGAAACTATTTTTTGCTCTCTGGTTGTGGTTCAGTGTTAACCAGGTTGCGTCGGCCCTGGAGCAATATGGCCACACTGAGGATTACCCCTGGGCTAGGGGATGACCTCACTGACCACTAGGTCATCCTGTCTATCAAATTTTTATATTTTTATATTTTTATATTTTTGTAGAATGGAGGAGTTCTTTGCTATGAGCAAGGAGGAAGCACCTGATAACATTCCCATGATGTTCATCACAATGCCATCTGCCAAAGACCCTGAGGCCAAAATAAGACACCCTGGTACAAACAAACCTACTACTACTACTACTACTACTAATAATAATAATAATAATAATAATAATAATAATACATTTAAGTTACAACATCCTTGATATTCTTAAAATAGATGAGTTGAAATGACACATGATGAGTTGTCCATAAGTAAACACATACACATACAAACACATACAACTTGTCATTTTTCACAGGAAAATCTTGCATGACAATATTGACCATGGTGAAGTACGAGTGGTTTGAGGAATGGAAGGACAGTACGGTGCGCAAGAGGGGCGATGAATACTACGACTACAAAATGAGATTTGCTAACAATCTCTTTGACTGGGCCTGCACTTTATTCCCTAAACTCAAAGACAAGGTATGATGACGACAATCTCTCTCTCTATATACGCACAAGTGCACAATGTTTACGTCTGTATGTGTGTAGTCTGTTGTGTGCTTAGCTAAGTTGCCCATCCTTTCTATTTCATTCATGGATGTTGTTTCTCTTTGAATAAAAAGTATGTTGCAACATTTGTATGATTTGTTTTTTTCAGTTGGTCTTCCAGGAAGTTGCTACCCCACTGACCAACATGCACTACCTGGGGGCCCAGCGTGGAGCCATGTACTCTGCTGAGCACAACCTGGACCGCTTCCATGCTGAGGCTGTGGCAAGGAACAGGTGCAACACCCCTGTCAAAAACCTCTACATCTCAGGTATGAAACGAGCCATTTGGCAAGTCTTTTTTTGGTAGAACTGTATGCAAGTACAGTCAGTCCTTTGTGGTGATTGAGTAAAGTTGTCACAGGCTTAGCAAATGTCTGAACAAGCCCTCAGATTGATTCAATTACTGTAGAGCTGGGAGGGACATCCCACTTTGAAATGTGAGTTCATTGCAGTGTTATTCTTTCATTACACCTCTAGTGTCTATTGCAATCTGTAAGATTAGCCCCACGGGTCCAGGCCAACCTTTGCTGCTTTAGTTTATTGTTACAAAAAAAAAAAATGCAATTCAAATAGTATTGTAAGATCAAGTAGATCAAAACTTTGAAGCTTGTGAAGAAAAACCTCCCCTAGAGGGAAGTAGAGAGTTAGAAGCCAGACTCCAGGCCAAATGTGTCTCATCCATCAGGCTGTATGTGTCTTTGTCCCAGGCCAAGACGTGTTCAGCTGTGGGATAGCAGGCGCTCTGCATGGTGGACTCCTCTGCGCCTCCACGGTCTTAGATCACATTGTGTACATTGACTTGCTCCTCCTCAAGAAGAAGCTGAAGAGGAGGAAAGCCGCCCAGCTGGCCCAACTGGCTAAGAAGAAACTGCAGTGAGATGACTCTCTACTTCCCCTGCAGGACAATTGTAGAACCGCAATGTTTGAATACTGAAACTTGGTGCCACAGTGCCCTTGATTACAACTACAACACCAACTTTCTGGGAGTTAAACATCAAAATTAAACATGTCTAGGGTAGAGCATTTGCTCTGGTGCTCCATGCTAACTCTAGTAAGAAGACTGACCTTTTATTAATAAAAAGCTATTAGTGTTTTTTCATTATATGGCCTGTAGATTCATACATTTTAAAAATGAACTATTTAAAAATGAACTATCGTTAACTATCATATTTGTCTGCTGCATAGTGATTTTTAGCTGTCCACAGTTGCCTGTCACACACCACTTTCACTTCCTATGTAAACAGTAAGTTATTTTTGTATCATATTTCATGTAAAAAAACGGAGATCTGCTGTATCTGAGCTTGCTAATGCTAATGCTAATGTTTCATTCAAATGGGAGGCCACCAAATGATGTCTAGGTACAGCATGTCTGGTTGGCATGTTTGTACGCCATGATATAATATCTAATAGAATAATGTATACATACTAAATTTGTCATTTGTAAATGTATAGTATAGTAGTATTGGTGCAAATAAAGCATTCCGCTGTCCTTTTGCACCGTCGAATCAACACAGACGGTAGCAAAACACGCAGAATTACACAGAGGTAAATTTGAGATACAACTAGCCAGAGTAATATATATATTTAAGAATGTAATATTTAAGCTAGTTTTGTGGTTTTATAGCACGTTATTATGATAACAAAATTCTGAAAAGGTAAACGATAAGGAAAGGAATTTTCTGTTTTTTAAAATTTTTGCTCCATGCTCTGTCCATGTAGAAATAGTATTGCTTCAATATTTGTATTTGTATGTAGGTGTATTGTAATCTTTGTGATGGTAAATTAAGCTGCTTTGAACCAATCAAATTTCAGACATTTCACAGTATTATGCTATCTTATGTTGTTGCATCTCACCAAATCTAACACTCTCTAAGAAATATACTGTATGGTGATCGCATCATACAAATTGTCCTGATTGTGGAAGATTTATTTTTGTGATGTATATACAGAAATATTGTTTTGTTTTTGGATTATGCCAAATGCACATTTGTATTTATGTTGTATATGCTTAACAAACTTGACAGACCAATTAAAAACTCACATTTTGTCTATCCATAGCCTCACAATATTTAAAGAAATTGTGCTGAAATTGAGAGACAGTTGTATGAACAGTGCTAGTGTCAAACGTCAAAGTTTCAAAGAGTCAACGCTGCTGAACAGAGTTCTCATATATTATCTTGTGGAAAGTCAAATGTGAGGAATCGCTTGGGACCATTTGTAGGCCCAACTGCTTTGGCCTTTCAAACATGCTAATGGTCCTTCTCTGAACAATACTTTACTTCTGCCAGTGAAGTCACTGTGAAACACTACTGCTCATCCTTGACCCAGATTCTTCTCTCAATAAGAGCATAGGTTGGAGTTGCTCAAAGTCCCATTCTTAGGCTACAGTATGAGAACATCACCATCTGAGAGCCTAAACTTTCATGCAACTATCTCTCAATGTATGTGATTAAGTGAAGGATCACCTTTAAGAATTAGTAAATAGTAAATAAATAAATAGATACACATATACGTTTCTATTAAGATCAAGTACTGGGCAATCTAGATATTTGAATTATTACATTACTATATATTGAACTGACCTTGTAAACCCCCCCTGGGTATTCTAGTTCTCACCTATGTTGTTCTGACCTGGCTAATAACCCCTGTGTTATTTGGGTAAGTGCTGAAATCAAACGTATAGGGGGGAAACCTCAGACTTCCTGTGCTAAGTGAACATTTCCTCAGTAAACGGTGGACAGATTGGCTGGCAAGCTGTGGTCTTCAGCAGACGACCGGGGGGATCCGAGGAGAAGAATGCCCCGTCTGTCCAGGCAGCCTGTGGGATGCCAGCGCCTCTCCTACTCTGTTACCTCCAACCCTCCGCCTGTACAAGCCCTCTATGTGTCGCTGCTGCTGCTGCAGGTCTGGTGTGTGTGTGTGTGTCCTGTCCTGTACTGTTCACCTCAAACCTTAAATACTTATTGCAAACGACAAAGGCCAAAACTAAAGTAAGTTTAAGGGACGAGGAGCAAAATGGGAGGGAGAAGAGTTAATTACATTGACTTTGCCTGGCTGGAAATTCAGTGGACCATAACATATAATTGCCATGGCTGGATAAAGTGCACTACTTCACTAAAAATAGACGACAACATGATATCTAACTCTTACTTTCCTACACTACAGTCTGACTCGGTTTACCCAGGTTTTTGTTCATGGAATAGAGTTTTGACACTTTTTAAACCTGACATAAAGCTTTGTGACGTTAATTCACAGTATACATTATAATAAGTAGTATCAAACTTAAGTTTTACAGGAAATATAATTTTTAAGGTAAAAAAAATGAAAAACCCCCTGAAAATATCATTTTTTGTGATGCCTTATAATGATCACTGGAGGGTGAAGTTAACCCAACTCTGTTTGCTATAAAGATATATCAGTTTTGTAGTTTAGCACTTTCTACACCACACTGACTACAGACTGTCTAAACCTAAGTAGTTTTCCTAAGAAGGAAAATAAGTGCAGTGAAGAGAAACTGAACATAACATTGAAAGAGACACACAGTACAAACAACTCATGTAAGCTAAATGAGTAGATTTGAGCAGGAATTTAAGTTTCTGTCGTCCAGCGTGAGCACCACCTCAACCCCCTTCCTCTTTTTTCCTCTTGTGGGCGGCTCACACATGTTAAGACATGCTCTTATATCAGGAGGCCCAGAGGGTCGGACCTTAACAACAGCCTGTCCAACCTTTCTGCTATCTCCTCCACTCTGTTCCACACCCCCACCATCTCTCCGTCTTTTAACAACGACACCCACCAGACGGCTTTGTACTGTATTGTTTCATTACTGATCCAACAGCACTGACACACATTCATCATCAGAAGGTGAACAGTAGAAATCGGCCCCTCCTCCAAGGCACCTCTGCAACATGTACTGTAGCGCTACGATTGGCTGAGAGAAAGCGAAGCAGTCATGTTGCTGGGCTTTCTTCTTTCTCTGTTTCAGTCAGCTCTCTTTCTTTTCCAGATGTTGGGGCTCCTCCCCATGGGGCCAGGCTTGGCAAGCTGGCCTGCTGCAGCCTCCCACAGCTCGAACGCAGCCAAACGGCCACAGCTGCTTCCAATCTGAAGGCTCTCAGAGGAAGGTCTGAATAGACGGCCCAGACGAGAGGAAGATACAGTTTACAGATAGCACCCAGGACAAGACAGGGCTTACAGGCACGAGTTTGGAGGGTCACAAACAGTCACAAGGCCAATTCTACTCACCTACCATGTTGTTTTACAAGTATCATACCCTTGAATCATAAGTCTTTCACATCAAGCATCAAGTTTAAGTATGGTTGTACTTGGGGGTTTTCTACAGCTGCAGACACATTGTGGCACACATTTTGTATGAGTGTCTATGTGAGTGTGTATGTACATTGAAAGGGAAAACACAGATTTCTTCATGTCTCTTTCTGTGGACCAGACTGGAGCTGTTTTCCTGCTCTGCACAGATCTTTCACTCTAATGTTGGCAAAGGCTTCTGCTTGAGGCCGCCGTTCTGTTGAGCTAAATGGAAAAAGTCCCAGGGAAAATGGCAGCTTCCCCCGATCGGTTCTCCCTCTTTAAAAGTCTTTCTACGATCTGAAACACTATCGGTTTCCTCAAGTCTACATGCTCATACACCTTATGCTTCGGAGCAGCAGTTCCACATATGGTTTAGGTTAGTTCTGCATCAGTGGAACACATGACCCTCCGGGGTGAGAGTATGACGGGGAAACTGAAGTCATCATGCCACCATTCCCTCTGCAGAAAGAAGAACTAAACCTCAACGTGAAACGCTGGAGTCAGACTAGTTAGCTTGAGTGGGAGAAAAAAAAAGTTCTTCGTGCAAAATAGTACTCAAATACATCTTTTTCAAAAAAAAGTCTCACTTAGGTTTCTCCCCTTTCCAATGGCTGATCTAGAGTTCCTGCCTATACAACATGATGCTTCGCCACCTTGGAGGACTCTCTTCATCTGAATCAGGTCTAGGGAATGTATCTTGGCTGGCGTGGACTTTCCCTTTTCAGCTGTTAGTAATATTTCCTGTAAGGCTGCTCTGCACATTTGATTATAAACTATGTTGCATGTTGAAAAAACCAGAAGGGGGCTGGAATAGGGAGGCCCGGCTAGAGGAGAACATTTGGAGCTCGGTTCTGCATAGAGCGAGACCACCTCCTTTCATAAATGTCTCGTCACTTGTCATTTACTCGATCCCCCCTATATGTAAGCTTTGATCTCTTTATACTTGATGCTGTATAACATTTGAGCTTCTGTTCAATTACAAGTATGAGAGCAAAAGTGTTATCTGTCAGAATGTGATGGGGATGCCTCTCGTTGTCTGGACTTCGCCTCCTTAAACAACACCTATGCACCTGGCAACAACAAACGGTTGACCTTTGACACTTAAGCCAATTCTACAGAGATCCCAGGGATGGATCTACGTTTCTGTCTACGCAGCCGAGGCGCTACGGCCAACACAAAGTGGCTGGCGGTGACACGTGAAACATTCTCCCGTCCGCCACTAGAAAACAAAAGTAATCACTACCTCCCAAACCGCAGCGCAGCACTCTATTGTGTCATCATAGTTTACACTGTATTTCAGAGCTGTGATGAGGATAAGAATCTCTGGCTTGAGTCCAGGGTTGGCAGTGTTAGATCGGTTGGGAGGTTGAGGACAAGATATAATATTAGCTCCATATCAGTGTTTATAGCTGAACATTTTGCAGTTATTATGGCCTGCAGACGAGACGAGTTAGAGAAATAAACCCACAGGAAATAGAAAATGCCTACACTGACGGAGAAAATGACATTTTTCTGGTTGACAGAAAGAGTTAATCTCCTTTTCTCTTTCACACCCATCTGGACTATGTAAGAGCGGCTCCTCCTTCACGTGGATGCTTTGGACAGGATCCAGAGTTTCACATTTCACCGTTTAGTCTTGAATTTCTCCCCCATATCCTCCCCCACCCTCAAATATGCCTCTCCCACCACACACACACACACACCTACGTACCCCACATCGCCCTAATGCATCCGCATTCGTCACTGCCGTTTCTGCATCTAGTTAGGGGCTTGTGTTTACACGGTAATCCAGCTTGTGAAGTTGGGATGCGCCCATTGTTGGCAGTAGCAAACAGAGTATGCGCTAGAGAGGGACCGAGTGATCCCAGCCAGCCTTACATGGAGATAACTCCTCAACACTGGGTTTGGATACAGAGATCATAGCTTATTTGAAGAACATGATAGTAGAGTGAGAAATTAATAGGGTGCAGTAGAGAAGATTTTAGTGAGGATCTTTGAAAACCTTCCCTTTAAGTTTGAGGAATGAGCTTTGAACATGAACTGAATACTTCTAAGCGGTGGGCTGCAGAATAAGTGGTGGATTCAGTAATGGAAGACTGTGGACTTTTTTTTTTAACTGTTCGAGATCCGTTCAAGGGCCGAGTCTGACATCCTTTTTCCACATTTTGCAAAACAAAAAAAATTGCAGTTTGTTGAGACACACTAAGGTCTTGATCTTCACACACCTTCTGTTTATTTTTGTACTTAGCACAGATATGAGGAGCGTTTGGCCGGAAGGTGGCATACTCAGTTCCCTCATGGATTCCAACTCTCCATGTATACAGTTTGGTATTTTGCCTGGATTATATCAACCACAAATATATGTATTCAACCACAAAGTATCAGTGCTGCAACTGAGTATGCCTTCATGAGTAGGATTAATCTAAGATGATAAGCCTCCCTACGAGCAAAATCAATCCAACACCATGTGCCAATCCCATTTCCTCTCAGGTGAAGAAAAAAAAAAACTGGAACAAACACACAAGCGAGGTCTGACATGCCAGCCGTTCAGCTCCAGGTCTCCAACTGACTGACACTAATTCTTCGGTCTTGATCTCCCGTGTAGGGTTCGGGAGGAGTTGTTTTCCCTGGCCACAGCTCACTGGCCCAGGGTCTGGGGCCGCGGCCTCACAGCGCGACGGTCCCCGAGGGGTCGTACTGACATGTTTTCACTTCAGAGAAGGTTGCCATGTTGGCAGGATGACCTCTTTGTGCATTACCTCTCAGTTTAGACTCAGAGGGGGTTTGCAGGTCAATGCTACACAAAGTGGCACACAAATTGTTTCATTCCATTCCAATGATTTTACTGGTTCAGTTTACACAACTAACGCCTTTTTATGCTTTATAAGTCTATCCTCGCGCTTCTCTCCTCAATGTGTAATAATGAATGAGGACGGGGGTAAAGCTTATTCTGAAACTGCAAACTGTCTGACCTGACAGTATGCTCTGCCTCATGATTCATCCTTCCTGCACTCACGATGTTTGGTCTTCCAGCAGGGTGAGTGTGCCTACATTGCCCCAGACAAAGAGATCCCCGGGACCACAGTAACAGACTCTACTAGAACAGTTTTTTTTCCTCCACATCAAAAATGTTCCGACGTCCATTTCCAAATATGGAACATTTTAATTGATTTGGGAGTGTCGGGTTCAGGAACGAAAAGGGTATTTGTAGAAACCTATGTGGCGGCTGAAGAACTATTTTAAGCACAAGACAATTAAAATGTTGACAGTAGACGAGGAATAGACAATGTTGTATAGTTATTTAAACCAGAGAGCTATATTGCATATGTTAAAGTGCATGCGGGTGGAATATAGCCACAGGTAATGGTAAAAGAGTAGCCTACATGTTATGGCTTGCATTGCCCTAAAGGTACTGGAGCAAAACCTTCACATAGAGAGGTGCAGGAATGACACACATACACACACAAAGGTTTACAGCTGAAAGTAAGAGCTGCTTGCCCTCTTCCAGAAGAGTGAACATTATGTGTCTCTTAGGCAACAAAATATGTAGATTTTCTTTGCAACACGTTAAAAGCAATGGATCTGGTTTTGATGATTGGACCCTACCTCCAGACACAGGATTGGGCTTAACCATTGACAAAACCCGTCCGCCATGACACAGGTTCCAGTGAGCTTGAGATAAACAACACATTTAGGCTGTTTAGATTACTGGCTGACAGTAAATCTCCACTGCATACTACTGGGTCCTCCACTCTGTCTTATCTCTCTTCTCTGAGAGACTCTCAGGAAGCACCTACATGAGACCTACATGCCAAACCACAATGTTTATCAATGCGTATCATTGATTCAGATGCCAAGATTTCTAAACAAGTAAATTCAGAAGTAAAGACACAATTGTGGACTATAATGCGATATCTATCATCTGTTATAGTTAAATTATCTGAGCTGAGTGTTTTTTGTTGTGGTATTTTCTGTAGGCCTGTGTAAATTTGGAATCGCTTCCAGCAATTTCTTCTCTAGCGATTGGAAAGCGGATGGGATTAACATGGGAGTTAATTGTCATGGGAAAGTTTCCATGTATTTTCCAAATGGAAACTGTAAATATCTATAACCAAGTATGGATTGTTTCTGTGATTAACCAGAAAATGATAATTTGTCCCACAAACTCTCTCAGGCTGTTCCTACTTTTCCTTCTGAATGTTTTGTTTCCAAAGTTGAAGTCACAGTGCAGCGCTGAGCAAAACGCATCCAGCAGTACAGACCTTAAGTGAGTCCAGATGTTTTAGAAATTGAACTCATGTGCTGGGAGAGAACAAAAAGATGTTCCCCTACCCCTCAGTTATCCAACCCTTTCCGTTGCCGTCATCCCTTCCCTACCTAAACTCCTAGCTAGTGTTATAGGTGTACAATTGCCCCATGAGAAGCTTTTTGGGTCTTTATCATAATCAAAAGGCATGAAAAGCATGTGGATGGTAAAAGCATTCCCTCAAGCCATGATATCAAATTTCATGAATGTAGAATGGAAAAAGTTAGCCACACAAGCTTGCTGAAGATTTAAAGCAAAATGGCTAGAAGTGGGAGGACCACCTCAAGGGCCATAATCATTCAGTATTGCTTGACTGCCGTGAACTACACAATAAAACCCTCTGCTTGAATTATAGGTCAGTATAATCAAACACAATACTATACAAAACTACACTGCACATAAGTTGAATAGTCAAGCTGACAAATGGTGTGATTTCATGGTACGGTATTTCTCTCCCCATAAAAAACCTAAAAAAAGGGCAAGGCAACGGGCAGTGCAGAGCAGGGAGAGGCTGGGTGGGACTAGGCAGGGCTTGGTGGGTGGGAGAAGGTGGAGAATGATGACGTTGTGAGCACACGGTATACACCCCAAACCCGTGAACTATCAAGACACCCCAGAGTGGGGGGTGGGGGGTGAGGGGGGGGGGGGGAGTAAGTGAATTGAAGAACTTCAGCAATGCGCAAGGCAGGTAGAGACAGGACAAAAAATGAGTGAGGAGAGAGAGAGAGAGAGAGAGAGAGAGAGAGAGAGAGAGAGAGAGAGAGAGAGAGAGAGAGAGAGAGAGAGAGAGAGAGAGAGCGAGCACATGATGGGTTCACAGAGGCAGAGAGTGAAGATGTGGCATACATATAGGACTCACAGAGAGGGAGTGAAGCATAAATATATCTCATCAATAAGCTACACAATATATTCTCAGGTTTCCACGGCTAGTGGATGAGCTTAGATCCCCTAGCTGTGGACATACACTCTATCCCTATGTAAGATATTACATTAGATAGCCAGAATACATCTTGCAATGGTGTCTTGTAAAGGGGCTCTGCTCCAGGAAAGCTGTTTTGACGAGGAATGCAGTCTGTTCAGTGTCTCAGCATGTTGAGGGAGAGGCAGCCGGCTGAGAAGGGTCCAGTTCTCAAAGTTCCTCCATAAGCAGAGCGGTCAATAGCTACAATCTCTGTGGCTCGATACAACATCACTGGCTTCTAATGAGAGAAATGCCTCAGCATTGTACTTCAATGTCTAGAGTCTGTTTTCAATTTGTGATTTCATCCTTGAGCTGGACCTTTGGGGTGTTTTTCACAGGTTTTCCTGAAGATGCACAACATAAAGTGATGGTTATATCTCCTTCCATTATAAGGGAGATCCCAAAAGGCACCACAGTCCATTTCTAGGCAGTATTTTAGTTGCTAAACCAAATGATAATCCAGGTGGCTCTGCAGTGGTCTCTTAGTGTAGTTATTAGGGTCAGGGGGAGATGATGGGGGAGGAAGTTTCTGCCTATCTGTCATTGTCAGGTAAATATAACCATTAAACATAATGAATAGTCTCACCTCTGTAACTGCTAGTCACAATTTCCCATTCACTCTGAAATAATTCTGAAATATCTATCGTGTCCATGCGATAACCCCATGATATACTACAGCCAGGCTTCCGTGTAGGCGTTCACCCTATTTTAATTGTGTGAGGTATAATTACATCAAATATTGTGCATTGGTAAATATCTATATTTATGATGATTTATACTCCCATAATGGACTTTAACATTCTTTTCTGGGCTAGACTTTGTGCTCTAACTTGGAGTGCCGGATCTGTTTTGAATGAACTGCGATGACTCATCCCGTTCAGACGGGGCCTCACAAAAAACGCAGCTCGCTCCCCCATTGAATAAGAACGTGACGGTCACGTAGACACAAATATTTAATAGAGAGAACTACAGTCTCTACATGTCTTTCAATGGACAAAACAGGTAAACTTAGTTTATAGTTTATAGTTGTGATAGCTCTTTAAGTACGTGCAGGATGGAACAGGTTTATTATGTCAAGGGAAACAAACAAGGGAAATAAATGGGAATGTTAGTGGATATCAACTCAGTAATTCTTCTCTGGCTATGTGACTGGCTGAGCTTTCCATAACATTTCCTTTTTTCCCCATTTGGACTGTTTGATTTATCTTCATCTCGATTTTCAAAAAGCTTTAGATTTATCATTAAGAATTAAGAGCAAGAACGAGGAGGATGTGTGCCTGAAGTATTTTCTTGCCATACTTGTCATGTAGTGCAGTAACAGTAAGAGCAGTACCACTAACAGTAACAGAGACTAGGAGTAGATTCATCATGTGAGAGGACATATGTGGAGATCTTTCCACCATCCACCATACAAACTCAATTTTGCTCCTCCCTTCTTTTCTTTGTGGTCGATTCTTACTTTTTTCGTCTCTACTTCAAATTGAGAACATTGTTATTTTTTTTCGTCCTTTTTGCACCTCAGCCAAGTATACTCCCTCTGTTGATGTGGCAGGCCTGGGAAATGAAAAGTTGATGCTCTGTGTCAGGCAGTCTCCAGCGAAAGAGCACCTCCTCTTTTCTCCTCTTTTGTTTGCAAACGTGGACAAAAAAGAACAAAATGTGATTCACGTGCTAGTGGCGATGACACAAATTTAAGTCAAGTTTAACAAATGGCGGCCACAAAACGGAGACCCTTTAAGCGGGGTACATGTATTTGCTAGAGCTGATAACCCCATACTTTATACCCTGCACCTTACTATTTGACTATTAGAATCCTTAGAGGTTATTGATCAATGATTTCCCTCTACCGTGACATCAGCTGAGCCAGGAGAAGGAACAAACCTTTATGGCCTACTACTTCAAAACTGAACTCCGCCAGCAATCTGTTGAGGGGCGAGACGGATAATAAATGACTGAGCAAGGTGTGTTGCGGGGCCAGTGAAAGAGGTCTGAGTGACTTTCCATGATGTGATGTGGAGAGAGAGAGAGCAGCCAGACATCCTGCCTTCCATTTCAAAGCACAGCTGAACACAGACCAGGGAGGGACAAAACCACTAATCTAAATATGGGCAACCGACCGCAGCCAATGAGAGCGTTAGCATCCGTTAGCCCGCCCACTCCCAATTCACCCTAAACTCTCCACTCCGCTCTGTACTGCAGTTAAACATGTGACGTGGAGCCCTCAAAAGCTGCCTTTTCTCTTTAGCATCCCTGTCCTCCTTGGCTCGGTAGTCATTGTGTTTGTCCTCCCCTCCTCCTGAGCTCTGTGTATCGTCCCTGGTATTTCCTCTGAAGAGCCTGCCACAAGAGCCTGTTTCCCAGCTGAAGCAGTGAGGCTGATGTTGGCCGGCTACAGAGTAGAAAGATGTTTGCAGTGCAGTCCTACGCCGGTGACAGGAGGCTAGGCAGAGCTGACAGTGGGCATGGGGACCTGTAATAGCAATCATGGACTGTGTGCAATATTTTCATTCAATGCTTAATGCTAAAATGCTACATTTGTCCAGAGCTAGAAAATGTGCAACGAAATGCAATAAAATGCATTTCTCATTATCATCCACCTGTGGTTTTATCAGAGTCATTTTTTCAGTATTTCCATGATCACAAGTGAACTAATGTCTGCAGGATGAATCAACAACAATAAGCATGAGACATTTCAGTGACTCAGAAAGTGAACAGTCTCGGATGGACGGACGGTATCAGATTTCTTAGAACAATTCAGTTCCGAAGTTGCCATCCCAGCCAAAACGCTGAGATCCGATGGTTATCCGCCATCTGAGAAAAACATTGACGTGGAATCCTAACCACGACCTTCCACTTTTGTGTGGGCTGGCCCGACTGGAGCTAAATTTGGTGAAATTCTTGTAGCCTAAGAGGCTGTCCAGCTGACTCTCAGCACCCCTCCGCCTAACGCGAATAGCTTCCTGTGTCGCATGAACTTCTCTTGATGGCCGACAGAAGGCGTTTCGACTTCAGCTCAAATGTTTATCCAGTTGTGCAGGACACAACCTTGAAGAAAGCCCAAATAAAAGCAGTTCTTTCTCTCTTTCTTTCTCTGTCTGTCTCTCTACCCGTCTGTCTGTTTCTAATGCAGCAACATTCCAGCAACACCTTGATCATCTTCACATTGAGCAACTTTTGGAATGAATTCTGCACCATGGGGGATGTGATGCATCTGTCCTGCCCTGGGCTGTAATCCCCCAGAATTGCTGTGCCACTTTCCTCCCTTTGCAGCGAGAGGTTGTATTCACGATGGCAATTCTGTATCTAACCACAACTTATAGCCGGTTGTAAGGATGCAGCCGTATCAGCACGTCATAAAGACTAATTGCTGTGCTCTCTGTAGGTGCTGCAAATGGGTCCCCCTCCTCCTAAGAGGTTTCATACAGGCAGGGGGTGTACAGAACCATGGTTTCACTGAGAAACATCTCCCCCTTTGAAGCTGTGTAAAACCTGCCACCCCATCCTAGCTACTCTAACCCCGCTACCTGCCGTATGCTACCCATTAGCTGTGGGGGAAGCAGGCCTCCTTTATGGACCCTATCGCTGGGGAGCCGTCCTGACTTGGTTTAATCAGCTGAATAACCAAAAAGCCCAGTGGCAACAATCAGCACCTGTGGCTCAGGTAGTAAAGACCCTCTTTTGTTTCCCCCAAACATGATTCCAGTTACCTTAGCACATTTAATGCCAGTAAGCGTCCATTCACTTGGTCTGACTCCTGCACTTTTGGTTAGCATGGCTCAAACATGGATGCCAGTTGCCTCTAAATCAGAAATAAGAGTCAGAATCATTGATCAATCATTCATTTGATCAACAGTAAAACAAATGCATCCTTGCACACGTGGTACAGGGACCACAGGATAAAAGCAACAAGGGTCTGTCAAGCTTTTCAGATTCTCAAAAGTTCTCCTGCCTCTCACGATGAATCATCATGAATACAGCCAACCCATGTCATGATGTTGAGTTCTTATTAATCCTCACGTCCATGACACTGTGGTTGGCCATATTCCTGTTAAGTTGTTACAGAGAGTTGTTTACCTCAATACACATGCTAGATACAAGAGCACAACAACAATGATGAAAGGTACAGTACACAAGGTACACAAAACAGTACAGTGTAGTCCTATTCAGCCCTGAGTGGAGGCCTTCGACGCCCCCAGACACCCACTGTACATTTTGCAAGGGCTTCAAACTGGTTCCTGGCTCCCCGTTAAAAGTACCGCAGCACCCAGAGCTATTGTAAAACACTTGGGGGGAAGGCACAACACCTTGGATAAAAAAAGCCCTTGATCTTCTGAGTTGGTAAATAATGAAGGTAGTCAAAAAAAAGCCTCCTTTAAGTGGACTTGCTACTGTGAGGACCCTGGCATATGAATCTCAACTTACTCTCATAAACACTTGGGTAAAAACGGTGAACGAACAGAAGCCGGTCTTTGATCTGGCGTTATGATGGCCAACGTGCCCCAATACATTTTTATGATAAAGAATAACAGATGTGAAGCCTTCGGAGGATGTAGAAGATTGATTATGGTATACGCTACATCTAAAACAAACTTCTTGCAAAGGTTAGAGCTATCTGCCATTACAAGTATTTTCCTCACTGATGTTCTTGTGATGGGAGAGTCATTACGTTGTGTTCAGGAGGAAAAAAAATACTTGGAATTTTTGTCTAAAATTATGGGAGGAAATTCCGAAGAGCGCGCACGTAATAATTCACACACTTTTCATGGAGGAAGATATCCAGCGAGAGACTTGTTTTAGTCCTCATATCGATCATACTACTTGGCTGTGTTGGGAGGCGATGTTCGCTCAGGTTGCAGTACCGCCATCCAACAACCATCTGGTTTTGTCACTCTTGGACACTTTTAGGCCTCAGCCAATAAACCCATCGTACTAGGACGCGGCTGGAAATGAAATTAGGCAGAGGAGAGCCGGGAGGAGCAGAAGATTGGACCGTTCAGAAACGTTTTACACTGTCAGAGGATTTCCTTACCTGTGTCCAAAGTGCTACAAAACATGTCTAACGGTGTTTGTGTTTGTAATTGTGCTTGATAGATAGGTTTACAGTCTCCATGGATCAACCAGGATCCCTGAGAGTTAGCAGATTAACCAACCAAACTGATCCAAATCAGTGTCTGTAAGCAACCCCCCTCACAAGGAATGAAAGGATCCCAGGCCCTTCGCTACTCTCATTGGTCAGTAGCAATGTGTCAAAATGGACAGGAGCTCTTCTTGGTACCTCTGCTACCTGTCAGTCTGCCGTTGCTTAGATCCAGCGTTTTAAGGATTAATAGGTTATTGGGTTTAGTGCCTAGGGCGTTGTTTCCAGCACTTGTTACTCAGGGAATTAGAAGTGTAAAATTCGAGCTTTTCACATAAAAGTTTGAAATTTTACTGTTGACTAAAACTAGAGATCTCACAAAATGGCTGTGCTTTGAACAAGGGGGAGGATTGCACCTCCCAAATTTTCTGCATTTGCCCTGTCATCCAACTCCTTGTTTAAACACTGGCTAGATCAGACAGGGGCAGATGCAGTATAGCCAAATCTCTCTTTCTCTCACTATTTTTCTTTCTGTCTCTGTCTGTCCCCCCTTCCCTCTCTCCCTCTCTCTGCCTCGCCCCTTCTGTCTGTCTATCTTACCTCTCCCTCCCACTCGCTCTGTCTCTTCTTCCCCCACTCTCTCTCTTTCTTGCTCCCCCTTCATCTCTCTCTCTCTCTCTTAGCTCTACCAGGCAGAAGACCAGGAATAATAGGAGACAGGAAAGGAGCTCCAGTGCAGCAGTGTGTGTGTGTGTGTGTGTGTGTGTGTGTGTGTGTGTGTGAGGCCAAGAACCAAACCCAATGGCTTTTTTTCCCTTTTCTATAACCCTCTAATTTTGCATTTATTTTAGGATGAGAGTTTATTGAGCACTCTCTCAGTGCCGTGCCAAAAGCATGGGAGTCAGTCGACAGTTACCATTGTGATATTCACTCACTGGCCTCTCCACTCATCTGCGACTTACTCATCTGAAGATGATGGGTTTCATTGCTCTTTAATTCGGGCCATTGTGGTGTTGACATGCTGAGGGTGTTGAAGGTCACTCGGCAATGCATTCCATCAAGGATGAGGGCGTTTGAGTTCACTGCTTTGAAAACGCAGCATAAGAAGTCTCGTGTCAGAGAAATAAATGAGAGGCTCAGTTAGACTAAAATAGACGACCACATGGAGTGATTCAACGACAGTCGAGTCCACTAAATCAGAACGCCTTTGAATGTGAGCATCTTCGTTTCAGTGACAGACAGCAGTCAGATAATTGCTTGTAAAAGTGAGAGGTAGACCATCCCAGGAAAGTGGGGTGCCAAATGAGTGACCGCTCTGTCTTTATGAGACATTTTAATGGCTGCAGTTAACTGGAGAATAACAGGGGGGCAATGCAGCCTCTGTTAAAATTCCAGTTGCCACATGGCGGCAGAAGAGCCGGTTGGAAAAATGGGAGAATCTTGAGTTGAGTGCAGATCAGCATGCTCACCTTGGTTTGCGAGCTATCCAGGTGTCCATGCATGCATAATTGTATTTACAGGTGCATAGACAGTGAGCAAGAATTACAGTTCTTGGTTTTAATGGCAGCACACGGCTGCAGTGGGCATGGCCTGAGCTTTTGGTGTCGCTGAATGATTGAATGACAAATGACAAATGAAAAATGATTGGAGGAAGCATCATGCAAGCTGTCAGTAACACCCATTTTCACAATGAATATAACTTTACTTTAACTGTACTTCATACTAACCCTAAGTCACTGATGGGCAAATGTCCATCATGGTTGATTCACTGCAATACTACATGGACTGCTTTATAAACAGAGCCAAATGGCATTGACAAACTGATTATTGTATTGTATGTGTGCACTGTAACACTCCCTTCCCCTGCAACTACTTCTAAGCTCTTACTGTAGATAATAATGTTTTAATTAAAAATGCCTAGCTAAATAATGATTACAATACGTATAATCCAGTTCAAATGATAAGTAGGATAGAAGAATAATCCAAAGATACGCCCCTCCCACACCACACACCACACGCCCCATCCTCCATACTTCCTCCCAAACCAACATCTGAAAGCTGTTAGTGCTGCATGCATTTCCAGGGTGACACAGGAGGCAAGCATAAATCTTGCTCCTCCTCCTCCAGCAGCAGCAGCAGCAGCAGCAACAGTGGTAGAAAATGTGGCTGGCACCAGGATACCTCAACCAGCATGATATCTCTCAAGGCCTTCATGATGGAATCCCAACATGGCAAATCCAGTTGTAAAAAAAAGCCAAACATTAAAGCCACAGTGATAGCCGGGATGAGAAGAGCTTGAGTCAAAAGACTTCAGTCATGAATTTGACAAGAGATAAATGATTTGGACTTTAGTTGGAGAGTCAGTGTCTTCTCAGCATCGCTGTCTATTTGGCATAGAATTGTCTCATAATTGATACAATTATATGTGATGATTCACTCAGCTGTACTTAAGAAAACATATTTTTACAAACCTGACGTGGCATGCTAGAATCGAGCTCAGGACTAGATTGTTGATCTGTCAGACTTGTAGTTTACTTGTGGAGATGCAAAACTTCTAGGGATGCCAAATGGTGAAATAGGCAAATATGAATGTTATTGTCACAAGCAATTAAGCACAATCTAACAAAAATCTGACACAAAAGGAAGGCAAGGCCAGGCAAAAGGAAGTAGAAACTGCTATCGCCATCTGTGATCAGTCCTGTGTTTACTGTAACAGAAAGACATGGCATACTCAAATCTTCTCCCTCGACTGACCGAGTTACAAGACAGCAAAACCTTTAACTTTTAACTACAATTAAAAAAAAGAGTCTCTATGAGTCTTCATAGTCACAGCTTCGACTGTGTGTTGTGACCTATGACTAAGGAATCGTCGCTTTTATTGCATTCATAACTGTCAAAATATGCTGAGGATGCAGATGTATGCCAGCTACAGCTTCATTTGTTTTCTTAAAGATCTCTTTGTACAGTAAGAACAACAGCGAGGAGCAAGAGGGAGAGAAAGCATTTAACGTGGCAACTTTACTCGCATCCTCCCCATGAAAAAAAGAGGAGGTGAAAATAAGGGAGGGAGAGGAAGGAAGGAGAGAGAAGGCGACTGTGGCCATTTAAATGGCTAAAGTCATATACACTCCCTTTGCTAAACAGTGGGTTAAGAGAACTCACTTTGCCCGAGTTGGATGTTAGGGGAGGGAAAATAGACCGCACTGCATTCTTTTGCATTGAGGTCATTTTTTTCTCCTCCACCATTCTGAAGTACTCAGCGAACCCTGGGCCTGGACGGCAAGCTCTGTCTGTGGAGCACCGAGGGATCTACTGCACATGCTCAGAAGAGAGAGGGCCTACTGGTGTTTCCTTTGCTTGACACAGACTGAGTTTCCCAAAAGCATCATGGCGGTATGGTTACTTTACAAGGTGAACTAGGTGTTACAATGGTGTTTGGGAAACAGAACTACAGACTCCACCCGCCCATCCTGTGTGTCTTTTCATACTAAATATACCTAATGGCCTAATGGTCGACCGATGGCTGAGGGCTTTTTTATTTTATTTTTTTGTGATATTTTTTATTCCAATGGATTAGACCACCTACACCCCTAAAATATGGCTTTTCTCTAAAACACACAAACACTCATGAACAGACAAATTTACAAAACAACATACAGGTTCTCACTTACCTCAGCACAGCAAGAGGATCATTCCTGTGGTTTCCTGCTCAGAAGTCCCAGGATAAGAGCAGCGTTTCATCCATCAGTGCCATGTGCTGATGTAAGGTCCCCGCACTGGGACTCGGGGGGGCCTTGGGGAAACAACATTGGCAGAGCATGAACAGCGACTTCCTTTCGGAGATACTGTAGAAGGGCCAACACCAGATCAGGTGATGCTGACACCCTCAAGCAACATTTTCCATTGGAAAGACTGTATACAGGAAATGAAGAGTCAAGTAAATATTCACATCACAAACATAAATAAAAGTAGTAGTAATAATATTATTTTTTCATCGCACGTATGACTTTTTCATACATGAAATATCTTTTCAACCCTGTTGGTTGAGCTTTTGTACAGACTCGTAGCATTCCTTCCCTCCAGACCGTTCACCTCACTATTGATATCACCACATATGGAGCACATATGCTACGATTGGTAGACAAAATGGTGTAGCCTCCTTAAGAGTGAAGAGAGTAGCTCATCAGTGCCTGATGGTACAACAGGCTATGCGGTCCTACTTGAATCTTCCGATGACAGAAAACTTAAATTGTCTTTATTATTTACATTTTAAACCCCACAATTGATCAAAACCAGACCTGGGTTATTTAGGTAGTTCTTAGTGCTTCTTTAATTGCATTGGGTACCAGATAAGTGGGATTTTCCACATAGGACAAAACAATGAGTACAATGAGAATTCAGTATACTTTTATCTGATTGACAATTTTCTGTCATTTTCTGAATTGTCCTGTATTGGGTGGTAAACTCGGTGCTCCAAGTAGGTCAAAACAATTTTTTTGCAAATACTACTTGACTCAGGTCTTCTCAATACATGTTTTTATTATTCATTTATTATGTGTGGGGGATATATGCTAAGCTCACAGGGACATTTCATTGCCCAGGCGGCTCAGGTATATTAGCCCTTTTCGGTTTGTGCTTTTATGCAGTAATCCAAAAAAAACACAACAAATACTCGGAAAGATGGGAGAGTAGAGGTGCCAGGTAGCCTGATGGATGTACCTTCTGTTCATCTGTAGTGGAGAAAGTTATTGGGAGAAGAAAATCCTACAAGATGCTGACTGCCAAGTTTGAGATAACATGAGAGAGCTTGTTCTTGGCGTGGCTGGAAGTAGCCTGGGACAGACAGCCTCACCTTTTACTGGCTAAGCAATCAAGAGATGGCAGGGAATTAACAGCCGGCATGAGAAACAATATTTTGTGCGATTTCTGGGCAATGTAGATGGACAACTGCTCGCAGCTACTGGGTATGAAGGGATCAAAAATGCATTTCCTGGTAACAAGATGTTACTCTGTGTCAACACGTGCAAAAAAGATGCCCTGTATATATGTGTATCATTGTCTTAAAAAGCAGGAGGTTTTTGTTTCTGTGCCTGAGCGGAGAGCATGAGTCATCCGTAAGATGGGCAGTTTTTCTTCTTTCTTTTCCTTCCTTAGTTCCAGACTTCCCTATTTCCATTCTAGTCTCCCTCAACTTGAGGTTTACCCGCTCCCTACTCTCCCTTTATTTCTCTTTTTTCTGGCATTCCTATTCCCACTTTCCCTTTTCTCCACCTCGTCTGCACAGTCCCCACCCCTTTCACTTATTCTTTCTCTCTCTCTCTATTTCTCTATCTATCTTTCTCTTTTCGCCCCTTACTCCTCAGATGCACCTCCTATTTTCCCCTTCTTCCTTGCATGTGAACATGTCCGTAGGCTGCAGTATTTATGAGTGCTTGCAAAGGGGCGGCAGGCAGCTAGGGTAACGACGTTTCCAGACGGGATCTCTGAGCTCATTTCCCCCCCAATCGTTCTTGCATTCTACCTTGTGAGTTTAGCCTCACATCGTGGTTCCCTGTCTGAGAGGTTTTGCTCCCAGATGCTATTTCTAAGTTAAGAGTTTATACCTGAGACAATTATAAAGAGGTGGGATAACTGACTATAAGACGTTGGGAGGTGACAGAGGACAAACACAGCGCTCAGCATTACTAAGAGATATGATTAGACCTTCAAAAAAACAGCTATTACGCTGAGTGTGACAACAAAAGGAGTGGCATACACTTCTCAGCTTTCCTGGAGCACATTGATAAGAGTCCTAGAGGTCTTTCCTCTGTGTTTTTGTTACTTAGAGACAAACTATCTAGATGCTTTTCTATCCAAAACACAGGATCAATAAAGATGATATGAAGGAATTGAAAGGTAAAATAGAGATACAAAGATTGGGGATGGGCAGTGTAGCAAAGACATGAAGACCGTCTTTCCCAGATGTTGCTCTGGGCAGCAAACCGCCCTGAACGGACTGCCAGGTCGACTGGAAATTATGTTCAGAGTGGAACAGGGAGAAGGCTGGAGCTCCTCAGCAGTCTGAAACTCTTCCACAGACATCATGTCACTGAAGTTGCTTTTCTCTTGAATTGTGTAAACACACGAGTAGACACAGTTAGAACAACGCCATGGAGGTTGAATAGTTTTAACAATTTTGAGTCGTCTATTCAACATACCTCAGCACATACGTATCCAATTTGGATACACAGGCGGATGAAAACGCGTGTCATTCTTTTCTTTTTTTTCTCATCGAACATTCCATCCCAACATCATTCTGCTAACTCCCCTCTCCCTCCATTGCAATAGTCTCTCCCTCAGTTTGAGCTTTTGTGGCTGAGAAATATGACACCCAAATGCACAGTGAGGCTCTTCGGCTTTTGTCTTGTGGGCTCTGACGTTGTGCTAACACGTAGATAGTTAACACAACTGTTAACTATCTACACTATCTGATCTTTAATTAAGGTTTCCTGTGATTATAACCCAGCCATAAATTATTTCATACTTATGTCTTGGGGCAATTCATTGTTCAGGAGCTTTTCTATGGACAGTACTGCCAAATAGATTCTTGCATAGCAGTGGAGGTAGTTTTTAAAACTCAAAAGGACTTGAAACTTTTAGTATGAAAAAAGAACATAAGCCAACCAGAAAAAATGAACACAAAAGTTTTTATTTATTTGGTCCTAAGAGCAGCACCCCAGAAAAACGTCTCACTGTCCGGTATGCTCTCTCTCTCTCTCTCTCTCTCTCTCTCTCTCTCTCTCTCTCTCTCTCTGCCTTTCCCTGTGTTTAGTGGTGTCACGCCTGCCAGCAGTCTTGCACACTATCTGAAGTCAGGGAAGGATTCAGTCATATTTTCCATCCACTCTCTGTGTCTGACTGGATGTCTGTGCCGGTGGGGGAGTGAAAGGATGGGAGAGCAGGGAGAGAACGAGGGAGGGATGGAGAGTTGGTGTGTGGAGGGGGGGGGCTGGGACTCTGGAGAAGGCCAGATGCAGAGACGAAAAGAAAACTGGACTAAGAAAGAGGGGAAAAGGGCCTGTGCTGAAATTTGTGTTTGGACAGAACAGAAACCAAAAGATAAACGTTTAGCTATGCAAGTTGTCTCTTCATAGATTACTGTTGTGTAGCTCATCCCACATCAGATCCTGAAAAACTGGTGCCATGTGGCTACAGAGAGACAACTTGTAATCTGTCCTTTTAATCAAGATGATGGGTTTTCATTCATCATTTTGATGGGCCCAAGAAAGACATGGGGCCATGATGGCTATGGGTTTTTAGGTTTAGGTTCCTCACCATTTTCTCTCACGCCCGAAGGGGAGGTGTAATGGCACAGTGGGCGGAGTCTATGAGGGGTTGAGTTTATTAGGAAGCTCTTGTTTCAAAAGCAGCTTGAAGGCTTGGAATTGTTGTGCCTAATATATCAATTCCTTGCCAAAACTGTTTGATTTAGATTGGCTCAAACTTTATGGATGCCTTCTGGTAAAATCAGTAAGTGTAACAGCTATTTACTCTGCTCTAATTTGAAACATATAATTATTGCTAATCACAAGAGCGGCTGCCATATTTCCAAAACAAACTGCATCCTCCCACCACCCAATGTCAAAAACGTTATGTGCTGTATGGTAGTCACATTCCAACATGAAATGGACTTTAAAACTGGTTACCCACTGTAGTAGCAGTACTACTACTACTACTACTACTACTACTACTACTACTACCACTACTACTACTAGTACTACTAGCACTACTACTCATAATAATTATAATAATATAGCATTTATGTAAAAAGTGTTCTACATAAAACATAAGAAATAGCACAACATATGTAATAAAAATAAGTGAAACAAATTAAGATGTCTTATGATGTCTTAAACAGAGACCTAAAAGATCATACTGGTTTCAAGTTCCTCAGGCAGGTCTTTCTATGATCTAATGATCCTGATGGTGAATGCCAGGTCAGCTTTGGTGTCTAGACGGTGTACCTGTCAGAAAAGCCCTGACAGTTACACTGTCTCATGCTGCGCTCAGGTTCATGGAGGTTAAACTTTCTTCAATATAGCTATGGATTAGAGTTTGCTGAGCTTTAAAAGTAATTGGTATATTATTAGTATATCTCCATATATTATAATATTAAAATCAATTCTAAAACTGACTGGCAACCAGTGTAAAGCATGAATGACCTTCAAAAGATAAAAGCAAGATAAAAGCACTGTGATTTCTGATATGTTCCTCAGTTGAAATAAATCCTCGGACTTCAGATTGCTGTCAAGTTTCTGGCCACTGATTTAATGTTGGCAAACAGACGACCTAGTTTGTTCTTAATCACCCTTCTCAAGCTGGAATGACCAAATACAATTATTTCTAAAAGTGCTTTTTTTTAAGGCTAAAAGTGAGCATGAGAAAAGGATTGGTCCAAGAATTGAGCCCTGTGGCACACCACGTGATGTTTGCTAAAGAGGAGGATGGGTTGCAAATAGTGATGGGCAGATCGATTCCAAAAGTATCCATATAGCGATTCTCATTTTGTAAAATATCGATTTAAATAGAAATAAGATCGATACTAAACTGAAATGAAAATGAAAATGCGTCTGTCTGTCTCCTCTCTCACACACACAAACACAAACTCACACTGATGGCCAGGCATCCCCCTGACACCATGGCTGAATGGATACAGACCCTGGGACCAGGCGAAACCACTGTAACATAGATTCACCAGATATATACAGTCTGTACAGTCTCATATAACGTTCGATCCCCTACTAGAGCAGAAAATCACCGGTCTGAATGGAAATGACAGTGTGTAACGGCCTGGCCCCAGCCTAGAGACGAAGCACAAGAGCCAGGCCAATATGAGATGATTGCAGTTCAAAGGGCTCCGCTAGCAGTAACAGTCAGAGCCGGGCTCGGGAGCATCCACCCTGTAATTGAGCATTTACCCATAGCGCCGCGTGGAAGTCTCTCTTTTTGAATTGATGCTGTTGCTTTGAATGAACTTGGCGAGTCCAGGACAAAACTGGAAGGTTTATTTTCACACTAGTGAAAAGAGAGACACTGGTTGCCTGTCTGTACACGTGGGGCAGACTCTAGCTGTCCTGACAGTGAATGAGAATCTCTGCTGGATGGCTGTGGTTTACAAAGGAGGCTCATCATGAGTGACTAAGACTATTTGATGGTGTATGTTTTAACAGCAGCAAAGATCTAGTTGCATAGCGAGAGCCTGAGAGTTTGATCTACAGAGTGCGTCAGCTATAACCAGCATCTATATACTATTTGCTACTTACTGTATCAGCTAGAGAACATGGATAGGCTTAAACTTGGCAAACCCATTGTAAGTTGTACTGAAAAGTAAAGCAGTTCACTAAAAACATACCATGCAGTGGCCTACGTTAGGACCAAAAGTCCCATTCCCTTGGTCCCCTGTGTATTATACACTGGTGGCATGTGGAAATGTGGAAAACAAGTTGAGAGATTCTGTTCAAGAATCAATTTTCTTTCGAGAGTCAATTTTCAGAGTTATCTCAGAAAGATCAATTAATTAAAACATAAATTGCAAACATTTTATTACTTTATCACAAAAATTGAGTGTATGAGCACATATATTTTTGAAAGTATCTTTAATATATGTTAAAATAAGGTTAACAGACTTAACAGACAATAACAGACATTTTCGATTTAAACACATAACTGATTTTATTCGCAATACTGTACAATTTTCCCTAATCTCACCCTGTAATTTGTCTGAAACAGGTGGGACTACAATGGGCTAGTACCTAAAGAAAGCATGAAATGTCTGCTAGAAACCCATAATTGACAATAATTGACAAACATCTTAATAGCATGTAACTAAGGTATAACAGCAAGTAATACTGGCCTTACTGCAAAACTGCAGTCATTTGGAGTGGAGTGAGACTTTAAAGTAAAAAAACAATTGAGCCTTTTGCCTCTGAGTCTGGTAGAAACAATGGTACCTCCAGGCACTGATTGATAGAACGAGAGAGAAAAAAAAAGCAGAAGCAGCGAAGCGGGGGGGAGAGAGAGAGAGAGAGAGAGAGGGAGGGAGAGAGAGAGAGAGAGAGAGAGAGAGAGAGAGAGAGAGTTTGGGCATTATGAGACTTTGGAGCAGGTCTAGCATAAGCTCAAAGTCTTACAAGTAGAAACACGTGGACAGGGCCAGGCAGATGCTACGTATTGCTGGCTATAGCTCAGAGGCTTGCTGGGGAATGCACAGTTCAAGACGTTTTCTTTACCTTTCAAGCTGTGCCTGGTCTTGATGCTGCAATGTAAAGCTCTGCAAAGCTTTACATTGAGCTCCTCCACGAAACTCATTTGAGGATATCTGGTTCTATTGCACTGAATTATGCTCCCAGTTTACAGTCAACCTCTTTGGAAGTAGCCTTGATGAAAATACTGCAAACAAACACAGATTGTTTGTGATATGTGACTATAAATCAAAGCACATCCACTCCCAAAAAGCTCCCAAACTCTCAAGAGTTTTCCACAAGAGTTCCCATTAGAGACC
The DNA here is from genome assembly GCA_034670385.1 of Hoplostethus mediterraneus. Lineage (NCBI taxonomy): Eukaryota > Metazoa > Chordata > Actinopteri > Trachichthyiformes > Trachichthyidae > Hoplostethus > Hoplostethus mediterraneus. The sequence continues at coordinate 3,771,073 of JAXDDW010000011.1, read as the reverse complement.
ATGTCCCCGTCCCCATGTGTGTGATTTCACTACATGATTTCACTACATGAGTTGTTACACTCTTGTTTGCCCCTTATGAAGGTCCATACCATGCTTTTAGGAAACACATGGTCCTTCCGACATCAAACGCCCAAGCTTCCGTTCGTAAATGTTCCTCCAAGGGAGGCCTATTTGGTTTCATTGTGGAAAACAGTCCCACCATTCTCATTAACAGGTAAAAAGTAATGAAAAAGCAGTAGCCGATGCTGTCATAACATCTTAGCCCACAACCTGACATCCTGATCTTAGGTTGACACAAGCTGCCAATGACAACCTTGGGATTTCCTTCTCCAAGTCAGCAAGGCTCCAGTTCAGGGATTTTCTTGCTCTTTCTTCTCTTATGATACAAAGACTGCCTGACATGGGTTTATTTCTAGCGATTACCTGTGTTGGGAAGGAAATGACGATTATTTTCAAAACAATGTGATGCCCCAACTGGACTTGGACTAACAAATGTTTTGGATTGTCTTGTCTGGCGGCCAATTGAGATTTCTGCGCCAATATGCAAGAGGATATTTTAGCTACCTGTGAGAAGACAAGTTGCACAATGGAAGGACATTCGAATACAGCCGAAACTCCATGTCATTCAGAGTGCTTCCACCCAAACCACCAGTCTGAACTCTACGAGACGCACCGCAGAAATATATTATAGATTGCAGCAACTTGAGTCCAAGGCAAACACCAGAAAATTACCAGTTCTATTTAAACACAGTCCTGTGAGCTTCTCCTTCGTTTCACTCATGGAAAGTCTCTCAGAATGTACAAATACTGTCCAGAAGAAAGGCAGATTCCTTCATCCAACCAATCAACAAACCAACCAACTCACATACCCCCTGCATGAAAAGGATTTCACTACAGTTCTTATCAACTGAGCTTCCTTTCTGGCAAACTAAAAGCAACAGGACTGTGTGGAACGGGACATCCCTATTTTCATTTCAAGGATTCGAAGCTTCAAAAAGCATTGAACCCCTGTGCTATCCTACAACAATTGCACTTTCACTGCTAATCTTTCTCTCTCTTAGCAAAAAAACGAGTCACAGGAAAAGGGCGTGTCTTGTCTTGAAGCATTATTTGCAATGCAAACAAAGGTTTTACAGTGTGTGCTTCTAAATCATAGAGGCTGTCATTTGTGGCAGCGTTGAATATGTAACAATTTACAAATAAAGATAATCAATCAATTAAACATTCACTTTATACTGCACATTTCAAGTCAGACAGTTTAAAATGTCAGAGGAAACAAGACATAAAAACATAAAACTATTTAAAAGGTAAGATATTAGATTAAAAAGGAGTAAGATAATGTACAGAGCACAGTGGTGCTGAGTGAAGGCTATAGTATGTCAAAAGGTTCGTCCAGGCTTTTCTAAATCACAGTTCATTTATATGTGAGAGACTGTGACTTCTGCTCATGTAGATATTTATTAGAAACTGTACCAGCAAAGATAACGCGCCCTTCAGGTATGATATGTAACGGTACTTTCTCACCCACAGAAGGCAATGTAAATCTCCGGCAGATAGCAATAGATGTTACATAAGTGGTATTTAAAATTTGATACACCCTGGTGGACCACAACAGCTTATAGAGAACGAGGGGAAAAATATAAAGAGGCAATGAAATGGAGATCGACAGCTGCCTGTCTGTTAATGTCAGGTGTTGGGGCAGTCACCCGGCTTTCATTAGACTAGGAACAGATGCTAAAAAATACCTGCTTAGCGTAGACAAAATCCCTAACCACATAGTTTCCCCGGAAACTATTCATTTTCCCTGCAGCTGAAGCCACATCATAAAAAAATGATACAACCTGAAGCTTTGGCTAACAGTTGCACAGTGCGCATCCTCACATGTGGAGGTGCATCTATCATGTGGAGGTGCATCTATCATGTGGAGGTGCATCTATCATGTGATGTGGAGGTGCATCTCTCTATGTCGTCAGAGGCACAGAAAAACCATGCAGGGATATTTCATGTGCATCAATAAACATCTGAATGTGTTTTGAATCATAAGTCATGATGATGTTGCTTTCTACTTCAACTGATTAAGCAGGTGTGATGTATAAAATAAAATCAGATGCTTTCATACTACCTGGATTTTTGCAATCCCTGGTACATACTGTATGAAGACTTTCATTCTAGTTATTTCTTAAAGCTTATGAAGGAAATGTATATCTATATATATATATATATCTATATCTGTATATCTATACATGTATATCTATCTTTTATCAAAATAAAGTAAAGTATTTCATGGGTTACTAATGTAACTAACTAACTTTATGAGTCATCTGAAGTTTGCTTTCAAAGTAGTCCTGTTTTTGTTGAACAGAATCATGTTTCTGAAAGGTTGGCTGAGGTATCAAACTTTTTCCGAAATGGATATTTAGTGCTTTGGCATGAAACCATTCAACTTTTGTGTTCGACATCCAGTCAAAAAATGTAATTCCATAATTAAACTACTTTTCCTTCTGCAGCAATAGTTTAATACGTCAGTATTTTGACTTTGACCACTATTTGCTCTCATAATAATGACATATCTAACTAGTGAAGCCAGGACAGGTTTCTTGTATTCAGTGTCAAATGAAGACACACATGGAGAGAAAAAATGAAAGGTCAGATTGGGCCATAGTTGTAGAAGCTGCAACGTGTCCACAGTGTAACCAGAGTGCTTTGTGGACCTGCCAGATTTTCCTCTTTCTCCTCCTCCCTGTCTAACATCATGCAGATAGCAGGGCCAAGCCTGATTTGGAATAGGTAGATTATGCATGTAATGTCATTGCTTTCAATATAGGATTTCTGTGCATTAAACTCACTTTGTTAAAACTGGGTCATTTGGGATGATTGAAACAAGGTTAGAAGCAATTTAATGGACACACAGTATAGTGCAAAACTATAGCTTGTATTGATATGTTTTATTTCTAAGGGTAAGAGATGGTAAAGGAATGGTTGAAATGCCAAATACTGAAGGGCAACACAAAATAATGGAATACTAGTGAATGTATTCATTTTTAATGATGGACATGTTTTATGACTCAAGCTTAGTCAATGGCTCTTGCCTTGAGGTGCAAAAATTACAAATGACTGTGTAATCCTCAATAGATTTGATCTACTGTATTTACTAAGGCAAAGTGGTGGATCCTACAAGTACAGGTGCTTTGTGGTTAGGCCCAGAGCTAAACCAATACACTGTATTTATAGATTTGATACAGATATCAGAAAATATCTTTGCTGCTATAAAGCAAATTATTTACAATCAATAAATAATAAAAGGGATCTTCAAATTATATAGAGAATATGCTTTTTAATCTCCATCTGATTCGCATCTCCATGCGTAAAGTGCGCACACGTTGCGTTAATTGATGCTACGTCTGCAAAATCCATCATGTGAATCGTTTTTCCTAAAGCCTACATGACCACAAAATAAGCCTTAAAACAAACCACTGCTCCGCACTTCTTGCACAACCGAAATCAAACTAGGAATGTGCTCCAATTACAACATTTCCCTGAAACCGCCTAATGAAGATATGCCACTGATCTATTCTCTAAAATAAAATCATCCAACGTCCAAACGATTAAAACCTCGGCGACACAGTGCCTCGGGTTAGATGCCGGAAAGACAGTACACCCCATCAAATGTTTGAATTGAGAAAATCCAAGAACAGGCTGCAGCTGATGAAACGCGTGTACAGGCAGCAGGGCCGGCGCGCTAATGATGCCTGCACATCCACGTTTGAGCTGCAACGCGAACTTGTTTGACATGTTTAAAGACGGCCCCTCCGGGTGATGGAGGAGGGACTCTGTGCCTTGAACATGTAGAAGTAATCTTATGCGCCCAGGACCTCCCCAAAAGTTTTGGCATATAAAAGCCAAGCTTACTCATTTGTTTGGGCAGTAGGGAGTTTCTGCTAGGGTCTGTATTGGAGTTACACAGACCGGACCCTAACTTGTATGAGTGGTGTCTGAGGAGAAATAACAGGATTCCCCTTGCCCCAAAGAGTCTACATGTCTAATATTTAGACATGTTCAGCTTTGTGGATATTCGGTTAGCGCTGTTGCTCAGCGCGACAGTGCTTCTGGCCAGAGGTCAAGGCGAGGATGACAGTAAGTATCACTTTCAAACATTGATTTGACTTGTTTTGGGACAGCGGCAACATCTGGATAGCCCGCAAGGATGCTGAGCAGTTTTCTGTTGTGTTTGGAAGTGATCCTGCCCTGCGGGACACCTGACACCCCAAGTAGATGGGCAATGATGGTGAAATGTGTTACAAAGTATTCTGATCATTTTGTAAATCTGAAAGTGAATAGGAGATTATTGGACTAGAGGGGGCGATTTGTAGCCTATTGTTTGCTGCTTTCACTGACGTGCAGATACATGTAGCAGCGCAAATCCATCTCCTCAGGGCGAGGGAAGTTCTAGCAGCTGCACAACGTTTGATGCGCAATGCCAGGAGATTGGGTTCAAAGAGAGTTTAAAGTTTTAATCACCAACTTTAGGAAAAGTGAATCTTAATTTGCAGAGATGTGTGTAGAGAAGTCTGTATGTTCTAGCATTAAGATTTTTCATTAATTTCACCATAACCGCATCAAACTGGAACATGCAGAACGTCGTTGGGGAGGAAAAATGATGAAAAACGACTTTTCCAATAAGGCAACATGTCCAAGTAACATATAATTAACCGGCAGTTCTATGCAGTTTGGGTGAAACTGGAACTGGTTGTTAATGAAAAAACGACGGAAAATCGCTGAACACTGACGTCGACTGCGAAATTGTCTAGACGTCAATTAATCACCGTATAGAGGAGGGTGTGTAGGGAACCGTTTTGTGGTTAATAGCGCCTCTCCGTGGCTAGTATTGACATTGTAAATGGATCCTCCAAACAATGATCCTCCCACGTCTAAGGCCCAACCCACCTATCCCCCCAAATCCCTGAATGTGATTACATTTCTCCCGTTTTCCACTAGTACGTTTCTGAAAAAATCTTTTCCACAACTGAGCAGAGATGTTGGTTAGTGACTGGTGAGGCATTTGTTCCAGTCCCATGTGGCACCAAGGCCTCTGGCCTGACATCTGTAGACAGGCACTGTTATATACATTATCTTTCCATGACTTTTTTTTGTCACCAAACACCCGCAGCCTTCCCCCTAAGACTGTGGACCCGGTTTCCAAGACTCTGGCACACCTAGCTTCAGTTCTAACCTGATAAATGGCTGTCTGACTGCTCCTTGTTACTGCTGGGTCAGAGCTAACGAGTCCAGGGTGTCCGGAGTGTGAGAGTGACAGGGCTGTATTGGAAGGGTTGAATAACTGCTAATTATATGCTATATTGTTGCATTTCTCATTTCATGTGGCAGTAGGGGTTGGCAAGTGTCTAGGCACATCAGACACGTTCCCTATGGCTGAGGCTGAACTTCCTTATACTTTAGGTCCATTTCATGGTGCCGTACCAGACGCAATTAATCTTTTCAAGCAGCCACAAGCCACAACGGTTATCCTCTCCTCCACAGACTTGTACTCTTACCTAAATGTCACCTAGCTCACCGCGGGTTTCCTCTCCTCAGGCATATCCGGCAGCTGTACGTTGAACGGAGAGTACTACAACGACAAGGATGTATGGAAACCAGAGCCCTGCCAGATCTGCGTGTGCGACAGCGGAACCGTGATGTGCGACGAGGTGATTTGCGAGGACACCTCCGACTGCGCCGACCCCATCATCCCCGACGGAGAGTGCTGCCCCATGTGCCCCGACGACGGTAGCCTACCTTGATGCTCCTCATCATACTGTGTGGTTGCAAATAGCATTCTGGCGCCTCCTAGTGCCTCCCAGTTCATTTGCGACACCTCGTCTTTGACCATGTGGCCAGTAACGGACTTGAGGCCCTAAGCCGACCGCTTGCTTGAGGAATGTATTTCAGAAAAGAATCGCTATGGATTTACCCTCTATACAATGCTTTTTTAAAAATGCATTTAAAGACGGACAACACCTGCTTTTTGGAGAAGTCTGGCAATGAATATGTAACCTCCCACCAGACCTACCAATAGGATTACACTACAGGGTGTAACAGGGTTTACACATAATGTCACATAACACAATTTCTTTCTTTCTTTTTTTGCATACAACATTTTTTTGCATGCAACGATTCCAGTGAAATCTTTCATATTTACCCTAGCCTTGACCCCCAACTTGCCCTGCTATGGATATGTAGCTTTGATATGTATCGGTAGGCCTAACCAAAACTGCACAAGTCAACCCTCTCCTTAATCTAGCGGTCTATTGTTTGTGTTAGTGTTAGAGCTTATGATTTGTGTCTCCTGTAAGTATGTTCAAGGGATGCTGACATTTTCTCCTTCTCCATTGGTCCATAGGAGCACAGGTGCCAGAGCCTTCTCAGGTATTTTGCCTTTTTACCAAAATCAAATGCTTGTTTATTATCTAGGTTTAAACTTCCAAATAATCCCTCTTTGGAGATGCTGACGTAGCCCAGTTTGATTTACTTTGTCATTACATCGGCATTTGTCTCATAAGCCTTTTATAATGTGAAGGAAACTGCAGCAGCGCCTAACTCCTTTTTTCTGCCTGTTCATAGCCAACCAAGGGAGACACTGGTGACAAGGGAGACAGGGTAGGTCCCAGTTCACTTCACTCACACTCACACTATGCTTCAAGGGAAATCTTACCTTCGACAGAAAGTCTACGATGAGATAGTGGCACGAACATACTGTTGACAAGAAAAAAGCTTGATATATGATCTTAAATATAACCATTACCTGTTGCAGCCACCATAGTATTTCTCTGTTGTGTTGGGTATTGTGTAGTGTTCATTTACACTCACAGAGGCTCAAGCAGTCCACATCATATTAGATAACATGGCAAATCATACAATCTTTGCTGCATTGCATGTGGTTGACAATTTATATTTCATGGTATTTTTCATATTATCTTTCACTTTTTGCTGATTAAATATATGAAAATATAGACAGCTGTACTACATCTTTGCTGTCAGTGCCCCTAGAAACTGACCTCAGTCATGATAAAACTGCTATGACATAACTGGTCCACTGACCTTTGATGTATAGGTAAAAAAACAACAACAGGTCATTAAAAGTTCAAAGGTCACATAACAGTCATTTATTGATTGATCAATGAAGAAGTAATGCAAGTCGCACTAAGGAACCAGTAGCTGTAGCAAGTAGTATGCAAGCTCCTCCAATTGAAACTCATTTAAAACCTTTTGAGAACTTTCATGATTCAGAAGAAACATCAGTTATATTATTTTAAGTCAACAAATCAACATGAAAACATAATATGAAGTTCTTTATAATAGAACAGAAGAGCAGAAAAATAAAAAGGGATATTTGACCAAAAAAAAGCAAATAGATTTCATTAGAGTATCACTACTGACTCATCTTGGTCAATATAATATAATATAGATAATTATTACAGAGAAATTACTTTGTCTTTTTATGTTGCACTATGAGCCATAATATTTCCTGCAAAACAGAAAAGCCCTAACAATAAGTGGATGAATGAAATAATGAATGAAAATGTGACAATATCTGTCTTTTTCTGCAGGGTCTTCCTGGGCCTCCTGGCAATGATGGAATCCCCGGCCAGCCTGGTCTTCCCGGACCCCCTGGACCCCCTGGACCCAATGGCCTTGGCGGAGTAAGTTCCTCCATGCCGAAACACCCGGGAGGCATAGCGCTGGTTTCACAGTCTAGGCCTGAGTACATTCTCTTTCAAAGGAGATATCTCTTGAAACCCCCCAGGCTAGTTGGGGTTCGGTGTGGTCCATACCCGTGAAGGTGGTCTCTTATTTCCACCAGGTTATATCAGTGATCCTGTCACTCAGCACACACCTGAGAGAAAAGATCAGCAGGCAAAGCTTTGATTCAGCACTGGGAGGGCAGACAGCTCCCTAGCCCTCAGTTTTAGGTCTCAGGAAGCCAAAGGAGGAAGTATTGTAGAAGTGTCGATCTTACATCACTGTCTAAGTTCCTTGGCTCAGTGCCCACTGAACATTTAAAGTTGACTTCTAAATCACAGGATTTGATATGTGATTTCCTTCTGTAAGTAAGCAACATAGCAACATTTTACCACTAAATTACTTCCGGAAAATGATGTTTTTGTGTCACATCACCGCAGAACACCTCAAAGAACGACCATTTAATGCAACTCTTAAGTGTCGTTCCTCCACCGCACCGTCATTCGCTGATCTGAGAAACAGTTTAGAGCAAAGTTTCAATTTGAAGCAAAGTTCAGTGACTAATCCTTTCCTCTTCCCCCTACAGAACTACTCTCCTCAGATGGGCTATGTTGATCACTCCAAGTCCAGCGGACAAGCATCTGTTCCCGGCCCAATGGTATGAAGGCTCTCCTCTCTTTACTGTTGATATCGTGTTTGTCCCGATGTGGATAGACAATCAAGATGGCACGGACATCCGATCACAATATATCTGTTGTGCTGAGAGTTGCACCACAACATCACAATATATTTTGACATCTGGGGTTGCAGAAATGCAGTCAGTCGTTGTATTTCTACACCCTTGTTGTACTTTTAAGACACCTCTGTCCTAGCTAAAGAGAATCTAATGTGCTTGTTTCTCATCTTGGTCAACAGGGTCCCATGGGTCCCCGTGGTCCTCCCGGCAATGCTGGTTCATCTGTAAGTATTCCCTTGTCACACACAAGACAGCTAGTTACAGTTGATATGACAGGGTAGTTACAGTTTTCACAGCTTAGCACGAGAGTTGGTGTACAATATTCCTGTATGTTCCTGTATAAAAGACTTTGTGTTGATTTGCTGTCCTTGATGTCCATCAGGGTCCTCAGGGTTTCACTGGCCCCCCAGGTGAGCCCGGTGAGCCTGGTGCTTCTGTGAGTATACAACTTACTAAATATACATTACAATATACATTACAATATACATTTACTAAATAAATGTTTCACATGCCAGAGTTGGAAAGTCATGTAAATGTCAGCTGCACCTTACTAAAGCAGCATAACAGTATATATGTGCTCCAATCCAACTGGAGTCAAGACTTTGATGAAATGACCCAGAGACCTTGATCTACAAGATTCTACTTCATCAATAAGATTCTATTTGATCTATAAAGATTTACATTGTTTATTGTAATCAACTCCACTTCCTGTCCTCTCCGTCCCACTTCCTGTTATACTGTCTCACTGACCCACTGACCCACTTCTGCACACATGACAAAATGCCTCCTCACCCCCTGTTCTTTACACACACACACACACACACACACACACACACACACACACACACACACACACACACACACACACACACACACACACACACACACACACACACACACACACACACACACACACACACACACACAGTTCACTAGTTCAGTTAATAATCATTCATTGTTTATTTTAGGGTCCCATGGGTGCTCGTGGTGCTGCTGGCCCCCCTGGAAAGAACGGAGATGATGTAAGTGATCTGCTGATTATTTTCTCCTCCATCTGTCTCTCTTTATGATGCCATTCTATGGATCTGCTGGTAGTAATCGCTTACAATGTAAGATGTGAATTCAATAGAAATGTATGTAGCTTGTAGGTTATATAATAACCCTCCAGTCATCCAGTATGACAGAGGAAGCCACAACGGCACATTATTTTCAGTCTATTTCCCTATACTCTTACTCCATTATGTGAAGAATGTCAAGATGCTGCATGTTTTTTGTTGCTATATTTGGTGCTGGTAGTGTCAGTCGATGGCTATGCTTCCTCACACTCATCTGCTCTTGCTGACGTCCCTGTGTGTCACCTACAGGGTGAGGCAGGAAAGGCTGGTCGCCCCGGAGAGCGTGGACCTGCTGGCCCTCAGGTGAGTGACGCCCACAGAGGGCAAAGGTCAGGAAAAGGTCAACCATACATATTGGCAGTTATGTTTAATGGAGCTTATTATGAGCTGACCTAGGTCAAACACACACACACACACACACACACACACAAATGCCCAGATTTGAGGTCAGAAAACAGCTGTAGCAGTTGTGTCAAAAGAATGTATCATGTATGAATGTAGGAATTATGTCACACAAGAGGAAGAAACATAATAATCAACATTTCTGATGAACATTTCTGCAGGGCGCCCGTGGATTCCCCGGAACCCCTGGACTCCCCGGCATCAAGGGACACAGAGTGAGTACGAAAGGGCACGGGATGGCAACGCAACACATTATTTCAACTGCTGTATTGTTGTTATGAGTGACATCTGACCTTACGATGGTGACTTATTTTGACCACAGGGTTTCAGCGGTCTGGATGGAGCTAAGGGAGACGGTGGACCCGCTGGCCCCAAGGTAAGATAGCAAGATTTAACTGATTCAACCCCAAAGCGGGAAATCAGATATCTACTGTGCTAGTCAGCCAAATGGCAACTCTCCCTCGCTGAAATACTGAGGCTTACAATATTTCAGGCTGTACCACTGGACTACAGTCATACCAATGGCGGTACAAGTCTTTGAGCTCATTCTTCTATATTTGTCTACAGGGAGAAGCTGGTGCCTCCGGCGAGAACGGCATTCCTGGAGCCATGGTACGTAATTTCTCTCGCCTCAGTCATTCAGGTTATCAAGTCTCACTATAACTTGACATCACAACATCACTCTAAAAGGCAACATGAGCCGATCTAAAATGAAAGAAATGTATGATGTCATGGCACCTCACCAAGCTGATATCGTTCTCTTCTGTTGTCCTTTCCCAGGGTGCTCGTGGTCTTCCTGGTGAGAGAGGTCGCCCCGGAGCTTCTGGTCCCGCTGTAAGTGTTGTTATACCTCTCTAAAATTTCACCTGTTTCTATTAATCAACCTTATAATGCTACAGAAAATACACTGTCTATGTTGTTCAATCGCTTGCTATTGTTTAAAGCTGATAATAATATGGATTGATCATGAGTTCATTCTTTACCTTTTGAAAACATTCAATTGATCGATTCTCCTCATGCAGGGTGCTCGTGGTAACGATGGCAACTCTGGTGCCTCTGGACCCCCTGTGAGTATTATTTATATAGGTGCCATATTGCTACCTAGCACTCCATGTCTACATCACCTGGTGACGTCAAAACTAAATGCATTAGAAAAGGCTTTGATAGATTCACGACACAGTCTGTATATGGAAGGATTCTTTGATTGCATGCCATCAAATTATTGGATGTCTTTGTGCCATATCATCTGAATCTAGATGATCTTAGTCCAGACTTTTGTTAACATCATGTCTCTTTACATCCTAGGGACCCACTGGACCTGCTGGTGCCCCCGGATTCCCTGGTGGTGCTGGAGCTAAGGTAAATCCAACAAATGTGACCATAGCTGGTCCATCTAAATAAACTAGTTCAGCAGCACCCCTCTGCTTTTCCCATTTCACCCACAGTTTCATTTGATTCATTATTGCAATGCAATGCAAACAGCCTTTCAAATGTAACGCTTCAACAAGGGGTTGCCTTAATAGCCTGACAGTAGCTTTCCTGACTAGCCCCCAACCCCCTTTGTTGTCCGCCTGACCAGCATAGAGCTCAGTCTGAACCTCAGCTGCCCTGCCAGTTCCCCAACCCTCACCACTACTGGGGAGATTGGCAAAAGGACAGTACCACCCTACTCCTCTTGTAGCCATCTCAATAAGGTTTAGGTGTCATTTAAACTCGGAAGCTGGGACATTTCAACGGCATAGTCGGGATCGGCATCAAGGGGCAACTCTGCACTACAAATTCCACTTGGATCAGATAAATAAGTGGCCACAACATCCTCTCCACTAGCCTTTTGATCGTCAGCCAGCACATTCCAAAGCTGAAGAGGGGCTAGCCACCCCCCGATGTATCCCTGATGAACAGAGTGGCCAGCAGATGGCATAGGTACACCTCTAATAGTGTCCTGCTCCTGCTGCCCCCCTCCCTGTGGTACTGGAGGCCTGTAGCTAGCAGCCATAGAGCATCTTAGAATATCCTGCTGCTCTCACCTGTTATAATAGCACGTAGAAATGACATTGAAAATACTCTCTGTACTCTGATCCCTACTCTGACTTCATATCCCAGTGAGAGCTTTCATGTTTTGAAAAACTATCCACTGCATCATCACCTCCAGCCGGTGTGATTGAACCCACATACACTGAGATACTCTACAGGACGGTTTACTGCTGCATGACATGTAAACCATCTTGGTGTTTGACGTGCCGGGACTCATTTTGTTACTCATTTTTGAATTGCTGTTAATAGCCCTTTGCTTCCCCTCACAGGGAGAGACTGGTGTTCAGGGAGGCCGTGGACACGAGGGACCCCAGGGAGTCCGTGGTGAGCCTGGTAACCCCGGACCTGCTGGAGCTGCTGGAGCTGCTGTAAGTATAAAGTGTATATACTTAAGTTAGGGTATGCTACACGTATCCTATGTTTTTACACAATGTCACATCTCCACGACACGGTACTTATACTGGCATGAAAACTACAACAACCCTGAACGCAAGAAACTGAAAGTCTTTTTGTATCTGCAGGACATACATATGATTGTTTCTGTAGTATTTGTAACTCTTTACACTGAAACCTCTCAAACAAGAACTGAAGAAGAATGTTTTCTCACAACAGGGTGCCCCCGGATCTGATGGCTCTGTTGGAGGCAAAGGTGCTACTGTAAGTATCACACACGCTGATTGACTTCACTTTAATCTTCAAATCTTGCGAAGTGAAGTGTGACACCCACTCCTCCTGTACTCCCTAGGGTGCTGCTGGTATTGCTGGTGCTCCCGGTTTCCCCGGAACTCGTGGTCCCGCTGGAGCCCAGGGCGGCCTCGGTGCCCCCGGTCCCAAGGGTAACAATGTGAGTAGACAATCGATTGAAGTGTGTGCACACAATGCACACGTTGTTCTTGAGCATATGAGACACAGGTGTCACCATGTGTGTGTTTCTGCCAACAGGGTGACGTGGGTAACCCCGGTGCTAAGGGAGAGCCTGGTGCCAAGGGAGAGCCTGTAAGTTTTAAAATACAACGACCCCCACACGGCTTACAACAGAGTTTCATTTCTTTGCCGATCTGTGTGATATTTGACAACAACTTCACATCGGAGTACTAATTGCCGTTGGTCTAAATGACTCCCTCCTCTCTCTCTCCTCGCTCTAGGGCCCCGCTGGAGTTCAGGGACTTCCCGGCCCCTCTGGTGAGGAGGGAAAGAGAGGAGGTCGCGGTGAGCCCGGTGGCGCTGGACCCCGTGGACCCCCCGGAGAGCGTGTATGTTACTTCCTGTTTCACATACATCAAACTGCAAACGCATGGTTGCCGCTGGGGAGGGAGGGGCGGGTCAAGCAGGACAGCTACCTGAGTCCTGAACCCAGGGGGAGCCGAAAGGGATGCACACGAATTATGAACCGTGGATCAGATATTTTCTATTTATTTATGTATTGGGAAGGGCCATGATGTCAAGCTTACATAGCATTCACATGCCTACTTCAGAGTGACCCCACACTGACAGAATTGGTGATTGACGGAAATTGATTGACAGAAATTCATCAACTTAAATCAGATGTACATCTTCCATCTTTTTCAATGTTCCTGGAAAAAAAATTGTGGTCACTGTATGTTGAATTCCCAGGGGGATTCAGGCCGGTCGGTCAAGCATTTCTCACCCCAGTTTAGTGACGCTGTGTGTGTGTTTGTTCCACTAGGGTGCCCCTGGTGCTCGTGGTTTCCCTGGTGCTGATGGAGCTGCTGGTGGCAAGGTGAGTTAGTGAATCTACCCAAAGACCTCTCAACCGTGTCAGGATTAAATCTGTCAAATATCGTTTCAGGCTCAGTAAATCCATTCAGATCTATTGCTTTTCTACTTTCCACTAACAATCTGACATCAAACACTAGATAACACCTGACTAACTTTATAGATATTTAGGAAATTATAGTAGCATTATATCAATCCTGCTGGACTTCCAATCCACCAAAGATCATTTAGGTCGTGATCATATCGTCAAATAGTCATATCACAGTATTATGACTTGTGGCAGCCTCCTGATTTTTCTCCACTTGTGTGACAGGGAGGCCCTGGTGAGCGTGGTGCCAACGGCCCAATGGGAGCTCAGGGAGCCACTGGTGAGGGTGGACGCCCCGGTGAGCCTGGAATGCCCGGATTAAAGGTGATATTTCTATTTCTGTTGCATCACACAAACTCTCTAATGTTGTGACTAATGGCTCTTGGACGTGTACTGAACATACATGTTGAATAGACGTTAAATAGTATGTGTCATCATTGTTGGTCTGTATACACACTGAATCTCCTCCCTCCCTAGGGTATGACTGGTAGCCCTGGCAGCCCTGGCCCCGATGGCAAAGCTGGCCCTGCTGTAAGTACTGTCTCTCTTGATTATTATATATATATATATATATATTATAAGATGGATTCCAACCGGAAGCAACGTGGCTCTTCATTAGAGAGAGTGCATTTTCAGTATTTCTCTGTCTCCCAATGTTCTCTAGGGTATTTCTGGACAAGATGGCCGCTCCGGACCCCCCGGCCCCGGTGGAGCCAGAGGACAGCCTGGAGTTATGGGATTCCCCGGACCCAAGGGAGTCGCTGTGAGTAAACAGTCCCCCCTCCAGTTTTTAATCCATTTAAGATTGAAAAATGGACCTTCCAGAAGGCGTGCAGATCCTCTTACCCCTGCGTCACAACTTGTTAGTTTCATGTTAATGTTAGCATGCGTACATGAGCGCTACATCCACAGTATTACCAGTGATAGCATGAGAATGATCAATGATGCAAGAAGATCATTCAGACACAACAAACTGTAAATTCCCCAAGATCACCAAGAAATAATGACTATCTAGTTTAGTGGTGTCCATAATGTAAAATAAAAGAATAGTGATGGATGTTCCTGTGTTCATCGGACTTCTCTTCCTTAGGGTGATGCCGGCAAACCCGGAGAGAGAGGTCCCGCTGGTGCTGCTGGCCCTCTTGTAAGTACCGGTGTATTTCCAAAACTACGTAACTGTTGGTAATGTTTTATATCAAGCTAAATATCCATCAAGAAGATAAAGCCTGTTCGTAATCGGTCTGGGTCTGTTTTTGCTCCTAGGGTGCCCCTGGCAAAGATGGTGACACTGGTGCTCCTGGCCCATCTGGACCTGCTGTATGTACCGTTCAGCATCACATAACTATAAAGACGAGCATTGGGTTATACTTGGCATGAGGCACGACAGAAAAATGACCAAACACAGTGTCTGTTCCAAGGTGTCTTATGGTTTCTCTGGCTCTTTCCTATCTAGGGAGGTGCTGGAGAGAAGGGAGAGCAAGGACCTATTGGTTCTCCCGGCTTCCAGGTAGGTTGTTATCTAGGAGTATCTCAGCAACGTTTTTTTTACTTGGTTGATAGATTTCTGAGCTGTATCACAATTCTACTTGTTAACCGCAAATCTTGCTCCCCTGTTTTTTTTTGCGCAGGGTCTTCCTGGACCCCAAGGTGCTACTGGTGAGACTGGCAAGCCTGGTGAGCAGGTAAGTGTCCCAGTGGCCTGAATGGGCTGTAAATGTACCCGTATTCATTTCATATCCAAACTGCACGTGCAGTTCATTCAGACGTGGATATTTACTCGCCGTCTATTGAAATGTTCGGCTGCTTGTTCAGACGTGGCAGTCGTGCCTCTTCACACACACTCACACACTCGTCCAAAACACAGCATGACATTACATTTCATCACACACATTCTCCCGTTTCTCACGTGAGGTTGGTTGCTGAGTATCTGACCTTGTGCTCTGTCTCTTGTACAGGGCGGCCCCGGTGAGGCCGGACCCAGCGGCCCATCTGGATCAAGAGTAAGTATCTTCTGCGTACTTGGATGCCGATGCCCCAGAATACACCATTTTGGGTGTATTTTAGCTGATGCTCGCGGCTCATGTGTCCCCCCTCTCTCCCCCCTCTCTCCCCCTCTCTCCCCCCCACACAGGGCGACAGAGGTTTCCCTGGTGAGCGTGGTGGAAATGGCCCCGCCGGCCCCACTGGAGCCCGTGGTGCTCCTGGCCCTAGTGGTAACGATGGTGCTAAGGTAGCCATATTCACCTACTCACACACTTATAGGTGATATCATGAGATTAGACAGATTCTATTCTAACCTTCAGTTTTTCAGCGATATCACGTGTACACCAGCACTTACTTCAGCTGCCGATATAATGCCGTTTTTTTTTCTCTTTCTCTCTCGTGTGTGTGTGCGTGTGCAGGGAGAGGCCGGTGCTGGTGGTGCCCCTGGTGGTCAAGGACCCCCAGGTTCTCAGGGAATGCCTGGCGAGCGCGGTGCTGGTGGTCTGCATGGTCTTAAGGGAGAGAGAGTGAGTACCTCTCTTAACAGCAGGGACACTTAAGAAACATCCAGTTTAATTGTTGGGTTGGTTGAGAAGATTGCTGTATGATGTACATACTGTTAGTATGGTTGTCTGGTTGTCTCACCCGATGTGATACATTTCACATTTCACATTTTTAGGTGATGTGCTGAGCAGTTTATGATGTGATTGTAAATTGTAAAATGATTGTAATTATAGACTTCATCGTAATTTAGTCTTTTTTTAGAAAAAAATGCAAAACTTGTGAGACAGAAAGTGAGTGAGTATGATGAAGGTTATTGAGATGAAAGCTAGAGGTGGCCAGAGTACTGACATATTCAGTATTGTTTTTTCTTCCCCTAAATTTTTTATTTGCCCAGATAATTAGTCAAGTAAAAGTTAAAAAGAATCTAAAAAAGTGAAAATCCTGAGTATGTACTATTATTTACCCCGAAATAAACTGATAACCTGTGTGGGTGTACTTAGCTACCAGCAAGTAAATTGACATTTTGTAAACTTCCTTCTCTTCCCAGGGTGATGGTGGACCCAAGGGTGCTGATGGTGGTGCTGGAAAAGATGGCATGCGCGGTATGACTGGTGCTATTGGACCCAACGGACCTCCTGGTGGTCAGGGTGAGAAGGTGAGACCAGACCTTTTAAATATCTCAATGATTCCTTTTTATGATTTTTTTTTTCCCTTTTCCTATCTTATCATGATTGCAGTGAAATCTGTTATTATATGCTGCGCAGATGAATGGAAACATGGATTTAGGTGTATTTCTAAATCACATCAACATGAACTGTAGCCTCATTTTCATGTCAAACTTTGTGACAACCGTATGAAAGCATCTGACAACAAAACAAGCAAAATGCTACGTATAGAATTCATACTTTTACCATAGATAACAATATGTTTTTGCTAAGATTATGGTTGAAATTCACTGTTATAAAGGCAGAAAGTAAGAAATTTGACTTGACAATTGTGAAGAAGAATCTTGAAAAGGCCCCTGACCCCTGACCCCTGGCCCCTGACCCCTGACCTGACCAAATTTGGACTGAAGTTTGCTAATTTCTTCTCCTTCTCCTTCTCTTGTGTCTTTGTTTCTAGGGTGAGGGTGGTGCTATTGGACCTGCTGGAGCCACCGGTCCTCGTGGCGGCCCTGTAAGTTAATATCCAGAGGAACACAAACGCACCAAGACACACTTAATAATGTGCTATAAAACACACTGACGATAAACCCTACAGTGTAAAACAACAGCATGAATACAATATAATGTGTAGTGTTCATAATCTATAATGCTTGTTTTCCCATCATCCAACAGGGTGAGCGCGGAGAGTCTGGACCTCCTGGACCCGCCGGATTTGCTGGACCCCCTGTAAATACCTCATTCAGTATATCATATTTCCACAGATCTGAATGCTTTGAATGCAAAAAAAAAAAAGCTCACTCAAAGCACGTCTTGAACCATTTCTCCTCTTGTCCTCCCACGACAGGGTGCTGATGGTCAGCCTGGTGCCAAGGGAGAGTCTGGTGACACCGGAGCCAAGGGAGATGGTGGTGCTCCTGGCCCCGCTGGACCTAGTGGAGCTGCTGGACCTCAGGTAGGTTGGCCCTCCAAGCAGCTCAAGTCACTTGTAACTGGTGATTCCTTAAGTACCGTTGACACCCAACACAGTCACGGTAGCACCAGGGACCTTCTGGTGATACTCTAGGAACACACATAAATGTTTGTTTATGTCAACAGGGACCTTCTGGTGCTCCTGGACCTAAAGGTACTCGCGGCGGTGCTGGATCCCCTGTAAGTATCACATCACGTCTTCATCAACCTCAAAGCTACACATTAGATACCATAGAAAAAGACAAGGAAAGAAAAGCTAAAAACACTTACATTTTTACGTTTAATATCGATTGGACTAATTTCTCCATCTCTGTGTGTGTGTGTGTGTAGGGTGCCACCGGTTTCCCCGGACCCGCTGGTAGAGTTGGACCCCCCGGCCCTGCTGTAAGTTTCCCAACGTCCAAATAACCTGTTTTTTTCTTTTCTTTTCCACAACCTGTGAGAGGTCATTTTTTTCCTAAACAACGATGACCAAACTGATTCAGCGAGACTCTTGACTTGACTTCCTCTGGGTGTTTTCCAGGGAGTTGGTGGACCCCCTGGACCCGTTGGACCCGGTGGCAAAGAGGGACAGAAGGGAGGTCGCGGTGAGACTGGCGTTGCTGGTCGCCCCGGTGAGGCTGGCGGTGCTGGAGCCCCAGGACCCGCTGGAGAGAGAGGATCTCCTGGTTCTGATGGACCAGCTGTAAGTGCTCCCTCCCTCAAACTCCAATCAAGATGTGATAGTGGAGCGGTTTTAAAGCCGGTTTTAAAGCCGATTATTACTTGGGGTAGTAACTGAACTGCCATGTTGTAAACTATGTCACTGGCTAACTGCTGGCTGTGTCCTTCTGTGCAGGGTGCCTCCGGTACCTCTGGACCTCAGGGTATCGCTGGACAGCGCGGTATTGTCGGTATGCCCGGACAGCGTGGAGAGCGTGGTTTCCCTGGTCTTGCCGGTGGAGCTGTGAGTATTCCCTCAGCCAACATCGTGGCTGGAGTTCACGCCGCCGTAGCACACGGACCAAATTCTGCTTCGTCGTTTACTTTTTCTGAGGCCTTAAGTTCTTCTCTCACATCCGCCTAAATCCACCTCTCTCTCTCTCTTGTTGCTACTCAGGGTGAGCCCGGCAAGCAGGGACCTTCTGGAGCTCTTGGCGAGCGTGGACCTCCCGGACCCATGGGACCCCCTGGACTGTCCGGTGCTCCCGGAGAGGCCGGTCGCGAGGTAAGACGCGGTGTGCGGCTAACTCGACTTTCATGGTAAACAGGCTCGCTGGAGAAAGGGTCCTCGTCCAGCGGGTTGTTGTTATCCACGCTACATTGTGATGATTGACCAGCATCGCTGTCTATTCCACAGGGATCTACTGGCCATGATGGTGCCCCCGGTCGCGATGGACCCGGTGGCCCCAAGGTAGGCCTCACCCTCTAGACTTATTTTAATTTAAACCTCCTGATATATTTCATTCTCAGTTAAAAACAAAAAAACAGTATCAGTTCGACCTTGTACATGTTCACCTTTGCTCCAAAATGGCTCTACCTTCTAGAAACAAAGCATTTTATTGTTGCCACAACCTCTGATTGGAGATGTTCCCTGTTTGGCTCCTATAGGGAGACCGTGGCGAGAGTGGTAATGCTGGAGCCCCTGGTGCCCCTGGTGCTCCTGGTGCCCCCGGAGCTGTCGGCGCCTCTGGCAAGACTGGTGATCGTGGAGAGGCTGTAAGTGGCTAAGGCCTGCTTGTCTTGATCCACTTCAAAAATGTACTCTGATAACTAACTACGATCTGTTTTTGAGAACCAAAAAAAAAAAGGAGATACAAATCAAATTGTATGAATTGTATACTTGAAAATACCATTCACCATTGGGCATCGCTGTGATCTGCAACGTTCTCTTTTTCTCTCTCCTCTAGGGTCCTGCTGGTCCCGCTGGTCCTTCTGGCCCCGCCGGTGCCCGTGGTGCTGCTGTACGTTCAGCACTGCATCATACAAACCCTTAACATACAAAAACAATACCAATGTATTTACGTGCGTACACATACACAAGCCTACCAAACGCTCGTTCTGAAAGAATGGTGCAGGCTTGCGGTAAATGGAAGAGATGAGTGTGTGACCTCCTGTCGCTTCCTATCAGGGCCCTGCTGGTGGTCGCGGTGACAAGGGAGAGGCTGGAGAGGCTGGAGATAGAGGCCACAAGGGACACAGAGGATTCACTGGCATGCAGGGTATGCCCGGACCTGGCGTGAGTAACCCATTCACTCTTGTAGGAAAAAGGGCGCAACCCTTTTTAAATGGCTGGTGCTTTCCCAAAGTTCCTTACTTTGCTGGTATACAAACTTACCAGCCAAAAATGTGGCAACGTGTAACTGGATGCTGTTTATTTCCCATCCTGCACTCTAATTCCTTGCACTTGGCTTTATTGGGGAACAGGCCATTTGAGGGTTTGTGCTAGTTTTAGCTTTGTGGGATGTAACTTGTCATGTTTGGTATAATTGAGGTCATTTGTAATGTTTTCATCTTCATCTGCCTGCAGGGAAACAGTGGAGAGCAAGGACCTGCTGGTTCCTCCGGACCCGCTGGACCTAGAGTAAGTACAACTGCATTTATGTCATATTACCAGTACTACTAAAGCAAAAAAATACAGCACTATATATGTTATTACCATTTCTTCACACTCGCCAGTTTAATGCATACAAACAATATGATCTTCAATGTCAGTAAAATGGCACGGGGAATTGTGCTGACTTGATGTTTTCTCTTAGTAAGTGATCATGTGGCTTTTTGCTCCATAGGGACCTTCTGGATCCAATGGTGTTCCTGGTAAGGATGGCATGAACGGTCTGCCTGGACCCATCGGACCCCCTGGACCCCGTGGTCGCAATGGAGAGATGGGACCTTCTGTAAGTTTCACAATGATTGTTTTTCTTTGTCACACACATGCAGAGCCATACAACAACGCATCCACACACGCGCACACACGTACGCAGCACGTAAACCCCCCTGATATCTTCCCAATCAGGGTGCTCCCGGCCTCCCCGGACCTCCCGGCCTCCCCGGACCTCCCGGCAGTGGATTCGACTTCGTCAGCCAGCCTCTCCAGGAGAAGGCCCCCGATCCCTTCCGTGGCGGCCACTACCGCGCCGACGACCCCAACATGATGCGCGATCGCGACATGGAGGTCGACACCACCCTCAAGACCCTGAGTCAGAAGATTGAGAACATCCGCAGCCCCGAGGGTACCCAGAAGAACCCTGCCCGCATGTGCCGTGACCTGAGGATGTGCCACCCCGAATGGAAGAGCGGTGAGTGCGAGGCTCAGAGCAATGCGTTGACATTCCCCCTAGATGAAATCAGGCCCGGGTGAGTGCACTTCACCCTGCAGAAACTGAGTAGTTGCATCATAGGGCATCCCTAATGCAACCTCAGACAAGTGCAGGGCATAAGAACATTAGAGATGTTAAAAGGTACTTTTTTCTCATGTGAGATGACTCCTTATTGTATTTCTGATCATATTCCTATACAATGTTCTCACTGTGTATTATTTTGCTCCATTTGCACAGGCATGTACTGGGTTGATCCCAACGAGGGCTCCGCTCTGGATGCCATCAAGGTTCAATGCAACATGGAGACCGGCGAGACTTGCATCCACCCAACCGAGTCCAACATCCCCATGAAGAACTGGTACCTCAGCAAGAACGCCAGAGAGAAGAAGCACGTCTGGTTCAGCGAGTCCATGACCGGTGGAAAACAGGTGAGATACTGGAGTTACTCAAACCACAGTTGATGCACCAAGTAGTCCTAGTCCTAAATAGAGTAAATGAATAAATGCCTCCTCTCTCTCCTGTCCGCCATGCAGTTCCAGTATGGCACCGATGGAGCTGACTCCGAGGACGTCAGCATCCAGATGACCTTCATGCGCCTGATGTCCAACCAGGCCTCTCAGAACGTCACATACCACTGCAAGAACAGCATCGCCTACATGGACTCCGCCAGTGGCAACCTGAAGAAGGCCCTGCTGCTCCAGGGATCCAACGACATCGAGATCAGAGCCGAGGGCAACAGCCGCTTCACATACAGCGTCAGCGAGGATGGCTGCACGGTGAGCCGTCTCTCTCTCTCTCTCTCTCTCTCTCTCCTGCTTCCCCCCCCTGCAACTTTCTTGCACTTGAAATGTTCATACACTTGAAATTATGAGAACTTTTGGTCCTTATTGTGCATAAAAACCCACCTTATATTGTAACTTAACATGTGAAAAAGAGAGAACAGCTAGAAGACATCTTCACTGCTGCTTCACTAAATTATGAATGCTTTCTGACCTTTGCTCTCTTTTTGTTTCTCTCCATAGTCACACACTGGCACATGGGGCAAGACAGTCATTGACTACAAGACATCAAAAACATCCCGCCTGCCCATCATTGACATTGCTCCTATGGATGTTGGTGCACCTGATCAGGAATTTGGCGTTGAAGTTGGCCCAGTCTGCTTCTTGTAAAAATGAAAGAAATATGGACATGAAATTGTTGTTTTTTTCTAGCAGTCATCTCTAAATCCTTTTCTATGCATTCAAAACTCATTCGGCTGCCACTGATCCACACACTTAAAACCACTCTACTGAAGACGGTGTTTGTATTTTTCCCATCATGAGAAGCTTTTTCTGGGGACTGCTACTTCAACCGAAACCAACCACAAGGACACTTTAAAAGAATCTTTTGTTTCCACTTGCAACAAGAAAATAATATATGCTTGTGTAAAATTTCCCCCCGGAGTTTGACAAAGAAAAATCCACACACACAATGAAACACAGGTGACTTTTGCCGTTTTTTTACCACTGCGGAAGGACATTGAAAACAACAAATGATATGTACCATTTTCTGGTGTTAAATAAATTGTAAAAAGTGTGAAGTGTCTTCTTGTTCTAAATTCATTAAAAAAAAAAACACCTGAATGTTGCTCATAAAAAGAGTAAATAGAGCAAGGCAAAGAAACTCACCTTCACTTTGATACCGTTATGGCTACCTCAAACAAGAAGTCACCCCCAATTGTTTTCGCAAGGGTATTTTTTACACAAGTCTATTGGTGGAAATTCAACAACAGTCGAAGGTGCTATTATCAATTCAATGAGGTCCAGTTATTGGTGTTTGATAGGGAAGCTTTCACTATCATACTGTAATTATTGCCACTAATTCCTGCAGAACCTTTGGTGCTAGTAAATTGACTAATTGTCTTGTTGTCTGTGCAGTGCAATTGTATTCTTCTTCAGTGTTGATTTGATGCCAGAGGTCCTCTGAAAGGTGATCATTGCGGATGTAATGCATGCAATCATGTCTTTGTAGATAAAAGCAAGTGACTCTGGTTAAATATTTCCCTGCCCATGTGTTCAGTGTTGATCCTCATGTCTGTTTGCCCCTGTGGATAACTCCTCTTCACTAAAACGGCACACATCTCCACCCTTTTGTTTATGTTGTTTGTTGATTTCTTTTTCTCGAAGGGTTTCTTAAAAAAGAAAGAAAAGTAAAACTGAAACAGACCCACTTTCATGGTTTAAAGGAGAGATTCTGTACTTATTTTGTACATGTATAATAAATCAAGATGTTTTTAATTATTTTGGGTGCTGAAATAAAGCATGTGAAGTGGTCTACTCAATGGCTGAGTTTTCGCTGTCCTGTTTGCAACTGTTGTGAAACTGGGATTAGGTTTTAGGATTTACCTAATTTACCTAATAATATACAATACCTAATATATTGAAGTTGTATTTAACAATGTCAGGGTACTGTGCCTTTACCGAAGAGATTAATGTAATTTGATAGCTCAGGAATCAAAGTAGAATTAAAACAAGTTTAAAAATCAATTGTTCCACAACCGTTGCAGTGAAATATATTTTTTAATAAGCAGCAGTGAAAACAAGGCCAAATATCTTTCAAAATACACACATAATAGCTTCCTTTTTAACACATCCGCCCATTAAATTCACTTAGAAATAGGGTTTTGGTAAAATAAAAATGTTGCAGGATAAAATGTAGACAGTAAAATAAAAATGTTGCAGGATAAAATGTAGACAGTAAAATAAAAATGTTGCAGGATAAAATGTAGACAGTAAAATAAAAATGTTGCAGGATAAAATGTAGACTATATCAAACATTAAATATCAATTGGCCATTCAGCCATTGCATGTAGTAACAAATGTCCTCATATCAAACTGGTAAGGGCAGAGGAGGTGTGTGTCAGTGGGGTGCTGCAGACTGTCTGCTTGGCCTTGAATCCAAGTGCAGATACACCAGAGACCCCTTGTGGACTTTTAATGGAACTGCAGCAACTTGAATTCTCCTGCCAGTTGTAAGTGTGGCATTAGGGCTGGACAGTAATGCACTGCAGTAGCCAGTTTTGGTGGACACAAAACCATGGGACAGTTTAACTACGGCGGTAAAGGAGATGAGATTCCTAATCCTGGAGATATTGTGTGTTTGTATATTGTCAGCTACCATTTAAGGCCTGAATAATTCCACATCTTGTTCCTCCCTGCATCTACCTCTATTACTACTGTAAATGATGACACTGATTGCAGACCTATAGATCACCTTGTTCCTGCTGAGGAGTTGAACTGATCTGAGTGTAATCAATTAATATTTGGCCACAATGCCTCTAGAAGTTTGGAAAAAAACAAAACTGATATTAGTTCTGCTCTCTCAAGATAAACACATTATTGGAATTAGTATAACAAAATGTTCATGGTTTATTTCTTACTACTACCCTTAACACTTTCTCATAGCATAGATCATTTACAGTGAATCATTGTGAGTCTGGTAACATGCCTGTATTAACATAGGCCCTATGCTTTATTACAGCTACATCACGAGTGTGTCAAAGCCTGTGGAGGGAAAATGACAACTGCTCATTCCTGACAAAAGCCCCATTCATTCACCCATTGCCCAATACAAATAATTTGTCATGAATTATATGAAGTAGAATAACTTTACCAAACCAGTCCATTTTGAACAGATAAAGTCAAACAATAACGTACAATAAAGTTTACCACTTCAAAATAAAATAAACACCCAGTGTGCATACATTTTAGCATGGGTGGTCCCTCATGCCCCTGCATCTTCTCAGTCAGATCCATTTAAAACAGAACGAATAAGAGGCACACTATTTTAGTGAAAAGATGAAAGGCACCCGCCCCTCTCTTAAATGGTGTCTGGTGTGTTAGTGCCCTTTTCTTTTTCTTTACTCCTGTTTCCTAAAATGCCTGTGCACAGGTCTGAGCCCAGAGACAGGATTCACATCACCCAATGCAGTACACCTGCATTGACAAACTCTTCAGGAAATTAAATTATTTATTTTTGTTTTAATCATGAAAAATACTGAATACAGAAACCAGATAACCTTAATATATATTCATGGCACAAAACCCCCCCACCAAACACTGAAATTCCCACCGCAAACTTATAACCATAGACTGTAAAAATGAATATCAAGTTCAAGCGTGTCCAACGTTGTTCTTACTTCCTGCAAAAACACACAAAATGATGAGCCTGTGTTCTTGAGACACAGAATATGTGTTAAAATGAACCAATCAGAATGAATGTCGTGGTAGAGGTGAAGTACAGAGGGACTCCCCTCAGTGGCTTTACCTGGGCAGCGTGTCACTGTAGGGCTCACTGAAAACAAATGCACAAGAATGCGTGTTTAGCGTGGATGCTCCTTTGCTTTCACTGGCATATTCTAACTCTGTTCCCAAGAAAACACACTGTTATAATTAGGCACCACGGTTGGTAGCAGGTAGTGTTCAACGGGCGCCACTAGATGGCGATACACTGCAAAGATTTCACCTATTTAATATCATCTAATGTCTTGTTTTGTCATCTAATGTGCTTTCTACAAACATGTTTTGTCAAGGCATATCTAAAGACACCTTAAAGCATGTATAGCTGAGTCTGACAACTATAAATGTAACCCTTCTATTTAGATGTTATTGTTGTTATTTTATAGATACATAAATATGCCAGTGCAAAAATCAGCTGATAAAAAGGTGAACGACTTACTGCTGGGCCAGGATGAGGGGGATGCTGGGGCTGTCAGACTGCAGGGATGGTGTCCTGTCCCCAGTACGAGCGTTGAACATGGGCAGTGTGGACAGGGGTGGAGGCACACCACGGCCTCCAGCCATACTCCTCAGCTCATCGCTGTTCCCGTGAATGGTGTGGTGGTGGTACAGCTGAATTCTGCAGAAAAGGTGATGCCGAGGTTTATAAAGCACCTTGTATTCCCATTAGTGCATACAACTTTAGTACGGTTGGTCACCGTGAGAATCAAATATCTAAACCCTGGAAGTGTTACTGAGCTGCACTGGACAAGAGCAGGAAATACACAAACATTAGGGAGATGCAGGGCTGTGGCGGGTGAGGAAGGGGTCAATGCTTGAGACAAAATGAGTGTCCAGTGTAGCCATTTTTCATTTTATCACACCACACTGAGAGAAGAGTTAGTAAAAAGTATTTAATCTTGATCTTAGTGTGTAAGATCAAGATGAAATACACAGAAAAACACAGAGAGAAAAAAACAGTGAACATCTCGACTGCATCCATGTACTTACTGGTTTGTCATTGCATTCCTTTTCACACTACAAATAAAGAATAAAATATGTCAACATCTTACAGTGACATTGTAAATCTTTTTTTTTTCTTCTCCATTCGGTAGGTACTAGGATACATACACTCCCTCTCGCCTGCCGCACATGATGTAGGCCAGCAGGAGACACAGGATGATGGCCAGGACCAGGGGCACAATCACTGTCACTATGTAGTCTGGCAAAAAGTTCCTGCTTGGGGGAGACTCAGGAGGGTTGAAGTCGCCCCCGGCCTCCAGGATCCCCGGGCCCATAGTGGGAGGAGGCGGTGCAGGCTCACGCTTTGACAGATCAAACTACGGTGAGAAAGAAGGGACACATCACATTGCTTTTTTCTCCCTGTTCATAGCGATTTCAAGATGTGTAATTACAGACAGATGACGGGGTCCTTTATCTCTGCCTCGGCTTGCCTGAACTCACCAACTCGGTCTTGCACCAGGTGACACAGTTGCTGGGAATGCTGCAGTAGTGGCAGCCGCCGGGGGGCTTGATTTTGTCCCCTGTTTTGCACTGCTGCTGGTGCTCTGGGGTGTTCACGCTCAGAAGACAATTCGAGAAATCCTGCTTTGACCCAACCTTCACATACACACTGAAACAAATCAAGCGGTTAGTATTGCAAACTCAAAAGCAACATGTAATATTTGGACAAAGTCTGAATTCTTCAATCACGGTTCACAGATTTCTACCCCACCAGCACACAGATCCTGTAAATGACCCATTGTGGCACGTGACTGCCCCCATATCACGTTTACCCCTCAAAGTGTCCTGCAATAGGAAAGGGAACTCTGCCGCCACGGTCGAGGGCGTTCGTAATATTGACTACATCCAAATCCTCTGTCCTCCACAGCTTCTGCAGGTCCTGCTTTATCTCAGCCTGAACAGGAGAGGGCAGCACCTTCTCGATCTCTCTCAGCTTGATGAAGAACTCGGCTTGATAGGGCAGTGTCTTTCCTGTGGGACCAATGTGAGTGACAGCAGTGATGTAAGATGGGACATCTGTCATTCACACCTTTATTATCACTGCGCAATGTATTTATGGTGCCCCTTAACCCATGCATACCTGCTACAGCATTGATTATGAGTGTGTGTCTGGCTGTTTCATAGCTCCGTTTGTTGGTGGCATAAATCTGTCCGACAAAGGTTGAGAGATTATCATTTTCCATCATAATTATGCTGTATAACTGAAGTGCCAATGAAACAGCAATTTCAAATGTGTAAATACTCTATCCCTAGATGGTGAGTCCATACCTCAATGATGCTTTTGCCTATGGATGTTGGCGTGCCATAAAGGAAGCCATTGTCATACGGGTGCCTTTGGGTGAGGCGGAGCCACTCTGGGAGGTCTGGGAAGGCCTGCAGGTTGCACTTAAAAACCATGGGGTCATCATAAAAGCGCCCAGCTTTACAGTATTTAAAGGAGGTAGAAGAGAGGTTGACACATACAATCACAAATGTTTTACATCTTTAACTATTTATTTAGTTTGATCACAAATAGTGAGTGGATTCATATGATTGAGGCTCTTACCGTAGAGTTTTGACAAAGGTTCAAAGTCGTTTTGGAAAGTCTCTCTCATCAGCTCATACGTAAATAGCTGCCCCACCGGAATGGAGAATTTGAGGTCTGCATTGGCCCCAAACAGACTGACCACACAAACTGTGTAGAAGTGTAGTACAAGCACCAAAAGATTAAGGTGAATCGTCTAAAAGACATATAAACTAAATGGAAAAACTTAAAAAAACTACAGCACATAAATTGTGA
This sequence comes from Hoplostethus mediterraneus, assembly GCA_034670385.1. Classification (NCBI taxonomy): domain Eukaryota; kingdom Metazoa; phylum Chordata; class Actinopteri; order Trachichthyiformes; family Trachichthyidae; genus Hoplostethus; species Hoplostethus mediterraneus. The sequence goes on along the minus strand of JAXDDW010000011.1, from coordinate 3,742,745 downwards.
TAATGTGTGACTGCACAGCTCCAATCTTTTACAGCTGACTACAGGATCCAGAATTGATAGCAAATAATGCAGATTTGACACTAAAACAGGAGGAGGGATTATCGGTGCTGTCATATTACAAGAAGTAAAGTAAATAGTGGAATAAACTTGCCTGTCAAAAAGAAGACCCAGCTCCTTTTGCCTGCCATCTTGTTTTGGCCTGTGACTGACAGAGCCAAGCGGTGAGGGCTTGGTCACAGCGAGAGACATTTCAGTGCTATTTTTACCCCACTCACCTAATAACATCCTAAAGTGTGTGTGTGTGTGTGTGTGTGTGTGTGTGCCTGTGTGTGTGTGCCTGTGAAAGCTGTATTATTCTTTCTGGTCAGTACAATGAAGTCATACTAAGAGGAGATTATATGACTTACATGAGATAGACCTAATCTATTATTGTTATTATTATATAACCTTTATTATTTTGATTCTTTTAACCTTTATTTATCCTGGGGAGGTTTTTTTCTGAGCATACAAGCTCTTTTTCAGCAATGCCCAGGTTAATTTCCTCTAAAAGTATTTTTAAAAAGATATAGAGCTGTGGTAAAACTGTATAAAGTATGCTACCGTTATTTAATCCAATTGCTTTTGCACTCTCACACACTTCTGTATTGGACAGGGCATGGATTTAGACAAATGACACAATGAGCCCGTGAGCATTAACTAAACAAATAGCATTACGACGACGACAGACTATTTATTACTGCAGCAGACCTATTGGTCTTCATCTGTCAAACACCAACAGCATTTTAAGATAGCTAGATGGCAGCACCATCCTACTTGAGGTGTATCCTGTTGGACATCACCTCAAGCTTCCCACTGTTATCCCTCTGTTCAGAAACGGGAGGGGTTTCCAAACATTTTCATCTCAAGGCCCCCCAAAGAGAAACATGTCAGGCGATGGACCCCGGTTGATTTGGCACAGAACTAGACAACCGCTGTGTGGAGAGTTAAGCCTGTTAGCAAAGTAGTTGAATTGAAAGACTCCCCCATTTTGCTGGGGACCCCCCGGGATCCCCCAAAAGGGCCCCTGACCCCACTTTGTGAACAGCTGGATGATGTCTTTAGTAGGCCTACACCTAAAAATCTTGACTCTTTATGTCAATATTTCCTATTTATGAAAGAGCACATGCTTCAAAGACAAATCCATGCAGTATAGGCCTGTCCATAAATCATCCATATTCAAATTGGAAACCAAGATAGGGTGCGGTGAGAGTCAACACCACTCACCACTTTCACCCAGTTAGTCTATCACATCATGATAATATTGTTGCAATGTATCAGCAAATGCAGTATGCAGGAAGCTACAATGTGGCCTTCATATAACGGATGTGTTATTGGGCAAAGAGATTGGACGTGACTTGATTTTCACAGGGTCCTAATGCTAGTCAAGTTTAGTATAGACAGCCAATTCAAATAGAGCCGCATTAGGCCTGTACCAGGAACCCCTCTTTTGATCAGAATTTGACCCAAGGAACCCCATCTAGGAAGATTTTTGTTAGTGTTTCTATAGGTAGGTGGGGAGGGGGCAGTAAAACCTCTTCTCAGTCACTCTTACACATTGCTTCATTGTGTTGAGCTCTAGTGAGTGAAAAGATAGTGAAATATATTGCTCCTTATTTTTGCTGGTACCCCCTCAAGGACCCTGGGAGCCCCCCAGACCCCACATCAAGAACCCCTAGATTATATTTGCTGCATGCAGGATATGACAGGGCCCGGTCCCTGACAGTACAGTCATATTTAAAAAGACTTTAACACCAAATGACCATAGATGATGAGTGAAATACCTAGCACTGCTATAACTAGATAATTACAGTTTGTTACCGACAGTATATGTCTATTCAGCGAACCATAAATTCGTATATGGTAACCGTCCACAGTGCAGGCTGTTATTACTGTAAACCTGGAGCTCAACTAGCACTATGACCCAGCCGCGTCCCTCCTCCCTCCTCCATGCAGCACACTGCCTCTACGAGAGGAGGACCAGAAATCTGCAGTTCACAGAATGAAGAGATCAAAATGATGCTGCCTGTAAAAAGGGATTAAACGTAAGCAATCTGCCGTCCGCTGTGGTAAATCCGTGGCTCATTACTTACTGTTTCAGTTTTTCGTGACTAGTGCAATTATCTCGGGTTTTCGATGGGGCTGGGTTTGCATTGTTGCAATTGCAAAGCGAGCTAATGACAGATGCATCGTGCTCACTTTCTCCATTGCATTGGACTAGAATTGCATTGGATGCAAGAAGCGGCCTAAAAAAACGATCTGTTGTTTTTGTTTCTCTCCATCTGCTGGTCTAGTCTGGGCGCCACCTCGCTTGGATCGACCGCTGGTGTGTAATAACCGATCCGCGCAGCCACCGGGAGAAGAGAAAGGAGACATGCCGTCGCTGTGCATCCGTCGCGACGCTTGACTGACCATGATGAAGACCGAATCCACATCCAAGAGCACCGGCTCTGGCTCTACGCTCAGGAGCCCATCCCCGCACCGGAACGCGTACGAGGCGGGGATGCAGGCCCTGAGGCCCGTCAAAGATAACGCCGCGAATGGAGACTTGCAGGAGGGCCCCCGGGGGCGCAGGTACGGCTCCAACGTGCACCGTATTAAAAACATGTTTCAGCAGATGCAAACCACCGACGCCGAGGGAGAGGAAGTCGCCAACAACGCCGACAAATCCGTGCGCCTCTCCCTCCCCAGAGCCGGTAGCCTGAACGAGAACGTGGACCACAGCGCGCTGCTCAAGCTGGGATCCACGGTGTCGGACCGCGTCAGCAAGTTCGACCCCAAGGCGGAGAACGGACACCCGCGGGCCTCGTCGCCCAGCTACTCCAAGCTGCAGGAAACCCGTCGCATCTTCGAGCAGCAGCAGGAGAAGCAGCAGCAGCAGGAGAAACTGCTGCAGCAGGAGAAACTGGCGACCACCCGGGTCTTGCTGAAGACCGAGAAGGCCCCGGGCTTCCAGGATGGCAGGCTAGACGTGGCTCGCTTCAACGGCAGCACCGAGTCCCTGGACAGCCTGGACACCAGCGAGGCCGTGTCGCCCACGGTCAGCCAGCTCAGCGCCGTGTTTGAACGGGCGGCGGAGCTCCGGAACAACCTCCATCGGCTCTCCTCCACCCCGCCGCTGCCTTCCCGGGGGGTCAGCGCCAAGGTGGGGGTGTTGAACTCAAAAATCATCACCAAGAGGGTGAGGGCCATTCCAGCGGGATACCAGGAGGAAGAGGCCCGCAGTCAGAGGGACCAGGAGGGGCCTCCCAGGGGCTCCAGGGGGAAGGTGACTCCCCCATCTGAAAATGGGGACCAGAGTCCCCCATCTACTGAACTCTCCAGTACTGTACTAGAACCAAAAGAGCAAAGGGAAAAGACAGTTTCAGATGCAGGTGTAGAGGCCAAAGATGAGGTGAAACCTGAATCTGGCAGCACAACACCGCAAGGTGACAGCCACGGCTCTCTGGAGAACGGGAACGCCACTGCTGAGAAGGGGCGCGAAATCTCTCCAAAGGGCACTGGCAGGCAGGAGGGAGAGGCGGGGGTCACTAAGGATGGCGAAGAGGAAGAGAGGACTCTAAAAGAGGACCAGTCGGGGTGCGAGTCTGTGGATATCAGTACCTACAGTGCGGTGGGGGAGGACTTTGGAGGAAGCCAGTTGGACGAGGAGGAAGAGGAGGAAGATGACCGTTATGAAGCAGAGTCCAGCTGCATAGAGATCACTGGGCTGCCTGTGGAGGAGGACCCGCCCCCCTCTAGGAAGATCCGCTTCAGCACCGAGCCCATGAAGGTGAGAAAATGTGGAAAATCACGCTTAAAGTGCTCGGGAGACTGAGCAGGTTCCCAATAACTGAACATGAAACACACTAACAGTATTTTTCACCCCCTCACAACCTCACTTAATTATTTGGTGTGTCTGTATAAGGGCTGAGGGCTGGGAGTGAGTGTATCCACCATGACATAACCATAAGCAGTGCCAATGTCAGCTGTTTTTTATCCAACTCACTCTGCTGATTTCAGAATGATGCTGACTACATTTTGATTTTTAGCCTGTTTCAGCAACACCCAACACCCAACACCCTCCCCATCCACGGTAGAAACCGCTTCTAGCCCGTTGCTAACGGACCCGCATTCCCACCGTGCAGCTGACATGGCCCCGAAAGAGCCGCTGTGTAGATACTTATCTGAAATGTAGTGGGAGCTGCCGCTGTAAATAATTGCTAGGGGAGGAACAAAGAGGCCTGGTTAATTAGTCCTGTTTTCCTATTGTGAGAAGTGGATACTCTGCCTCGGCCAATTAAAGGTCGGGGGGGAGAGAGAGAGAGATGCTATCCCTTCATGGGCCAGTGAGATGAGAGAGAGAAGAGAGGAGGAGTTAGTTGATTTAAAGTGTCTCTCTGTGTCTGGGGGGGGGGGTGTAATGATCCGGAGAAGAGCATCAGATCCTCTGCAGCTCAGTCTCACTACTCTCACTACTCCACTTTGCCTTGAGGTCTCGGGGCACGGAGAGACCGTTTGCCAGCTAAAGTGGGGGCCCTGACGCCGCGCATCACACGCACTCCCCTCATGCAAGCAAGCCACTTCACCGACTAAGGCATCCTCGGCCTGTGTCATGACCGTTCGAGTTGAAAGTTACTCTCTCTCTCTCTCTCTCCTCATCGCTGCACATTGGCGGGAGAGGCATGTTTTCCCAACCCCAGATGCTAGATGAATAACCTACGCTTCCCTGGTTCACGTCGCTGCGATTCCTTCCCTTATTATTTCCTCCTCGCATGAAATCAAAGATGGACATCAGGAGCGAGCAATATGTGTGGTGTGACAAAGAAGCCGTGACTCACAGTCCTTTTTATTTATTTTATTTATTTTTTATATGAAGAGCAGTGTCATCAGAGAATAACCTCCCACTGAGTCCTTCACACTGGATCAGTGTATCCTTTGTTATGGAGATGGATGTGGGCACACATGAGAGTAAAAAAGGGGAGCGAGGTCAAATGGGAGGGACTTTTATTATGTTGCCCGAAAATGTCATGCTACTGTACAACTTCCAGCTCTTGAGGTCGCACGGTGTCACTTGCCGTCTCTCGCAAACAGGAAGTGCCCGTGCGTGGCCATTTTTAGTGCATATTTTCCCCTCTGTGTAACAACTCTGCTTTCAGCCACAATTAAGGCTTGTTGTGGCGATGCTGGTTGGAAGTCTGTGGTAAATGTATCTTACACACTGAGCCTCTCTCTCTCTCTCTCTCTCTCTCTCTCTCTCTCTCTCTCTCTCTCTCTCTCTCTCTCTCTCTCTTTGTCTCTCTCTGTCTGTCTGTCTGTCTCTCTCTCTCCTCTCAAACTGGCACAAATGGCGTTGCTGCTCGGGGTAGAGTTCACAGTACCCGCTTTGTTCGTTCCTCCTAACACCCTCTTTCTCTCACTACTCCTTTTTTTTTTTTTTTTTTTTTGCCTTTCTCTCCTCTCTCTCTCTTTGTCACCAGTCTTCTACTGTTAGTAAAAATAGCAGCATTGTTATCATCACAGACTTGCCTCCCTTTTTTTAGGGCCGCCTCCTTGTTGAACACAGGAAGCTGCCTCTCATGTCTTATTTGTTTGTTTGGTGTGTTGGTTTTGGCTTCACTCGATTATTACTGTTTTTGTAGTAATAGCAGTAATACTGTATTTGTTCCAGTCTCCTGGCACACTGATTTTTAATTATTTATCCTGATAAACCCTAAAATAATACAATCTCTACTGGATTTGCGTCATCCGGCCACCGAACTAGAAATAATCAGATTTTTTTTTTTTTTTTTTTTAAAATCAAAATCACCTAGCTCACTCATCACCTGGCCTCCTCTTACTCTCTCTCTCTCTCACCCTTTCGCGTGGGCATCTGCTGCCTACGCCGCCGCTTAAAACGCAACAGTGCTGCCAGCCTCGTCAAAGAACACCTATGATTTTCTTTTGCACCGTATCATTAAGGCAACAAAGACTGTTCTAATGTTAAAATAAACCGGGGCTATTGAATATTGGCAAACAACACAAAAATGGAGAAGAAGGACTTTGCATTTTTTTTTTTTTGTGGACGTCGCCACAAAACTGCAAACTAGAGAACGCCAGACCCGTAATAACCTTTTTGGGCGGTTTTGTGTTTACAGCTCAGGTCAGCCGATGAGGGATTGCCCAGGGAGAGGTAATGCATCACCGGCGTGTCAAGGTATCCTGAAACTGTCTATTACCTTGACTCAACGGGCCGGCCATATTTCATACATTACACGCAGGGAGGAGGGGGGAGGAGGAGGAGGGAGGTGGGAGACCAGACGGATTATGAGCAAGGTCACTCTGCCCCACTTCTCAGTCCTGCAGTGGTGGTGGGTTTGAAGCACTTACATGATGTGCCCACTCGCTCAGGTTGCCGCAACAACGCAGGTTACATAATGTCTCGCGCGTAATGTCTTGAGCGCTGATGTCCTGTCGTCTGACCTGCCGTCGTCTTGTCCAGCTGAATATAAAACGCAGGCCCGCGAGGCTGACGCGGAGCACCGGCGGGGGTTGTTGACGTCTTCCTCCACGTAGCGTAGCCCCACTCCGCCGCTGACCCTTCTGCTGATCTGCTGCTGCGTCCGTCCCCCGTGGTCCAGCAGCAGCGCTAAGCTTGAAAACGGACTTGCTGACTAAGACCGGGCTGCCAAAATAGACATACTCTGGCTCTGTGCAACCGTTGCCATGACGAAGCCACCATATCCATTTTATTGGCCGGAGAAGAGTGGTCCAGGGGCCAATGGCAGCCAGGGGCCACATCCCAAATTTTCTGCCTAAGTGCTGTGTGTTGCACATCTGGGAGCTGGATTAACCCCCCCCCCTCTCACACACACACACACACACACACACACACACACACACACAGAGTTTTAGGAGGATTTGGAAGCAATTGGGACCTGGACCTGTTTAACCTGTGGTGGTTGCTAAAGTAATTTGTGGTGTTGTCATCAGACTTTTGTTAATGGGGGAAAATAAGTGCAATGGTTATGGCTTCTTCAGGGTCTTTTATATGCTCAACCAGCTGACTGTGTTTGATTAAGCGTCACTAACAGGCCATATCTCGGGATAGCGGGTTCGTGGCGAGCAAGATATCGAGGACAATGATCCGCTCAGACTGTGGGAGCAGTCGTTTCACAGATCTGACGTTGACGCGCGGGCGTTTTGTTAATTCAGTATAATGCCGCTGGCGAGAAAAAAAAAAAAAGGAGAACGGCAGTCAAAACTGGAACAAACTTGCATGCCAAAAAAACCGCCGGAGCATAGGCCATAACAATTATGCAAAGCTGGCCGCTATGTGGAGAGACGGTGTGGAAAAACCAATGCCGCCACCTCCACACACGCTATTGGCTGGATCCAAAATTAGATCTGTTTTTTTTTGGACGGTCAAGAAGGAAAGGCACACGGTGGTTGACAGGCTGCTGCGGGCGGTGGTGGTGGAGGAGGAGGGGGAGGGGGTGAGGGTGGGGGGTTGTAGCAACTGGCTAGTTACTGCACTGCCACCACCGTGTTACCCGACCACATCCTAGCCGGGGGAGTCAGCCAAACTGTACAGGGAGGGCAGAGGCCTTGGGATCAACTCTATCACTGAGCCCTGTCTCTCTCTCTCTCTCTCTCTCTCTCACGACAACTGCATTGTGTTGTTTTTTTTTAATACCTCTCGCAATCCCAAGTGGGTGCTCGTCATAGACACAAACACAAGCTGTTTAGCTGGTGAGTGACTGTAGCTAGCTGCCCACAGAGCTTTTGTAGGACATCCCAGGCGGGGATGGTAGCAGAGGGAGGGAGGAAGGGAGTTTCCTGGCCATCTGTTAGCTACTGTGACCTACTATCTGCCACAACTGGAGCAGCGTTCCTCCTCCTAGTCCTGCCCAGCCTCCCCCCCCCACCCCCCCACCCCCGCCTTAATCCCAATGTTTGTCTTCCAAAGGGGGAAAGACGCATGGCTCTCATTGACTGCCTGCCACCTCACCGGCTCGAGTTCATCTCGTACTCTATATTATACGCTTACAGTGCAAAGGAGGGAGGGGGGCTTGCAGGCTTGACGTCATGCAGGATCCCATTAGTCCATCTGTCCTGTTGCGGGATCATCCCACGTGAGAGAGAGAGAGAGAGAGAGAGAGAGGGAGAAAAATCGTGGTAAGCGAAAGTGTGGATGCTGTGTCAATGAGTGCACCGGTCCCGAGCGCGCACCGGGCCGCAGGTCACGACACACATCCCTGTTATTCCAGCGCCACGTTTTTTTTTTAACGGTACAGAACCTTGTTTGATCTTCCGAAGCGGCGTGGCTGTAAAAAACGAAGGGACACCGAGAGACACCAGCTGTGGCCTCTTGATCTTCCAAGGAGTGAAGCGTTGCCACGTGACGGTGGCGCAGTGGAAAAGACTAGCTTGCAGTTGTTGTTATTTTATCCACTGTTACTTAGTAGCCACGGGAGGCCCAGGGCGTATTTTTGTGTGTCTGTAATCCACATTGTGCTAATCCGTCTAAATACAAAGGTAACCTAAATCAAAAGCCATTACATCTCCGTGCTGTACCCATGCTATCAGGCATCTGCAGCAGGGTTCAATTCAGATGTAAGTTAAAACTGCAAAAGATTGATTTTTTTGAATTTGAAAGGAAATCCACTTCCAGAATTGATTGAATGGATACACTCCTGCCTAGCTGTGAAGCAGCCAGGGGTCCAGAGCATGTGTTTTTTTTTGTACTTTGGAAGCCGGTATTAGCCTCAGTCCAATAGCAATGTATAGGGTGTGTCATCAGTAGTGTGAAGGGACAGCAGTGGGAGTGGTTTGGATCGGGGCCATAGCATTTTGAACCCCTCTATTCTGCCTGGGTAAGGAAAGCTTAAATGTAGGAGCAGAAGCTTATAGTGTTCAATGATGCACGAAAATACAATGATACTGTATAAATCTCTCAGGGAGGGGTTGGTTAAATTGCAAAGGCACTGTCAAAACTGACAAGTACTTTACTGTGGGGTTGCTAGGGAGACGGGCCCCATGTGACTGAATGGCAGCATTGAAGCAACGAGATGCTACTGTGTGTAACGCAAATGGACACAAACTAAAGGTCGGAGAGAGAGAGAGAGAGAGAGAGATATGTACAAGGAATAAACAAAGTCGAAACAGATTCAGGAACAACCACAAATGTTGCGGCATCAGGAGCCAAAGATTACGGGGAGGAGAGTATAGAAATGAAATGAAAGAAATCAAAGAATGTGTGCGAAAGAGGAGGTCCAGCAATGAATAAGAGTGGCTAGTGGAGCACAAGGTGGTGCATGCGTAATTACCTTGGACTGAAGAGTGAGGCTTTTAAGATTCAGCTAACTCGGTGTGTGTGTGTGTGTGTGTGTGTGTGTGTGTGTGAGAGAGAGAGAGTGTGTGTGAGGCCTGTGAGTAGCAGCTGCAGAGGGCCTCCATTAGCATGCTGGAGGTGGTTATGTAAACTGTCATGCTGTCGGACCAGAGCGAATGTGGGAAGACGGGCCGTGAAACGGGGCCTCTATCTTCATGAGAGCGACTTCAGTGGCTGTGATTGATTTTTTTTTTCTTCCCCCCACTGTGTTTGAGTTCCATTACCGCTGTTAAAGCGATACAGTGGATGGTGGATGGCTCTGAGGAAATGCTGTGGCTATCTCATTGGAAATGGTCAATAAAAGGGGAATTACATTATGTCTGCATTAACAGTGCCGGTCACTTATCGTCTTACCATTATCCTCCTACCCCTTCCTCTAGCTGCTCACGTGTCCACCACCTCCGATTGGCTGGTGATAAGCTGCGTTCACTTCTGTTATGTCAAGAATTTTGATTATCCATCCATCCCTGAGGACACAAATACACAAACCTGCTACTACGGTGATCACTTTGTCAAAAGCATGATGAGAATTAAATTAAAATGGATCGGATTTTGAATTCAGTAACTCCTCCCAGAACATTGTGTCCACATGTGTATGAGCTTAGGCAGATTAGGAAAATTAAAAAAAATATGAAACATGAATGCAAAAACTGTGCAGTTTGCAGTGGAAGTGCATTTAATTGCCTGTATTAAACAATAATCTTCACATTTTCATATAGATGTGCATTTGTCCCTCTATTGATGTAACACAAGTGACTATACCTATACTGAACCAGTTAAAGCGTTAACGTCAACAATCTGAAACGGAAAGTAATCCTCTGGTGCACAGGAAGTGATGCATTTTATGTTTCCGATAGAAGCAACAGCGGTTTGCAGGGAATAAATAGAAGAAGTGGGTGGTTAGCATGAGCAGCAGTAGCCACCATGGCTGAACAAACAAAGAAAAGAGCTACAGAAACTCAAACTTCATCAAGAGAAAATCCATGAAAGAAGATGTGACAGTCCTTGACAGTGATCTCTGGGAGGTGCAATGCAGAAACGCCACCGCAATGAGTGCTGACGATGTTGACAAAATAACAACTTCATTGTTTTTCTTTGCATTTCAAAGACTGCTGTTCAAACATTTGCAATTCTGCTGTGCTGTAATTCCCAGTGTGATCCAATCTCTTTGTTCCTCTCTGCAGGTTTTTGCCACCTATCCCAATGAGGACTACGACAGGCGTAATGAAGATGTGGATCCCATGGCAGCATCTGCTGAGTATGAGCTGGAGAAGAGGGTGGAGAGGCTGGACCTGTTCCCCGTAGAGCTGGAGAAAGGTACTTTTCTAATACTAATACTTTTACCATAATAAAAGTATCTACGTAAGAGGAGCTTTGGCACTGCAGCTATCATTAAAAGTGGGAATGCAATGTGGACATGGAATGTAAGTATTTATCTTTGGTTTCCCTCTCAGATGGCGATGGCCTGGGCATCAGCATCATTGGGATGGGGGCGGGGGCCGACATGGGCCTGGAGAAGCTGGGCATCTTTGTTAAGACGGTCACAGATGCAGGGGCAGCGCACCGGGATGGCAGGTATGTCCTGAATGCCGCCACATTTGTAAGTCTTCAGCAGGGTTGAGGTCAATTCATCGTTAATTAACTTAGTTCAAGAATTCTTTGAATTTCCCAATATTGAAAAAAACATTTACATATCAAATCAACAAAAGGCAGTTGATTCAAATGGATTTTGACTCGCAAATGACATTCTGTTAAACTCCCTTCAGGCTTTTGTTTTGTATTGCTGACCCACTAGCTCATTTTCATACCTTGCAAATGCAAAACTTTCTTGCTACCAAGAATAAGGGATTTTGAATGGAGGTGGGCATGCGGTGGCCTACGTATGGAAGGTGTCGGGGCGATGATCAAATACCACTGCTGAGCTATTGCCCTAAATCCTGCACTTGGATGTCCAAATTGTTCCCCCCCCCCCAGGATCCAGGTGAACGATCTGATTGTGGAGGTGGACGGGACCAGTCTGGTGGGAGTCACCCAGAGCTTCGCTGCCTCCGTACTCAGGAACACCTCAGGGACTGTCAAGTAAGTAGGCACTTCTCAATGCCTTCCCAATAAAATATTCATGGTGTTATTGCCGTGGCATTGAGAGGAATTTCCAGGAATTTGTCTTTTGTGTACACAACAAGGCCGTATAAAAATACAAGGCATTCCATACCATTGTAGTTTTTTAAATGGAAAGTGCCGTTTCACAGCTCCCTTGGGCTAGCTGCTCGCTTTAGCCGTGACCGTGACATTTGCTTTGCTGTACTCTCTGTCTGCTATGGCGGCCGATGTTGTAGCTCGAAGAGACGGTTTCCTCTCGCTGTACACCCGCAGACGGTTTTACATGCAAAGACTGACTTCTACCACATCCTGCCCATGCAGATCACCACGGCCTGTGGATTTACATCTCAAGTCAAACAGGGCCATGATTATACCCTTGAATACTGGAAACCTACTTTTGGAGACATACTGAATCAGGTTCAAAAATTCCACACGAGAGCCGCAGCAAACATGGTTATCAGCAACATAGCGGGAATCAGAAGTATCATTTTGAAATGCCAGGAGGCTATTCCTAGCCTGGCTCTGTGGGGTTTGGGTGGTGTTGACTGTTCCCTATGTGCCCCTTTGTCATCCAGGCTCATTCATAATTCAAGATCTAGTGGTCAGCGCTGTTGGGGTAATTGTTAGTGTTGTGTGACTTGTCGAAGATCAGAGCCCTTCATAGATAGCTCATGCATTATGGATCCGCTGCAGAGGTGGGGAAGGGCGCTAGAGCTCAGGCCTATTCATAAAAATGTCAGTCAGACAAATAGACTGGGGCAGGAAGTGTGTTTGTGAACATTTAATTACCCGTTAGTGCTCGGGAAATTGAAAGGCTGTATCGGCTGGCTTAATAACCGACCGTGGCTTCGTCCTGATTCACTGTATTTATCCCCCCCCCCCGTACTGTTGCCATGGAGGTTTTAATTAGACAGAGATTTGCTAGCCTTGATCAGGAAATGTATAGCGCAATGTAATGCAGTGTACAATGAGCCAAAACAGAGTTGAGAGCCTTTGATTTTAATCTTAGAAGAGCCCAACTCCATAGAGGACGGCCTTTGTTCAACTCCAAACAGGAAGCCATTTTCAGTCATCAGAGAGCCAGCACATTCCATACTGCATGAATACATTACACTATAACAACTGTGTATGACTGTACACATTGTATTGCACGTAACAAAGAGTGTTTTGGTCCTGCTAGAGCCCGTGTAAGAGAACTTGTTTTCTGAAACAAGTTCAGCAAAGTCATCAGAGAACTGGCATACTTTCATCGAGCGTACGCACAATACACAATATCTAAGCAAGGATCGTTTCAGTGCAGTCAGCCGCTTTGAACATTTGATTTGATTTTGGTTGAGCATTGTGTCAGGGTTGTCGCTTTGATTCTTCCTGTGCTGAAATGCCGGCCCGTCTGTGTGCAGGTTCCTCATTGGACGAGAGAAGCCGGGCGAACAGAGCGAGGTGGCCCAGCTCATCCAGCAGACCCTGGAGCAGGAACGCTGGCAGAGGGAGATGATGGAGCAGCGCTACAACCAGTATATGGATGAGCAAGAGGTTAGCCTCTTTTATGTTCAGGGCTCGTGTGTGTAAAGCGCCTGAGAACAGAAGTAACGGTCTTGAGATCCAGCGCCAGTTGACAAAAGTGCTGGTTCTTGAGTGTGCACAGTGTAAAAGTTTCCACACACACACTAACATTGCCTGGGTTATGATAATTCAAGGTACTTTTGGTGTAAGCATCCACCAAAATGGCACACATGTGATTGGTTATGATTCTTGCAGTTCTTGCAGTTGAAAAACAGTCTGTCACAAGACTGCTTGCACAATTAATTCATCATTACAAAGCTTCAGGCAGTAGTTTTCTAAACTACTTCTAATGGAATACAAGTGTTTTTTGTGTTCATGTGATATGTCTGTGTGTCTCCATTTCCCCTTTTAGGATTATGACATTTGTGCCAATACCATCTTTAACAGAAGTGACCCTCCCTGGTGGGGTTGTGTTGTGGCCATTGGAAAACATTTACGCTGTTATAGCCAGCATCCAGTATCAACATAATCGAATGAGAAGCTCAGCTCATAAATGAGGACAGAATAGGATGAATTTGAGTCTGTGCTCTAGGATTTGCAATATTAAGCTGTGTGTCATATTTGGCTACTTTCTCCCGCAGTTGTGAAGTTCTGCAAACAGCCTCTGAAGCCAAAAACTGCTTTTACGTGTAGTTTCATTATGCTATGTCAACAAAGAGGAAGTTGCCTCATTCATGCAAGGGTGGCGGTGGGTGGTTCTTGAAAGGCATTAGGGTGAAAATGAATTCAATGTTGTTTCAAGTTTTGCACCACCTAGTGTCCATTTGTGGGTACATCAACACGAAATACAACATGGAAGCACACAACACGTGATGGCCTTTTAAGCTTGGTGATAATTCTAAAACTAGAAAAACCTTTGCCAATACTGAACAATTCTCCAGCTTTCTGTTACATCCAATAATACCCACAGGATTTGGAATCAAGTCTATATCTCTGTTGGTGTCGTAGTTATGGCTAAAAAAAAAAAAAATTGTCTTGGCGGAAATGTTTGATCCAGATCACCACCGAAATCGAATCAGTTGTTCCTCAGCCGCGGGACTATCTGTCCACCACATTTCACGGAAATTCATTCATCCGTTTTTGAGATATCCTGCTGACGAACACAGACTAACTAACAGGGACAAAAACAAACAAACTTTCAAGAGAAGAGAGAAGGCTTCTGTGGGATGCAATATTTATATTTATTTGCTGTTTTTTATCTGCAAGTTGAAGTGCCTTGGTACCCTTATTTTGAAAAAGAGATAGCCAAAGAGCACCAATTTAGCGTGCTTGAATAATCTTCTTCATGACTTCATCAAGTATCAAGGTCATTTTAAAGGTTCCACTTACCAACCCTTTGGATTCAGACCACTCCTTGCACATTCTTTGTATTACTCTACTTCAAATGCATACTCCTCTCATCCCTGCAGACTGGCGAATATGGTACAGATGAGGAAGAAGATGAGGAAGAGGAGGTCAGTCCATCCTATCCCAGTGCCATTGAGGTCTTTGACCTGGCGGAGAACGAGGACATGTCGCCCCTGGAGACGGACCCTGAGAAACTGGCCCATAAATACAAAGAGGTGAGCAGAGATGTCCTTAATTAGAACACTTCCTGTCTAATCACGGCTTCGTTCCTCAGATGTATCTAATATCCAGATCTGTATCTAACATTGTAATCTCTCTCTCGCATAAAGCTCCAAATAAAGCACGCTGTGACCCAGGCCGAGATCCAACAGTTGAAAAGAAAGGTTAGTTGTTCAAATGATGCCGATATATTCTAACAGGCTACAGTAACATCGGTTAATACTTTAATGTGCTCAATAACCTTTAGTGTGGACTGATGTGCTGTTTTTTATTGAAAATGACACTTCAGTTGTCTTTTCAGCTGCACCACGCAGAGCAGGAGAAGCAGCGCTGGCGCATAGATAAGGACCAGCTGGAACAGACCCTGCAGGAGAACAAGGAGCGCATGGAGAAGCTAGAGGGTTACTGGATGGAGGCTCAGAGCCTGTGCCAGGCTGTGGACGAGCACCTGAAGGAGACGCAGGCCCAGTATCAGGCCCTGGAGCGCAAGTACAGCAAAGCCAAGCGCCTGATCAAGGAATATCAGCAGAAGTAAGATGTCTTGACTACATAGTCCAGAGCTCAAAGTTGTGATGTGTATTGTATTTGGGGCTAAACGATCTGGGACAATGACCTGCTTCCTGTTACAGGGAGATTGAGTACCTGAAGAAGGAGACCCAACGCTGTGCACAAGATGGGGCTGAGGCCTGCCGTCTCAAAGAAGAGTCTGGGCAACTCCAAGAACAGGTAATGGACGTGACCTAGGACACGGTTACTTTTTGCTTGTAGTGTTTGCCTTGGTGAAGAGAGCCCGGTGTTGAGTTTGGCTGCAGTACGGGAGAGATAATAGAATCAAATCTTCTAATCCTCGATCGTTTGACTAGGCTGCCCACACACCGCTCTGTATCAAATCAAATCACATTTTATTTTTATAGCCCTTAATCATCGTTACGGTCTCTAAGGGCTTCACAGTGCCTAATGTGTGAAAATAATAAATGGTTAGTACACGACATCCCCCAGCCTTGGACCCTCACAGAGGACAAGGAAAAACTCCCAAAAAAACTTTTAGGAAAAAAATGGAAGAAACCTTGGGAGAGGGATCCCCCTACCAGGACGGTCGGGCGTGCAATAGATGTTTAGGCAAGTTTAGGCAAGCAGCGTATACACAGAGCATAAAAGTTTATTTGGGTGGGACATCCAGATCTGATGTGGGGCATCACAGCTGCTGCCTGGAAGCAGATAGGAGACACACACACACACACACACACACACACACACACACACACTCTCACTCACACAGACAAACTTGACCAGCGTCAGTGGACAGGAGCAGGTAGACCCGGAGAACAGGACATGTAGGCAAGATGCTAGTATCCATCGGCAGGAACCTGAGATATGGTGAGTTTACTGTCCTAGCCTGACTCTGAGAAGAGACTGAGCCACTGCCTCAAGGCTGTATGTTGCTTGGATGCTCACTGAGGGTGAGCTAGGGCCCCATAGTAATAGTCTACTTGGATTTCATTTCACACTTGATATAGCAAGCTATTTAAGTTATGAAATGTTATTTCATTTCAGGTAGCATTTATCTCCAAAATGGACAAGAATGGAATCTACATTGTAATGAAACTCTTCCAATATAGATTTATCTTGATATGGCCACTATAATTCACCTTGAAGGGAAATAACTGAGTTTGTTTAAGAGGGCAGGTCACCTCATGATGCTCCACTGGATTATATTAACTTTGGCCAGACTTTTTCTTGAGGAGGCTAAAAAAAACCCCCACATATCTAACTTTCTAGGAACAGGATCAGATTTGAGATGCATACATACTTGATTCCAAAATATGAGTTTGAATGAACAGATGGTATCTATGATTATTTTTGTGTCTAAAAAAGCAAACGATATCATAACAGCGTTTTACTTTCTGTCGTTACTAGGTGGCCGACCTGGAATGCAGGGTTGAGGAGCTGAAATCTGATCCTTTATAAAAGCCTTTATCCTTTTATGTATCTCTGAAAGCAGAACTTCACTAGATGAAGATGGTGTTAATTGTACTTGGAGTGAACCGCAGGGTATTTCTCGTCTCAAAATTAAGCTTGGTTTCTGGTCGCATACTGTATATGTATCCTCAGGCTTTGTATTTCTGCATACAGCCTCTTAACCCTTTTAACCATGTTTTTCTGTTGACACTTAATAACTCGGAAAGTGAACCATCACAAATACAGACAAGATCTATTGAGCTGTAGGTGTACTGTTCCTTTTCATTTTTCAGAGTTCAGTATTTAATCCCTTAATTTGTGTTTTTGTGAATTAGAGACCAGGCTATTGCTTTTAATTGCCAAAAACAAATTCCTTTCTTTTTTTTTTGCCTAGTTTTGTGAACTTTTTTTCTGAGTTTGTACAGATGTGATACTGTATGTGGTTTATCAAGCAAAGTTTGGTTTGTATATATTTTTATTAATATATGTATAACATTTAACATAATATAAACTAATGAGATTGAGGATCAGTGTATAATTTATGTGATGAAGATGTGTAAAGTGGAAGGAGATTGCACTGAAGAAGACATCAGCATCATGGTGCTTCACTGGAATGGAAGAAGTTTGCCGTTTGTGTATTTTTTACACATAGACTCACTGATGAGCAACCAAATCCTCCAGTTTCAACCCCTCACTTGTAAAGGACCAGAGGAAACAAGCCTCCACAACTGCTGTGCCACAAATGGAAATGGATCTCCGCTCAAAATGGATGTTGTCAAGGATTTGTGTAACTGGTATTAGTTAGGACTACTGATGTAAGAACCATAACTGGACTTGGGTGTTTAGGAAAAAAACCCGTACCAGCAGCACAGTTATACATTTAAAAATCTAGTCTCTAACCAGCAGCTGCACTTGACACCCCTGCGTGTAGCACATGGAAAACACTGCCAGGTTTACACCTGTTTCAATTCACGCACAGTTTAAGTGAACTTGAGTGTAATTGTGTCAACTCTTATACCAGTATGTTTGTATAGTTCAGATAAGACTGAAGTATTTTAATTTTGCTTATTGTTTATAATATAGCCAAGGTGGAAATATGATCTAACAGGACAAAAACTGACACAAGCAATGCAAACAGTTCAATAGACAAAAGGTATACTGTATCTTGGATTTAAAAAAAACTCATCTGGATGACTACAGAAACAAAATTACAATTATGGATTGAAAAAAATAAAAAATAACAGGCATGATTATGAGTATTTTCATAATATTAAGGCTTGTACAGGGCACATGCTTTGCATTGTATGTTTTGTGGAATAAATGGTCAACAGTGATGGTAAAGTTGGTCATTTTTATTTCTAAAATAACACTGAAATGCAATAAGCCTAGCAACACCATCCTGACTTGTTTAATCGCACAACTGTCTCGGGGCAAGACGTTTTTTTATTGCAGTGACAAGGACATAGTCACTGCCCCCCCCATTGGTTTTATGGACCACTAACACAAAAATGAAAAGCTCATATACGAACACCCAATGATTTAAGTATGAAATGCACTACACGCGATTCAGTATAACTTAGTATTTAATGAGGAAAAGGCTTTGACCAGAACATTCAAGAATTGTATTCAGCCCTTGAAAAGCGAAAGATGAATTTGACAACTCCGTGCAATTCCGTTGACACAGGCAATAATTTAACAGCTCTACAGTTTGCAAATGACTTAAAAGTGCGACATGATTACGAGTGCATCTTCTGATGGTGTCTCCTGAGATGGTAGTTTCGTGAAAAGCTCTTTCCACACTGGGTGCATTTGAACATTTTCTGCCCCAGATGCAGCATTTGGTGAGCTTTGAGACTCTGCGGGCGGCTGAAGCTCTTGAAGCAGTCCGGGCAGTTGTACGGTCTCACCCCCGTGTGTTTCCTCTCGTGCCGTTTCAGGTCTCCCGACTGCCGAAAGCTTTCCCCACAGTGGGTGCAGAGGTATGGCTTCTCTCCGGTATGAGTCCTAATGTGCACGTTCAGCTGACCGGTGTACGAGAAGCTCTTGGTGCAGTGAGGGCAGCTGTATGGCTTCTCCCCTGTGTGAACACGCTGATGTTGCTTGAGCCCGTAGTGATTTGTGAAGCCCTTTCCGCAGTCTGTGCACAAGTACAATATCCTCACTTGCTGGAAGCATGTGTGAGCTTTGAAATGTTTGGCGCTTACATAACTCTTGCCACAATGGGGGCAGACGTGAGATTTTTCCCCCTCCTCTTCCCCCAGCTGGCCCGCTTGGCTGTCTGACTCAGAGTGTGACAAATACTCGACAGGGTGGTGTCTCCTGATGTGCTTACGAAGGTAGCTCTTCATAGTGAAGGAAAACTGGCAAAATGAGCACGGGAACAGCTCGGACGTACAATGATGCTTCTCGCAACTTTTGGCCTTCTGGTGCTGTTTCAGGTTGCCGGGCTTACTGAAGACCTTGTCACAGCGATCGCAGGTGTACGATTTCGCACTGGCATGTACCATTTTTTCGTGTCTTTTCAGGAAACCAGATTTACTGAAGGTTGCCCCGCACTGGACACACTTGTGCTGTCTCGCGGTGCACTTGTGTGCCTTCAGATCATCTGGGTTTTCATATGTTCCTTTACAGTGACTACAGCTATACCAGCTGTATTTTACATCTCCGTCTGTCTTTGTAGATGCATTGACATCAGGCGCCTCTGGTTCACTGAAGCTCTCCTCAGTCCGAGCAGTGCTGGTCAATGTCTTCTTGGCGATAGGTGTCCTTCGTTTTGGAGCTATGAGCTTGGTTATGGCAGAGATTTTAGATCTAGCTCCAAGTCGCTGTGGTCTCTGGGAGAGAGGTCTTTGAACAGATTCAGCTGTTTTAGCCACTGAAGGTTGTGCAATGAAGTCTGGATCACGGCCCTGGTTGCCATCAGTAGGCACTGGATTCTCCTGTTGATCCTCCACTGGTGGCACCTCAGAGGTTTCCTTTGAGTGATGGAGACTCGTGTGCTGCTGAAGGGCGTCCTCTGTAGAAAACGTCATTGAACAGTTGGCACAGCAAAAGGGAACGGTGGTAGTTTCCTGCTGAGCCTCATTTCTTCTTTCTCTCTTCTTCCTTTTCTTTTGGTGACATTGCAGATGCCTGGCCAGGTCACTGTACTGGCCAAAGCACTTTCGACACGTAGTGCAGACATAGGGGCGTAAATTGCCATGGACCGTGATCTTATGCTTTTTAAGGTAGCATTCGTTGGTAAAGCTCTTACCACACTCTGCGCATGTGTTTGATTGTTCATCCAACTCCTCCTGGGCTGTTTCTGCCTCGCCTGCAGAGGGATTCTCAGTTTCAGCTACTTCCATATTTTCCAGTTGTTTCTCACTTACATTAATTTCCTTGGTTTCAGGCAGTTCCTCAGCTACAGTTGGTTCCCCAGTGTTTGATAGCTCTAATATAGGTAGTGAGCTCTCTGTCTTCTCACTGAGGGTTTTGCTCTGAGTCACCACGTTGGCCACTTTTATCAGAGCCTGCTTTTTGTGAACTAGCTGGTGTCTGAGCAAGCCAGACGCCTGGCTAAAACTTCGCCTGCACTGGGGGCAGCAGTAGGGCCGCTTGTTTGAGTGGACGCAAAGCTTGTGCCTCTTAAGGTGGTGCGTGTGTTTGAAAATCTTCCCACATTCAGAACACGTTTTGGACTCAAAGGGATCGACAGTTAATACCACCAGGGAGGCTGCAGGGTGCTCTGTGTCGGCACTGGGGGACGGATTTTCAGGTTCAGCTGCTTCGACGCCTGGTGTTGTACAGTCCTCTTTAGGCTGTAAGTGGAAGTACTCTGTATGTCGTTGTAGGTAGACCTCTGTGGTGAAGGACAGCTGACAGTGAGAGCAGAGGAAGATCTGCGACGCCACAGTTGTGTTACTCTCTAAAATTTAAAACAGAGGAAAAGCACTGAACGTCACACTACATTTTACCAGAACCTCAGACTTAAAAATCATTTAAAAAAGGCAAAAAAAATTGGTGCAATTAGTAGTTTCCCTGTTCATTCATGCAGATAGATGGTGTTCTCTCAAACTACCTCTGTTTCTGAGATGTTTGGATAAAACATGCTCCGTCTTAATTTTTTGAAAACTGAGTCTATCTTTCAAAGCATTAGGGTACATCCAGCAGTTAAAGTACCTGTTGGAGTGA
This sequence comes from Hoplostethus mediterraneus, assembly GCA_034670385.1. Lineage (NCBI taxonomy): Eukaryota > Metazoa > Chordata > Actinopteri > Trachichthyiformes > Trachichthyidae > Hoplostethus > Hoplostethus mediterraneus. The sequence continues at coordinate 3,721,996 of JAXDDW010000011.1, read as the reverse complement.
ATTTCAAAAACCAGATCTGGGTCCAGGCTTCACTATGATGGGCGAGGAGTTTGCTGCTGGGCCACACCATGAGCTCATCTCCGGGGTGTATGGTGCGACAGCAATGAAAGAGAACACTGTCTTTGTACTGGACTGCCAGCAAATTCTTCTCATCTTCATTGCGAGCACAGTTCACATACCTGTGTAAGAAAAAGAAGCCATGACACACAGTAAATCAACTGAGCTTTAATAGAGACATGGCTCCCGTCGCCCAACTTCATTCACCTTCTCGCTCTTAACTGTACCACCATCCCCAGTATGAAGTGAGATTTAATGAAGTTAACCGAATACAAACAAAGCACCTCTGAAATATTGACATCCAGACCAGCTATTGAGAGAAACTAAGGCTTAGCCTAAGCTAGACTGCAAGGCTCTTCAAATATTGCCCCAGGGCAGTACAGACAAAATTTCCGGTCTTGAGTAAATGCTTGCTGTCGCACTGGTTAGCTGTGCACACTATTTAACAAAGAAAAGATAAGAACAGAACAGTAAATACAGTTGTGTGACTGAAAGATACATAGACACAGACCAAATAATATATAAATATAATAATTTACCTCATCCAGTTTGAGTGTGATTCTCTGGCAGCATCAATGTACTCGTACTCATCTTTTCCTTTGTAAATCTAGAGAAAAGATGCACACATAAACACAACTGGAAAATATGAAAATACACAAGTCTTAACTGCAAGTTCATACAGCTGGGACTCAATGTCACATTTGTCATTTTATGGATTTAAGTTTTTCCAAATCCAAGCTCACCTCCCAGGAGAAGTCACTGGCCATAGCATTCTCCCTTGTAGTCACTTCCCCCTCGTATGGCCCAAAGTGCATTCCGGGAGACACTGTTGGCCCCTGGTTTATGACACCCAGCCCTGCATTGGGAATACTAGATCTACCTATCATCAGGCCATGGGGTAGAGTGAGGAGGGCCCTCTGGGGCACCCCCATGGTAGTGGGAGAGTCGAGAATAAAGGATGGACCATTAATACCATTGAGGTCACTCTGGTCTTGGAACAGAGGCCGACATTCCCCACAATCTGTAAAATATGAAGACAGAAGAATACAGTAATTGAGCTTGGTGACATAGTTCTCTGTATAAAACCACTACTCATCTAATACCAGTGGATGTCATCAACACTGGCTACATTTACAGGTACACTAATTTCCTTAACATTCAAGTACTTAAAAGTCATAGTTTCTATTCATATGAACTGGCACACGAAATGCTGTTGTCCATGACATTTTATAAATTTACAAAGTGTTCCAATTTCATAATATCACAAGTTTTCCAAGATACATGGGGATCTGGTATTAAGCAAATGAATGCTGCTAACATTAAGAGATGCGGAAATGATCTTGCTTACAAAAGCCATCATCAAATTCTGGGTCTTCTCCTTGCACCATAGTGTCCAGTAACTTCTGAATAGGCGTTTCAGCTGGTTCTAATACTGGAAGCACTAGAACAACATAAACACTGTGTTAAAAACGTATGTCTGTAAACAACTTGTGTAGCCAAGATACAATGTCAGGAATTATGAAATGTGTAAACATATTAGGTTATGGTACTTTGTCATACCTGCAGACGGGCTGCTGTCAGGGGGTAGGCACTCCTCTGTTACGATAACCTCCTCGGTGGTCTCAATCCACTCCACAACGTTGCCTCTGCCTGACATGAGTGCAGACTCTGTGGAGTGTCAATGTAAAATATCAACAAGCTATATTCATGACAGCTGCTTTCAGAAATAAAGATATAACTTCAAACCATAGCTAGCTAGTTAGGTTGCCAAATTAAAGTCAAGTAAGCCAAAACCAAATAAGGTAAACGTTAGCGGTAGCTGATTCAGGCAAATAATTCAGCTGGCTAAATTTGATAAAGCCGGCGAAGGATCCTAGACCTGGAAAGATTCAGTGAAAAACATTGCTGGACAACAAAAGTCAGTGCTAGTTTTGGCTAACAACAGTATACCTAACGTTAGCTAACCTAGCTATGTTATGTGGCTACCAGCGCGACATCAGAAAGATGAAGACAGACATTATCATGCAGAACAACAATTCCAGTTAATATTGGCTAGTTGAACTTTAACTGTTTGTACAAACTTCAATTACCATCAATCTCTTGGACTGTTACCTACCTAATTCCGACCTCACATGAACCAAGGAGGTAGTATGCATTAACTAGCTGTGTACGCTTGGCTTGCTAGGTATAGGAGAAAGAAAAGTATCCGAGATCATAACCCGGAAATAAAACTTATTTTTCAACGTAAGGTTCCCAATTTCTGTTATTTTCAAAATAAAAGAGCTAAATTACCTACCTACTGTTTTAATGTAACTATATTTTGTTCCATCAAATATTTTTTTTGAGGAAGCTCCATTAAAGCTAAACGCAACATATCATAGCCAACACATTTTAAATACGTTAGTCGGGTTTAGTTTGACTCTATGAAAGATGGTGTCTTTCATCCGTACAATAGCACCGCTGGTGTAGTGGTATCATGCAAGATTCCCATTCTTGCGACCCGGGTTCGATTCCCGGGCGGCGCACGGCTGTTTTATTACTTCATTTGTGAGGAACTATGATGAATACAGTCAATAACCTCTATTTATAGTCATTTTAGGCCAATCATAACTTTGATAAGACTTTGATGTTCGTTGCAATGTCTGCTTCAATGATGAAACGTTTCTACCACAGAAAAGCAGGACAGTTTAGTTTAGGACGTTTTAATTTACCCGCTGCACATTAACCAGATCTGGAAGACAGGCGCGCGTAGATTCTGTTGCATGGCAACGAGTTGGCTAACAGCCTCGCCCTGGTGAAGTAGGATGTAAACTCAAAATGGACCTAATCACCACGCAAACCCATACACTATCAAAATGAAGCCTGTTGAATGTGGACTAGGTGAAGAATTTGTATCGCAGCGTGAACTCAACTGTGAAAAGAAGGACGAATATCTTAACACCTGTGGAAATTGCCATTATTGCGTCTATGCCACAAAACTCTCGGAATCTACCCAATGGTTATGGCAGGCCGAAGATGCATCCAAGAGGAGATACTTGGTAGGACTTGTTTTACGCTGCAAAAGTGCCCGAGTCCTCGAAAGCATTCAAAGTGTATTGCAAGTAACATCCTGGAAAGGCTTCACGTACGCCAGGTCAAAGAAACCCAGTTTACCTCAAGATACGGCCACCTGCAGTTCCGACGAAGCGCTGGATGGAAACCTGAGACTGGACATGAACATGATGGAAACCTGGGACTGGTTCAGTTGCAGTCCTGACTGGATTAAATCCAAGTATATTTTCCGTATGTTTTCACTTTGTGACACTGAACTGCTACGCATGCTCGGGAACCTAACCAGCGTGCTTCTGGTCAGGCAAAAACGAGAATTTCAATTTAATGGTAAGCTAAGCATCCCAGTGTTTATGCTCTTGGCAAGACGCTTCCAAGCTTTTACTGCCATCCAGTGGTTAATATAAGATTGACACTTTCACATTGTTGCTGTTCCTTCAGGAAAGTCTTTACATTGTTTTGGCTAAACCTCCCAAATTTCTCAGTAAAACATTTCATTTTTTGTTCAGCAAACTGTGTAAAACGTTTGATATTAGTTCATTAATAAACTTTTTATTGAAGTAATTTTTGTTTTTCAATAATTTCTAATGTTTAAAGTTGAAATGTTTACTGAAACCTAGAGTCTTTCATTCAAATGTTTGAAGATAAACAAGCCATTTTAGATAAACGCCCCTTCCTGCATCCAGGGGTACCTCCCGCCGTCCACCACGTACATACACACACATACACCTGTAGCTTCTCATGAGATAAAATCAAACTTTAATGAATCCTTTTGGGATTGCTCAAGGCAGTTATGTGTTTGAGCTTAGAGATATATGCACTGACATGGGCAGGATTGATGCACAGACATTCCTCAGAGCTTCATGAATGAAACTCACTTTCCAGTCTGTACTCTGTTTTGGAACAAAACAAAACAAATGTTGTTGCTGTTGTTGCTATTCCCACTGGCCACAGATCGAGATCAGTAAAGGTCATAGAATACTTTGACCCCATTAAAGATGCTGATAGTAATGCAGTAATTGAGTAATTGAATAAAAAGAGCTGTCTTTGCTAAATGAAACATGAAACTAGTCCTATTGAACAAATAATTTATTCAGCACTTTGCAATTTAGAAACTATTATTATTATTACCCCATCCCATATTATTATCCCATCGTTTGAAGTGTGATAAATATATGCTCTTTTCAGCAAGGAGCAGCCGACACCATGTTCCTTCTAGACTGGAGAGTTTGGGGCTTGGAGGTTTGTCTAAGAGGAAAGGTGAGAGTGAAGACAGTGAGGCAGACTCAGAAGATCCTGCTCTTATGGTGGTGCCTGGGTCCTCCGCCTCCATGTCTGGGGTCAGCCGATACAGAGACTTCATATGCTGCCTCCCTGTTCATCTTTCCAAGAGGATATTAGGTAAGTACGCAACACTTAGTGGGGAACTACGTTGAGGTACACACGCACACGCACACGCACACGCACACGCACGCACACGCACGCACACGCACGCACACACACGCACACGCACGCACACACACACACACACACACACACACACACACATTGTTTGAAAAGGGAAATAGGCTATCCATAAGCAAGTAGGATTCACCCAATTTTATTTCCACAGTGTTTCTGTGGTGGAACAGCAGTGCAGCCTACTTTTCTCTGTCTCCTTGTTCAATCCGAAGTACTTGTTGACATGTCCTTGAAGTGATAGCATAAAGCAACTGAGCCGGGCTAATGATACCATGGGGATGTAACTCAATTACTCAAGAATGGCCTTGTTAAATCTCCCTTTCAATCACAAGTGGGTTACCCTAGGATATAAGAAGAGCAACAAAGCCCTTCCTAGCAACCCACTCCAGACTAACCAGTCTGCTGTCTGCTCCCACTCACTTCTGTCTGCAGGTTAAAAGACTGTAAGAAGACACAAGATATAATGAAGGCCTAAACTATGAAATGTTTTTTCTGATAAACAGACATTTTCAATGTCAAAAATTAATAAAAATTTGAATAAGCTTCTTCAGTGCACGTTGTCCTTGGTAGTGCGCCAACCAGTGCTTTTGAAGACAAACATACAGATGAACTGTTAATATTGTACATGCATACAAACATTATGCACCTGATCTGTCTTCTATCAGGTCTATTAGATAAGCACACGTTGAGATGCTGTCGAAATGTTTCTCTGCACTGGCGGTACCTCGCAGAAAATACCATGGAGGACAAGGATGCCAAAGTAAAGTTTCAGAACCAAGTTGTGAGGATGCAGGTATGTATGACATTTTCAAATCCAAAATAGTTAATCATTTAAAGAAGTAAGTAAGTTGATAATGTCAATAATAATACAGATACTTGTTTGCAATGTTTTTGCAATAATGACAACTTCATCGACTACTATCTTTCTTCTAGGGCAACAGTAATAATAGAGTCAGCCCTACCTATGCCAACGTCCTTGAAGTCCTCGTACCCACTGAAGACGATGAGACAGCAGATGATAATTCTAGTGTCCAAAAGGTCAACAGATCACTGTCCTACCTCCAAAACCATCATCCCTATACCAGAACAGTATTGGCAAATGTGAAATTGACAAATACAAATTTTTCAAATCATCTTTTCTATCATTGGTTTTACAGGAAAAGCCGTTTGCAGCTGCTTATGCCAACGTCAAAACCAAAACAGTGCAAATGGAAGAGCGAAATGTTTATTGTGGCGTTTATCATGTCATGGCGCTGCTGGAGAAGTTAGTGTCTTCTTTTTTTATAATCAATCTGAAAAATTAACTAATTAATTGCAGTAATTACTTACACCAGGACAACATCAGTTAAGATGTTTTCACAAACCAAAACATTTGAAGTAGCATTATAAGCACATTTCTGGCCTCAGAATTGGCCTTCTTTGATAAACACTAGATTTAAAGGTTATTTAGTAGACTTGCATTTATTTGTGTGTGTGTGTGTGTGTGTGTTGGGGGGTGTTCATGAAGTTGACCCATTGGGTTTTGAAGAATGTTTAATTGCATGCCAACAAACCTAGCAGCACTTGCTAAAAACACAGTATGTCCTACCACTACCACTACTAATGGCAATCGTGTTTAACAGAGAGGACCCTTATCGGGTGGTCGACTATGGAGGGGGACAGTTGATGGCCATGGGCTCCAAGGACTGCAGAGTGCGTCTGTTTTATGTGGCATCTAAAAACGAAGTAACCCCAGTGATGAAGGGCCATGTTGGCAGCATCCGGGCGTTGCTGCTCTGTGAGGACAGAGACCTGGTGATAAGCGCCGGCTACGACCTCAGTATCAGGTGAAGAGGAGATGGGAAGCTGGCACATGGCAACACAGTTCAGATTTATGATTGTATGTTTTTGTGAACGGTGTGTTTTGTCAATGATAATTCTTGATGATGAGGATGATGATGATGACTTGTGCTACTATGTTGAATGATTATGCACTTTGTGTACACAATATTAGGAACGTCCTTATTCCCTACAAAAATCCATGTCTCAATTGTCTCAAGGAAAATAATTCCTTGTTTATTCTGTCTCCTACCTTTTCACCTACACCTCCCGATGATGACTGAAGTGGCTTTGATAGGGGAAATACCTTTCACTTGGATTAACTTGGTCAGTCTCTTTCATAGAAAGAGCAGGCGTTCCTAAAACTTTGTACCTATCAGTGTGGTGTTAGCTTTTATACAACAGGGCTGTTTATTTAGTATTCCACCGTACCTGTAGGTGTTGGAATTTGAGGACAAAGGCATGTGTAATGCTGCTATACGGTCACTCAGGCACCATCAACTGCCTGGATGTCCATGGCGAGCGACTCGTCTCAGGGGCTAAAGACTGTAAGGTCAAAGGTGAGCAGCCGACATAGGATTTCAATCATTTGTCAGACATAAGATGTGATCTTCAGGAATCTGCAATATATTTGTTTGTAATCTCTCCACACTACCAGTATGGAATCTACAGACAGGGAAGTGTTTTGAGCGTTTTCATTTCAAGCACCCTAGCTCTGTCCGGTGCGTGAAGATCAGTGGAACAACAGTCTACAGCAGCTGTGATAAAGGCCTTGTCAAGATATGGGACATTGAGAATGCATCACTGCTGAAGGTGAGGTGTTATTTCCTGAAAATCACTTCTTGCTCAAAAGCAATATTTTTGCTAGCCGTACGCTCAGACATTTGTTTAGGGCATTTCTATAATTGAGTCATTTTTAATATAATGTCCTACATGCCCTAAGGTGATTGATGCCCACCAGAGCTCAGTGAAGTGTCTGTTCTATGACCAATGGCACCTTCTGTCAGCGGACTCTGACGGTCAGGTCATGGCGTGGAGCACCAACTGTGATGCTAAGGAGTGCCTTATGACCTTCAGCCACCCAAAGTAAGCACCTAAGGGCCATGATGCACCGGGGAACCTTTTGAGAAACCCCGATAGGCAACATTACCCAAGGAGTTGAATCACATAAGACCATCTTCTGTCAAGGAAATATCTGAATACATTTTTAACACTGTGTCTCACCTTGCCTGTTGCTGGGAACATAAAAAGTTTCCTACTGTATCACCACCAAAGAATTGACGTGAATTATTTCATGTCTTCTGTGATGAATGTTGTATGAGCTACTAAGTTGATTATTTTATTATTTTATTTTTATTATCTGTCAATTACGGTATAACACTTTTCAGTAGATAAAAGAGGATGTGACCAACCAGTCTTACACTTGCATACTGAATGTTCTCCAGGGAGGTGCAGTCTCTGACACTCACCTACCTCCGTGTTATGACTGGCTGCATGGATGGAAAGATCCGCGTGTTTAATTTCCTCACTGGAGACTGTCTGAGAGTCATCAAGGCAGGGGCCAAACCGGGCCCTATGTTGTCCGTGCATTTTCACGAGAACAGGTGAGTGAGTCCGATTCACTCTCACGAAAACACTGTAAAAATAATACATTGCTTAAAGAGAACCCATGTTGGATTTGCTCTAAATAAGCGTTGTTAAATCAATTTGATCATGACCAATGTTGTCTGTGGATAGTCCCAGACTAATGCTTGAAGATTTATGAACCCCTTGTGCAATTGTAGAATTTCTTTTACTATGCAATCCTTATTTAATCAAAATTAGCCCTTTCTTAACTAAAATAAAGGATCCATATTTACCAATTCATGTGTTTTTCAGCAGACACTAAAGGGAAAAGTTTAAAGGGAATTATGAAGTATGAAGTCAACCAATTAAAGGTCTGATCTTGAAGTTTGTGGATGATTTGGAACGCTGTGTAGAGATGACATGTCTCCCTCTCTGCCCTCTTTCAGCATATTAGTGAACACTACATCCAGTGTGCAGCTCTACCAGTTTGCCAAAGTGTGCTGGGATTACACGGTGTCAGCAGAGGTGGGCCAGCGCAGTGTTGCGATGGCCCAGGCTGCTTTGGTCTCTGACAAATCTTCAGCTTCACTCAGAAAGTTTCCCTACGCCTACGCCCGGGCAGAGCACATGGCAAAGGTGGCCTCACCCAGCGGAAAGATTTACGACTGTCATAGCAAGAAACCAGAGAAAGATGAGCTGTCCCACTACACTCGCTCTCTGTCTGCCCCCGCTATATGCCCAGCACAAGGTAAGCAGGCTCAAGTGCTTTAAAATGTATTTCAAGATTTACTAAAATGATCTTGGATGGTGAATGCACTGTAGATGGCGGCTTTATGTGAAGCTTGTGATGAACCAATACTAACACAAGTTTAGGAAATGGTATTGGTAAATAAAACATATTAGAGAACTTTGTTTTGCTCAAGATCTATTGGTCCTTGCTGAATATGAAGAGTTTCATTCCAAAATGAGACACCTACTGTTTAGAAAATTAGAGATAGCACAAAATGAAATATAATGATATGAGATTTAACAGAAACAAATATGATGTGGCTGTACATAGTGTGGGACAGACTATTACTCCGTTGTGACGATACTAAAGTATATGCTAGGTCACACTCCCAGCGAGAGTCCTTGACAATGACTCAGTAAGTTGCAGAGCTACAGGTGGACCTCCATCGATCTGTCATGTAGTCAGTCGTCTTATTGCTATAATACATATATAGTGTATATGTGCAAAATAAACCAAACTAACCTGAACTGAACTTCCTGAATCAAACTAAACAGTACATCACCGCCGTATATTTAGGTGTGTTAGCCTGGCCCTGTGTGTTAGCATGCTGTCTACGCTGTTGTATATGTAAAATATGAATGTTCTTATTGATGACTATTGTCATGCTGTCATGCTGTCGCTCTTTCACAGTCAAAGTGTTGAATGAGACTACTCAGATGTCTGCAACGCTGAGTGAGAGGGCAGTGTGTCAGCGCGTGAAGAAGAGGGGTCTTCATCATCCTCTGATGACTGAACACATCCTCCTCAAGGTCAACGCCGTCCAAAAGGCGCAGTGCGCAGATGAGGCTAGCGTCAACATGGAGCTCAACGCCAGGCTGCGAGATGCCTGGAACTCCCCACCACCAGCCTCTCCCTTCCAGGATGTACACTCAGAGCCCAGATCCCCCCAAACCCTAAAACAGAGCCTCCAGACTCAGAAACCTCTAGTACGCCACAAGGTCTTCACTGGCATGGCCAAGACCTGTGTCCCAGTCTTGACCAGAGCTATCGATCCAAACGTGAGAAACTCATTCCATAGCAGAGATGTCCCCTCCACTGCCCCTGACGCCGCTATGCGCCACCCACATCACAGTCTCACGGCGCACCATTCCCACTCTGTTTCTGAGAAGACACTGTCTCACAGCACTGCCATACAGGAAGCAGTCAGGAAGGTGGGTGCCTTCACCACAAGTGCCAGGGAGGGGCCACAGGCTCCCGAGCGCATGCTCATGAGAGCGATACCTGAGCAGCCAGGATGCTGTATGAAATCCGAGACAACCAATACACCTATGCCCAAGACTAACCTTATGGACCCATTAAGAGAGCGGGGGAGATTCAGGCTGCTCACTGAAACCCAGTTGAAGGAGTATGTCAGGGCCCAGAGGGAGCGTATGCAGGGCAGTAACCAAAGAGTGTCCAAGAAGGAGTAGAAGTAGAGGAAAATGATATGAATAAAATAAAAGGTCAAATGTTCTTCAGTATATTATGGGCATTTATATCCAGAGGTACAATCTTTGATTTATGTTGCATCAATGGAAATCAGCAAAAATAGTATGTGTCTTTCAAAAATTGTATGCTGTATTTTTAAATGTGATGTTTCACTAGAAATACACTAGGGGGCAGTATTGTATCAGTTGAGTTGGTCAGATCAGCGACTAGGGTTATAATAGTTTGGCAATTTGCATTAGTTTTTATTTGGATTTAATTTAAAAATTTCAGTTAGTTTAGACAGACAGGGTTTGCTAGGTTCAGGATAGTTTCTATTTTTTTTAGTTTAGTCCTATATGCCACCCTTTATTTGGATTGGACCAAAAGTCTTAAATCAAAAGTAGTATAACTCCAGTTTTTATTTAATTTAAATTTACTAAAATGCTTTTTCAGGATTAGTATTAGGCTTAGGTCTCGTCAGTTATAATAACTTGGTCAGGGACATCAGGAATCTTTGCATTTCTGTCACTGCAAACCCAAACCTAGTAGTTTATTCCTGCTATTACTATAGTAGCGGTATCTTTTAAAAAAAAATTCTCCTTGCAATTCTAAGGCCAAATATTCTGCCAAACGTTTTGGTCTTTTTATTCATGCCCATGGTTTGTGGACCATTCTGAACAGTATCCTGTTAGCTATATCACTCAGGCAACATCTTTGAGGATGGGACCCGTTTCCAGCTTTGTGGATTCAAAGCTCTCGAACCTCCATTCTAGGCTTCTGTTGTACTTCAAAGAAAATCTGTGAGGTCATCGGAGTGAGATGGGTTGTCCCATCCAGAGAGGCCTTTCACCCTGCCACCTGCCCTCTAGCCCTGGTGCCTTGGGGGCATCATTAGGGGCGAGGAGGTTGGAGACCAGGGAGAGAAGGTCTTCTACAGCAGCACAACAGCTGGGCAGCCATGAATTACAAAGAGGTATGAGGGGAGCTGACTGGGTAAGACACCCCACTTCGGAGAATCTCTTCTTTCAGGAGCAGGCTGCTGCTAATTTGATTTAGTCTGCAGAAAATTGGGGATAATGGTGTCTCCCCCCTTTCTCCTATGTCAGTGGCTATGTGTGACGTATGGAGACAATGCAGCCCCCCCAGCTCAGCTTAGCTTCATCAGGCAGCACAGCCCCCCATTGTTCCCTCAGGTATGGAGCCCCTTGTCCAGGGTCGGCAAAGCTGCAGGGGGGATAATGAGCGTAAAATCAAAGCAAAGGTAGAAAAGGGAAAGTCTTCATAGAGGAATGCTCTTAGACCTTCTGCCCCCTTGAGCTGGCCCAGGGGTGGGCCGTGGAGAGCAGGCTACGGGTTTAGTTTTGGGTGCTGGGCATAAGGAGAGGAGAAACCTGAAAGAAATGACAGTTAGTGAAAGAAGGTTATAGGGGTTGGAGGTAGGGGTGGAGGCGACAAAAGACTTTGCGATATGACCTTGGTGACCCTTTCATCTACATGGATCTGCATCTGCAAAGGCGCATATTTGCATCATAGTTCGTTTGTCAAATACATTTTTCCATTTTTGTCATGCTGTGTCAGTAGCAGATTTGAAACTCGGTCTGGGCCCTCTGTGGAGGCCGGGTCAGCCCAGGCTAGTCATGGTTCAGGATTCGGTTTACGCGATCATGATCTGAATGATTTTGTATTTGCATGTTACTCAGACGGCTGGCTGACTTGCCCTGGAGCTGTCCAGATATCGCACCGTTACCAGGACTAACGAGACGGGCATCAAATGCGCAGGCCCTCTGAATATGCAAAGTACACCATTCTCATGGGGAACTGACTCATGATAAGAAAGGCTGTTGATTGAATACACAGTGACACAATCTCCCCATTGTGGAAACAAACCTTCTCTGGTTTGTAGGGACTCAAGAGAAACATTGTTCTGAAAGGCAGCCATATATATCTTTTTGAAACTGTTGGACAACTGAGACTAGAAACTGAAAACTGAAGACTGAAACAAGGATCATAATGAAGAACATCAGGGCCTGACAGAGCAGTGACATCAACACATCAGAGCGATGACAGGAGCCTTGATCTCAGAACAGCTTTAAACGCCAGCAGGCCACACGGCCAGCAGTCTTTCCAACCATCCTCTGTTCGAATTCAGTAAAGCCACGGTGGAAACCAGATCCACATGCCTTTCTGACCTCATTTGCAGATAGAGATCATAAGCGAAAGGGGATACGGCCACAACGAAGGGAGGCAATTAACAGGAACACCATTACTGAGATATGGGACTGATTAACATCCACGTCGAGCCAAGCCAAATAGATAAGAGGGAATCTGATTGCTCATTGATTGGACCTCGGTGGTTCCTCTGCAATGAGCAGGTTCTGTTTTCTGGAGTTGAACCTCGCTGCATTCAAGGGCTCTTGATTGAGCCAAGAGAGCAAAGTGAAACCACTGTGACCACACATCAGGAGGGTGATCAAAGAGGTTACTGCTGGCTTGTGGCTCCTTGTATACAAAGCTGGCTTAGCTTGCCCCCCCAACAGATGATTGTGCTGAGTTACTAGTCACACATGGCTCAACAGTAATGCGTCAAAGAACACAGATATGGACTGTAGGGGTGCCACCTGAATTAGTTGAGGTTGATATAAATGATTATGCCGTGCCGTTGAAACCCAATCTGGAATTGGACTATAATGCAAATGATGGTAGTTAAATTTTTACCCACTTCTGTTTTTTTTGTGTTTATTTTATTTAGTTAAAAAGCATGTTTTTATTTATAAGTTGACTGACTGAGCTTGTGGTACAAATGGTTGTACAGTGTGACATCGGGAATGTAGTTTGAAAATGTATTTTCCATCTGCAAGACCTACAGTCTGTGTGTATAGCTTTAATATACTACAGTCTGTGTGTATAGCTTTAATATACTACAGTCTGTGTGTATAGCTTTAATATACTCACAAAAGAAAAAAATAACACACTGCTACAGAATCTAGCATATTACATTTAAAGCTGCATGGGAGTCACTGCGGTGTTATTTACAGACAGCTTTGCTTACTAATACTTCCTCTGGGGGGCCCACTAGCATTGCTTATAGACCAGTGCAAGCCCTACAAGTTCAGTGATCAAGACATGTCCTGTAGTTGTGGGATAATTCATATCAATAGACCTGTATGTTCAGTCCTCTCTTCAATCATTGTCGCTTGTATTTTTAGTGAAGTTATGTTTTACTTCACTTAAATTTACTGTTTGACCACCACTTAAACCCTTTATTCTTCCTACTTGTATCACGATTCGTATAAATTGTGTGTAAACTGACAAAGTAACATTTTCCCTCTTGCATATTAAATACGTGCCAAAAGCATCGAAAGGGAATGAGCAGAATGTCTAATGCTGTTTGAAACTGCTTGAATCACACGCTGTACAAGCCATTTGAATATGGTTATTTTAATGTTTTCATGGGATGTCAGTGTGAATGTGTTCCAGTGTGCCACTGTTAAACAACAGAGAAGGGTGCCAAGGATTGACCTGTGGTCTCAATGGTTTCCAGTCTTCACAGAGCTACTCCAGACGCTTGTAGGCGACAGTGTTAAGTGTCATAATTTCACTATTTTGTGAGACGTAAATATGGGGACGTAATGGTCAAAGGTCACCTGCATAAAACTTCCCTATTTAGGAGTTGGTAGACGCGCAGTGTCTGGGGGGAAAGCGACCTGAAACAAGTAGGCAATTCACACAGGAAAAGTTACTGCAAACAGCCTCTGACTCCATTTCCTGTCCCGAGAGGAACAGAAAATTAATTGTAACACAACACTACAGAGGCCTTCATGCACCACAGAAGAAGAACAAAACGCAAAGTGGCCCAGAGCTGCAGCAGATGTGATGAAGAATTAGAGGTCCCCTGTTGTACATGATAGCTCTTTGAAGAGGTATTAGCCAGTGTAGAAAAATAGCGGAGGAACATTTGAACCAAACCAGTCCCCTAAATGGACTACAACCTCTGTCACACAAATGGTGATCAACCCACAGGCACATGCACACACAGAAAAAGAGTGGGGAGAGAGAGAGAGAGAGAGAGAGAGTGGGGCAGCTAATGGACAGCTTTATCAGTCCTCTCCTCAGATTCCGACTCATGCCCTTAATCCCAGTCTAACAAACAATGAACCGCTAGCTCATGTCAACTGCAGATGTTTGCTCTCCCCTGAATCCTGATACCACCAGGCCTCTGGCTGTCTAGAGAGGTAGCACCTGATAAGAAGAGAGCCCCATTGGCTTGTGGTGAACACACACACACACACACACACACACACACACACACACACACACACACTCATAAATACACACACACATACAAACAATTTCACTTTTAGAAGGCATTCCACGGCCAGATTTTGATGTTGATGGCAGTGCTCAATTTTTTTCTTAACCGAGTCCTCCAGTTTGCATCAAGGCCAGGGTGAACTTCCGATGACCCGCTGTCGGAGCTCAACCTCAACCCCTCTGAAACGCTCACATCTCAATGAATGATGGAAATTCTGATAGATGTGGCCCGCTACAGTCTCCCCTCAGGAGGTTATCTTTTCATAGCACGGGAATTATACCTCATGTTATTACTCCAGAATTTTGATAGATTCCCAGAATATTCAAGTGACATTGGTTAGCCTTCAAAAGTGTTCAAACTTCTTACAGATCAATCAAATATCTTTCTGTGGCCCACACAATAGTAGTCACAACAAATACTGTTCTCCAGACTTGATAACGTGGCTGTTGTTTGTACAATAAATACTCCATGGGATTCTTAGTGTCTCCTTGTTTGACCCCGGACCAGGAAGAGCCTTTTTTGTAACCTAGGAGAACCAACGGGTGTCCTAGCTCAGATGTTTCACAGCTCAGTGGGCTTCCTATCATGTTGATACAAGTGCTAGGAAATAACACGCAGCCTGGTTAATTCATGCCATTTGTGTTTTTCATTTAGTTGTCATGTGCAGGATTTTTGGGAGACCTGGGGAAAAAAAGTGACCCATATTAGCAGCAGATGTTTTGGGTCATGGAGTGGAGCATCTTATGTCCTTTTCCCATGGGCTCATGTGGCGAGAGACGTATCAGTCATGACCACCAGAGGGGCATGACTAAGAGGAGCGTTTGTAACCTGAAGGTGAGAGCTTGTGACCGGAAGGTAGCCGGTTCAAATCCCTGGACTGGCTGGGATAATCTGGACGGGACGGGGGGAGTGAAAGAGTTCCTTTTCAGCAACTACTGTCAATGTGCCCTTGAGCAAATGCACTGAACCACTAACTGCTCCTGTCCATCTGTTTAATGGCCAATGCTACAAGTTGCTGCTGTGGTTGGTGGTTGGTTGCTGTGGATAAGAATGTCAGGGTTCCTACAATCATGGGAAGCCTGGAAAAGTCGTGGAATTCAAAAAATTGTGTTTTCCGCGGCTGAAGGAGTTCCGACCAATGAAATGTTTAATGTCGAGCTTGGCTGCTTGTTGATCCACTTCCCTCCCTGTGGTAAGTGATAGTTAATAGCCAGAAATAAGACCTGGGGACATTCAGATCAGATCAGTGAAAATGTGACATTTGCAACATAGACGCTGATAAATATTGGTTGTGGAAATTGTGCTGTGTATCATGGCATAGTCTTGGAAAACCCAGAAAAGTGTTTTTAGTTAACTCTGTCAGTATCTGTTGCTCAAAGAACTGCATGGGCCTTATCCCAGTGATTTACACAGCCCCTTGCCACAGTTACAGGATGTACAATACTAACACATACACGCCGTCCTTCCCAGAGATCCCTGACGGTGTGGGAGAGCATTGACCTTTGACCGTCCAAACAAAGGATCGTGGCTTCTACTACTTGCTAGAACGCATGGAAACAATTAGTATATATATATTTTGGACGTATTTTATTGTCTCATTGCCATAGATGTGTCAGTGTCTGTGACGAAACAACTCACCGAGGCCACAAGTGGCGCAATAAATTGGTGTCGAGAGAATTCCACGTTGAATTCTGAGAAATGCTCCTTCGTCATCGGTGAGCGGTTGACTGAGACGGTGGCCAGCGTGCGTGATAGGTCTTGCTTCTCTTGTCATTCCATGATTCATCAAAATCCGCAGCATCTCACCCTGCCTCCCCCCCCCCCCACCTCCACCACCCCCCACATCCAATCTACAGCTGTTAAAACACCCCATATTATTCACATAATTGTTTCAGTGTGTTGGTTGTTATATTAATGTGCCAAGCAGGATGAGTCAGGAATAAAAAACTGTTTGCGGTATTTTCTGACTACTGACATTCTGTGCATTCTGGCGCTCACTCATTCTTGACTCTTTTTTTTGGGCCGAATAGTTGTTTTATTATCAGGTGCTTCCTACGTTTCAGTGATAATAAAAAATGACTACAACCGCAGGGGAGCAAGAGAGGTATAGGGCACCGTGTTATGACTGACCCACAGGCATTCTGTTCAGGCTGCGTCTCGTCACATTCGGGTCCACTCTGTTTAACATTTCTCTAATATTTCTTCCTCCATTTGCAGGAAGACCCACTGTGACACATCTGTTTGGCCCTGGTGAAGATGTCAGAGATGTATTTCATAAGATGTGGAGCGGATGTGGAGGGGGGAAAACACTGGGTTAAACATAAGGGCGGGCAACATTCTTTAACCCATCAAGAAATGATTGTCCTTTTATGGGCTGATGTGAGCAAGCAGGTTTCTCCAAGATACACACACTGGTCTGAAATATTTCCATTTGGTTTCAGCAGGGGGTTGTAACTTACGCTTTTTACTTCCATGCTTTTTTAACTTTTTACTTTTTTTGCTATGTATCCATCACTGTTCAGATGTGTAAAGCAAAGAGAAATGCTCTTTTTTTCCTTTCACTGAACTCTTTCTCTCCATAATTTTTAATTTTCGTTGTTTGTGTTAGTAGAATGACTTAAGAAGCAAAGCCCCGGACATTTCTCACAAATCTGGTCTTGAGTAATTTCTCTCTCTCCCCCTCTCTCTCTCCAGACTGCCGTTGCTCTGTGGTGTTGGCTGCTTTCTCACTTTGTTGCTGTTTTATTTAACCTTCCCCCGTCACTCGTTAGACTTTTAATAAAACTGATTTCATCTGAACATCTGTTAACAGCTGCGAGAAAATTAATTAGAGGCCAAAGTGGGGGGAAAAAAAGGGGAAAAAAAGGACACAGATACATAAATGGTCACTCTGGTCGGAAAATTTATAGTTTTCATTCTGAAAGCGCTATAAGGTGAGATAAAGAATGTAACTGATCCGTATGCAGCTGCAACTTTTAACAGTTGTGAATGTTTAAAAGGTGCTGCGCTGAGGCGTTGGGTCAGTGAACTGTTTTTCTTCATCAATAAAAGCGTGAACAAAGCCTGACACAGCTATGGTTTTCTTTCCCAGGTATATAAGCACACAATGTCTCACATTTGGCAGGTCATTTATGGTTGTTTATTGGTTAGGATTAACTGTTGTCCAGTTACACCTCTTCTCTGGGGCTGTGAAAAGGCAAATTTCCTTTTTTAGTGGTTGCAATGGAAACACAAGCTTGTGTGTCCATCTGATTCATACAGTCCAGTTACACACACACACACACACACACACACAGAAATATTCAAAATGTTGAAGGTGTGGAGGGCAGAAGGTTGTAGTCAACCTCGAGACAGAGCAAGAGATATACAGAGAGAGAGAGAGAGAGAGAGAGAGAAGAGAGAGAGAGAGAGAGAGAGCAGAAATAAAAGTGACAGGAGGAGTTGAAAGATATCAGTTGCAATCTGTTGGCTGAGGACAGAGAAGGGGAGTTGGGGCACTCGGTCCATGACAATTCCACTAAGCGCTTTCCAAACACCAAGCCACTGCATATGTACACAAGGGAACATGATATGATGTGATAAGTTGGAAATGTCAGCCCGCGCTTTTCTTTGCGCGAGTGTCTAGGTTAGTATACTGACTGTATTGACGTGGCTACATCAAAAGTGATCTTTACTGCAAGTTTGAAGAACAGGCTTTGCCACTTCAATGCAGCTCATGTGTTTTGAATCAGCTAGATTCACTTAAAGCACTCTGCCAAAGAGGCGGTTAGCCATTGCAACTGAATTGCCAGTGTCACAGGGCAAAACCATATCCCCAGTGATATTAGTGCAGTGTAAGACGGTTCTGTCACCTCTGATGGCAAAAATTGATAAGAATTGTCCGTCTTTGCCACACTGCATATTACCACTAAAAATGCAATTCAAACATGTAGGTATTAAAGGAAGGCAACATCGCAAAACAGCTCACATCTAATTTAGCAGGTTTTAGGTGAACATAGGCCTGTCAGTGCTTCCAGTTGGAAAATCCACCTGCATCAATGTTTTTGTTCTGATTTTGAGGATTTGCCACATCAAAATTGCATCATGAACCCTAGCACGGTGATTTTGAAAAACTACAATTGTTAGCCATTTAGCTAGTGAACTTATTTCCAAAAAGCTGAGGTTAAGTGAGAGGAATGCCATTGTTCAAAACGTAATGGACGACAACACGTTCAACCGCATTTTACCGGAGTCCTGCTACCCTGGAGGCTGAGTCACTGGGACGGACGGAGAGGCTGGAGAGGCTGACAGTGGGTGGATGTGCACAGCCATGCTCACAGAGATTGACAGTATATGCTGCAATGAATGGGACTGGGTCACAGTTTTTGCTAGAATCCATAGAAAAATAGGAATCATTGTGTGTTACTCAACATCCAAGTTTCAATGCACCCATGGCAGTGTCTTAGAAACATTCACCCTGGACAACCAACAGGATAAACAGGTGAAAGAGAAAGACACCAGCTGGGCCGAGAGGGCAAATAACAAGTAGCTAAGTCCCTGCAACTGGCTAAGCTACGCTAACGTGACAAATACGATACACAACATAAGCATCGGAAATATAAAGCCGTGTGTATTATCTGACCTATGAGCTATGCGTGTCTGTGTAATTGCAAGGCACAGGCATGTTCACTTCCCTTTTCTCTTTTTATTTACATTTCTACATCTCCTTGCCAACTATTGCTAGGCTAACCCAGCTCAATTAGCTAGCTTACTGTGCTAGCAAACAATGTAATTCTCTCTTCTCCTGCCTCGGTTGGCCGCGCCCTTTACTTTAATTAGCCGCACCCTGAGTGAAGGTATGCTGGAAAAGTGGGTAGATAAACAATCTCAGGAAGCTGGCCGGCCACTCTGTGTCTCATGCAGTTCCTTGCAAAATTGGTACAGGCTGTTATCCTGCCAGGCTGTTTATAGGCATGGTCAAGCCTGGTGTCACCTTCCTTTAAATTCTTTACAATGACCTTGACCAGTGTTTGGTTAAACATCTCATTCATTATTGAGATGTTGAGTATTGTTCAGTAATACAGTGGCCTGTTTGTAGGCCCAACTCTGGTTGTCTTGTGATATCAGTATCATAGTCTCATGATGTACCTACTGGGTAGGTCATATAATCCACCTGCCTCCCCTGGCAGGTTGCCTCTGGGCAGTTGAATGATGGACATTGATCTGCTGGGGGCCAGTGAAACCACTTCAAGGATCACATTCTCTGCAAGCTGTGTGACATCCAGCCACCCACACTAAGGAAACAAGCAGCTGCCTGACATAACTGCCCCCTCCACCCCGCCTTTTTTTGCTGACTACATCTGCCACTCTTGTGGTAGCTCTTGGCATAATTGTCTTGCATAATTTATATGACTGTTTACTGACCTTGCTTTGGTTTCTGAACTGCTGAGTGAGCCATCTTAAACTGGCAGAGTCAACCAAGCCATTAGCCAATAGAGACCAATAGTGAGATGATAAATTATCAGATGTTGTGGACTAGGTGTAAGCCTAAATCTAGATAGAGGAGAGTACAGTAGATGAGTACAGTTCAGTTCCAGTTTTTTCAAGTTTTATTCATCCTACAAATAATAAAAATACATTGATTACAGGGTGGCAGTTACAAATACCCACATTTACAACACATTTCAGAAATTTGCAGTGATAAGAAGAGCATCTGGACTCAGCATCTGGTTTAATACGACTAGTGACCTGATAAATGCGTGAGTTGTCCGTGTGAAACGGTCGAGTCGGGTAAGTCGACCCTGCAAAACATCCCTGGTCAAGATCAGAGTGGAGAGCTGGGTCAAACTCTTTTCGGCTTGTTGGGAAAGTTCAGTGCTTAACCCATGTCTTGGGCTCACACTTCCTCAGCTGGCAGTGTGATGTGTGATGTAAAGAGAGCCCCATGCAATGGACTGTTGAGACATTACAGTGGAGACGAAGAAGCTAATACCACTTTTAATGTTTGTGCAAATAAACTCAGCTTCCCAAGTTCACAGAATGTGTCAGAGTGTCATGCTGTCTTAAGGAAGTGCACTTGCAATTGCGAATCTGTTACAGTCATTTTTTTTTAGCAGACGTAGGCCTTGCTCTCTGTCCAAGGTGTGAAAGGTAGCGACTTGTTCCTTGGATGGACCAGGATCAGCGTATCGTAATATTCCCAGGTGTGTGAAAGGGGTATGAGATGGAGGAACATCCACCGTCATAATATGGTGCGTATAAGATGTTTGAACTGAATGTACAATTAACACATATGAAGTTAACGTGTTTCTCCAAACTGTGCAAGATGTGTTTGACAGTGCAGTATTTCAGCCCGGTCATTATTTTTCGGCTTGATTGGCTTGTAGAAACTGTGCCATTTGAAATGGAGAATGCCTCTGCTGTCCAAAACCAAGCATTTGAGTGCTTTTTAAATCCCAACAAATCAAATGTGTTAATGAAACTAAGATTACGGGTTCAATTTGGAGAATATGTAGGCCCAAATAAAACAATGCTGCTGTTGGAAGTCTGTGTTCTTCCAATAAAAGCAACGAGAAGGAACAATGTTCTCCCTCCCTTTTTCTCTACAACACTGAGCAGCACTGATAAGGGAGGAACTAGAGAAAAGAAACTCTTGAGTCTCTGTAATTAAAATTTCAATGCTAACCCAACAGTGTGATGTCCATCTCCTTAGTGGCCCCACACCCCTTCTCTCCCTCTCACTCTCTAACTCACACACACACACACACACACACACACACACACACACACACACACACACACACACACACACAAACACACACTTAAATGCACACACTCAGCTACCCATGTACAGTATGCACGCACACCGTCACTGATGGCCCCTCCTTTTTTACTAATCTAAATGAAACCCAACCTCAAAGGGCAACATTGGGACTTCATGGAGACTGATGTTTTGAAATGGGGGTGAGTCACACTCAAATCCATCGGAACTGCTCTCCATGGCTAATTAAAATAAACCAGTGGCCTGCAATCAGGATCCAGTTGGCATGGCCCGTATAAACAGCGCATTGCCTTAAAACGGGATCCCATGATTCTTAGGACCAAAACAGTGGCGTGTGTCCCAGGCGGGGTAGAGCGAGTGCCGGGCTGGACGACGGCACAAAGGCCACATCTGGGATCACTGTGTTGTGAAAAACACTCTAGAGATGTCGAGATATCCAAACAGGCGCCCGGAATATTTCTTCAAACATCCATGTGAATATTCCATATTCGACTGGCTTCCACTCAGTAAAGTGTTTACCTCTGGAAATGTCTTCCCTTTAAGTGGCATTAAGATGTGACAGCGGATTTCTGGCATCGTGCGGAATCCATC
This sequence comes from Hoplostethus mediterraneus, assembly GCA_034670385.1. Lineage (NCBI taxonomy): Eukaryota > Metazoa > Chordata > Actinopteri > Trachichthyiformes > Trachichthyidae > Hoplostethus > Hoplostethus mediterraneus. The sequence goes on along the minus strand of JAXDDW010000011.1, from coordinate 3,700,186 downwards.
CCAGCGGGCAAGCTGTCAACATGACACTAGGTGAAAACAAATCCCTCAAATCTCATGTGAGGTTAAGTTGTCCCACATGGGAGAGACAGACATTCTGGGAACTCCATGGCGTGGGCTTAACCATCAAACCTGCGATTTGGATAGCGATACTGTATACTGGCAGTGGACTGACTCCTCCTATATCCTCTTCCTTTCACTGTTGGACTGAGTGTCTGTTGAGTGTGCCATGACCTTATTCATCCACAGTCTGGCTTTTATGGAAATGCAGATGTGATATTGCTGACCCTCTGTCTTTTCTCACTTGCAGCCATTCTGTATGCATACCTGCAAATATCGCACTCGCAGACACAGTATTGGCTCCGTCTCCGTCTTCCCTGGTTAATTTGTTGTTTTTGGTCAAAGCCATTGAACTAGCTCTGTATACCTGGCTCACACCCCTGTTCATTCTCTGCAACAATAACATAGCTGTGCCAGGAAGTTCCTGTTCTCAGTGTTCAGGGCCTGCCAGTGTTGGGGGTGGGGGGGGGGGAACAAAGCCGGGCCTCAGTGTCCTTTCAAGCGCGTTGATGTGATGTTTGAGGTCTCCATTTATTTTGAGAAGGAAAAGGGTGCCACCTCCACTCCGTTTTCCACCGTCAACGTAGTGTTCGTTTCTGAGGGCTCGTCAGCAAGATGTGATGTTGGTTTTTCAGTGTTGAAGAGGAGGTTTATCAGTTTTACGTTCCATGCAAGCCGTTCGGTTTCCATAACGCTTCCACAAATGCTGCAGCCTTGTGAGCCGCCAATGGAAATAAATCTGAAAAAATAGTCGAGCTGCAAACCCTTTTTTCTCATTCTCGTGTTATCATTTTTTGCTTTATTTTTTCACCATCGGGCTCCACTGGCATTTCACCAGTGCGGTTCAAACGAACGAGCCGTGCATATCAAACCACGCCGGAGTATATACAAACTCGGACGGAGGGATAAGAATCAATTATTACGCCTATTCTGACATGTAAACTATCCGCTGTAGGTCAGTGGCTACAGCACTTGTCATATAAACATGCCTCGGATGATGAAGAAGGTGCTAACAGGGCCCAGAGCATGAAAAGGGAGCATAGAAAATCAACAAGACTCATTGTTTTCCTCTTTTCAAAGGGCAGGTCATGGACTTTTACTGAAAGCTAAAGGATAAGACAGACTCACATGTGCAGCATTAGAGACCACATACGTACACTAAACCCAACAATCACTTGGTCTTGGTCCTCGTAAAAAAAAGCAAAGCAGCAGTAAATATGTCTTCTCCCAGAAACGCTAGGCCAATCAGTAACACATTGTTTCGCCCCTGTTAAGGAAGTGGTGAGATTCATCATTTTCCCAGGTTTTGTCAAAATCTACTCAGTGGTGTCTGGGATATTGTGCATAACACACGGATGAAAGAATGAATGATGTATCGGTAGCTTGAGTCTGTCAGTTCTTAAATCACTTTTTATATTGACACAACAATGTAGCGGGAAGCATCATTCTTCCAATTATCGTCAAAATCCAATTAGTGGTGTCTGAGATATCGCGTGTGACAGGCGGAGACCGATCCATAGTCCTCCCTTTCCTCATGCTGGACAATAAACCAGACTAATCTGAAGAAAGCTTCTCCTAGTACATTTCCCACGGCTGAAAGCAACATGGATCTTGATTTGATCACATTACAATTTGAAGCATAAGAGTCCTCTAAATGTTTACCTTTCATTTAGACCCGCCCCGGATTTCTGTGATTCCGTGATCATGGAATTTGGGTTGAATCACTGAAAATGGATTGAACCGCAGAAAAACAGGAAAAGTCATTCCTCGTTCACTCACAGAAAAATGAAGGAAAGGTCTACAGCATAGAGGACACGGTTTTATAGCTGATATAAATGTTATTCAGTGTTTTATGTCCAGCTTTCCCTTTTATTGGCTAAAGTACTTTTAGTGCAAAAACTTTAAAAGCGGTTCTTTTTAGAGTTGCATTAAAACAATTTGACTGAGGGTTAAGCAACTGGGGCGTGATGTAATTTGCCTGTAATTTATGTTAACAATGACAAGAGTTGTGGTTGGTTAAACTATTACACTATTAATAGGTTATATATTGCCTGGGAGGATGGTGGATTATGATTTTTGAAAGCTGAGAGGAGTACGTAGGTGTCTTTATCTTGCATCCCTTATTATGCTCCCAGTGATCACTTATTTTTTTGCAAAGAACACCTGGACATGCCTCTTAACAGCCAACTCGCAAGACACTTAAGCAGATTAAGCTTTCCAAGTGCCTACTTTCTTTCTACTGCCTGCTCAGTTGCCAGCTCAGAGATAGCTAGCTTGCAACCCAGAACTACCATCACTTTTCTGAGGGGACCGACCCCTAAGGGCGACGCAGGCAAACCAGCAAAGTCAACCATAAAATGGGCTGGAAAAAAGGAAATTATATCTGCAGACCCACAGAAAGGGAACCAGCCACGAAATATTTGGGCCCCAAATGAAAAATGCAGATAGGTGCCATGGCAACACCGCCCCTTTGAGCGGCACAAACAAGGAGAGGAAATGGATAGGTTGAAAGTGAATGCCCAATAAATGATTTTCTCACGGATGACGGACTTTTTTTTTTTACTTGGCCGTATGGCTTTGTTTGCATCGCCGTTAGAAGAGAATTGGTTGAATGTGCGTTTCTCAACATTTGGGAACGGAACAAGTGATGTGGAGGAGGAAGAGCCTGAGCCAAAAAAAAAAAAAAAAAAAAGAGGTGTGAGATCCTCTTTCCAGCTGTGCTCCAGAGTCACCTGGGAACCACCGGGATCAGAATCTGGGAATTGATGAGGAGATAGACCTGGCACGTCCGGATGACGGTGGAACAGGTATGCATCAAACACCCTGCGAAAAAAGCCAGCCGTCCATCCTAAACTCGGAGGTAGCCATCTTGATTTTCATTCATCTTCCTCTTGGTGAGAAAGTACTTCAAGCAATCGCTTCTCTTACGTAATCATAATCTCTTATGTGTTCGGGGTGGGGAAAGAGAGGATTCAGATTTGTGCCTCATGCCTAGAGTTAAGAAGATTTTGTGCGTAAATATAGTGCTGTGCCTTTGAAGTACAAACAGGACTGTGGAGAAATAACCATGAAGGAGCCAGAGTTAATAGACTTCAATGTGATTTATGTCCTGCTGTGAGATATCGCGTGCTTATCGGTAACTAGCAGCCGACAAACAAATTTCAAGGAATCTGTTTTCGGTCAAGCTTTTTGGAGCAAAGAGTGACGGAGGCAATAAGAGTGGCTCAGATACTTTGAGGCTTTGTTCTGTTTTCCTCTACAAATCTCTCACCTCCATAACCTTGCTGGTGAAACGGCATTGAACGCCCCCCTTAATTGACACAATCAAAAGAAGATAAGTTTCATTCTTGTTTTATAATGGCTCATTCATTTTCATAGACACATATTGCTCAGTTATAAAACACATTTTTCTTTTAATTTGATAAAAATACAACTATCAAACTTTCCTTTATGTGAGTTTAAGCTCGTGGGACGTCCCAGCCTTGAGCCACCTGAGCATGGGAAGACCATAGCTGATTATACTTAGAGGGGCCATGCCAAAATGAGCTTTTGAATGGGACCCTGTATGTGTCTGAAGTCATGAAACTGGATGCTTAGCAGTGGTCGACGGCCTGCGTGCCCCCCTGTGTACCCCCACAGTGGTTTATCCCTCCACTTATCATTCCTTAACCATCAGCAGCTCAACAGTAGGGGTGACACCAGAGCCCTCCCCTAATACAATACACACATGGTGATGACAACAACCAGTGATGAATAGGATTGGAGACCATGGAGATTACTGGACAGGCCATTAGGATCCTTATTCATGTCGGACATGTTTGTTTTTACTGTTTTCTTACCCGTGTTACACATAACAGAATCTGATTCATTTACCAAGTACTGTGAGGATTTCCACGTACTGGGAATATGAGCTTGTGGTCGGTGCAGACAACTCACACAAACGGCAAATTAAAGCAAATGAGAGTCCCCACATTAGGGACATTTCTTGGACATCTATCCACCGTGTTGCCAAGGGAAATATTTAGTTCAGTCCAGTGCTGATGTGTTAAGAGCAAAGTGCTTCTAGTGTTGAAGACGATTGGCTGCCACCGGTTTGAACAAGATAACAACATGCACTTCTCTCTCTCTCTTTGTCTCTCTCTCTCTCTATTTTCTTTTATGAAAGTCTGAGTGGGTGTGGAGCCTTTCAGACGTCTCACACTGTGGCAGCAGGTCCAGAGGGACTGCTCACTAAACTAACCCTGGCTCAACTAAAAGGATAGACAACCCTGGCTTGTTACAGCACGGAGAACGGAAGGATTAGAGCCAGTGTGATGGATAGAGAGACATGGCGAGACTTTCAGGGTCCAAGTTCACGTTTGTCTGAATCGCCATACACAACCCAGGCGCAGAGAGAGATTCAAAGGGGAATCTCGCATGCACGTCAGGTACAGGATGAGCTATAGATCGGGTTTAGTATCCACAAGGACCATTTTTTGGCAAGGCTGATAGCCGGTGAGCAGATTTGTAACAGAGACGTAACATTTCAAGTTGTGACCCTTGAAGGTCAGTTTCCAGGTGTGCATATAAAAATGCCTGTAAAAGGAGAAATATGCTGTAGTGAATGCTGGCATCTCTTCCCAGTAAAGGATCAAGGAATGCGTCATGAATAACGCCGAACAGACACATGTCAATGCCGATCAGATTAACAGCAGTAAAGGGGGAACTTGAATTTGTTTTCTATTAATTTCATGTTAGGGTCGGGTTCGGTTTTACACAGAGTTACGCCACCGCCCATGAAGTGGCACCAGACAATGCCTCATCCAGATGTATCTTTTGATGAAGCTTCACGGGGCATCAAACCATTTCCAACATTCTGTGATCACGCTATTCCAGAAAGTGGGTGGTGGGTGGGGTTGTTGGGTTGCCATCCCAGATAAACGAACGTGCAAGCTAGAACAAAGGGACACGCTGAGGTTTCTCGCTATAGTCATTTTTCTGCTTTTCAAAGGTCATCATTAAAAAAACATTTTTCATTATGAAAACTTAATGAGCACCAGAGGAACCACTCGGCGACCTGCCGTCTTTTCCATCCCTCTTTTTTTTTTTTTCATATATATGAGAGAAATGGTCTGATGTGAACCGTTCTGCGTCACTCTCAGCCATGTATTTGTTTGGCTTCGCATATTTACAATAAAAACTGCTGAAGGGCAGACTGTGACATAGCGTGGGCCGATGGGGTCGTGAGTTCAAACCCTCATCGCCACATGGGCCTTGGGGGTGCCTGGTTTGTGCCGCGTAGGCTAATGTGACTTCTTGCTAATGCCCTGTATTCACACACAGTTCACACACAGTTACAGTACAGGCCTGCGATACCTCAGTGAAGTCAGATCTGCAGGGAGTAGCGGCCTCGTTAAGACTCTGACCCTACACACTCTCTAGATTAGCACATTCTCACACTGATGGCTGCCTGGGACATCACAGCCGTATTGTCTGCGTTTTGCAAATACTTTGAACTTTTCCAGAATTAAGAAGAAGGAGTTGATTTTCCCGTTGAATGCCCATGCAATTTTGATTACAAGGATTTTAATCATCCACCTGTCATGAAACATTTTCAACATGTTGGGACAATAGCGGCTAGAAATTACACTTCAACATTTCAACAGGCAAAATCCAACATACTGGGTCCAAGGTACCGGTTCAGTTATATACAACAGCTGGACCTGGACCCAGAATCTGCCAGCCACGTTTTGCAACCGATCGTGGCAGGCTCGTGGGCTCCTGACAAGGCTTTGAGAGACAGAACATACCTGGCACTGAAGGTAGTTCCTAAGGAAGACCAGATTTCTCACTTCACAGCGTGACTCCCCCGGTCTGCCAGTGACATGGGAGATGAATGGCAGTGTTGGCTGGCCAGCGCCGGGTGTCAAAGACAAATGAGAGCGAAGCCCACCAATCAGAGACGAGACGCCCCTGTCGTCCGCGGGGCTGTGGGGGAGTGAGTAATTTGTTACAGGTTTGAATATATCACCGGGATTGACGTGAATGTAAGTGGAGTCAAAGGGCCTATATGGACTCCAATGAGCTCATTGTATATGTTCAACAAGCCGTGTCGACGAATGGGAGTCGTCCTTTTTTATTATTAGAAGGAAATTGAAGAATTCAACAAGTTTTTAGCATTAAGGAACTTGACTTTAAACAAACAAAGCGTGATAGTTTATGCTCACTAGCTCATACCAAGGAGCATGCAGACAGAGATGCATATGATTCATGTAGAGAATCTCATAACACAAACCTGGCCCTTTACCTTCAAAAACGTATACACAGGCCTCATAAAAGCTCATGCTCATGACCACATAAATGAGGATGTGTCTTTGTGAGAGTACAGTCACATCCCACTCTGCCATGATGTCTATATTCCCCAAGACATTTATGACTCTCTGTAATGGATTGTGGCCCGTTAAAGATTCCCTAACTGTTTCTCTTTACCGCCGAGCAGATTTGTGTTTGGCACAGATCTTCTCTCTTGAGAGCAGTACGTTTTCAATTAAGTGGTGCGACCAGTTTCAAGTCCCTCCCAGCCTCAACATTTTCAGTATCGTTCATCTGTGCCAGACGTGACATTTTTTTTTGACATTTGATGAATAATTGTAATCCCGCCCCCTTCTCCATTTCCTGTTAACAGCCTGGGTGCCAAATCATATGTATTGTATTATTCAGACTGCAGTCCTTTGGAACCATGGAGGCCTGATGCTCACGAGGTGGCGAATATATGTCTTAGTTCACGTGCCACAAGTGATAGACAGCACCCATTCAAAAGACTTATTCCACTCACTCACTCACTGACTCACTCACTGACTCACTTACTGACTCACTCCCTCACTCACGCACTCACATTTTGTTCTTGAATGCATACACACAGTATCTACGCGCACCTATGTACGTCACAAGCATGCACGGAGCTCAACGGTCATTCATCAGTTTGTTTATATCGATAATTTCACGTAATTACAACCCTGTTTTGTCAGGGTGCACGGAGTTGGAGAGTAAATGCTTGCTCTTGGCCCAGAGATATATTTCTCATTCCAGGGGGGGGGGGGGGGAGTGAGTGAGAAATGGAGGGGTTCATGAATAATGCCTCTTGCCGCTGGCGTAACAAGGACAAGATTAATCCCCTCTCACAAACACCGAGCCCTTTTTCTGATTAATTTCACATTTATAATTTAGTAATTGCCCGTCTCGGACAGTTGGATATACAGCTAATGAGATTTACACATGCTCTTTGGACCTAGGTCCCGCTCAGCTGTAAATACTCTTTGCATTGTGCATACGTGAGTACGCCGTAACTCACGCCTGTGTTTTGAATTTGTCTGTACCTTTGCAGCATTCGCTACGAGAGAACTATTTCATCCGCTTAATAATGCGAACGCCATGATTCAGTCAGCAAACGTTGTCTTTTTGAACTCGTTTTCTCGGTATGTGTGTTTGATTCTCACGACGATAAGCTGTGATCTTCACTCAGCATCGTGCCCTCGGGTGAGAGTATGCTCTTATCTCTTCATGACAAGAAGGACACGTACAGTTGAACAAGGACAAAAAAGGGAACAAAAGAAATGGGAGAAACTAATCCGATTAGTTGATTTTTGCCAATCCCAGACGAGTGTTTATTTACCAAGCGTGGAAACGGCGAGGAGACGACGAGGAGCCAGGGAATCGTTTTTAAGGTTCTTGCTTTTGTCAGCTCAGCAGGAGTTGGGGCGGGGGGGGGGGAAAGCCGAAGGACGCCCAGACGCCGTTCAATTCCTTTATCACCAGGAACCATCTGACTCAAATGTGAACCATCTTGGAACTATCAGGTCATCAGTGTTTTCATTTAATGGGATGGTATGGGATGCTAAACAAATCTCATATATGTCAAAACCAATGCCTCTTGATTGTTATTTCTTCTCTAAAATACAAGGTTTCAGCCCCACAACAAAAGAAACATTGTCATGCCTCTTCAAAAATGTAATTCAATTCAATTGAACCATTTTGGGGTGCTGTCAAACATCCTCGCACACGAAAAGAGACAACGATTTAAAAAAAAACAACCCAAAAAACGCAGGAGATAGTGTAAAAGGACTTGGCGCGTTCCACATACCTTCCACACATCTGAGTCAAGGTCACGAGCGCTTGAGTGACAGCTTTTTTGGCCGTGATTAGTCCCACATTCAGTCGAAAGGAGACGTGTTGTTTTTATTTTCATGCTCCAGCAGAAGACAGCGACGCAAAGGGGGGAGAGCCAGTCATAATGACCATGACCAGAACCATACGCCGTGGCTGTGACTTTCATTGCCTCGCGTAGCATTTCAAAAACTGTCCAAAAAGCACTTCTTTTGTGGACACTTGAGCCAATCCAACAGGCTTTCATCTCTGTCTCTCTCCGCTAACAATCCTTGTTGGTTCTGTCCAATCTGGATTTTATTCTCTCCTCTGTCTCCCTCAGTGAATAACGCCTTTGTAGTCTCTCCCTTCCAACCACACACACCCTCCGTGTTCAATATTTAATACGTGCCAAGTGACAAGCCAAGGAAGTAACAAAGAATGTTGTACTCTCTGGTTATTGGCCCTAAGAACCAATATACAGGTCAGAAGATCGGACACTTTTCCAAGCTGCGACCCGACACATGGGGAGTAATCATGCACTTTAGTAGAGCACAATAATCTGAAGAATGTCATTGTCAAATTCACAAGACTATAACAAGAAACTCAGTTCCAACTATTATCCCACGTGGACCCCGTTAGTGCCAAAGTGCCTTTTTTTTTTTTTTACCAGCGTGAAGTGAGAACGACAAACCTACTGACTCACAAATAGACTGTGAAACTGAATGTGAAATGTAACACATCATTGCAGGAGCTTACGGGGTGAGCAGTACCGATGGTGGCACGTTACCATCTCACACATCTGGTTCGTATGATCAGACAGGCCATTAATTCTGCGCCGTTTCCAAAAGGAGGAGAAAAATGGCCGGATAACTCGGTTCCAAGCACTTGGAGGTTAAGCTGCATGTGTGCGGAGTTTATGGTGTTGGACGGCACGTTGATGACTCAACTTGAGAGAGAGATCAACCTGGACTGAGAGACACCGGATGGATTAGAGAGAGAGAGAGAGAGATGGCTGATGGAAGAAGGAGGAAGGGGAAGAGATCATACAGGAGATCATGCTATTTTCATCTCTGACCCCCGATGTCAGAACCATATGCTTCGTCCTGAGACGAACATTTAGACCTCGTTAGAAGGAAAGGCTGAAATGGGTTCATGAGAGAGAGAGAGAGAGAGAGAGAGAGAGAGAGAGTGAGAGAAAGAGAGAGAGAGAGGGAACCAGACAGTTGGAGACAGGCAACGGAGAAATAGAGATTGGAGTCAGCCAGGAAACATAATCAACATCACATCCTTAAGCACATCCCTGAACTTCACCTTCCCCCTTTTCTGGACCGGCCTTCATACGAGAGAATTACAGCACTCGCCGCATTTAATGGCGATGCAGAGTGCGGTCGTGGGCGAAGGGAAATGGCCTATGATAGCTCGTCCTCGTTGACTTCTTCTGTGACTCAGTCCTCCTGCTGGATGAGAGCAACATCATTACCCTTAGCGTGGGGGGTGGCTACGCGGCACCACATAGGATGAGGAGAGGACCACACATGTTGCCGCCGCCCCCACCCTAAAGTGCACCTCACGTCGAGCCCCTGACCGGTTCCTTTTGTCTTCGCGCGCACTTCCCTCCGCCGTCTCCAACGCCCTTCCCCCTGATGCCCTTTGCAGCAGACAAAAAAACTAATGGGATTCAGAGGACAACTGCAGCAGGCGTGATAGACAGAGATTTATATAGAGGGATGAGCGGAGAGAGTGATGAAGTCGTCTACTGCAGATCCAGTCCCCACATCTGTCCGGTTCCTCTTGGCAGCACTTCTGAGCAATTCAGCAGGGAGAGAGAGAGAGATATGCAGGTGTATTTTTTTTTCTGTTTGTTCTGGGGTTTTTTTTTGTCTCAAACAGATGCATCAAGCTGAGCCGAGCCAAAGCGGCAGACGGACGGCAATGTCAGGATGGATGAAAGAAAAGTGTTTTGTTTAGGCCCAAGCTGAGCATTTGGGAAGAGGAGTGTTTACAGCAAAGCGTTTGAAGTGTTTCATTACAATTGTCAAAACGGCTCTTCTGGTTTGTTGCTCTATGTATATATATATATATATATATATGCTATATATATGTCTGTCTCTACAGTGTAACTTAGTCACCTAAACCCCGTGAGAAGAGGTACGAATCTTGGATTGATGAACATTTTGGATAATGGAAATCTACAAAATGATGAAAATACATCCAGAAACACTGCACATACTCATCCATCCATCCATCCATCCATCCATCCATCCATCCATCCAGGAGGTTTGGTTAACTGAAGTTGTACTGTATTGGGGTCATTTGCTCTACTCAGTGCTGATGAGTAAAAGTAAAACTATCTTCCTCACATGACAATTATTTCTTGATCCAGGCGGAAAGTCAACATGACTTCCAAATGACAGTCGGTGAATAATGAGCCAGCTAATTTAATGCATCCTTCCCAGATGTCATGGTCAGTGCTTTTGGACTAAATATAGAGCCTCATCATGAAAGTAATTGCCCCGAGTGCACCTTTGGCTTTACACCCTTTACATTTACATACCATTCACATAAACAACAAAAACTGAAATGAAAAATAATGGCTAATGGGAAAAAAACACTCAGCGATGGCTTGCCAAGTTGAGCTGAAATCACTGAGAAGAAACCCTCAAGATTACTTTTCTGTCATCGCAGCACTTTGCTTCCTGCGCATGCTCCTTGTGGCAAAACACAGACAGGCTTTGTTCTTTAACAATGCCCCCACCGCCCACCAAATCTGGAGGCCAACCCAGCAAGACGCTCACCTCCATCCCCCTGTTCTCCAGCTGGGTTACAGTAGGAAGCCGTGTAACTGCCTCATACCTGGGTCTGGCCTGGGAGAGGAAGCAGGAAATGCTCGCCATAGCAGGGCTGCTTTGTACCCTATGGGAGATAATGGGAGCCGTGCGGCGAGCCGGGGATGCGCCTCGGGGCCATGTTCCACATCACCACATCACACCGCATCCACAATGTCTGGACAGGAAGCTTAACTTCCTCTTAGCCCTCATCACCTTTCTAATCCTCCCCATCCTCTCGCTTCATCGCTGGTGTATTTATGCTGCTTTCTACCCACTGCCATAAACAGATAATCTCCTCGCTGATCGTCGCTCCTGTCCCTGTATACAACCGCGCTGTTATTGTTGCCGCTCCGACAAAGTGATTTGTTTTGAGGGGGAAAACGTGTGCGTGATGTGAAAGCCCAATGGGTAATGTTTGTGTGCTAACCAATTAGAGGTGGACAGGACTGTAACGTGAACCAGTACAAGAGGTCAGGATTTCATTATCTCCCACCCGCGTCATGTACAAAAAAAACCCCCCAGACATGTAATGAATCGTATATTCAGTTCATATTGCACCTTGACCCCATCCTGTTCTCGGGAAGACTGCCTCATCAGATTTGTCGAGCCGTCAGACGTGCATACATTGAATCTCGTCAATGTTGCAGCAAATCCGGGAAGAACACAGCTGCATGCCAGACTGCTGTGCTCGAGGCTGGCTGACTACGCTCCGGTACACATCTTCCTCCAGGGAGGGACAGTGTTTTCTTAAACTCCATTAGCGCTGACTGTAAACAAACACTCGCGGTATCAGTTCAAATCCTCGTCAGATTTCAGAAGATCCAGGAAGATTTGGACGGCCTGAAAGATCTAATAATTGCCGCCTCACGTGGTCTTCGCCGTGCGTGTTAGGGAGTACACACGATTATCTTTCGCAATCTTTGCTGGGTAATTTTTTTGTCAGTACGGGTAATTTGATTTTTAAATTGTTGACAGTTTAATTCTTGAATGGCTTAATAAATTTGATGTCAGGCACATGCAGGTCTTGTCTAAACAAGGCTGTGGGGTAATTGCTCATTTATGGTGCCACTGCCGCTGCAGTAGTGTTTGGTATTTTTCATGACCTAGAGGTTTCATAACTCATCTGCTTCCATTGAGAGAGGGATAGAACGGATTAATGGCGTAGCCTTTTATCTCACATGACAGTAAGGATTCTGCCTGGAAGCTCTGAACTACAAAACCATAGCATTTAAATCAATGACGATGTAAAAAAGAGATGCTAATAGGTGCTCGTGTACAGGGTTTACTCTGCCTGGTCACAGAGTTCAAACTGAATGTATTTTGAGTATCAACTGAAGTTAAAGTTTACTGGCTTTACTGGAGTGTCTCTTTCCAACTCTCGGTGACAGGCGGCAAAATGTCACAACTCTGCCGAGCTCTGCTCATTCAGTGTCAGGCCTGAGGAATTTGAAAGGATGTTCAAAGATACTACACATAGCCCCCGAGCACAGACTGCCCTATAAAAAGATCTCTGCTATGAGGGATCATGGAACGATTTTCTTTGATAAAAGGTTTCTTTCAAGGCTTCACTCATACCCAAAGTTTCTGGCTCATACTTGCTTTTAAAAATACATTTTCTTTGAAGCTTGTGATTCAAGAAGAAGCACAAAAGACGTTTTGATCTGATGCACAAATATACCTATTGTATATGGGCAGAGTAAACATGATATGCTATGAAAAACCTTGTTTTTTATGGATAGAATCCAAGTTTAACAGATGTAGTTAAGACTTATCCCTTGATGATTCCCAGACCAATTATCTGCTATTGGTTGTTTCCTCACACTAGAAAGAGAACAGACTTACTGCATTGAGAATGAATGGGTTCATTATAGGAGCTTGTGGTATCACTCAAGGATCCATCCTTGACACCTTATTTGCAGTCTCATAGCATGGTTACGCAAACATATACACGGACCATATATCACATCTTGCTACCAAAGAGAAGAGTGAGGAGCCCAACCGTTGAGGCCGTTCAGTGCAAAGCTATTGACAGCTTTATGTTGACTAATGGAGAAAACGCCGTCACTACCAGAAGACAGAAAGAGCAGAGTCTCAGGTTTGGAGAAAAAAAAGGCAGTTAAGGGGACACAACTCCATTTTAATTAGCACCCCTGAGTCTCTGCGCTGTAATAAAAGCTCCCAGGACGGTGGAAAATTATATTGTGCCATTTACAGAGATAAGTGCTTTTCCAGTCTTTGGCTCAAACAAAAATAGATTGTGTGTTGGGTCTCCAGCTAATGCTTACCTGGCCCACGGCCACCGCTTTACTGTTCTATGTTGTCTAGACGTACGTATTTCAACACAGATGTTTACAGCCTTTGACCTGTGCCTGCTCTATCTTGGGGTCAACCAATAGACACTGTCGCTTTTCAAGTTTTCAAGGTTTCCAATGTTACTGAAATCTCTCCCCTACCACAGTCTTTCTTAGTTTGTCTTTGAGAGAGGGCAGTAGTGGTCCATCCTGATGCCAATACTGAGGATCAGAATGCAGGGGAGATGTGTTGAACGTGTCTCGCCTCAATGTCCACCTTGATGTATTGCCCAAGTGTCGCATTGAAATTCTTTTGCCAGTGTTCTTCTGCCACAGAGGAGGAAATGTGATGAATGCCCCTTCATATCACAGACATAAGTGCTCCCATAGATTACTGCAACACATCGGACACAGCCTGACACAAATGTGTTTTGATGACGGCTCATCTTTCTTCCCACTCATTTCTCTCTTTTTTTTCTTCCCTCAGTATGCCAAGGACCTTTGGACAAGCAGGTTAAAAATATCATCCAATCACAGTCTTGTTAGGAGAGACACAAGATTGAGTGAGCGAAGCGTGAGAGCTCCAGGGGTGGATTTAGTGATGTTGAGGTGCATTGAGGAAGGACAGCCAAAGGATGGGGATCTACCAGGATACATGTAACACACCCTGGGTTTTATGAAGCTGTCCCTTTGGGCATATCTGGCACATGCCACACCCTGCAGCATCAAACACACCGCCTGGGTTCTTGCTGCCAGTCCTCTCAGCAAATCACAAACTCTTCCTCACCACATCAAAACAGAGGATGCCTCTGGAGAGCATCCGATGGCAGCCGTCTGCGTCTTGACCTGTCAGCACAGAGCTCTTGAGGAACATTCATTCACACCCCTCAGCTGAAAATAAATAGACATACCCCTTCTGATCATTTGGGAGGGGATCTCCGAGAGCGGTAATATGAAGTGTAATGAACATCACTCACGCACTGTTGTTTGTGCTGATGTCTTGGCTACTGCGGCATGTTGCAACCCTCTTCACCCCTATGAGACCTTCCCACTGCTAATCGTCTACCTCCGCGCATATGACCTGAAGCTGCATGCACCTCTGCACAGCTGGTAGTTATTTGCCCCCGCATCAGACCTGCAGTGGACTAATGAGGGTAGCCTAGGATCATGACCCCAGCTGATCTCTGACCTCTCTAACGTGACACCTGACCAGGACTTTGACAATGGCTGGCTCGGACACAGAAGAGGCTTTGTCAGAGCGGAGGCCTTCAATCACTGTCAGGGTCATAGCTTAGCAGCCACTTTTGTTAACTCTCTTAATCTCACAAAAATGCTCAAATGACTGCATATATGTTCATATCCAAGTTCATTTCAATGATGTATGAAACCTCAAAAAAATCATTCAATCGTGAATTCATGTATACAGAATTTCTTTTTTTCCTCACGAAAATCAGAAATTTGGAGTTTTGTCCAAGCGTGAAATTCCTCAAAAGTTAAAGGCATCCAGACTTTCACACCCTTCGGGACTGCAACCGTTTGAGATGAAGCCCACCCAGTGTCCGCCCTTCTCCAGAAACATATCAGCATGACAAAGCAGGAGGCTGAATTACAGCAGACATCCTATTGCTGTTAATTACAGTGGGAGGAGGAGGTCTGTTCTAATTACAAAAGGGGGCAGACACAGCCAAGTCAGCCCGGAGAGAGCGAGGGGGGGGGAAACTAGGCCTCCCTCCACACTCTGCGGTTTGGCTTTAATGAAGACCCACTGACTTCTCCCCAACCCGCCGCCGTGGCTGCTGCCGGTGCTGCTACTGTTTTCCCTTCGCCAACCATATTTCCCATCTTGACTTTATCCCAGACAGGCAAGAAATACTCTTAGGAATGTGTGTTTTATTTTGCTTGTGGGTGTCTTTTATTTTTGTTTGTCTAGTCTTACGGGAAGTGGCTGCCTAAGACCCACGAGGAAGCTGATTAGAGAAGTTTTATACTCAAAGTTTGGCTTTATTGGTTGATTAATGCTGATGGGCATAGCGACAGATTGGCGAAGGTATAATCAAACATTGCAGCAGAACCATGTTGCCGTTATGATTCTCTTTCTTTAACCATTTTTCATATCTTGCCTCTTTCTTTTCTCTCGCCTCCTCATCTCTGACTTTCCCTCATACTGTCTTTGCATCTTCACCCTCTGCAGCCCATCTCTTATCGTCCCCCCCACACCCTTTGTCTCTGTCTCTTCCTTTTCTTTTTCTCTCTCTCTCTCTCTCTGTCTCTTTCTATCTGTCAGTAGGATATCAATGCATTCCATCTTCAGTGTGGCTGCTTTGTGATACGGGTTAATGGATTGGGCAGGATGAAGCATTGTGTCCTGCCATCTGAGACTGCCATTTGTTTTGTAGCGGGATCAATGAGGAGGAGTCAGGGTTGCTGCCTGCTGGAGATGATGGACTAACGTTCCTCCCCAAAACTATAAGAAACTGTCAATGGGAAAATAACATCACATCACAGACTCTGCCTTCATTTTATATTTTCCGGAGGGAAACATGTTTATCCTTCATGGTTTAACCAGGCCCTTCGGAATTTCACAACAATTTCATTTCACTAGTGAATTGAATTAAAACTAAAAGACAACAACAGCTGTTAATATGATTCTTGGTGGATTTGACGATGGCATGATTGGGAAAAAAATCCATATTCCTTAATGGTGTTTGCACCCTTGGGGGCCTTATAAAACATCTCATACAAAACAGTGCCCATAAGGGGACAACGTTCCCTTATGGAGGAATTAATGCAATAGATAGCTGCAGTCATCCTGAATATAATACCCTGGCCGGGAGGTTAGACAGCTGCATAGACACAACAGACGGTAATTAATTGCTTTTGCTCAAATCTAATATTCAGTTGTTAACAGTTCCCCCGAGGGTCCTGGTCTAAGTGTTTCACATAGCTCACAACATGTGGCTATAAGCATCACAAATGGCTGCAGTTCCTACCATCCATGCAGATCTTTTCATAACCCCGAGTGTAAACCGAAGGCATGGGCCCCTGGGGCTCAGGGGCCACAGCCTCTTGGTTTGATCCGTAATGTCAACATGTGAACACTTCCTGCAGCCGCAGCCAATGAGACCTCTCAATCAACCCCACAGATGGCCATTGGTTTACGCCCTCTTCCAATGGGGTGGCTGACTCCCACCTGTTCCCTGCCCTAGATGGCACAGGCTTGGCCCAGCTGTCTGACAGAGGCTGCAAAGTTATCTGGTCATGTGAGAAGCGTGTCTTAGAAAGAGAAAAATCAAAGAGACCAGGCCTGGGCTCTTCGCTCCTCCAGGGTCCTCCATGTGGGATTTGACACACCCTGGGACAGCCGGATTTCCTAAAGCTGCCATGCAGAATCAGGATCCATGTGGGGCAGCCGAGTGGGGGATCGTGGCCCATTCACTTTGTTTATTTTATTTTGCCTTGCATCATTATCTCATGGATGGAAGAGGCTTGAGTTTAATTTGACAGTGCAGTGATGAGTTGCCGTTTGTCTTCCCTCACACGGAATCAGCTGTTGATAGTCTCTCCTCATGCATTTTCGCTCCAACATAAACAACAGATTTGGACGTAAGGATGCTTATCCCTATGAAATTTCAACCTCTGCCTTGCCCTTTACCTCCCAACCCCCCCGCAAAGCTTAAGCCAGCCAGCTAGGCCTCAAACCATAAGTCACAATTATCAATGCAGAACACTTCATGCTAGTTATAAAATTGGGCATTCCTCCATCACGTCGTAGAGCTCTGATTGAATGCAAGTTTTCTCACCATCCCGCCCCTTGTTAAGTAAAGTGCATTTTACTATAAGATTATTAATGCATGACCCGAGCTAATGCCTTATTTCACAAGCCTAGTAAGAATAATGTCCGGCCATAAATTCTGAGTCATACCGATCTTATGAGACAGGCCGTAAATGAGTTATGAATTATGTCTCGGCTTCCTGGAGCACTTACAGTATGGCAGCACACTTTGCAAAGAAGGTTTAAAGGTGTTGTGGGTTTCATAGGAGTCAAGTCGAGTCAAGTTTATTTTCGTCACAGTCTCAAAGGGCTTCACAACGCCCACATTATAAAACAATAAATGAAAATGACACCCTCTTAACCTTAACAAGAACAAGGAAGAACTCTTTCATAAAACAAATGGAAGACAACTTGGGAAGGGCATCACAGAAAGGGATCCCTCTTCCAGGACGGTCAGGCGGGTGGCATGCTTGGATACTTGGGTGGACCTACCACTGGACATGAGGAGGGAGGGTTGAGGACCACCCTGATACTGCCCAGCTGCAGCCACAACCTGGAATGAAGAGATAGGAGACGCACTGATTCATATACATATACAAAATATTAGTATTTTTAATATTAAGTTGAGGAGTTGAGGAGTTGAGAGCAGTCATTTGGTTTAACAGGTATATAGAGTTGAGTGTGTGCAAGAGTTTGGCTCGGCCCATCCAAATCAACAGAGCATTGAACCGCCATCAGGTTCCTTTTAATTTCTCATTTGGATTTTAGAATTAAAGGTTTCTGACAGCTTGTGAACGTTTGTATTCCTTAAGTCACCCAGTAATAGTATGCATGCACACTCAACATACACACACACACATACGTCCCCCCCCCATACACTTGCACTGTGGTGGATTCTGGCAAAGCAGAGCGTGAAGCCAAATCAGAGGAATTGGGGAAAATAAATATTTTTTCAATTGTGAAGGCATTCTCCTTTCAGCAGGGGGAAATGGTAGAATAACATGAATTGAGTCTGTCTGTGGCTTGGTCAACGGACCCAAAGCCAACAGGATTAGGGGCCTGGGAGAGCGCAGATGAATTATGTGATTGTACAGAAGTCATTGAACACAACACACAGACAGAGCATCAATTTCTTTTGAATTATCCTGCTTTGACCGATCTATACGATGTGACTGGAGGCGAGTGCGTGGGTGCTTTGTTTATCTAAATGACAAACCAAGTCAGAGGGGTAAACTGTTGGAACAGTAATCAAGATGTAATCTGATTATCAAAGCCCAAAGCTAGGAATAACTTGTAAATGCATGGGGAGAAGCTTTTATTTCAGTGGAACATGCAGGATAATTTGAGGTTTTTTCAATAGTGGCTATTACATCGTGGGCTAATGCTGAATGTAGTTGCAGTTGTTTGAGTTGGCTGCTACTGTCACCTGAGAATGGCAATAGTTTCTAGACATGGGATATTAGAGATCAACACCTACTCTTTTATTCATTGCCTGGGTGGAATTGCTGCGGTGAGCCAGGGGTGGGACTTGTCACGTTGCTCAAGGGTCTTGGTTGCTCAAAGGGCAGGGCGGTCCAATTCAAATAACCAGGCTGGGTTGACCATATTGTTTATGTCTGTCTGCCATCATTTCACGTTGGCGTATGCTTAAAATGTTGGGTATGATTCAGCGGGCAGCGTCCAACACCCCAAAATAATTTCACTGTAATGCCTCCACTCATCTCCTATTTTGCTGAGAAAACAGGTACATGAACGCTACACGACTCCTAACAATGTGGGAGTTGTTGGCTTGAAAGCGATGTAGAATGTTGTGCTTGGGGGCTAACAAGAAGTATTGGCAGTGCAGGGCGCTGATGATTGACCATAGCACTGCTCTGTGGGCAATGGGAGGTGATAATGATTGCCTTGACATTCTCCCTAATCTGACCTCATTTGAACAATCCTATTCTGCACACAGCCTCACCAATGCCTAACGTATTCTGAATTGCAAAATTGTCTTCGTCTGCCTCGGAGCAGATGTAGTGAATTAACAACTAGATTTCCAACTGACCTGATGAAAAAAATTCTCCAGTGAAAATTATTTTCAGATAATGAAAAACACATGCCGCTCAAACCAGCTTTTGGTTTCACGTCTGCCCAACATTCCCCGAACTAGTTAGTATTCCTTCTGAAATATGTAATATTGCTGTAGTTGCTGTGTGAGGGAAATTCCCACACAGGGAACAACTGAATAGGGGGCGGCGAGACAACAAAGGCTGGCTCCTAACAGGCATGTAATGGAACTGAGGATCTCTTATAGGCCCATCCTGCTCCAGAGCTACCCGTCTCTGGGGTTCTCGATAAGAGGCTAAGCTACCCTTCCATCCATCCTCACAGTTCAGAGGGTAAACTAGCAGAGAAATTGGACACTGGTGCACTGTGAGTTTCCAATCTGTCAAAGGCCCTTGAAAAGAAGGACAGGCGAGGGTTAAATTCAGGCCGATCTTCCCCGTTGTTGAGGAGTGGCCTTTGATTGCCTCCCATCCATGTGTAGTGTGCTGCTGAAGGGGAACCTGACACTGACGTTGTTATTGAAGTGCTGCAGGAGGGGCTGATAGCTGGTCTCATCGGCACAGATCCAGTGTACGAGCTGGCTCTCGACCCCCTATAAAAGACAGTGGCAGGTGTGTGACAGATCTGGCCGTTAAAGGACGGCTGAGACCCCCCAGAGATGACAGGCTCTTGGCCGGTCTTGAGAACTGATTAGGGGCCTGGCAGTTGGGGACGCCCAACCTCTCCTCTTCCCTACTCCAAGCGCCCTCACGCCTTTATCTTCCACCACAACTTTTTCATATGGAATAGGAGCCTGTGTCACCCAGCAGAATTTCATTTCTCTGATTTCTCAAGTTTTCTTATGGGGTTGCAGAAAATAAAACTAGGGCAAGTGGCATAGTAATCTGATTATCAGAGCCACAAAGGTAGCAATAACTTTTCAGTTCATAGGAGAAGTCTTTATTTGAATTGAACATGCAGGACAATTTCGTTTTTTTCCAATAGTGGCTGCTACAGGGTGGCTTATATGCTGAATGTTGTTAAATGGCATATGCAAGAACAATACTTGGCAGGAAGTGTCAAAGCATGCCGAAGGGGGATGGGAGAGGTTGGGGTGGGGGGTTAAAATATAAGTCTCCGACTCGACCACAAGTGGCATCATTGTCATCACCTTGTTCTGATTTCATTTCATCTCTCGGCGCCGCCACTGCAGGCAATATCTGGGTATTGAGTTACAGGAGGCCCACCTCTTATTATTTTTCATGGGAACTCAAGGACAGCCTGTCTTGCGCAGAGACGAGAGGATATTTATATGAATGCATATAATGTTGTGTTCTCAGTACTCAGGGACATTTAGCGCCTATCTCTGAATAGCATCAGAGGCTTTCAGCTCGACACAGTCATTAATATCAGAGGGGTTTATGTGTTCCATATTGCCTCCATGCCAGCAGGGACTGCATGCCTGATGAGCTGGGTGGTGTAGAGGATGCACCATTCTTTAGCGATGGGAATCCACGATATACTGCTGCCCGGACATTATCACCTTCTTTCCACATATGTCAGGCCAGACATAAAAGCAGCCTCATGACTTAGATTTCACGAGTCACTAATTTGGGTTGGTCTTCAGGCTCCGTTCTCGAGAGTGATGGGGCCGATGTATTTCTGACAATAACAACTCCTGTTTAGCTGCCATTTGGTTTCGTTCCCATGGAGTCAGCGTTTCTCTCCGCGAGGGCAAAGTGCCGCAGAAGTGTCTGATCGGTTTAATAGCGATGTGTCGTGAATTGCCATGTCTAGTCACGGAGGATTAAGACGGGGGTTCTGAGCAGAGAGCGAACATTGTTGGAGTTAATGATGAAATGTTGGCAGGTTAACAGGGTTTACAAGTGGAAGACGTGGCTAATTTCACCCAGGGAGGCGAGACAGCCTCATAAAACCAGGAAGGTAGAGGAAACAAGAAACTGGCAGCCATGAAGATTTGATATACCTATCAAGCCTTTTAATGTAAACCATCAACATTACGGACAAATCTGCGTTGACACTCAAACAGACTTCTCTCTCTGTGTAATGCAACACCTTTCCCCGCCATTCCCGCACCATTCCCACAAGTCATTTTCCTGATTCTTGGGAAAGCTAAGCGGGAGTGAGGCAGAGACACGAGATTGTGTTTGATCCAAACGTTACTTCATCCTGGAGGTTGAGAGTGATGTGACAAGCTCAGCATCTGTAATCCTTGGCTGTTTTCGCTCGAAAATCCAGGCATATCCATGTCTATCATGCGGAAAAGCTGAGATCCCAAGTTTTGAGCGTTGGAATTTTAAACCCGAAGTTTGAAAAAGTTTCGTTCTGCTAGACGACATGTCGCCATTGTTCTTGCATATGAATCATATTGACTTTTAGGCTCCGATGGTCCGCCATTTGAATACAGATGAAACATTAAAATGCAGGTGCCGGTTGAGGTTCTGGAGGGATCGGACCAGAACGAATGCCCTATAGGTCGGTTACCACGCAGCACGCTAGCAGCTGCCAGCGTACCCTAGCAACAAGTACCGGCGACCCCTCAAGGGTTGCGAGCACCGGCGGGAGAGTGACTCACTGCCCGTGTATCCCAGCGTGCCTTGCCACAGCGGTGCCCTTAACCCTTAACCGACTCCCCCCCCCACCACAAAAAAAGGCAGCAGGGAGAGTTGAAAAGAGCCATGTGACATGAGCGGACATAGTCGCTCCAGGCTCACGCTGCTCTGCGCCTTTTCAAACACAGCCCACATGGGGAGAGTGTAGACACGGGGCAGCTTGGGCAACCGTGTCATGACAATCAGCCAGAAGAGAAGTCCTTTTTGTGACTACAAAGGTTTTTTTTTCCCCTTTCCCCCCTTGGTGATGCGCATTTTGATGATATAGCTTCATTATTTTGAAGTTGCTAGTTAATATAGTCTTTGATTTTCCATTTCAGTGATGCAGAATATTACACCTTCATTTCATCAGTGGAGAAATGTACCGGCCAGAAGGAGCCAAATGAGAAAAGCAAGAGCACCAATCTGTTTCTGCGCGCACCTTTATTGTCCGACAGTATCAGCAAACAACATTTACCTAGTAACATTTACTCGGTGAAAAAGCACCATCTGTGCTGGGAGCTAACGAAAATGGCGTCCCCTCAGCCATCACTCCTGCATTCCCTCTTCATTGTGACGGTAATGGGAGTTTAAATCAGTGCTTCGCGCCCTCAGGGTTCATTACGAGGTGACAGCCCATTGTGGTCGCTCTGTGACGACAACAAGTGGCACCGGAGGGGGCAGGGGAAAGTGAGGCAGATGGTACGGAGAGATGACAATGGTGCCATTTCACAGCATATCCTCCACCTGTGGCGTGACGGAGGCCACTGCCGCCGCGGCCTTTTGATGCCTACTGGGATGAATGCAGTGGACGAACATATCTCTCACTGACAGGCTCCATATCATTGCTGATAGAGATGTCTAGACACCCACAACAGAGCGCTTTGCAAAGAAACTTTAGTGTGAAATATAGAAAGAGTTAGTTAGTTATTTAGAGAGACGGTGACTTGAAATATTAAAACTTTGAACAGGAAGTTGGAGACAGTTTTTTGAAAATGTAATGCAGCTCTTTTTGAGCGATGCTATGTTTAATGGAGATTGAAACTATTACACGTATCATTTGCACACAGCTCATATAAACTGCAAGTCTGCAAGTTCTTTTCTAGTTTCATCATTAACACCAGAGGCAGACCAAAGGACTTACTCCGCTCTGCAAACTGCACCTGACAGTAATACAAAGACAAAAAACACATTTTCATAGTTTCTTTGTCTTCTGTGTTCCTGGTAAACACCCAAGCAAAACCCCCTTTATGTATCATTACATTAGTAATGGCTATTATTGCAAGATTTCCCCATACAGGCCTACAGAGTGCAAATATAATAAAATGTAATAGTCCAAGTGGATTTGACATGATTTCACATGTTGTACATCAACATTGAAATCTTATAAACCAGAGCTTCAAAAAGAGGAAGATTATGACCACAGGAAAAAACATCCACAGATGCCTCAGAGCAACACATGAAACGGTGCTCCATGTGAGCATATGTTATAGTGGTGAGCAGCAAAATAATAAAAAGCCAGACAAGTTGTTTTAAGAAAGAGCAGGTGGTTCAGAGTTCAAAGAGTGTAGGGATGAGGTTTTGTTTTCTTTTCTCTTTCTTTTCTTTCTGTTCTCCGGCTGTGTACTGTACTTTCTTCCTCTGCTCTTTCTTCCCAAAGGGTCTCGTCCCGCGAGTCCTCCTCCCAAGTCTCCAGACTTCAGAGTTGCGTTATTATCAGCAAAGTGCTTTTAAATCCGCTCCTGCTTCAACACCAGGATGTCTTCTGCATGCTAATCCTCAGGGATACGGATCCGTCACTCCTCCGTCGTTCTCTCATGCCTGGCATGCCTGAGACAGCTGGGAAAACAGTCTTTGCCCAACGATCCACACACACACACACACACACACAATGGGGATCTCAGGCCACCACAACACTGTTCAGCCAAAGAGCATTTTACAGTAGAGCAGTCAGGAGAACAAAATGAAATTTACTGAATGTCAAGGGTTACACGAAAGGGCAAAGGGAGGTGTAATGGGTAAATATGTACACCACTGCCATGAAGCAATCGTTGTAAGCAAAGGCGTGTCAGATACCCCCAACTGTCTCTTAAGTGGAATAATGTCCATTACATCATCAACCATCTGTGTTGTTGTTGGAGAGTTATTCTACCAAGGCCTCTTCGGCACAATAGTAGACACGAGTTTCCGCTTCTCTTTCAAGCCAACTGTTGTGTCACCCGACCAACTGCGCTTTAACAAAATCGAGGAACTGTTGAAGTTTATAAGTTTGCTGAAGTCTATGAAGCCAATAAGAGGTCCAAGCGATAATCTCTGCAGGACTTTTGAGAAGTGAATAGCATCGCCGAAATTGAGGCTTATTTTTCTGAACACAGTGAGAGGATGAGAGACAGGGCCTAAGAGGAGCAGGGAGGAAGAGAGACTGGTACAGAGGGGGGGATAAATATAGAGAACAGTGATAAAGAGGTAATCATCTGTACTCAAAGCATATTTATCCAGCGGGGTTATTAAGAGGATGGAGATGAGTCAAATCCACACAGACGTCTCTCTCTCTCTCTCCCTCTCTCTGTCCCTCTCTCCCCCACACTCTTGCTCTCTATCTTTTCCCTCTCCTCGTCTCCACACCCGACCTGCCTTGGCACAAAGCCCAGCTCTCTCATTCTCAACCATTCATGGCAGTTTCAATGTTTCACTGATTCAAGCTAATAGCTGATGAATGGGGCAATGCAATATGCAACACATACAAATTGAAGCAATGGTTTCTAATTAAAAGTTTCACTTAAGCTCGCCTCCTCTCTTCTCATGTATCATATTTGTTCAGTATCAGCAGAGTTCTTTATGCTTAATCTGTTGGGACGAGCTGTGTTGCTATATCGCTGTGACAGATAGGGGGCAGTGTTCTCAAAGGCAAAACTATCAGGTACACTGTTGAAACACATCAGAAGTTGACTAGAGAATGTGGGTGCAAGATGTATTGGAACAAATTCATGGTTTCAAAAACAATAAGAAAGTATATTTTGGTAACAAATTAAAGAGAGGTTTCAACAAATATATATATATATAGTATGTACATTATGATAACAATTATTGATATGAGGCTGACCTCGTTGAAACATTTTGAGCATGTTCGCCACTGACCTCACTATTTGATGTTTATTCTTTTAATCTGTAATTTGTAGTAATCTGTCTATCTGTCGATCTACAACATGTTTGAGACACGCTAAGTCCAAGATCACATGCAATAATTAATAATCAATAGTAATCATGCTGGTATTGGGTGTATGAGGGTTATGAAATGACTACTGCGACACAGAAACACTCCGGCGTGACATTTGATTTTAGGAACATCACCGAGCTCCACTTCCCGATCTGATGTTCGTAAAATCTGATTATCCCATTTCTTTGAAAGTCGACTAAATGCGGGCTACCTTACGGCTGGGACACCTCAGACATTCATTTCGGCTAAATCAGTTTACAATAATCCACTTTGGTCTTAACCTTGTTTTTCCCGTTAGTTAGTCAGTGGGCGAACCAGTGTGTCTCTCTCCTCGTTCGGCGCTGTCCTGAGGATGAATCTGTGCGCCTCCTGCACCAGGACAGAAATAGCTCTTAATAATGAAAGATTGATGTGAAGTAAGCTTGTCATTACATGCTGCAGTAGACAATTAGGTGCCTCCCAACATGCAGCCCTCTCTGATTTCCTCTCTTCTCTCTTCTCCTTTCTCTTACTCCTCCTTTTGTCTCCTTCTCCCCTCTCTTCCGTCCTCCGACACGTGCACAGGCCCTTGAGCGCTCAAAAACCTATCTGAGCTCATTTGTGACAAATTACTAGGAGTGCATCAGCGCGCACACACACATTGTTTTATTTAAAAGAGAGAGCGCAACAAGGCAGTGAACTGATCACTAGTTTGTTGCCCCCCTTGAGTGGGTTTTTTCCTGCTAGGACCCAGGCTCATTAAAATAAATTACTTCTCCTGTCATGTGGGGACAGAAGTTGGCCCAACCCGTAGTTTGAGAAACACTGCACTCGAGTAAAAATATCACTGTTATACAAGCAATTACATTGAAACAAGACAGACACCAACAAGTGTGTGTGTGTGTTCTCAAACCACTCATCTCCTGTTCTTCTAAGTGGTGTCTGAGAAACTCTGAAATCTGCAGAGAGCTCAGATGTACGAACCCGGTTTCCCGACCGACACCAGCTATGAGCTCCATCCCTTTCTAATGCCCTCTCACCGACTGACAAGCCTTTTACTGTTTCGTCCAGTTCACTGTTCTCCAGGTGTTCCTCAAAATCACCGCTACCGCCCTTTTTATCCTATCAACCCTCATGCTGTTGAGGCTGCACCCGCGACGGCGGATGAATGCGCACATAGACACTGGCAGGACTGACATCTCAATAGGCCGCCTATTCCCCTGCTATCAGCTTACAGTCTATAATTACGGCCAATCATCTTGGATCAAGCATGTCTGCGTGAACAGGCCAATGCAACATCTGCTGCCTCGGCCAGCAGGCCAAGAAGGACTTTTATACTGATAAGTGGGCTAATTGTGGTTGTGGATAGAGGGGAGGAGTGCTATGTTAACAGGTATGATATGCAGAAGTCTCCACGCCGGGGAGTTTTTTCTCGGGAACAGGTGCCCTGAGGTATTTATCTCCCTCATGCCAATGAAGCATTCTTATCTCCATTTTGGAAATGCTCAAGGGCAGTGAGATAAAACATCTCCAAGGAGTTACATTTGGAGCTCAATAAAGGGAATATGGCAGCTCGGCTCTTTTGAAACTTCATGGAGGTGCGATATCTCTATTTAGATCACATTCTCTGGCACTATAAATAACACCAGTTAAAACACCACGTGTAAGATGTTAGCAAACGGCCCTGCTAATGTCAATGCAGTGCACTGTAATATTGAGGGATATGGTAGCACAATAGACAGTGACACTTCGTCTTCCTTAATGGGTGACCACATGGTTGGCGTCCTGTAACAGGAGCCGGCCTCATTTTCATAACACTAACACTTTGGTTTGCAAATTTAAGAGACATTTGTATGAAATTACCCATTGAGGCTGTTTACTCCCTGGAAGAGAGGGAAGAAGAAGTTACACTGTTTTAAAAATGTGATTGGCAAACTTTGAGCCCATTTTTGCGGGTTGTGATGCAGGCTCTGGTTTATCTCATGTACAAAACCCTACAGACCACGAGACGAGAGCCTCTCCCTCTGCCGCAGATGGCACACAAACACCTCACGGCTAAAATGGAGCATCATGAGTGGAGCTTGAGGTTTTTACATGCAGTTGACCACAGCAAACACACTCTCTCCCCTTCACTCGTCTCTTTATTTTGCAGACCTTTTGTGGCAATGACGGTGCAGCGTTAGAGAGGGAGGAAGGGTTTTGTTATGAATGAGAGTCATAGTGAACAGCAATTCTCCGAGGGGAGGAATGATGGCCGGGCTTTGCATCATTATAGATATTTTCTGGCCATCTCTCCCTCCTTTCTCTTTCATCCCAACTCGCTGTGTCTTTCCATCTGCCTACACCCATTTCCATTCTCTGTCTGCGTAAACAAGTTAATCACACTCAGAAGCCATGTGGGCTGCGATACAAGTCCTGGCCCCTACGTCGGGGGCCTTTCGTAGCCATCAATCATTCCATTAGGACTTTGCTGGAAAACCAAGCAAACACATACAAAATCACACCCAAAGTCTGCGCTTATCCGGCTAGTCTCGCTGCTGAACTCAGCACCACAGAGCTGGCGACAGCACAGCCAGCAGCCATATAGCCCAGACCGAAGAAATAAATTGACAGTATTGGAGACTGAGTCAGACAGCGGCAACCCAAAATGCCTTCTCACCGCAGACAACAAGACAGCGGGAGCAACATGAGCAGTCATGTCTATGGGTTGGAGATATATGGGTATTTATCAAGTCCTTAATTGTGGGAATGCTGATCCAGGATTGATGCCCAGGTCACCCTATCCATCTCATTTATGATATGAAAGGCAACAAAGGATCTGAGATCAGTGGTCCCAATTTTCACTGTACATTAACACATAGCCCTTGGTGTTTTGTAGCCATTGGGTTAATCGACTTTCGCTACTTAACCAAGGTTACTGTGGCCTTTGTTCCCTTTTCTTTGTCTACACATTGACTATGAGTGGTGAAGAGAGCAGAGTTTGGCTGTGTGTACCGTTTCTGTCAAGGTGCTGCTTTTTTTTCTTTTTTTTTCCCGGTGGGGGAAAACCGGTCCCTCTCTCTCCTCAGGCCCCGGCAGCCGTTACCGTGAGAGGTACCTGGAGCGCCTCCAAAGTCATCAGGCGTTTCCTTTTTTTAGTGCTCGTTTTATCTATTGTTTTACAGCACCGTAAAGGGGAACAGCTTTTGAGACCATGTAGGCTGGGACCATGCAAGTTAGTTTCTGGTTGGGGAAACAAGGGGGTGGGAATCCTTGCATTCCAAAAAAATCCAACAATGAAATTCATATATGGCCGGTGGAGATACCATTATACTTGAGTTTAAAAAGAGGGACATCATATATTTTCTCTGGAGCGTGGCAGATGTTGGCATAGCTATTTTCAGTATGCCGTAGAGGGGATGACTATAAACCAGATCCCTCCTCCCCTCTCCTGCTTTTTGTCCAGGGAACACCCTGTTTGACCTCATGTTTAGTCTTAGAAGGGGGTCATTAAGGGCTTAAGCTGCAATGTAATGAAAATGTTGTGACAACAGTAGGGTGAAGCAAAGACAGGCTTTAGGAGACAGCTGAGCCTCCACTCTGGGGACCAACAGGGAGGTTTAGAGGGAGGAAAATGATGGTTATCTGCACACCCTTGAGACATTGATATTAGCCTTGAGAGCGGTGGATGGACTTGATGATAACCCTGAGCACTGCTGAAAGCCTGTCATAGAACAAGGGTGTTGGCTGTGTCACTGCTAAGGGGTGGCAGTGGAATCAGCACCGTGTACAGTTAAATGTTTTAGAGCAGCTCTCCCAGGGAGCGCGGCAAAGCAGCGGCTCACTGGATTGAAAAATTAAAAAAAGAAAAAAAGAAATGTAAGTATGACATGCTATCAAAAATGATTCTTGTCTCACCAGACGTATAAACAATAAGAAAAGCGGCAGAGCTCAGAGGAAATTTGATTCATTCGGTAACGGCAGCAGGGAGGGGTGCGAGCGCACAAAGATGCAATTTAATCTAATATTGTACGTTGAGAAAAAACGCCGCTCCCTCGAAACGAAACAAAATACAATATGCATGCGGCTTGTTACATGTTAGCAACCGCTTTCCCCCCTATTTTTTGGACTGCATTCATCATAATTCTGCGGCTTGTTGTTTTTCCACCATATGGCTGCTGACACGCTGGATGTGACAAAAATGAAGAGTAATGTGTTTTGCCCCGGCTCCTCTTATCCATGTGCAGAGGCCGCTATACTGCCACCGTTCCCCGGCTACTACTACTACTACTACTACTACTACTACTACTACTACTAGAATCACCCCCCCCCCCCAACCCAAAAGCACTTCCACATGCCTCACTAGAAACCCCTAGCTCGGTGCCAGAGCGAGAGCTAGCCTCAGCTTGGACCCCGGCCTGCTCTTAATCTCTGTGCACCACCCTGTACTTTTACAGCGAAAAAGAATCACCACAGGTATGCTTGTACGCCGGCCACTCCACAGCACTGCACACACACACACACACACACACACACACACACACACACACACACACCCAACGCGCTTTGCAAAACTTTGCGTCAGTGCTGCTGAACACTGAGTGGAAGTATCGGGGCAAACTTGTTATTAAGTATTACTTTCATAAGTTGCTCTCAATCAGTAATAGTTGCAGGGTAAGAGGCTCCGTAACGACAAATTGATTCTATGTTATTAAATTGCAATATAGCGAACGCTTAGAGATGATTGGTGCGCCGGGTGGTGACACACGAGGCAATTTCATGCGTAATGTGGAGAGACAACACACCCAGAAAAGAGAGACACAATTTCATAAATCTATTCAAACATTTCCTGGCAGCAATATGTCTCTGTGTGATTTATACTGAATCAACTCCTTTGGCACGGTCCGCCCGTTACAGTCGCCCAAATTGCTTCACTGTTTATCATAGTCCTTCTTCAACAACCGTCTGTCTGTCTCGATGTTCCAACGTTGTTCCAGCAAGTCATATTGGTGTACTTTTCCCACAGTGAATCACAGTACATCATTTTTGTTTTTTTTTCTCTCCCGGCCCAATTTATTGTTTCATCTACTCAAGTGCAACCGCAGGGACCTGAGACTGACAGGGGAGAGGAGAGAGAGGTGGTAGGGGGGGGGGGGGAGAGGTGGAACGTGATGAGACAGACATGCTGGTTCATAATCACCACATCCTATAGTAACCGCACAGAGCAATACAACACCTAGGCCATTGACTCGGCAACCGCACACACACACACACACACACAAACACAAACGCATGAGCATTACACACACATGCATATACATACACAGGCTCATTCATACAACCACCACTACTACTGCCACCACCACAAAACAAGGCATGAAATACTGCCTCCCAACTGCCAGCACATGAATCATCGCAGCATGACACTGCTCAGTGCCTGAAGCCAGATTCTCAAACTCCCCCCCCCACCCCCACTTCCCCAATCTTCACGCAACCCCCCGCCCCCCCCAACACTCCTTTCCTCCTGTCTCGTAAATGGGCCAGTCTGCTTTACCAAAAGCAGACAGGGAGCCTGGAGGAGGGACAAAACTATTATCTCTCTCACAGCAGCAGCTCCATGCAGGAGCTCCAACAACAGACAGGATTCTCAAGCAAGCTGCTGTCCTCCCTCTGTTTGCTCCCCGGTCTGTCCTTGCCTTGCCACTCCAACACTTTTCACAGGTTTTCACAATTTTTTTTTTCTCCAGTACACTGTTTTGCCTTACAACCCCAAAACTGATTTTAAGGTTATTGTGCGAGCATGAACTGACAAACTGTATCCTGTTTTAGGCCGACCACGTATACCACACAGCATACTACTCAGTGTACCTAACTTAATATGACATATACCAAAATATTGCTACATATTTCTCCACCCTCTCATCCTGTACATGAGGCTCCATTCACAATCAGTTCAACAAGGTGCTGGAAATGTGCCACAGGGATCTTGGTCCATGCTGACTTGATAGCGTCAAGCAGTTCCTGCAGATTTTCGGTCCGGCCGTGTTCCTGGAACCGTTTTGAGATGATGGCGCTTCATCCGGCAGGAAGTATCCATTGGACAAAGGGTACACTGTGGCCATGAGGTGTGAGTAACAATGGTTACCTGGTCAGTAACAATGTTTAGGTACACTGTGGCATTCAAACAATGTTGAATCGGTACAAAGGGGCTTAATGTGTGCCAAGAAAACATTCCCACCATTACACCACCACCAGCAGCCTGTACCGTTGACACCAGGCAGGATGGATCTATGGATTCATGCTGTTGATGCCAAATTCTGACCCTGCCATCAGCATATTGCAACAGAAACGGGGATTCATCGGATTCATCCACACTTCAGTTGTCCAGTTTTGGTGATCACATGCCTGCTGCAGCCTCATCTTCTTAGCTGACAGGAACCAAACCCGGTCTTCTTCTCCTCTTCAGGGTTTGATTAGTTCTGCACATCACTGTACTGAGCTGTTAGCTGCATTCGTGTGGCCCGTGGTCAGTTAGCTTGGACGAGTAATGGCCATTGCTAATCTGATCTCTCATCCACAAGGCGTTTCTACCCTGTTCCTGCTGCTGACTGGGTGTTTTTTCTTCATCACACTGTTCACACAATGTAGCGTGTGAACCTCCTAGGAGGGTGGCCCTTTCTGAGATGCTGGAACTGGCAAGTCTGGCATCCATGATCGTACCGCGTTCAGAGTCACTTAAATCACCAGTCTTGCCAATTGTAACATTTAGTGGAACAGTAACTGAACCTCCCAACCCTGTCTGCATGCTTTATACTTATACTTCATTTATATGTGACTCACTGTCTGGAGAAGAAATATTTGTATCTACAGAAAGCTGCATTGCTATGTGGTGAGTGCGTCTGTACCAAGCCCTCCGTGTTACTTCTTAGCTACCAGACAGATTCCCAGTTTCTGCCCCATTACACCCCATTACTGGCCTACAGGCTGGACTGCACCATCGGGGTGTTCTAGAGGAGTGTGAGGATCAAACAGGAATACACCACAATAGCACCCTGTGGTATCCTGACTCAAATGCCACAGAGCACAAGATTCATGCCTTCATTTAGTCTGTTTCAATGGATGGACTTTCCAGAATGAGACTGATCAATACTGTCTTGTTTTTGCAGGCAGGCAGGTGGTGGACGTGATACACATCCATCATCTTCTCTCACTCCAACAGCACACCTTTGGGACTGTAAAAAAAAAACCCTGTTGAGTTCCCAGGGAGGGGCTATCACATAAACAGGATGGGTTTTCCAGGAAGCTCCTAAGAATTGTAAACTAGATGTCCGGATTGTAATTTTCTTTTCACCGGAGAATCAATAGATTCTGCAGTGTTCTTGACTGAACCTGCCGAAGCGTGCTTCTCAGCCTAATGGACCTACAAGTTCCCATCTGCTAGTGAAAGAGATCTCAGCGGGTTCTCTCCCCTCCCTGTGTCCAAACACAGGATACTGAGTACAGACAAAAATGTGATGACTTTTATTGGAATTCCAAAGAGTTGGCTGCAAAACGAGTGCGGGTCAAGCACGTGGCCATTAACCTCAGACTGTAAGGAACACAAAACAAGATTTACAAGATAAATGTAACTAGAGTACATACATTTGTTGTTTCGTTTTCACTGTCGCGGGCTCACTGGGTCCAATTCCAACACCCCCCACCTGTCGTCACTGTTCAGTTTGAGCTCTAGGGTGCCATTCCTTGCCTCTGTCACAATCTCCTTCTGCTCCTGTCCTCCAGGTATATCTTTTTGACATAGCTCTTTATTGTCTCATTGGCTTATATATTTATATCATCCATATGCTCCATCCTCCCTGCTCCAGTCCAAACATTCATTTTCTCTTGACAGCTGTTTTTCCGAAACCCCTCCGCGTCCCTCAGAACACATTTTGTCACTTTAATATCAGTACAAGAAATCGTTTGGACGTATTAACGCACCGTTTCGGGGAAACCGGGGCGTCGCTGTGATAGTTCAGTATAATTTGACCTATTACAACCAATCTATGATGTAACGATGACGTGTCTCAGTCCTGTCCGGCAGACGGGCCAAGCAAAAAGTTGGATTATTTACACAGGAGGCGCAAAACTGGACCTGTCCATCATCCGGCAGGAAAACCTCCGAGCGGAGAAAAGCTGCTTTATTTCAGGTGGGTGCCTTTCACGCCCTCGCCAACCCCTTTCCTTCAAAAAAACCCGTCCTAGAGGGCTACCAGCTCTGGCGGTCTACGGCCTAGAGGTGCCACGAAGGTTCGCAGTGTTTATTTCCCTTTAACCTTCGTCCATCTCGTCGTATACCTGCTCCCCTCCCAGCCTCAGACTAGCCACTCTCCTTGCATTTTCCCCCGTTGGCGTGTTATGAAACTGCCTCTCGTCAAGATTGAATATCCCTCGGTGACAAGGCTAATGGGGTGTTGTCTGCCGCTCCCCCCCCCCCCTCTCTGTCTGTCTCCTATGGCTTCTCCCAGAGAGGAATGGCTTCACCCCGAGTGTGGCTATTTAACTAAACAGCTTCCTCTTTAAACATTAGCCAGATACTCGGGAGTGCCGCGCCATCAATGACAGAGAGGGATAGATGGGGAGAAGAAAAAAGGGGATGATGGATAAATGAGGGGAGGGTTTATGTGCGAGAAAATACGCTGTGGTCAACAGTGAGAAGGGAAAGGGAAACATGTTCCCTCTGACCGCACGAGACTTTGATGGGAACTGATGAGTGTCTGCGATGGCGGTGTGGGGGTGAGGGGCGGGGCAGAAAGAGACAGAGAGAGAGAGAGAGAGAGAGAGAGAGAGAGAGAGAGAGAGAGGTTTGGTACAAGTACAGTAGGCACCGCAAGGATTTTGGCCAACTTGATCACCCACAAGGCTCAAGAAAAATGTGTTGCTTGGCTGCAGCTTTCATTCCCAGAGTCTGCTCTTAGCTACACTGACTAACACAGCCCATCAACACCAGTCGTCAGCTGGGGACGCAATCTCTACGCTGATTGGTTGAACATTTTTCTTTGCACCCATTCCAGAATTCCATTAGCTGTCATTCACTGTCAGAGTTCGCTTATAATCTCGCCGCTCGTCTGGAAAGCCCGGCGGGGGGAGATTAATGTTTAAATACGGGACATTTAAAACAAATAACGCTACAAGATTCGACGAGACGAGAGTCATCTTGAACCTCGGGATCAACCTGCGCTGGATGCCGCTTCCACTGTGGCCCCGGGCGTGACAGACCCCCTCACCTCTGGTATGTGATGCAATTAGCCGCAAAAAACCCAGTTTATTTGAACAAGCCTCTGCAAACAGGAAGAGCTATGAATCAGCCAACAAGATAACATGTCACAGATGTGGTGGTGGGCAGGTTTGATGGTCAATTAATTAGGGGCCTTAATAAGCCAGTTCCTGTAGGTTTTTAAGGCAAAGGGGGGGTGGATCAACCCCTCCACATGGGTTGGTCAAACTACTGAGATTTGGCTTGTTAATCTGATTTGGGTGTGTCTGCTGCTCGCACGAGTCTCCCAGACAGCTGCTGCGGTTGTCATATCTGCTCTAAAGCGCCTGTGTAACTTTTCCGTTTTGTCTCCAGTATCTCCAGTAAGCTCCAATATGACCTTTACATTTTCGGAAGGCTCCTCAAGTAAACACGGTAATCAGGTTTCCCCCAGCCCTCAGCTGAAGCCTTAATGGAAGACGCTCCACTGAGAACTCAATTGTGCGAGCGTGATTTAGTTTGGGGGCTCGGCTTAATTAAAAGTCCTGGAATTGACCTCCAAAGTTCCTGCGTGGCATTGATTAGCTACGACACCTCATCATCCACCGGAGGAAGGTCTGTCAGGGCCCCGGACCCACACACGCCGTTAAGTCAGTGTGTGTAGTGTGTGTGTGTGTGTGTGTGTGTGTGTGTGTGTGTGTGCCGTGAGTCTGATTTCTTGGTCTCTAACACGATCGGCCACACTGTAGTCTATTGACAGCCCTAATCCTACCTCCGTGTTCAAACCTCCGTTGCCTGCCACCGCTCTGATACTTCACACGTTCCCCACTTCCCCCCGACATGTGGTCCACGCACAGGGACCCCCGAGTTGTTTTTATAGTTGCACCCCCCCCCCCATCATCCCCTGGCTAGAGAAACCAAAGCAGCTTTTCCTCACCTTCCTTGCACGCCCCCCCCCCCCCCCCCCCCCCTCTCCAAAAAGGCTTGCCTGGATCCGTGGAGGTAATGCATGCAAGTTTTGATTAAAGCGTTCCCTTATGTTCTTTGGCTCCGAGCGGCTCGACCATTAACGCCTGTGTCATGAACAAATGGATTGTGTGCCCGTGCCAGGGCCCTGCCTTTCAGCCTGCCCTGACTTTTCCTGCATCCAACCGCACATTCAGAGCTGCACCTTTTAATGCGTCTTAATGTTCACCCTGCTTTCCCTTAACGCCCCCTCGGGCTATAGCTTCACTTTGACAACCTTCGTGTAAACTAATGCTTTTTCGCTTTTAGAGAGTTTTGTTGGAAGAAATGACACTTATACTCCCACAAAATTGAAGCAAATTATTTAGCTTTTATAAAGGATAGTAACTTTTACAGACTGGGTCCTAAATTAGAAAAGACTACAGCATTTTGGAAGTAAACTTTCTCTTTGTTTCCATGGTAGGATCTCTGGTTCTCTCTGATACAGTCACGCTACTATACTTCAGAAACAACAATCCAGCACGTATCCGCCCCATTGAGGTCTGTCTTCCTACCTTCCAGAAGCTCCTTTGTGCCCTGGTGTTTCACTGGCAGTCTTTTTTTTTTGTCTTATCGCGTTTTCGCACAGTCCCCACCGCTGCTTTGACAATTTTGAAATGGCGCTTTTGTTCACGGTGCTTGAAAAGAGAGGATGAGAGGAACGAGGCCTCAGAGAATCGCAGTAGCATCAGCGTTAACTCAGGCTCTCTCCATCTGCTGTTAAAAGCTTTGACACATGCCAAGGTGGCACTGGGCACCACACGAGCAAGTGTGTGTGTGTGTGTGTGTGCGTGGGCATTTGAATGTGTATATACTATGCAGGCATCCACATACATGTTTGTATTTGATAGATATAAGATATGATGACCAATTATCGTCATCATGGCTATCTCAACCAAAGAGAGACCTGGAAAGTCACCATCTTAATGGAGCTGGTAGTAGATAGAGGCACAATGAATGAGAGGTCCAACAGCAAGGTAATCTCCCCTTTCCTACATGTGTGACCTGTCACTGAGCTTTTCCAACCACGATGGACGACGCCTGTCCGTGTTTAGCAGGTCCGGCGTCTCAGATGAGCGAAAGCAAGAGGAGGTAAATCAATAAGACTGATTTATGGTTGTATTGGCAGTATTTCTATTAGCGAGGGGCTGGAGAGAGAGAAAAACAGGGGGAAAAAGGTGAAAGCGAGCGAGGCAAAGTGTGTCTGTGTTGGAAGAGGCGATGAAGAGAGGAAGAGAGGCAAAGGAACAATAAATCATCAATGGCGCTGTTACAGCCTCCCCGCTCCAGCTTAACAGCATTCCTTTGACTATTGCTTTGAGGAGTATTTGCTTTCACACTTGTTGCAGATTCTTATAAAGGCCACCGCTAGTGTTTCCACAGCTGGCCTAAAGCCGGGGCTGGAAGAGGTGGATTGTGGCCACAGGATCCACGCTCAATAGCACCAGTCTTTAACAGCGCACGCCAATCATACGCTCGGTACTCCACCTCGATGCCAATCATACATCTGATCTCCAGCCCTCATTCCTCTCTGTCATTTTTTCAAACGGTGTTGAACGCAGCCCATTGGAGAGACCTTGAACGTAGTACTTCTGAGAGTAGGCTCTACTGTCACCGGTCAGGTCACATGACAATTTTACAACTTATTATTAAAAGGCAAAATGGTCTCAGATCAGCACTGGGAGACAATCTGGAGAACGTGAAAACCTGAATAAGGGCCACAAAACTGCCCATCATTCAGTCCATTAAAACAAGGGTGGGGCTGAAACAGCCCTCTTGCTATACTGTTACATTACATTACTATATATGTAATAAATCCCCATACATTCTTTCATAAGTGTGAGCAATGTTTTTTTTATCACCCATAATGACCCGTGTTGCAGTAACGGTAGTAGAAAATAATTATGCTTTTTCTTCATGAGGAAGCTTCTCTTAAAGCACATCATCAAGAAATCATAAATAACAGTGGTAAAGAAATAATACTGAGTGTTTAAAGTGCTGAGTGTAGCTCAGGCTTCATCTAAACACCACATTAGCTTTTGTGTGTAAACTAGAGGTAGCGGTGTGCAGTAATACTCATGGGGCAGCACCGAGGGGTCTGCTCCTTTCCTCTGTTTTGACTATAGTTCTCTGTTACTGATCGTGAGCAAAGTGCTATCTGTAGAGGATGGAGCAGAGAAGTGATGGCGAGTGGCTCGGACCTTCAGGGTCACTGTGGACAAATTAGTTTGTTGGCGGGTCAGTGAAAGGGGTCACGACCCCACAGGAAGAGGGTCAGGGGTCAAGTTTCTGCAAACACAAACTTCCCAGTGAGGAGCTGTGCAGTATTTAGCTCTCAGTCGAGTGACACAGTGGTAAATAAAAAGATCAGTAAACTACGAACTCCTGGTCATCACTACAAAGTGAACAACCACCAATATAAACACACCAAAATCAAATAGTGTCATATTTCTTACTAATAACAATAATCCATTTTTGTATGGCGCTTGTCTTGACAAAGTGCTGGAAAAGACATTTTTTTCAATATCAGTTTGAAAATAATTCTTTCCAAAATGAAAGCTGGGTAGACGGAGTGTCAGAAAGTTTAACCTCTAATACATCATCATTATCAGTGCTGAAATCACAGGGTGGAAGTGGAATGAGTGCAGCGGTGTGCATCTCGTTTGTTCCTAAATAAAATGTAAGACTACGGTTGACCAGAGACGGTGCATTGCAAGATTGCATTGCAGTGTAAATTGTGTGCGGGAAAAAGCCGGCGAAATCTACTGCGCAGGCAAGCAGGGAGCAGATATTTTCTATCGCTCCATTACCTCCCTATTGATCGAGGGGTTGGATTTGATGTGTTAATCCCCTCTCCCTGGTGAAAGATTCCTCTCTTTGGAGACACAAAACACACTCTCTTGCACCGGCTGGAGGGAAAAAAAGAAAAAATGTAATCAAGTGAGAATTCTACAAGGCTCCTCATTCACCTCCCAGTCTTCTGAAAGCCTTTGATCAAGAAGTGCTTAGGTTTCACATAAACGGTTGGATACCTTTCAGAGACCATGCTAAGCACATAGCTACTTTGGGGATTTAGGCTACTTTAATGCCTGTTTTCAGAGCTCCTCTGTGGTATTTGAGCCAAACGCGAGGCGGACGGTGAGTTAAGACCCGCCACACAAGTAGACGTCGCTCGGGCGTTGCTGTGTGATTCTCATGCAACGTTTGATCGATCTAAAGCCTCTCGCCGGCATTCTGGTACTGTGGGCGTGTTGTGAAGCTGATTGTGTTATGGAAGCACCTCAGATGAGACCGATCCATAATACAGGAGTTGCGCGTTTTTGTTTTCTGATGTATCTTTTATGTGTCAGGGTTAGCTGATGATGCTTGCCATCCGCCATTCGATCCACGTGTGCACGAGTAGCCAAACGTACCACTTGAAAAAAATCAGCAGATGTTAATTCAGTGTCTGTTTAAAACCTATGCACATCATTAAGCTCCTTATGCACCCGCCTCTGAAAGGGTTTTGTTTTTTTCTTGTTTTTTTTTTCCTCAGGGCATCTGCTGCTGTAGCCTTCACTGCACATGCTTGTGTTTCCATGGAGCGATTTAGAGTGTTATTCAAGAGCTGGTGCAGTTTATGCATCCGCTAAAATGGAAACGACGCTGAGTAAATGTAGACAAAGGTCCCCGCTGCGTAGATTATGTCCCACTTGTGTGTGCAATTTTACCGACTGACTAGACATCTTTGTTTGGATACACTAACATCCTCCTAACACGTCCTGTGGCATTGTGGGAGAAATGAACTTATCAAATAAACATGCTTGTGTGTGTGTTTTTGTCTGCATGTATGAGACAATGGACGCCATCCCTCTCCAGCTTCAACTAGTTTTAGCGTGAACCTCTCCTCTACGGTATCCGAACCTGCCGCCCACTTCCAGGTTTACAAATGTGCGGCTCCCTCAACGTGTCGGCATTCCCGTGATGGGCTGAGATTTGCGTGCGTGCTCATTTGCAAGGGAAAGTTGCTTGAAATCCTGAAACAAGAGACAACTTTTCTCTCTCGCCACATGTCAGCTGAAGATACCTTTTACAACTCATATTCTAGCAGCGCTGATTGTTTCAGTCCTTCTGAGCATCTCATGTCTCCTTTGTTTAGTTGAGCTACTCTTTTCCAAAACCAAGACACGCATCAGCGCAAACCTACCGCCTCCTATTTCTGTTGTTGACATACTCGGGCCAAAATAACAGAGCAGACATCTTTTTTTTTTTTTTTTCATTTTTTCTTCAACGGGACTCCCCGCTTCATTTTTCCTTTCATTTTCCGGACAGAGGGAATTCCTCCACGTACAGTAAAACTGTGTCAGACTCACCTCATGGCTAAAATGCACCGGCTCCAGATTTTCCAGCGGCCAGTGCAGTACTGACAAAGAGCAACACTTGCACGGGAGCTTTGCACACCCCCATGAATCAAAGCACGGAGCAGCGAAAGGTTAAAAGCTCCTGGGGCCTGCAGACACATTTTTCAGGGGGGTGGGTAATAGGATCAGGGCTTCCATAACTCCCCAGAACAGCCAATCCTCCCTCGTTTCTGCCCGTTTAGCCTTCAAAGAGAAAGTTTGTGTGTCTGTGACGGCTGGTCAGGGGGTTAAGAGGAAAGTGCATTTTTTCAGTAACAAACTCAATTTCCTTGGTGAGCTGAAGAGGCCATGCTTTAAAACCCAGGGCATAAAGCCTTTTTAATTTGTCCCACATATCCTCCCCAACCTCTCACTCTGGTGTGGACAGACTGACTGAATCCGCCAGTACCAGAAGAATGGGTATCCAGACATTTCTTTTTTACAAAGTCTTGACCCCGTGCAACCATCCAAAAATACCAGCTTCTGTATTGTGTCGTGTTTCGGTGTCAAGATTTCTTAATGTGGAAAATTTGCCGAAGGAAACAGACAAAATGAACCCTGTTTCTCATCACTGACAAATATTTTCCCACATGTGATTTTTTTCCTTTTCTATATGACAGCGCTATACAATGCCAGTAGCTGCTGTGTTTTACAGATGGTCAAATGCCCTGAAACTGTCAAATGATGTGGCTCTACATGCCTAAAAGTCTATAAGGCTCCAGGAGGCAAAAGGGAGAAAAACACCTGGAGAGCCCAGAATCCAACCAGTGGACCTCGCCTCTTAAACAAGCTACATCGCTCATGTGTTCAAGGGTCACCCCTGTCCTAACACAGACTCGAGAAACGAAACGAAACAGCGAACGAAAGAGAAAGAGAATGAGAGGGAGAGGAGAGGGTGGAGCCCGGCCTCACCTCTGAAACCTCACGGGGGAACCCAATTTGTTCGCTGGGTGAGGAGGTCCCGTTGCGGCTTTGTCTCCA
The DNA here is from genome assembly GCA_034670385.1 of Hoplostethus mediterraneus. NCBI lineage: Eukaryota > Metazoa > Chordata > Actinopteri > Trachichthyiformes > Trachichthyidae > Hoplostethus > Hoplostethus mediterraneus. The sequence continues at coordinate 3,659,699 of JAXDDW010000011.1, read as the reverse complement.
TTTGTCTTCTTGTCAGGGGGGGCCCCTGGCAGTACAGTGATTAGCAACGGGAGTCAACGGGAGTCAACGGGGGACCGGGCCGTGAGGCGTCGGGGCCTACGAGCGCGACCGCGGTGCGCTCCACGCTGAGAGGGGCGGGGACGCGGAGAAACAGGTTAGCCAGACTTCCGCTGTTGAAAGAAACCTCAGCATGTTGGTCATTATGACAAGCTGGTCTGTAATGTAGACCAGAGAGGGTGGTTAAGTAAACACAGACCACAGAGGATCCCAGGGGGGTCCGTGTGTGTGTGTGTGTGTGTGTGTGTGTGTGTACATGTGTGGGTGTGTGAGTGCATGTGTGTATGCATACTTAGCTTGAGTTCCTGACAGTAGTTCAGGTTCTTTGGTAAGATTTTGGCCTTGCACACGTTGTAAAGGGACATGTTAGAGTTAGCTTGATCTGTGTTGATGATCTAGATGTTTAGCTCTAAAGCAGAAGGCCTTTCCCTATCTTCCTGCAACCTGCCTTCATCTCTGCTGGTTCCCAATTATTGACCTTAAAGAAGTTGAGAAACAGGGAGAGAGAGAGCACCCCTGACTCAACAGGTTGCATTGCATTCTGGTCTATTGTAGCTATACTGTTGGTGGAGAAACTGGTATCTCTGCCTCTTGCTGTTCTACCAGGAAGCCCTTGTTCTTTACATTACATTACATTACAGACATTTAGCAGACGCTTTTATCCAAAGCGACTTACAATAAGTGCATTCAACATAGGTAGGTAGAGAACTACTAGTCGCCAGAAATCATAAAGTGCATTTCCTTCCTAAACAAGCAACTAAGAGCATAACTAGCGCTAAGGTAAAAGTGCAATAAGTTAGCTACCTACTTTTCTTAAACACATGAGACAAATAAGAAAATCAAATGAGCAAGAGCTAAGACAAATAAGTGTATCAAATAAACCAGAGCCAATAAACAAGAGCTCATACAAATAATTGACGACAAATAGGCAAGGCTAAGAGGAAGGGTCAGGGTAGTGTTTCCTGAAGAGGTGGGTTTTCAGCGTGCGGCGAAAGATGGGCGTGGTTCTTTGATTCTGAGGGGCTGACGCCTGCTTTCAAACTCTGTGGAAATATGTGAATGTGATGTCAGGTCTTCTACGTTTGGCCTAGTTATCCACAGGAATAAGAACAATACACCAAACAACAAAATGAACCCAGAAATGCAACGTAAATCACCAGTAGCTGTCCAGGGGCGGTTTGTTTCTGCCCACTGAGACTTTGGCACCGTGGCGAACCGGGGCTAAAAATAACACGACTCACCTACAAGGCCTCGGCATTGTCTGCACGCCTCTGCCACGTGATCAATTGTCATCGTGCCTTTGAGGCTGCATGCCTGAATGCCTGAACTGCGAGTCTCATGACTGGGGCAAAATACATTTCATCACTTGAGCGAGGCCGCTATCCCCGCTAATTAAAAGAGCTCCATTGTCATGCGGCCGAGCCGCTGTTCCCGTGTATGCGGTGGTGGGAGTTGAGATCGGATGACGATGACAGGGCGAGTGCGGTGCCGGGGGGGGGGGGGGAGCCGGGGGAGTGGGTGACGAGGGGGCAGGGTCCCGGAGGGTGACCTCGGCCAGGCTTCGCTCACCAGCTGCTGCCTGCAACCAGACACCAGAGCCCCTCAGCAGCCCTCCACCTGGATCACTTACCTGACTTCAACTGCACACACACACACACACACACACACACACACACACACATGCGCGGACACGGATGCAAGCACGAACAAACGCACATTCAATTTGTTCACACGTGCACCGTAGCACACACACACACACACACACGCGCCAGCCTGACTACAAAGCGCTGAGCAAAGTGCGCTGTCTCGAAAAGTGTCGGTGAAGTTTACGACTGTTTTTTTTAAAGGGCCAGGCAGGCATTATGGGTAGCAATACATTACGTTCGAATAAACTTCACCGCGGTCGGTACGTCAAAATCACGACACACGGGTCACGTAAATGATCCTCGGTGCAACCCCCGCTGATCACCGCGGCGCTCCCAGAGACAAATTCATCACCCGATTACACCCCCGAGCTCTCCTTTCGGACAAAACATAACAAACTGCCATACCTGTCATATTTATGAGTGCGAGGGCGTCCGTTTGTAGCCGTCAGAGCTAGTACATACTTCACACAGTGACCCCCCCCCGTGGGACTCTCATTTGTCTTAGGGAGACGGAAAAAAACGGCAAATCTCCACTAAAGGGTGAATGTACGAGAAGAGAGACCCCCTCCCCCTCCTGGAGTGACGGAATGGGGATTGATGTTGGATAAACACACACCGGACTATATGTCATGGCGCAGTAGGCATGCTTAGTGTTAACCCCCCACCCCCTTCCCAAACAGGCAGAAAGAGCGACACACTCGATCCAATTCCTCAACCCAACTTGAGCGAAGGGACAAAAGAAGCAGTCAGTCACACCTCAACGTTCTCGGTGGGGGACCAGCAGCTTCAGATTTCCCAGTGCCTCGTCTCTGCATCCATCATAAGAGTGATATACACAAATATACACTGAATCCGCCTGTAACACCTCCTAAGGCTTTCCTTTAGGTTCGTCTATCATGTTGACCCATTGCTTTGACCCACCTGCCTCTACAGCTGTAGCCTTGGGTGATAAATAATTACTTGTCGGGGGAGAGGGGCCTTGACTTTTCTTCTGTGGTGTTTGCATGCTGTCCCTCAACGCAGCGCTACGGCACTCCTGCAGCGTCAATTATTAACAAGCCTCCTTTTTTGTGTGTACTCTCTACGAGTTCGGCTGTGTACCGAAGCCAGAGGGAGGCTGCGATAGGCGGCGGTGTCACGGAGTCGGCGTGACAGCCCCGACGAACCTCAGAGACAAACTCTTGGGTTCGGCGAGGGTTGTATCTGCGGATGTGGCGTGACAGACGACTACGCTCCGATGTGTGATCTGTTCCTCTTTGTGTTTCGTATGAAGCGTGTGTGTGTGCGGCGCACGTGTGTTTCTGTATCTGTACGTCTTTGTGTCTGAGTGTCAGGGTTGGGTGTTCGTAGGAGAAGGGGTGAGGAAAGAGGATCGGAGTGAGCCAAAGTGCAACAACAATGCAGCCTGTGTGTGTGTGTGTGTGTGTGTGTGTGTGTGTGTGGACCTTGGAGTGCGATGGGCCAATGACTGTAATGAGGGGGAGGTAAACAGGGGCAGGTTCTCATTTATTTATAAGGCAAACAGAAACTATGCTGTGAATGGGAATAAGTGTGTGATGATTTATTCAGAGCTATTTGTTTCAGGCTCACGGGCTAATTTTCCTCTAAAACAAGTAGTAATCTTTCTCCACCTCTGTCCCCCTTTTGTTTCTCCCTTTCCCAACTCGAGGCTATTCTCCGCCTCTTTATTATCTGCAAGTAACAAAACAAAACGGTTATGCCTTAGGACGTGGATTTCGAATTAGCTGCCATACCCCGCTGCCCCCGTATTTAATGAAAGTGTTTCGACAAAACAGCTATTGCAAAAAATAACCCTAGAAATTAAATGACACTGAAAAACTTAAAGTGCTCCCCGCTCAAGAGGAAACAAGACAATCTGGAGGAGAGAAGCGAAGCGTTTTGTGTGTCTGATTGTGTGACAAAAGGGTTTCAGAGCCTCAGACTGAGTGGCAGCGCTGACAGACCCTTCAGCTGCCAGGGCAAGTCTCCCTGGAGGAAGTTTCAGCTACACCCCCAGACGATCTGGCCTTCTTGTTTAGAGTACTGTCACCCTGCTTTTCATCCAAGAGAAGGAAAATTTGAGCTTAACATGAATGCGTCTTTCATCATGTGTCAGGATCAATTATCACCCTTTGAAGAACAGAAGTGCTTTGAAGTAGGTTTCTGTCGAGGAAGGATGCGTGAAAACTTCGAAGTCGAAACACACATGTCTGGAAAGAGTCCTGCTCCCAGACAATCTTAATTGCTAATTTGGTGTGTTGTCTGCTGTACTCGAGGCACAGAAGTGACAGTTCAAAGAGCGGCCTCTCTCATTTTATTACTAGCATGCAAACCATTTGTGAAATGCCTTTTGATCACGAACAAACAATTGGTCATTTTCGTGCGAAGGTCTTTAAACCCAAAACCAACAATTTTTCTGTAGCATAGTTAAACCTTTCTTTCTGTACATCTTTTGCGGGCCGCAATCCTTCTGTTCTGTCACAATGGGGAAAATGTACTTGCGGTAGCTGCTGGTATGATCCTGTAAGAAGACCGAAGAGAAGAAACCAGAATGAATGTAGAGATTCATATTAGGAATGACAACATCTGTCAATCTCCTGTGTTTCATGTGTAGTTCTCTGTGTAGTAATGACAAACCATTCATTGATTCATTGTCTTTACCCACGTATTCCTGTAGCGTATCCCAGCATGCATTGAGTGGAAGGTAGAGAAACTGGTCACGTCGATCAAAGGGGCGAACACAGCTAGAAAAAATGGTCACACTCACACAAATGGACAGTTTAGAGTCTCCGGTCCACCTGACTTGTCTTTGGATCACCGAGAGGAAACCCACGCAACCAGGAGGCAACGTGCCAACGTGCCAAGAGCTGTAGCCGGGAATCAAACCTGGGACAATTCATTAAAACATATTAAAAAATGGGCGACAGAGCAATTTAGAGCAATTTAGAGACAGAACGTCCTTCAACTGGATGACATAAGTTGAAGCCCCATGTCAGCGAGCACCCACCCTGCTGGAGTGCCCTGAAGTCACTGCATCCCTACCAGCTCCAGAGGTGCTGCTCTGACCTCTGACTTCTGACCTGCCAGGAAGAGAAAAGAGAATTATCCTTATCAATAAAGTACCACATATTTGATGTTTGCTAATGTCTGTTATGTTTTATACTTCCTGCCTGGAGACTGTGGATGAAATGTAGGTATCTTATATCCACCCAGAGTGAATCAGGTAAAAAAAAGTAGTTATATTGTAGTTTATATTTTTAAAGATATGCAGTCCCTATTAAATAAACTTGAAATTGAAGGCACAACTCAGTCACTCCCTTGGCTGTTTGTCTGGAGCGTGCCTGGAGGAGATGTTTGCTCAGACTAGGACGGGGATTAAGGGCTTCTCTTCTGGGATCCAGAGAAAACAGAGGTCTGATCCCCTCCATGGCCCAGTAGTGGGTGGCGACCGTGGCCATGTGCTGTTTGCGTGTGACAGGCTTCTAGTGGATCCATCCCAGTGGGTCTGCATGTGTGTGTGTGGGTGTGTGTGATTGAGTGAGTTTGTGAGTTTAATACATTTGATCATGTATATGTGCATGTGTGTGATTCAGTGTATGCATAGGAGCCCACGATGCACATCACCGTGTGAAAGAGAATGCAACTTTTAAATGGTGTGTGCGGATAAAAGTGTGCACGTGTGTATGTGTGCGCGCCCATCTTTCCGTACGTGTGCACATATGGGAAATGCACTCTGACTCCGCACTCCTCTTTCAAAGCCATCTCTGATCCTTTCTATTCAATATACATGGCCTATATGGGAAGCCACACACACACACACACACACACACACACACACACACACACACGCACGCACGCACGCACGCACGCACGCACGCACGCACGCACGCACGCACGCACGCACGCACGCACGCACGCACGCACGCACACACACAGGCAGAGTCTTATTTTTCTGAGGCATTGGCTGTTGTTATTGTACAGCCCACCCCTCTTTTTCTGTGTGGAAAAACAGGCCTCAGCAGTATGCGTGTGTGGAGAGAGGGTCTGGATGAGTGGAGGGTCTGGTGGCTTAGTCAGGGTTCAAGGGGGGGTGGGGGGGGGGTAAGCTAATTGTGCACAGGTGACTACACACAGGTGTGCTCCTGCACACCGGCTGCTGCCTTGACACACACACACACACACACACACACACACACACACACACACACACAGACAGATGGGACGCATTGAGGATGTATGTATGATTGTGTGTTTGTCATGTAAGTGTGTGTGTGTGTGTGTGTGCAAATAGGACAGGGAAGGAGAGAGAGAGAGAGAGGGCAGAGAGAGGGAGAAGCCACATTGATGGAAGGAATAAAAGCAGCGTAAAGTGAAAGGGCTATGAGAGAGAGCAAGAGAGGATGAAAGAGATCTGAGACTACCAGAAATGCCTGTCTTTCTGCAGCAGCTCTCCCAACCCTCGGAAAACAACCGCATGTGGTCAGCCCTTATTCAATAGACAGACTTCACGTTCTCTCTCCGTCCACGCCATTGATATTGAGCTGAATGCTCTCTGACAGGGGTGGTCTGTAACGCCCTCCCACAGCAGATGTTGCCGTTTCATTTCCTTCTCCGTCGTCGGCTGCCCTTCGGAGAATTGAGCGGGAGGACGAGAACTGTCTCTGTTTATTACTCTTGACAAAGCTTCGCCGAAGAGGCCCCCGCTGACCCACTCAGGAAGGAATAACAAACAAATCGAACACGTCGAGAAATTAACATCAGCATCTCCTTCCTCTTGCCCCATGGGTCGTTAAAGCCGTGACGTTAACGTCATCACGCTGACGATCTGCGCGAATCAGCTCCACAAGTTAGTCGTAGACTTTGATGTCAACAGATTTCCTCCTCTCATGATGGTTCATCCGCTAAGCGCCTGTCAGTACGGCAGACCGGGTCCATTTATTCAACTCAATCACCGGCGAGCAGGAGGAACAGGCGAAGAGATTCCTTAAGCAAAGCAAAACATACAGAGGCCACAGAGGAGGAGGCAAAGAAGAGAAAAATCTATAGAGAGAAAGACAGATAGAGAATGAGACAAGCTGCGGTTGACAATACGCATGCACTGTTGCATTAACCCCATGCACATTAGCTAGCACTCCCCACAGCAAGTGCAGAGCCAAGGGACCCAGGAGTGCTACTGCACAGCTTCCCTTAAGACCTGTCTCCTAGAAGCCCCCCCCTAACGCTGACTCCGCCAGCTGCCGGGGAGTACACGAGGAGTCCAAAAATAATGCTTTCAGATTGAAAGCATCTTTTAAAATCCTCCTCGTCGCCTCCTTTGACATTCTGCCCCCGGAGGCCGGACAGAGATAAGCAGAGACAATGTGAGAAGGTGTAACAGCGGCGATAGGAAAAGGAGCCACGCGGTGCTCTTACGGGTCTGTAGTAAGCCGAGCCTGTTAGGGAGCGTGAGCAGCACTTTAATGACTCTGCTCACTTTGTGGGTATGATATCCTATTACCGTATGGCATGAAAATGAATAAATAAATAAATAAATGAGTGGAAATATATATGAAAGGGCCATTAAAGTGACTGAACATCATAGCTACACGTTATCTTTTATTCAAAGTGTGCCTTAAAAGACTCCAACATGACTTTAAATTAAGTAGACAACAAACAGAACAGTACAGATTGATAACAGAAGATTGAAAATCAATGTTAAGTCCCTCGGTGATGCTCAGATCAAAGAACACTGATGAGTAAGTGTTTTTTTTTTTTTTGTTGAGGCACATCTGCTTTGAGAAAGCGGCTCACAATACAAGTAGACACAAATCAGGAACACAACTCAACCATTGTTCTCAGGCTCCCTGGCTTTAAAGGAGACCTACACACACACACACATCGCCCCGAGGCAAAGGAAGGCCAATGACATCAAGTGTATTCAGTTCACAAGGAGGCATGTCGAGGAAATCTGAGTCACGGTTTTGGGTAGGAACCTCTGGAGGTCTTCTCCCTACATCGGAGTCGCTAGCTGCTTGGATAACGGCGAGTGCTATCTTTGCCCGCTAATTGAATTAACTTGATTAACTGAAGGTGGGGAAACGGCCCTTGAAATAACAAACTCACAGCAGTGGAATTGCAAGCTAAGTGGAAACAAGTGTGGGAACTTGTCCATGTATGGTATGTACACATCAGACCGGATAACCAGAAATTAATATGAGGGGGGGGGGGGGGGAACGAGTACAGTATAAAACAAACAAAACTCTAGAGGCATGAAGAGCATAATAAGAGAGCCATATATCACTGATGAGTTAAAATACATACATACATACATACTGTGTGTGTAATTCTTGAATAAATACATTTCAAAAATACATATATTTTTATCTTTTAATATTCTTTTTCTACAAAAATGTTAAGCTTTGAAAGCAGCTAGGTATGTTTAAAATATGGCATTAAAATCACTCAGTAAGGGCTTTTATCAAAAGCACCCAGCCACAATGTGGTTTCCCCAAACTTCCTACACAGAAGCATTGCATACTGTAATTTCTGTGTCACAGCACTGGACTTCCAAACAGAAAAATAAAAACACTTCCCTCCTTCAGGAAGACATGACGCAATCCCTTCAACAACATCTCCATGTATTTGTCTGATATTGGATTTGAGGCAGCTCTGATGATGGAGTATGTAACAGTGAAACATTGCATATCTGGCGTGCCACTGAGGGCAGATTAGGCCTCTCATTCCCCCGTCTCACAGAAAACCTATTGCTTAGGCTTACTGCTGAGGCCATATTTTACAGTCAATAGTCCTTCGTGTCACTGAGAAAACAAACACATTCAGTCATCCCAGCCAAAAAAACGCCCCGTCATCTGGTAGAACTTCATGTTGAAGGGCCTGTAGAAGTCCCGTAGTCTCTGCACCACCTCAGGGTCAATGTTAGGATGGGTCCGCCCTTTGGTTTTGCCCAGGCAGTGAGGCTTGCTGCTCCCCTCGGCCTTCTTGAGGCACGGGAAGCCCTTGGTCTGGTTGAAGTAAAAGTGTTTGTCTGTGATGATCCTCTTGAGCCCCAGGAAGTCCTGCACGCGGCCCAGCTCTCCGGCCGGGTCGCTGATCAGACGCTCGCCGCTCACGAACAGGATCTGCTCCATGGGGAAGTACTGCAGCCAGTTGTCCAGGTGCTTGGCGTAGATGCCGATCTGGATGGCGCTCCACGAGGTGTCGATGAGCCCCGTAGTCCTGTTTTTGAAGGTCAGGCTCTCGAAGGAGGGAATGTCGGGCTTCTTGGACAGCGTTTGCGTGTAATCGGAGATAGCCCTGGTGACGGGGTCCCTCACCACCACGATCAGCTTGGTGTCCCGGGACATGGCGGAGATCCTGGCTGGAGCCTCTCTGGTCACAAAGTAGCTGGGGGTCTTTTCCATGGTGATCTGGCCCTCCAGGGTCTTGGGCATCAGTTCCCTGGGAAAGGTAAGAGAAAAAAAAGTGAGACATTTGTTTGACCTGCTCTCCTGAAACACATCGGTCAACTCTCAGTTGTACAACCACTCTTGTTACAACAAACATTCCAGCGCGATGAACTCCGGCTAAGTCATCAGAAATGTAGAATCAAGAATAACAATTGAAGCAGTTTGTTTACAGTGGTTTATTTACTCAGTCTCTATCGGGTGTCTGTATCTCCGAGCTCAATTAACTATCGAGAAGCGTGACCGAACGTTGAGTTGTGCTTCATAACAGCACCGCGCTCAGGCACTTATATTGACATCCTCGTAGTGAGAGAGTTTGGATGCTACCTCGAGTGTTCCTTAATGCAGCCTAAGGGCTTCTGACATCAAGAGGGTTTTCCCCTGGGTCCATTTGTAAGGAGGTCCTGCTCACTCTCATATAACATGAAAAGAAGAGTGTCGATCTCTATCCGTACTATGGCTTTGCTGGTTATAAAACATTGATACTTGAGCCGACCACCCCTCTCAGCATAATTGATTAGCCTTCTTGTCTTTCACCCTTTGCAACGAACGGTGGAACAATATCAAACAATTACTTCAATGCCACAATTTTCCCTCCAAGTGGATATTGAGAAATGAAAGGTGTTTTTCTCCCCACAAAATTGTAGTTGGGTGAATGTTTTAATATTGTATTCATTTGAAACTCGATTTCCAAAGTCACTGTTCTTGTAGGTATAATAAACAGTTCCACTTCCAGACGACTAGTCACGAAGACGTTGAACTCTGGGAAATTAAATCCTGGTGATGAAAGAATACCCATAAACCCCCCATCTCAAATATTTACAGCAACAAAGTTCAACTGGGCAAGCCCTGAGACCTCACATTTGGTTGTAGGTTTTACTTGGCGACATCTCCTCGTGTACGCTCCAGTCCGTGTGTCCGGACTCACAAAGGGGGATGAGAAACAAGCTAATCCATTCGGCCATGACACCCCTCCACTCCCACTCCTCTCTCTCCTCTTTCCGTTGGTCCCCTAGCACCTTCAGGACAGTGACCTGAAGCAAAGCGGGTAAAAGCAGCCCATGAATGATTAACGTGCCCTCCCCCTGCCATTTAGAGCCTCTGCAGAATACAGCTTTAAAATTCACCAAAGTACAGAATGCAAGTCTCAATTATTCATCTGCTTGGCTGGTGCTGCTTAAAGCCAGGACTGGCGCTGACAAAGTGGCCTGGGCTGCTCCCAGGGTTGATGCAGTTTGCTGGCCGTGACAGAACTACTGAGGCCCTCTGAACTCCTTTACACCAAGTGGAGACTGAAGACACTTGGAGACACTTCAATCTGCAGTGTTTACAGAAGCATGCAGTGTGGTGGCATGCACCATCACAATCAAAGAAAATACGGCTTCTTCCCACCACCAAACAACTTTTTCCCTGACGTGACAAGGCACCGTTTTTTTCCTGCCTTGCAAAAAAAAGGCTGGTAAACAATCTTGAGATCTTTGCAGAGGCCAAGCTTTACATAGCGGGGAGTGCATCTCTGAGAGACACCAGCTGTCATGCTGAATGCGATGGCTGGTTTCACCGAAGGCCTTGCGCTTTTCTCAGCCAACACTCAGAGATTATTATTTTTAGGTCACATGTGTATCTAAATCAGTCTGACCCGAACACACATTCGCTTTCCATGCTTAAGAATCCTCTCACCCCAGTCTGAAAACTCTTCAATCAGTGGTGTGCCTCCCCTTGCTTCAAGCGTTCAGGTCAATGTCAACAGATGCATCCAGTCTGTGTGGCTGAGTTTCCTGAGTGGATCTAATCTGGCACCCACAGATCACAAGGTCAGCACAAAGGGTGACACATAGGAAGTGCTCGATAAGGGCAAGGGCGGCCACACACAGGTGTACTAGGTGTCCTGACAACCTGCCTGCGACATTGACCGTCACCTAACCCCCAATCCTCTCGCTATTGGAAACCTCTGCTGCAGCTGTATGGAGGGGAAGAGGTACAAGGTTCCCTTCCTCTCATATTAGCTCTGCCTCATTGCCTAGGTAGTATGCACTCAGAGCCCAGACTCAACTCTTCTGAAGAGAAAATATGGTTAGACCATGGTCATCTATGAATGCATAGGGTAACTAAAGAATATGGAGACTCATTATTGATAAATGTGGGATCCCAGGTGCTGTCACCTTTCTCTTTGTCTTCCTGGCTATCGAGAACATGATGGTTTGGGAATCACCAGACCCTTGAGCCAGTAGAGAAGTGACCCCTACCACAACTATACGATGCAAAAGACAACATTATTGCTTTATGAAAAAGAAATGAGTTGTTCTAAAGGAAACATCCATATTTGATAGCCTGCATCCTGCTTGTTGTGCGGTCTGTGCACTCGCAGTGGTGTGGTGTTGCAAGGGCACTCAGTGGGGGGATGTTCAGGGTCAGTGGGGTGTGTGTGTGTGTGTGTGTTTGTTTGGGGGTTTATGGAGTGCAACCTGAAGCCAGCCATGTTGGGAAGTCAAAGCATGGAAGTCATTGAGCAATCATATATTAAGGTTGATGTCAATTTTATAGTTATTTGAAGAATGGCTTCAGGTTCCTGTGTGGGGTTTAGTTTAGAAACAGACACCATGAAGCCCCTAACCTCTTTGTTTGATGTTTGGCAGTATAGTATAGAACTTTGTCTGTATGTGGAAGATTTGATGGGTAAATAAAAACAGTAATACTCAAGAAATCTAAAGAGAATATCATATAGGTAACTATTAGTATTTTTTATATACTCGCCATTTGTATTGGGTAAACTAGGAAGCATAGAACACTTGGTTTCATGTGAACTACACACAAGTATTTATTTCCATTCCACAGCAGCAGCATGCAGTGTTTTCTAATGAAACTTTATTGGCAGCGTAGGTGATGTAACAGATGACAAACCTTCCAAGTGCCTGAGATTTACTGCAGTCCAGGAGCCCGCTTTGATGTCTTCATTGCGCTGCTAAAATACGACTCCCTAAGCACACCGATGCATGAAATACAGGCAGCAGGACTCACTCGTGAAAAAAAAACAACACACACACCCAAATTGAAATAAGAAATACTGCGCATGAATCCAAGTTGCTTTTTTTTTTTTTTTAAATCAAATTTGCTGCCTAAATTTAGGTTCTGGGGAAAAATGATTTAAGAGGACTGGGAAATTTATGACACAACAAATAAACAGCCGAGGGATTGTGCATGTGACAGAACATGGCACATGCTGCAGTTGGAGCCGGGGTCCTCTCATATGGAAGTAACTAGGTGGAGTGAGCTGCCAGGACTCATTCGGGCAACCCTATTCCCTGTTAAAACACAAATTCCAAAGCACGCGGTAACGGTGTAGTACATCACTCAATGCGTCCTTTGTACGCCTGTCTATAAAATAACCACTTTGGAGTAAGGGGACCTGATGCATCACTGCTTTCGCTTCCCCGTTGCATGCATTTCCCTCGCAAACCCACCTAATATAGTCACCTCTCCCCTCATATACACGCAGTGACTCACGTCTGCCTGTTATATAAATGCCGAAAAATGTTCACGTCTAAGCGCACTGTAGGGTCTTATTCACTGCAGATGGAGTGAGTGCGCTGTATGACGGCATGAAACGTGAATTAGAGAGAAGCTAGCAAGTGATCGACTCAGAATGGGTCGTTTCCTGCTTGTTACCCCGGACCTTCAGAAAGAACTTGGATCGGGGCCAATGTCTGTCAATTGACGGGAGCTGTAAAGACAGAGGCAAGTGGGCATGAGCGCTGTCCACTTCTCCTCCACAAGCCCTTTGATTCATTTTTCCTCTTCCAGCAGGGAGCCCTGGCAGGCGTAAATACACTCCCACAGTGTTCCCCCTGCCACTACCACTAGATAATAATCTGGTAATTGGCTCAATATTTTTTGCTGTTCGCGAGGGCAGCGAGGGCCAGCGCCGCTCTCGGTGGCTTCGGCTCACCAGACATTTTCCAGGTCAGCGGATGCTGGCGGAGGTCAAAGAGAGAGAAGGGGGGGGGGGGGGGGGGGGGAGGGGTGATTTAGAGTAATGCTTGCGGTGTGGTGAAAGGAAGGCCCGCTATTCTCGGGGCCCTGCTTTACTGCCTTGTCAACTCCTACAACAACATGGCCCTTTACCTGCCCCGCGGGCTGCAATAGCCACCGGCGCTGCCATACATAACGGCAAGAGGAGAGATATGATGTGAGATGTGGCAACCTCTGCTGTGCAAATACCCCTGGGATCCCAAGTGTAACAGCTAATGAGTGAAAAAAAAAGGACCAGGGTATTATACAATCAAATTCACCTCCCTTTCAATTAATCACACTGTTATTTTTATACGATGGGGCTGGCAAGTTAGTCCAATGTGGCATCATCAGCAACCCTGGGTGGTGAGAGATCCAGCCATTTATCACCCAGAGATTACAGGTGTGAGCAGCCAGAGGCATGTGCTGCAGTTCACGATAAGCGTCCTCGCTATGACCCTGACAGCTTCAGTCCCCCGGGGATCACTCCATCTGACCTTTTTTCCTCCGGTGGATTTATAATCCTCGCCCACCGTTTCCCCACTGTTTACCCACCTGGACTTTACAACTCTAACATATTTGGACGTGAATGCTATTTTCCCATCTTACCGATCTATGACCAAAATGTCAACAATTGCTTCACTATAGGGCTGCTTACGTCTTGCTATGTTCATCATCATGGATAAACTCTATAGGTATAGGTATACTTCAAGGATGTTGTATAGTATATATGTATATAGTGTACGCCCCCGATTCTGTGGGAAACATACTGAAGCAAAACCTCATTCTGATTGCAACTGGCACTTTGAAGAAACTTAACAAGAAATAACGCAGGGCATGTTCAATGGAATAGTGGGTGGGACTGGAGTGGTGGGAACTGTAGGGGGTAGGAAGCAATTTTGAGGACACAATTACTAGATAAGAAAGAATCATCTCTTCTTGGGAAAAAAAACATGGGAGGACAGGGCCTCCTGTTTTCCTCGGGGAAAAGTCAAGGTTGTGATTAAGAATAAGTAGGGCCAGGAAAGGAACCCTGCAGATAACACCGATTAACAATGCCACTGTGAACGGAAAACTGAAAAGGTCAGTTTTAGAGGAATTTAAGAAGAAAAAAACCCCCATAATTGTCAGATTGAGGATTATGCATGTTTCAGATTCAACAGTGGGCTCTGAATGGATTTCATAAATCATGAAACTGAACATGAAGTTGCATAGTCATGAACCTCACTGAGCACATGAATGACTATGTTCACTTTCAGTTCAGGTTAAATCAAAAACAGTAATATTGTGTGCACAAGAGCAGTGCAGTTGGTGATAAGAATAAAGACTATGGCAGTATGAAGAACAGCAACACAGACCAACTGTATCTCGCTGTACTAATACTTGTGCTTTTGATTGTATATGGATGTATATCAACATACTCAACACTTCGTAGCCGGCTGGAAGAACGATCGGTGATGTTGCTCTTGAACACACTGGAGGAAACTGAGGCTCAAAACATACAAATGCGACGTCCCCACAGACCCGGCCGGCTACAAAAGCAAACGTTTGTATTGACAAAAACAATGACGGTAAATTATGCAACAATACAAGAGGAGATTGGATAAAAGGAAACACAGGAAACCAGGACCGGTCCATCCCCCCGGTGTAGTAGCACTCTCCAAACACAAAAGACACTTAGGAAGCTATTTTGTGTTGCCTATTCTCATTTGTCTTAGATTGAGTCATAGAGTAGCTACAACAAACATTCAAACAAAGACTTCTAACCTCAAACACAAGGGTGGGAAAAAAATAGTGTTGGCCACTTGCCATTGCGACGTGGAAATCCCTTTTGATATGCCTGGCTGCACTTGGAAAATCTCTACTTTTCATATAAGTATTAGAGAACTCATAAATTCTGTCTGGAAAAAAAGTCTGACCTGTGACTGGGTGAAAATTGATGATAACTGGAATAATAATGTATCATACACTGAAGTAAAAACAGAGTGGGATGTTTAAAACTATTTTTCATCAAATCTTGTGCAAATAAATCTTCGCCGCTGGACACTTTCCTTTACTAGTGAGCGATGACTACTTTTTTCTCTCCTTTTTTCTTTCCATATAACAACTGCTATGCGATTTAGTGAAAAATTTATGGAGTTAGCTTTGCAGTATGTTCTTATAAATTTATCAGCAGTGTTTTAAGCGGAGCTCCCTTTTTTTTTCTTCCTGGTGCTGAGAGTAAGTCCCCAGTTTATTGCGTAAGGGGAAAAATAAGCTTTATCTTTGTGGCAACTTGCTTGTGAATTATTCAGCCTCCTTAACTGTGGCGGAAGAGTGACTGAGGGAGGCGAAGAGGCTACAGGAAACACTCGAGCCATCTGAGAACTCAAAACCTTTTAGACATTGACGAACACAGTCTGCTCACTTACAGCTCCAGACTGCGTATCAGCAGAGAGGAGAGTGGGGCGGTGGAGTCCAGAGTGGAGTGGGTGAGAGTTGGGTGAGAGCGTGATGAGGGCGACAGGGAGCGAGGGAGGAAGAGAGCGAGAGAGGGGGAAGAAGATGGAGGAACGAGACACAGACAGAAAGCGAACCTAATGCACAGTCCAACCCGACTGAGATCTTGGACCTTCCTCTCATCCTCGTCTTCTCATTTAGTCTCTTTTATCGATTGAACCATGACCCTATAACACCCGAGGACCAAACGTACCCAAAAGAGGAGTGCATGTGTCTAACGTGTGTGCATTCTGCGACTAGTTTCTCAGACATGGCGCGCACATTACTTTTTCATATTTCCCTGACCCACTTGTTCAGAGTTACATGGAGTTTTAGACAGAGCCTTGTGGAGATGCCACTTCAATGGGATCGGCTTTGGCAACGGCTTTCTGCTATATTTCTTTCTGCCAAGTCAGTTTTTTAGGGTCTCAATGGCTTGTGGGAGATAAGACACCTAAAACTTGGGTTTTAATACCCAGGCTCATTTTCAAGGTATTGTGTTTCTTCAGCGTCGGCTTACATAGGTGGCTTCATTAGGAAAATTCAAGAGGTCTTTCAACAGCCCTCTTTATCCTGGCTCTATAGTTTCTGGTATTGAAATAATCTGAGGGAAGAAAAAAAGTCAGAGAACCAATTGCCTCAAATGGAAACCATTTCAATGAGTATTTAAATTCCACTTTTAAACATGATTTGAAAAAATAAAATAAAATAAAAAAGCTCTGTGTCAAAAGCATGAGAGCATAATTAAATGTGAATTTGTTCGGAGCCAAATGGAAGGCTTTGAGGGGACTGCTCTGCGATAATTACCCATGACAAAAGGCTAGGGCTTTTGTCTTTGGGACCATTACCATGGTGATTTTCAAGCTGCTGAAGTATTCAATATAAACATCTCAGTCTTTGCTGAATATACCATATAAACCGTCACAGAAAAGATATCTGTTTCAAGCCAAATTTCTGCCGGCGCAGATCCCGTCTGTGTGCTGCTGCTGCTGCTGCTGCTGCTGATGCTGGGAGAAAAGGCAATGGAAGCATTACAGCTCAGAAAAAGACATAAAAGCTTGTGATTTATAAATATTAAGGCTAAAGTCTGATAAGAGATTACCCGTCTCTAACTCGAGCCCAGTTTCAGATCCTTACTGTGAATTTCTAAGAATGCAGCCATGAAATGATGGGCTGGCAAAAAGACAATCCCACCCCCCCCAACCCTCTTTGCAGAAGGAGAGGCACACTGGCACTAGCATTCCTGAGCGTCTCTCCAGCTCAGTGATGGCGCTTATTGATTTCACTGGCAAACACACATCCCAGTTGACATTTCCTCCTCTTATTGGGGTGAAAACTCCCAAATAAGTTCAGCCTCTTGAGCATGGCTGTGCACTACGTTCTTCCTTTTAAGACCTTCAATAAAGAAACAGCTCCATAAGCACATGATGGTCTGTTTTAGAGGCTGTTTTTTTCGATGCCCCTCTGTTGTAAAGGAAATGCAGGGTTTCAGCCTCCCCTCAGCCTCCCCTCAGCCTCCCCTCAGCCTCCCCTCAGCCCTTCCTCTGTCTTCTAATACGTATTCCAGTAGAGGGCTTATTAAACACAGTCTTGTAAAGTCAGAGATGATGGTTTCATTACAGTTATCAGTGCGAGGAAAACGTGAGTGGACTCCGGAAGATGCCTCGTATACACAAAGAGCACGCGGCCATTAAACGCTACTGTTTGCTCACTAGTTACAGTAGTGTGCTCAATATGGCAGGCTCCATTTAAGTGGAATGCAATGAAAGCTGTGTGGCTAAAAAAAAACATCTACTGCGCTGCACAGATACCACAGTGCGTTATTAATAATATACAACAGTTATCACATTAGGTTTAAACCAGTATTATTCTTTTTGTCAATGTAGCATATCCTTATCAGGCTTTGCTTCATTACTCTATCCTGGTGTAAACACCGCGAGACGGTCGGGGCGATGATGAATTGCAGCACATGTCAAACTCTGGCATACCTACGATCAACAATGTTTAGCCGCTTTTAATGCTGAGTAGTTTCAGTTTTCGCCCCGCATCTGTTTTCCATTATAGGAGGGACATAGCGGCAGGGCTCGCTATGGCTTGTGTTTCGCCATCGCAGTCTGCTCGCATCCAGTGGGGGAGCTCCTGTAAAAATGAATGAATTAGTGTCACGGTTGCCTTGGGAGGGCCGTGTAAGAAGGTTTCACTGCCGCCTCCAATTTACATTAACAAGAGGTGAGCGGTGAGAGAGGTGTAGCGCGCAGAGGTTCATCTCCAGAAAGAAAGGGGAAAAAAAAATCGATCAGCTGCTATGAAGACAACAGCATACGCAATATTCAGCCTCGTGTCCGGATTCGATGCGAGGAGGAGATGAGAAAGAGAGCGAGGACGGGCTGGGTGTGGCGGAGGCGTAATTGTATGTGTGGCTGCTGCGAGGTTATAAATCTTTAAATGATGTTATGTGCATCCTCAAAGCCATAAATCAGTGAATCGATACGTCTACGTCCTCCGCAGTCCTCGCGCTGATTTCAATTTCAGCAATATTTACACCCTCAGCCCACAGCTTATGTAAGCACGTCCATGTAGCCGATCGTTTACAGAGGCGTAATTGCACTGTACCACACACACACACACACACACACACACACACACACACAAAGAAAGAAAGTACTCGACAGGTTGAAAGCCCGAGTTTGTCTCGTTCGCTTACTTCTCGGCGCTCCGACTGCAAACCGCCTGGGATTTTTCTAAAATAGAAACAACTTCTGAAAAGGACCCATTGTTCTGTTCAAAGGCTCCCAGAGAGAAGCCAGAATTAGTCAGGTAGTATCTTAGCCAACAGAGGTGGAGTACGAGGGCTGCCAGACCTCCTCGCTGGGAATTCAGAGGATCGCTGTACTTAGCTCCCAGTCAATGCGGAGTGCCTCGCGGCGGGGAATTGGCGTCAGTTTCAGCCGCCATCAGGCTAAATTGCATTACAATTTTTGAATTGTTCTCTATCTTTCAGGACCTCTGCGGCAACCGGAGTGCAAGAGGCAGTAAAATAGTATTTCCACATGAAACACGATAGGTGCAACGTAATGAAAGCCAAATATTTGACAGTTAACTTTAAACACGGTATTGGAATGGGAGCGCATGGAGTCGGGACTCTAACATTACCTAGCTGAACAAGAAGTTATCAAGATAACACACACACACACACACAGTGCTGCGCAGACGCCCATAACCCGCGAGCTCAGGTTTCTGTTTAGGCTGAGTAGAGATGAAAAAAGAAAGGGAGATAGAAAGTGTGAGATATTGGGAGTGAAAGACGAGACGAGAGTCGAGCATCAGGCCGACAGCAGTAGCGGGGTGTAAAAGTGATTACACTGTCTCCATGCTCTCTCCTCTCTGTCTACCACCTCCCTCCCTCCTCCCCCTCTCTCTCTCTCCTTCTCACTCCCTTTCCCCTGCTCCTTCTGCCTCCCTCCATCTCTCGCCGCCTCTCTTTTTTCCTCCCCGCTCCCTCTTCCCACTTCATTTTCTGCCTTTGCCCTCCCTCCCTCCCTCCTCGCCTCCCCTCCCCTCCCCTCCCTCTCAGGCTCAGGATACAAAGCGCCTGGCAACGCCACATCGCTTTTCCTCGTCGGCGTGCCAAGCCACAGCGGGCAACACCAGCAACCCCTCACCCTCCGTGCCGTCCTGCCGCCACGGGAGACGCAGAGCGGGGGCAGAGATTAGCCTGTATAACAGCTCCTCGCTTATCGCTTCTTTCGACATAAACTCATTACATACGGGCTCGCAGAACCTCCGCGGGATTTCTTTTCCTAGATTGCCGTGCCAGAGAGAAACAGACGGGGGCAGATTCAGACTCTCCTCCATTTACTCACATCCAGTGGCTTTAAATATTTGATCGTTTTTTTTACTTCTCCTTAAACATCGGGGAGAATAAATAATGATCTTAGTAATAACAAGTTCCCCAAAATGATTTATGCTCACCGGGGATGAGAATAAATGCAGTGCTGGGAAGGCAGGCGGGCAGGGAGGAGTCGGGGGTTAACGACATGGTCGAACGCGCAATTTCCATTTTGCGTCCCTTGCATTATCCATTAAATAAATAGCCTGGGGAAAATGGAACGTTACGCGGCTCGTTTCTGTCGAGGCAGCAGTGCCCCCGCGCATAACGAACAGGTGACTTTTTTTTTTTTTGGGGTGTGAGGTCGCCATGCTATCGTCACCAGTTGCACAAGCTCACGCTAAGCTAAACTGTGAGCAGTTTCCAGCGAGGTGAGCCAGGACGGTGGTGGGGGGGGGAACAGGTTGTCGCTGAAAGAAAAAAGGTGGAAAAATGAGGTGTCGAATGAGCCCACTGTCGAATGTCACGGCGGGTGAAACGAACAGAAAATGGCTCGAAACGGAAGCAGGGTTTTTTTTTGCCTGGGGCTGGGACGCCGACCCAGAATTCAACAGGCCCTGTCACGGCCCGAGCTAAAAATGACCACGCGAGAGGAAAACACCTCCTCTTCCGCCCCCCCCCCCCAGACTGCGGAGCGTAGGTAACCCCATCTGGGAGCTGGGGGGGGGGACTATTGAGGTTGCAAGATAATATGAAGTGTAACCGAGAACTGCAGTGTCTGAGGAGCCGCTGACAACGTGCTAATGTTTTAGCCTGTCAGCTCTCTGTGAGAAAAGACGGATGGTTTTAGAAATAGAATGTAATTACAGGGCAGAACCTCATTGTCGGGGGTTAGGACAATGGGTATAGTGTAGCTTGGGCTTTCTTTTTATTTTTCCTCCCCGCTAAAAAAAAAAAGAAGGGCACTCGGCTGAACACTGGAAAGCGAGTATTCGAGCGCTGAAGCAAAAACTGACACAAACCGCGAAACGCAAATGATATTCCGAATATTCCTTTGGAAAGATAATTCAAAACATTCGGTCGGTCGGCCTTACGTGGTGAGTGACAGGAAAGATGAGAGAGAGAAGACGATACATATGGCCAAGTCATGAGCCTCATATTCAGTCGGTCACTGTGAAGACTGAACAACAACTGGGGCCTTCTTTCACTCCTTTACCTCCAGAGAGCGAAGGGTTACTCCCTGCAGCAGAGCCAAACGACTGATTGAAAGGCTCTATTACATGAACGGCTATAGATTAACAGTTATCTGCATGAGGGATGTTGCACTTCATTCTTTTACGAGCGGGTCCGCGGTGTATTTATGTATGGCATTACGGAGGCGCGGCCCTTGCAGCTGTTTTGCCCCATATCAGTCCAATAACGAATGTCCTATTCCTCCCCAGGCCGGCCTGATTGCTACGCCGGCGCCATAACCAGATCTCACGTGAGCAGGTGATTACGCGTAGGTAGCTCCCCGGCACGTTGCCACGGAGATGGTAAATGAGGTGTTCAAGGGGGGTGGGGGGGGTGGGGGCTGGGGAGAGCGGCTTGATGATTCATGTTATCAATCAGGGGGGTTATTTTTCAATTTTTCACGTTGATGCAATCGTCCTAAAAACACATTAACATTGAGGGAGTACTCCGGAGGGAGATAATGGCTGAATATTTGCACTGTTATTGAGTCAAACTCCGCCAGGCTTGAATGACGGATGCGCCTTACATGCGGACAGAGGGCACGGCGTGAATAAATGCGGGGCGTCCAAAATCACAATTAGAAAATAAATAAATAGGGTGTAAAGACAATCACGAGGGTGGGCTGGGTGCGCGCGATCACTCAGGAGAACGCATTTACCGAGAAAAGAAGCAAACCAGAACGAAATGCATATTAACACCATTCATATTCATGACAATTGAATAGATAGCTATTATGAGCCGCTTTCAATCACACTTGCATTTACATTACGGCCCTGTAATGCAATCGTAAACTTAAAGAATAAATGGAGGAGAAGTTAAATCTCGAGCGAGCGACTCCAGCACATGGCGTTTGCTCCAGTGCACCAAATACATGTATGTATATGTGTTTTTGTTATAGTATGTGTCCATTTGATGTGCAGTTATTTTGTTGTTCTTGTGTGTGTGTGTGTGTGTGTGTGTGTGTGTGTGTGTGTGTTGGTACAGCCATCCAGAGACCCCAAAGAGCTCTTATAAAAGCGCCATTTTGCTATAACGTGCATCCCAGAGTTCATCAGGGAGAGCTAGAAACGAGCGGTGGCACTCCATGCCAGAAGTGAAAGCTTTGTGGGCTAGGGAAATCCCTCCTGCTGGATTTACGCCCCTTGCCAGAGCCGGCCCTGTTAAAAGCCAGTTGGATGCAAGAAAGAGAAAAAGAAACATAAGAGCAAAAACAGGGCAGTGAAAGAAATTATTCACCGGTGCTGCTGGGCTGAGTGGAAAATAATATGATGTAATGAATGGTATGTCAGAAACAGACCTGCCCACTGCAGCCATTGAGTTGTGTGTGTGTGTGTGTGTGTGTGTGTGTGTGTGCGTACATACGTGTATTCCTGTGTATGTCTATGTGTGCAGGGTTCTCCATTAGCTCTCTCTTAACATTTGGCAGGGAAAGGAAAGGCACCGGGGACCGCTAAAGCTGAGGCGATACTGGGGTGGCCCCTTCACAATAAGAGCCTAATTACACCCGAGTTGTCTCAGCGGGCACACAAATCAATGCTTTTGGTGAATCCCAAACAACACAATCAATACAATGAGATAATGAGAATCTGGTTGAAGGCGATGATTTTAAATCAGCCACCGACTGAGTTACAGCTCACTGCCGTGTGTAAACACAGGCGACATTTTCTGATTGCCTGATGTATGTAACTGTAGCACGAGTTAAAGTTAAAATACACAATAACATTTTCAAAACACTTGAGAAGGAAACTGCTCTTGCCATCTGATAAACGTGAAATGGAATAATGCTGTGTGTGAAATCAGATTCATGACAAAAGAAACAGAAACAGGAAATGTTCATTTAAAAAATATATATATATAAAAACCAAAAAATAATTTTACAAATGTTTCCCCTGCTAACAAAAGAAATGGAGGGGAGATTTACAACCTCAGCCGAGTTATTCTCTGTTTTCTATTCACTTACTCACTGTTCATTCCACTCAGATTTCAATATGATTTTTTTGGGGTCATTTTCATGTTTTTTTCCTTGGCAAGCCATGAGCTTTTCAATCCTCTCTTCAGAATCCCCTGGAAAGGTGCATATTACATTCACTCAGACAGAAATACTCATCAGTGAGATAAATAAACAGCCTAATAATTAAAATCATTTTCTCCCTAGTATGTATGATAGGGAGAGGTTATTGATGACTCTGGTATAAGAGTCACTGTGTGGAACAGTGTGACTCGCTGTGTGCAGGAACAACATGTAAACCGGTGGAGGCCCTGAACTCTCATTTGTGTTAATAAAACTTCTCTAAATTGTTTGTGTAATGAAATTATGGTTGTCAGGGAGGCCTGGGGGACATCAATTAAGCAGATAAGCAAATGAAAATAAATCACTTTTTTATCCAACGCACGGCTGCCCGCCTGTGTGTCCGGTAAACACAGGGAGGAAACAGGAAGTGATTTCGTTCAGCGATTTGAGGGAACCATAAATCCCAATGACAGCAGTCAAGACTCGCGGCTCTGTTCTCAGAGCTCTGGGAAACAGTGGGAGGACAGCAAACACTGCTTTCTCATAAGCGCTAAATAGGGAGGGCTTAATATCCTGGTAATTTCCTCGATGAGTGATGAAACCGCGATGAAAAGCCTTAACCCCAGTGTAACGTACAACAAAGCACATTTTGACACAATTCTAATCGAACGGGTGCTCTCAAATATGTACGTTGCGTTGAGGGTTGGTGGGCTGTGCACGAGGGTCGCATGGGAGAGCCACGAGCGAGGCGAGGCGAGGCGAGGCAGCACTCTTAATGCATGTGATCACAGCTTCCTGGTGAATAATGCAGCCCTGCTAATTGGCTGGATTAATAATTGATGGGGGCGTGTTGGAGGAGGCGGCGGTGGGAGCCACAGTGGATAAAGAACACACAGCCATCTTGTCAGAGAATAGTTTGAGCGCTGTATCGCGTAGACCCGTCTAGACTGATGGTTCCAAATAGCCGGCTTCCTTCTCCTGTTGATCATAATGGATAACGCTTTAGAAGAAGATGTCTCCGCGTGAGACGAGGATGTCAGGATAAACAATTGCTCTGACAACATAATGATATAATAAGCTCTGGGCCCCACCACATGTTTGACGGTTAAAATGACTTGGGCTCATGACAAGTCCCACAGGCTCAACACTGTTGTTACACCCTTAGACCAAACTGACCTTAGCTGACCCCGGAGCTAACCAGCTGCATAAATAAAAACGACTGCAATAACGGCAGAAATGAAACAAAAGGTATTGATGTCACAGGATCAATTTTCAAAAAATACTTGGCATCCGTTTTTCAGAGCTCGGTGATGCAGCTCGAACTCGGCGACGGGAATTAATGTTGCGCTCGTCCGGGGCGGGACGCGACCCGAGTTGATCAGAAGAAATAGGTGTGGCGAATGAATGAGACACAGGAGGGTAAGAAAAATAGATTTTACTGCAAACGTGATTTATCTGCTGTTCTCAAGGTGTCCAGTTTCCAGCGGATGCATAAAACCAGCCCATAAAAAGCCCTGTCTTCCTGTCTCTTCGGGTCAACACCTCCACACCACTGTTATAGCCTTCCACAAAACAATAGGATCAATATCTCAGGGTGTGTTCAAAGGATTTCTGGTGATCCAAAGGCATTTGCTTACGGGACACAAGAGCACAGAGGCCAACAGGCAACTAGACACAAAAGAGCAACAAAACAATGACTCTAAATTTGACAAGCATCTGTTCCCATAAAAGACTACAGATGCAAGCCACACCAGAGCTTTGTGCCTTCCTAAGTGTCCACTTGCTTCACAGATAGCGACACAATCCAGCCTGTTCTCATGTCACGTTTGCAGTTACGTGCACTTCCCTTTTGTACGATATTCTACAAATGCAGTGAAACGAGAGCTTGCGTGACCGAAACAGGCAGCAGTTTGACAGTGAATACGTTTACATGCACACGTATTTACGGAGTCACGAGGGACTATTTTGATGACGTTTTACACGGTTCAAAGGAACGCGTGTAAAGCCTTGACATGGCTTCATTTAATCATCACCTCTACCTCTCGACACGCCACTCCGCTGCATTTGCACCGCACTGTTTGCTTTGTAAATACAACAACCGGGTTGCTGGTCTGGTGAACTTTTGACATGCACAATTTGAAATAAACAAAAGGAGATTGAGCTGAGATCTATGTGTGTTAACTGGTTCTGCTTACTTTGACTACGACCTGACCGGATTAAGATAATCAGATTAAAGCATTACGCAGGAATTTCCAAAGTCAGAGTATTGCCTTAATTGGGATCGAACTATCAGTGTGCATGTAAACATACTCACTGAAATGGAAGGTAGAAAGTGAGGGCGCCAAAGTAAAGGCCTTACCCTAACCTTACCTAACACGCAGTGACATGCAGCGGTATAGTATGAATCATCGGAGCGTTAAATCAAGGGACAGCTTTTTTTTGTGAGATATCACTGGACCGTTGTTGTGAGAACATCTGTTGCAAGAGTGAGTCCACCAGGAAGTACCAGCAGTGAAAAGTCACTAACCCCCCCGAAATCCATAACGACCCTAATACGTTTC
The DNA here is from genome assembly GCA_034670385.1 of Hoplostethus mediterraneus. NCBI lineage: Eukaryota > Metazoa > Chordata > Actinopteri > Trachichthyiformes > Trachichthyidae > Hoplostethus > Hoplostethus mediterraneus. The sequence continues at coordinate 3,634,434 of JAXDDW010000011.1, read as the reverse complement.
ACCTCTCTGCAGAATCGCATCCATCCATCCGAGCGGAGGAGATCTCTGTTCCTCTCATTCACATGCTAATCCTCGTCTTCAGGAGAAGGGATGATGGTGAAAGGAGCCCTTTTGTGCAACTCCAGAGCGGCAGAGAGATGTTCCTTCCCTACTTCCATCAGCGGGACATGCTCCCGTGACAGCAATCTCCCCCCTGTCTAATGTACAGTCAGAGCTAGTTACATTAGCAATTACTAGTGTTCAGGTTAAGATTAATTGAATTACTGGGTGGCTTCCCTGCACTCCACGGTGGGCGTATCAATCACGGCCTGAGCGCGACACAGACCCTTTATCGCCCTCTTCCATCTTTATGCAAAAAAAAAAAAAAAAAAAGACGCGGGCTGTGCTGTTGCACTCCATCTATCAATAAACGAGTACGGGATGGCAAACTCATTTTCTAACACATTCCTCTCTTTAATCATCACGCGGCACTTGGGGGAGTTCGTAAAAAGCTGCATGCCATCTTTCCTCCGAAGGAATGAAATGATAGAGAGAATGAAAAAAATACACAGCAGCTGGGATTGTAATGGTTCTTGTTTGTCTTTATGAATGAGAAATAGAGGGTAAACGTGCGCTTTGTTAACAGTCCCGAGAATATTTGTGCCGCGTTTTGACTGATCATTTGTAAAAAATGATGTAAAAAAACATCCTCTAATAAGACGTTGTGAATGGCTCTTTTGTGCAATGTTTCAATTTTGGAACACAATAGATTTTACGTAAAGCGTTTATTTGAACAGCTGGATTTCTACTCGAGGAACCAGGTAACTTTTCAAAACCCGCACGTGTAACGGATCTGCGGTGCTTCTGTTAGCATAAAACAGCTCTCAAGCCAGATTAAACGGCGCTCTGTCGTTCTCTCCCTGGTCCCCCGACCTCCATTATTAGCCTTTTTTTTTTAGAAATTGTGCAGGATTTCTGGTCGGGGGCGGCAGCACTGCCAAACCCTAATCTTCAGCATGTTTTATTTCACTCACCGCCATCATGCAACTCTTTGTTCATCGTCTAGCAGGGAACATACAGAATTCACTGGAAGAACCGTTGAGCGCTGAAAGCTCAAAAAAAAAAGGGAACATCTGAAGGAAATAATGTGTTGGCCTTCCTGTCAGTCATGTTAGGAAAAAAAAAGCCAATCCCACATTTCAGATGGACTCCAAAAAGCCACACACACACACACACACACACAAACTAGCTACAGTGCAATTCTCTGTTCTGCACGGAGACAGAGGTTGGGCAGTCAAACAGAGGTTGTGCCCGAGGTGCCGTCTGCCCATCTCCACTCGTCCTGGCACGGCCTCTGCCCATGTCTGGAGGGCGGATTCTGCCAAGGCGGCTGGCACTTGCCATGCCCCGATGGAGAGAGAGGGGGGAAAAAAAGGAGGTCTGGTGCCATCCTATCACCACACAGGCAGCTGCAGATAACACACATGGTACGCGTGTCAGAGTCCAGGCCTTTGAGCACAGCGGCAGGGGGGGACAGCAACGGGGAAACAATTTCATGTTTGGCCAGTAAGCCTCAAAAAAAAAAAAAAAAAGCGAAGAGTAAAAGACTTTCCTGCAGAGTGAATGGAACTGAAGAGCTGGAAAGATGAACCTCCGACTTCCTTTAGTAGTAAATACTTAACGTTTTTAATTTTACAATGACTTGAAATACTGGATGGAGACGTGTGCCAGAAAAATAATTCAATATGTGGAAAACTCATTTTAAAGAAAACATTACAGTCGAAACGGAAAACAGAGGACCCAAGAGGAGAGGGGCTTCCTTCTTTTTATTGGTTCCCAGGCTTTTCCAAAGCTCTGGTTCTCCCTCTCCTTTCTGCTGTCTCTTCTTCTCTCTGGTGGAAAATGCGGAGGGCTCCCTGTCCTGTGATAAAGCTGTTGCCTGCGAGATGGGAAAGAGAGATCCATCATGCTGAGGTGTGGGTTTATTCTGCCAATCTGCACCATTGAGGGCTGTAACACGTACACGCTCCATCCATGCATCATTTACCAAGCCTGTCTGTGCCCAAATAACATGGTTTTGGCTTCACGTTTTGAAAATCCAAAAAGCTTTCTGGCAAAACCTCTGAAAGTCTTGACATGCATGAATTTTGGGGGTTGTTTTGTGGTTTGTTTAGTCCGCTTCCACTATAGGAGCTGAAATGGCCTTCTCTAAAGCCCTCTTGAGCACACGACTCTCCCTTGCCAAATGATAGGGTTACAGTTTCTCTCTGTTTGTGGAAGGATAACACTTAACTTCCATCAACCTTGGGCTGCCAAGAACAAAAAAAAAAAAATGAAACACAGAGGAGAGAAAATATAGTACAAGGAGAAAATGGCAAACATGATTCATTTTTTTTTTTTTTTTTCATTTCATTTCATACTGCTTGGATACGCTGTGAAGTGCCTGAAGGTAGTAGCGCTGTGATGTTAGAAAACATTACATGGCAAGTTTCCATGGAGCTCAAGGAAAATAAACATCACTGACATTCATGGACATTGCCTGAAAACCACTAAATCAGTGAAGGTTTTCGGGAGGTACAGCGCCTCAAAATAAAACATTGCGCTGTGGGCTAAAAGGTAATGCCTCGAAAAGGTCAAACATCTCAACCTTGCTCTTAAGGCATTATCAAAATGATTCCAGTAACATCTTAGCGATGTATTTTCGTGCAGTCAATATAAAGGACACCCGCAATAAGCAAGTGATGTGGTGTGTTTGAAATATGAATCCCAGAGTAAATGCTTCATAATGTATCAACTAATACCTCGTAAAAAAGACCGGCAGCTGTTGGGCCAGAGGGGGCTTGAGATACGACGGGGTCAAACAGGTTGCTGACTAGTGTACACAGAAACCCAAAAGTGAATAAACAACAGAATCCTATATATCCTATAACAAGTGTAACTCAACGCCGATGTTACAGTACCATCTGTTGGCATCGTGAACTCTGAGGGTGGCGCATTCCCTGGTAGACCCCGAGGTGGCCCTCACTGACCCGACCCCAGATCAATCAACCCCTCTTTCTACACGTGTTGCATCAAAGCTCCTGGGGGGTTCCTGATCCCCCCCCGCCGCCCGAGCTATTTGCGCGAAAGTTACCAATTAGTCACCCTCCACCTTGTTGGGGTTCAGCCAGACAACAAACAGCGCTTATTTTAGCCGCGTCAGGTGAAAACATCAGGTGAGTGCGCGAGTGTCTGGTGGGGATCCAGGTGGTGTCTGCACCTGCTGCCTGTCCTCACCCACCCATCGGGGGGGGGGGCAGATTCCCAGGATGCCAGAAGGCAGCTGCTGACAGGCAGAACTTTGGATAGTCCCCCCCCCCCTCCTCCCCGGCTTCTACCTCCCCTGCATGGGGCCTCCTAGGGTCAGCTGCTGGGGGTGTGCAGAGATGTCGGTGGGGGCGGCGGAGGTCAAGGAGTCGGAGGGTGTCCGGGGCAGGGGGGGACGTTGGTTGCGGACTACAGGCGTTGGAGGGTCGCATTCCTTCAGCAGGGGGTGAGAGAGCCGTCTCTGTTTTACAATTATACCCCATGATAATCACTTTCACAACCCAAAGGCAAGCTCATGCTCAGGAGGTCTCTGGGGATCACGTTACCTCCCCTGGATGTATGCCCTCCACATCCCCCGCCCCCTCCACCCTGCCCACCGTCCACAAACCTGCCCGGTTGTGCCCCCCCCCCCCCACCCCCCCCCCCCGGGTCCAAGTCCACCCAGCCTGAAACACACGGCCACCAGCTGTGTTCCTCTGCCGCTCGGTGTTTACCAACGCAGCATCGACATCGGATAATCTCAAATGACGTGCCAATTAGGAGAAGTGTGCTAAATCGACATTAAACAGAGAAATCCTCGGACAAATGGACCATTGAGATTACTCACGTGTGCATTTGTACACACACACACACACACACACAGACACCACCACAGGGAAATGTTCTTCTGGTTTCCGGTAGATACGGTTCTATAAATGCAAGGAGGCAAGCGGGCCATTTGGGTGCTTGTATCCGTGAGCGGTGCGGCGAGGATTGAACTATTTTCTACTTAATCGCTCTATTTAAAACTCTGAGGAACATGTCATAACGATATTCCTGGCCAGGTTAGATCCAAGGGCAGCAGCAAGCGCCAAAAGTACACTGGAGGTACAAACACATGCACACACACACACACACACACACACACACACACACACACACACACACACACACACACACACACACACACACACACACAAAGGGTCTCTTTGTTAAATCTGGCCTCATGTTCCAGCTGGTGTGTGGCTTTTGCATGACAACCTGCTGCAGACACTCAGTAAACATGTAGACACCCATGATAGAGAAGGGGCCGCAGCACCCGGCCTCTTCGGGAAGGAGATAACGGTCCATCTGCTCCACAACGGTTTAAGTTGCTCAAAGAAACAGAAACTGAAGACGTCGGCGGTATTTTCTTCCACTACGAAGCATCCAACCACTCCCGTTTAGAGTCGTGTCAGGCTTTCCACGGGTCCTCCGAACCTCTCTGCGGTCTAAATGACAAGTGACATGTCAGACGGCAACAACAAACAACGCCAGAGTTTAAACCCTGCCACCCACTTAATTGACGCCTACTGCAAACACAGCCAAAATATGAACAACTTGGAAGCGAGTCTCTGCTGCGACGCTGGAAATTTCAATGGCTTTTCACCAGCGGCACTTGACAAATGTGCGAGTTTATTTTCTTTGAGCGATTCTCTCAGAAATGGAGTCATGTCAACAAACCCGTTTGGCTAGACTAATGTAGGAAAGAATGATAATCACAAATGGGAGAAAAAAGTTGGCATTTATGGAATTCAAACACGGACAGGCCATGTAATATTCCGCACATTTTACATCTGGATCTTGTATGGCATTTGAGTTAAGAGGAAAAAAAAGAAAAACCCGTCATAGTTTGAGTTGTTCTCTGTAAATCCACATCTGAGGGTCTCTCACCACAGGCCACTGTACGGTCCAAAGGCACAGATCAGGCTGCAGAGCAGTCCCGCTTTCTCTACGAGTCCCCATTGGGTCACTGCTTTTAGTATTAAGACCACTTTTTACTGCCATTACAGAATTTCCTTTCAAATTAAGCCAGTTTCATGAACAGGGAAACCCCCTTATTTAATATCATTTTTTATGTTTTTATTGCGCATGCCCTTTTCATTTGCTCTCTCTTGGTTTCAAGTATTGCATACGTTAAAAGAGTAGCCGTAGCAAGTGGCACTTTCGCAAAATACTAGATTTCCCAGATAAGCAGAGCCTCATATAAAGTCACAGGGACAATTTCAGATGTAACTTTGATCAACTCCACACAAAGGATTTACTGACGCAGAGGCACAGATTTATCTCCCGGGTATTTGTTTTTTACACCGAGCCCTGTTGTGCGTTAGGCCTGTCTGAGCTGCGGGGAACGAGAAACGTTGGATGCATAAGTGTGTGTATGAGAGAGGGAAGAAATATGTGTGTATGCCTGTGTGTGGATGTTTGCGTGTGTGTGTGTGTGTGGCGATGGTGGCAACACAGCGCCCCAATCATTTACAGGTCACACATTTTTTATGAAGGGTAATTAACCTGTTAGGGGATCTGGTGAGGCCTAATCCAACCAATCTGCCAACATCAAACAGGGAGCCCCCCTTGGTCTAGACAGGTGAAAGCCAGGCTAGGAGTAACCCTAGTAGGCCACAAACATAATACTGACTACTCTTAGCGGGGACCTCTCTCTTACTTCACAGTGTTTGTGCTTGACCTCCTTGTTCACTCTGAGTGCTCATTTCCACAACAAAGGCCTGACAGGTTGTGTGTGATTATCTGGCTGAACCATAGAAAAATGTGTAGTGAAATGTAACACTGACTGACTGGGCAATTGGGCCTGGTGTTGGTTTCCTGTTTAACAATAGGCCTAAAATTACCGAGAGCACATGACTGGCATGTGTAAAATATGCCTCTGGACAAAAGTGTATGAGAAAAGAGGAAGGCATTTTATTCAGCGAGCTAGAAATATGGCTGTTTTTGTTCAAAGAACATTAACTAAACCTCAAGTTGATTGCATTTCACTTTGGTCGGAGTAAGGTCAACATGCTGGATGGGCTGGGAACACCCAGAAAGCTGCACACACAAGCTGCGAGCACACAAATCTTGAACCAAAATGAAATAAAAGCGGTTCCCGAGATCTGAGTAAATGAGGACGGATGAGACAGAGCTCTACACAAGTCTTGCCAGTATTTGGAAGCCTAGACGTTAGGGAAGAACACACACACCAACACGGTAGAGCTGCAGGCCAGCAGAAAACAAAACTGCATAAAAGTAAAGAGGTCGGTCACACATCGGCGCATCCAGAACAGCAATGTCGTTTATCAAGCAAGTTAAAAGTCACCAACGTTTTCAACAGCACAGACTCTTGACAGACAGTTGCGTTGACGAAATGGCAACTTTGAAACTTCCTCAATGAAGCACATATTTTTGCACCATAGCTGTGGGTGTGCGGCTCACTTTTAGGCAGTTGTTAGAAATTCCCATAACCAGACAGACAAGCACAATTCTGGGAAAGCTGGAAGCAGACTGGAGACGCTGCCACGTCACATTAAGAGCTCTGAGGTGTTAAAGTATGTTCCACGCATTCCCATATAGGGACCGGCCACAGTGATTCACGCTAAGGGCACATATCGGCCTTTACAATAAACAAAGCGTCCCCTGAGACGGATGCCTCTATGTTTTAAGTTTTCACGTGTGCTAATGAAAAGAATCACATAATTCCGGCAAATTGGACGCGGTGATTAGTCACAGAAAATCTGGCCTTGTTTCACGAAACCACCAACAGAGTTTTTTCCCCCCAAAACACGTTGAAATTAGTCAGCCATTACGTCAAAAATATAGGAAAGAAATACACGTATTGACATTTGTTGTGTATTAGTGTGGAGCTGCTTCATTCATTGGCTCAATTCTACCAAATGTTCATGTGTCAGATACGTTTTGAAAAAAAAACGCATCTAACCTTAAAACCTTAAACCAGCTGTACATTAAAAAGAAGAGCAAGTGTGGCTGACACCCAGACTTCAAGTGGTTGACCGGGGGAACAATGAAGTTTAGCGACGCAATAGGGCTTTTTTTTTTTTTTTTACTGGTTTCAACTGGCACTTAGACGAACAAAGACACTTCCTTGACCTCAAGCAAACAAGTTGAAATGAATGTGATTCGACCAAAAGCTTCCAAACACGCACAAAGGCGATCAACAGGAACCCTCTCAGACGTTCTCCGAGGAAGCTGACAACAGTGTTCCACCGCAGAACAGATGCACTCCTGCAGAGCGGGCCGCGCTGTTGTAACAGTTATTTATTCCTCTTTTCAATTCAAGGGTCCTTCTGTTTTTAAATGGACGGCATTAAGGGTAACCGGCCTGTCCTCGGAGGCACGGTCCAAATTCCAGAGAATCTTGGCAACTCCTCGGGATAGATGGGACCCTCATGGATATAAAACCCCACAATGGATGAATAGGTAAACAGAAGGGTGTGAAAGAGTGATGGCGAAAAGAGAATGTTCACTCTCAGAGAGGCACAAAGAGGGAGGTGTGTGAGTGGGACATGGGAGAGAGCCGGGGTGTTTGGTGAGCGGGGGGCGAGGAGGCCGGAGGGAGTTGTCGGTGGGTGAGAGTAAAAGTTTTGTCTCCAGGCTTTTAGAGGGAGCTGTGTGTAGTGTTAACTCAATCAAAAGGTGAATTATACCTCCTGAGACACTCAGGTAACCTTTCATTATAGCCCTAATCCTTCTTAATAACAGAGCTGCAATGTCGGCAATGCCCCATTAGACAGAGAACCACTGAGAGGGAGAGCCATTATTCCCCATAGGCCTGTGGAAATGTGAACACACACACACACACACTCACGCGTACAAACACACTTGCGCACACACACACTCGGTGACAGATGAAATCAATCACAAATTCGGCTTGAGCGAGGGGAAAGCGGGATATTTAAGGTTAACTCCTCCTTGAGGGGATGAAGACACCGAGGGAGAGTGAATGTATGTTTGTGTGTGAGATCAGAGTTTGTCCAAAAGTATCATGTCTGCCGGGGCAGGGCGGTTCCTGATTCTGGGAGCGCAGGCACTTCCTCTCTAGAAGAAAGATTCTGCAAGATGTGAAAATCCATCTTAAATGTGCAGAAAAACTACACACAGGTTTTGAAGAGGTAAAAAAAAAAAAGAGACCCACTACTGACGCAGGTTTTTGATATTATAAATTAAGAGTTCAGTATAAATTGTAATACATAGACATATTTATGCTTTAAAATGAATTTAGATGTCATAAAACCTCTCACATATTGTTGGAAAATGATCCTGTTGTAAAATATTCTATCAAACTTCCCTGAATACTTTTATTAACTTTTCCGTAGTTATAAAGTTCATAAAGTTCATTACAGTGTTGTTAGATTAGAAGCTCCAATAAAACTTTTAATAGATTTCTTTAATTAGCAGGGAAAGGTGATGAAGAGTTGCAGTGGGGCATATAAAGGGATGTGTGAAATGTTGCTAATTATATTAAGGTTTTAATTAATTAAAGGGTAACTGTTGAAAGGCTTCGGTTGTATGGTGTTTATATGATACTGATACAATACATCAAATGATAAGCAAGAGAAAATCCAATAATTTACAACTATTGTTAAAATAAAAATAATAAGAGTAAGAGTAATGCTTGCCAAGCTATTCACATAGAACAATGTAATGAAAGTAAAATCGCACACAAGAACATTTCACTGAAACCTTTTCGTACAGGCACAAGTAAGACTGACATGAGGCACGAAGTAAAGATTCAACAATAGTAATTACAACTTGTTTAAATGATGAAGACTGGTCTTTATAATTTGGGCAACGGAGCACGGAAAGGTTTGATTTATCTTTCTCTTATTCCACCAAGGTGGGAGCCATCCATCCAGCGAGGCGCTGAACATACATGTAACAGTTTAGGTAGTTTCAAAGTTTAGTTTCAAAGTGGACAGCATGAAAACCCTCAACACAACAGGCAATCTGATAGCACTAATAACATCTAATAACAGTAGGATTAATATAGCCTAATAAATTAACACGCTGTCCAAATTGCCCATTTAAGTAACAGGCGCAATTACCCCTATAAAGATAGACCCACATATATAGATGATAAGTGTAGAGTTTATGTAATCATCATTATCAGTGATGTAGTGGTAAATAATGAATTATAAATAATAAACTCGGGCAAACAACCACCAATATAATACAAATAGATAACATTTTCAGAGAAACTCAGAGAAACATTAACAGTATGAGTTTCCCCTCTATAGCTGATACTGATACTTACTGAATTTCATAGCCTGATTTATGTCAGTCTAAAACGATGGGTAAGATCTGTCCCCCAAATAAAAAGGTGATAAATTGAGTTTCGATGGGTTTATCGTTCATGCAAAATCTATTCAATATTTACCTGTACCACTCCAGTCCATTCTCATAGTTGCGGTCGAAGAAGTGCGGCTCCGCTCCCACGGCTCTGATGTCGGGATGAACCCGGAGAAACTCCAGCAGAGCGCGGGTGCCTCCTTTCTTCACCCCGATGATGAGAGCCTGGGGCAACTTCTTGGTCCCTTCGCCCAGCGGGCTGAGTTTACCTGCAAACCTCGGCGACACTCTCCTCGAAGAGACTAAATCCAGAGGCGACAGGAGCCCGCCGTACGGCTCGCGCTGTCCGTCCAGAAACTGACCCGCGCGCTCCTCACCGTTGACCCGCGAGTGGCGCTTGGTGGCACCGTAGCTCATCCCGTCCGTCCCGGCGGTCCACTTGTGTACTAGTCTTTTCCTCCTCGCGGACCTCAAGTCATGCAGGTCGGCGGCGAAAAACCCCACAACTCGGTTGGAGGATTTCACCGGGGAGGGCATGGTGGTGCTGCAGCGGTCCGTGAGGCAGTGCAGGAGGAACAGAGAGGTGAGGAGGGAACACAGCATGACCACCGGTTTCCTAAAGATGCCTCTGGACGGGGGGTCCAATTTACAGATGCGGCTAAAAGCCATACCGGTCCCTGGGTGGTCGGTTCAGGAGCCACAGCCATGCTAGGCACACATTCTTGACTCTTCTTGCCATGAAGAAATCGAGGAGTGAGTCTGCATCCACGGTGTCTGTGGTTAACACCTCGCACGCGCCTCAGTCTCCTTCAAAATAACACATGAAATACCTGCCGTTTAAAGGAATGAGAGTGAAAAGCCCACCCCGCAAACCCAGACAGTAAGGTGTCAGGGGAGTCTAGACACCTATATTTATGAAATGAACTACGAGTTTCTGCACTCAGGTGAAATTGTGTCTACCCTTGCACTGTGTAGGATGTTACCACAGAGAGCCTTGATGTACCAGCCACACGTGTGTAGAGTTGTAAACTTGTGTGGGATGTCAGGTTGTGGTGACGGACAAAGGCGGCGGCCAATGAGAAGAAGAGACAGGGAGAAGGAGACCCGGTAGAAGCCAATGAGATTCAAGGTGGGCGGGAACACAGGTACATCCTCTGCCAGGGAAATTAGAAGGAGTCCTAATCACATGTACCATCTCATGTGATAATAAGCCTGCAGCATTAACCTGTAGCGCATTAGCCGGCAGATCTGGGTCTGTAAAAGATTGAATGCACACACGCGCGCACACGCACGCACACACACACACACACACACACACACACACACACACAAAGGGGTAAATTTAGAATTAAACCGTAACTTGTTCAGTGTATGATCCCCAAATGTTTTCATTTTACCAACATGTTTTTGGTTCCTCAGATGTTTTAAACACACCGGGGACCATTTCTCCGCCACTTAGGGCTCTTCCTTTTTGCAGCGCCCACATATGCAAACTACATCCCGGTCAGGCCACCAAGGAAGATGACCTCCGCCGTGAACCTTCTTTTTTTATGATACATAGAAGAACAAAAAAAAAAAAGTAAAATAACGATAACGGGGCACATTATTTCTTTACAAGTGAACAAGAACAGAACCAAATGTTTCACATCTGCTCTTGCCTTTTGGGTATTAGCATGAGAATGTCCGGGCAGTGCTTCAATGCTGCACAGCTCACTGCTCGAGAAAGAGGATGGAGACCTCAAACACTGGGTTGTATTGCCTGTGCCAGATGTCCCCCGTGTTGTGGGAACAATACAGGGGGACGCCCCGCATTTAACAAATCACACCCCTTGTCTTTTCTCTATCTGCCTTACACAGGAGAGATGCTCCGGACCCCCACGGCACCCAGCATTCCCTCACAGGGGTCAGATGGCTTCACATCCTCGCTATCAGACTCGTGACAGAGGGATACTGATAAAATAATGACGACCAAGGGGCTGAAAAACCACCAGACATTGTTTTTAACTTTTCAATGAAGGCTAAAACTGCTTGGCACACCGTTGATTAATGGGACAATCTCACTGCAGACTCAACGTGCAGACTTAACTGACTTGTGATCAGTCTGGTGAACCTGCTGCGTTCAGGGGCATCTGAGTAGTATTAGGGACTAGCGTGATCTAGGTCTGGGGCGTGTCCTGTAGCCATGTAGCCATTTTCGGGAGGGTTTAATGTTTGCGCAGGGACACATACTTCCTTCAAACAAAAAAAACAAAAAACAGCATTTAGTGTGTAATTACACACCCAGGCTTTGGTGCTTTTAGAAAAATGTGCAAGCAGTCTAGAAGGCATGTAAAAACGAAATACGGCTTTCATCTTCACCGTTTATCCAAATTACTGCACTATGGTTACATTGACGCAGCCTTTTTGGAATCTTGGATGCAGAGTCGGGGTTTAAGTTTAAAGGAGTACAAACACAAACTGTTTATTATCCCTTGACTATACTCTTACATTTTACTTTGCATATTGAATAAATTCTCGGGCACGACATGGGAAAGCAAACACGGAGCCGAGGCAAAGCCAAATAAGAAACAATTGAATTATCGGGGCGTCTGATCGTCGTTTCGCAGAGATGTATAAAACATACCTAGGCTTGTGAGTTAGCCCTCTCAAATGCACGATCAACAGGGAGACTTTGGTCATGCGGAAACTGTTTCCATGGCTGAGCTGGCCAAGTAGTTAGACTCCGTGCTTCAGCCGCGCACATAATCTCCAGACAGGTTTATGAACTGAGGTTTGGGGGGGCTGTCAGTTTGGAGGAGACATCTTTACTGCCAATATTATGGCCTTACGTTTCTCGACCTGAAATCCGCGGTCATAAAACTTTGCTTTTTTTTTTTTTTTTTTTGCTATTTGGGGCAAAATTCATCTTCAGTTTTGGACAACCGACCTCTTTTGATGGTTTATGGATTTAATAAGTTGCTGTAAGAATTTGTGCAGGATATAGAAGTATTGTCAAAGTGTACAATGCCCCGCGGGACAAACATTGTTAGAAACAGATGCTACTGGATTTGTACGTGGACATGGTATGGATGTAATTTATGACGAGTTCCTTGCTTGAACTATGATCAAGATCGCAAATCTCCACACAAGCTGAGCTCCTTGGCTTCAGGAGTTCATCTCCTGAAACCACGTCGTTTTGACTAAAACTGAAGTGGCATCGCCCACTTAAGAGCTCAATTAAGCAAGTGAGTGAAAGGAACCCGAGAGCAGCCCTACCGCAGTCGGCTGAGGTATCATTCATCCCTACTCTATTTCCAGTAAGGCATAATACATTGAGCGTAATACAACAGTTATAAGGGAGTGATGAAACCATCTCTCAGTGCACAACACAGTTATGACATTATTTCATGCAAGCTTATAATAACAATAATGCACGTGTGTATACTGGTGTGCGAGCAGCATCGCATGGTTGCGTTTTGCAGGAAATAGTCAATGTTTCACTCAAACAGGGATTTTTTTTTTTCCGCCGTGAGAGGAAATGTATTTGGTCCTATATATACACAGCTGCTGGCCATTCACCGAGGTTGGGTTCTTCAGCTTCGCGGGCTCACCCTGAGCCGAAACAGGAAGGGTTTCTATTGAGTACGGAAACGCAAATAAATCATCCTCTTAATCAGATTAATGCTCATCTGAAGTGGGTTGTTTCTCTAAATACACTAAATACAAGATGTCAACACAGGACTGATTTGAATAAAACACACAAAGCGGCTCCATCCATCAAAGCTTTATCTTCCAACTTTGGCCCCGTTGATGTTTCCAATAAACAGAAGAGGAGTATACGGCACTTCATCAGGATATTTTTCTTTCCTTATTTTGAATGGGAGGATGTGTTGATATGGTTTATTAATACATGACAACTAAATCCATAAATATCAAAGGGAAATTGATAAAAATCTGCGAGGTCTTTCTACATGCGACCTGTGTCCTAGATAGCACTTATGCCCCGAGGAACTAAAATAAATATTTGAAGAGGAAAGCTATTTACCCAGAAACCCCTTTGTTATACTATCTTACAATAACAACGTCGCCATTAGTTATGCTCCGAAATAACAGCGCAATAAATGTACGGACGGTTCACGGTATCAGATGAGAGCATGATGAAGATTCACTGAAGATTGAACGATCTCCTCGTGTGTCAACAATAACGTGGGTAGCTTTGTGCTGTTGTAGCCGAGTTGTGTCTCACAGCAGCTTGTGTGTGTGGTGTGCTACAGTTTGTGTCGCATTCCTTCCTCTGAGAGGCAGCAGGATGCAGCTTATTATGAGAGAGACAGAAAGGGAGAGAGGGGAGGGGTGTTAGGGTAAAAGGGCTGTGGCCATGTTTCCATCTCCATGGCCCCTTTTCATTCCCAGGAAGTAGGACATGGTCCAAAGAGAAGCAGGTTTGGGTACAGCGAGGTTAATGACACATATGGCCGGCTATATTGTATTGAAACAGGAGAACAATTGTCCAAACCAATTTCCAAATGCACTTGGCATTGGCAGGAGGGAAATAATGTCATGGTGACTTTGAGTTTATTGTCTAAGCAACTTGTGAAACATAACCTTAATATGCTCCACATGGGAGTTTTTTTCCCCCCAATGAACTGAAAATTGTTTTATCGTGAACTAAAAAAAATCAATATGTTACTTAGTATCATTGGGATATCTTTACACTTGCAGCGCTGACTAATCATCAATCGATCTTCGCAAACGTCAGCCCTTTAACGGCCCCTATAACTGATCCAGAGACAGAGATGACGGCATCATCACCGGAGAAAGACCCCCAGAAACAAAAGCACACCTTACCTTTTGACCCCACTGCCTGCCTGGGCTGAGGCCAAAATGTGGAGATGGTGGCGGGAGATATGGGACTGATATTGGCGTCCAAATGACCAGTGCAGATGATGCGTCACATATGAGCCCATTAGTGTGCCGTTGGACAGCGGCGAGCCCTGTTCATTAAAAAGCAATATGTGGAGGTCTGATCCGCCATTTCCTGCAGATAAGTATCTGCTCGTACATCCAAAGAAGACAGCTAGTCTGCGGGTTGTTTTAGCGAACCACGGGGCGAGGCAATCACACGGCGCAGAACCTTCCAACTGTGAGTTTGAATTAACCGTGTTGCTAACTGAGCCTGAAATTGCGTGGGATTGAGGGCTGCAATCTGGCCAGGATGTATTCACGCTGTTTTCTGTCATAACGTGATGACGGGTCCCAAGCAGGATCAATTAAGCCAATCATTTGTTGAATCAGGTGCTTTTCTGCCTGGCTGAAATAACCGTATGACGTTTCTGTGGTCCTTGTGTTGGGGTTGAATGTCCTCGGGCCTGATGTTGAACATGCCGTACAGCAACCGTCTTTATTTTGGCAAACGACCATGTTTCACGTCAAATAACTGATGGAGCACAGAATCGCAGACCATGTGGAAATTGTATTAGATAGTATTGAACGTGTGATGTTGCACGACCACAACAGGGGCTCGAATCACTCCTTTGATGATATCATGGCGATCGGACCCATTACAGCCACTCCTCAGAACGCGGTGCAGTTACACATTTGTACACACATCACACACACCAGGAATATCAGCTGCCTGCTCTCGTTCCCGCGTACCTGTTTTCTTTGAAAGCGATCTGTTCCCCGGGCATGACACCCAAAACTGTCTAAAACAGTTTGGCTTTGTGTGGTCTTCAGCTCCGCATTGAGGTGCAAGTCAACCCCCGGCCTCCGCATTGACGGACATGTGAGAGTCCGGGTCCCGGTCCAAGACAAACAAGGCGCTCAGCCTGTGTGATTATTGTGCATAGTAAGAATAATTCTTAGTGAAAGCAAAGCAGAGGGTGACGGGGGTAGCTGCTGTCAGACTCGGAGGGGGAAACCTGACGGTGTCCAGCGTGATGTATGGGGAGAGGCTGCTGTTTTTTGCAGCCCCCGCCAGTCCTAGCTCCACCCCCCACCCCCCCCTACCCCCCCCTTAATGAACTCCCTACAGGGTGTATGAGCAGAGATGCAGCGATAGACAAGGCTCTGCTGCTGGATACGGCGGATATTGCCTTACCTCTGGAGAGGGCTCCATTGCTAATGACAAATGGATGGTATATAAGTCAGGCCTGAAATGAATGGGAAGATTGATCTCCTCAGCGATGTGATCAGGTCACATTTTACCCCATAGACGTTCCTTCTTCTCCTGGACCACGACGAGGTGTGTTGTGATATCCATTCAAACCCGTCACGGCTGTGAGATTTAACAGTTTTTTTTCTGCTCCGAGGACCCTGGGCTGGGGAAACCACACACTCTGAAAACACCTGAGCTCGGCTCTCGGCGTTTGAAAGGCACGCTGAGGTCATGAGAACCGGGGTGATTGGCAGCTAGCGTGTGTCTGTGTGTGTGTGTTTGGGGTGACGTCTGAAGGCATCGCGTTACATCTGGTGTCACCGCCAGACGTCCTGAAGGGCACGAGACAGACAGCTACTGTTGAGGCTTTCCTTTTTGCCGGTTCCAAACAGATCGCCAGACGCAAACAGTGGGGATACACTAGACAATGTTTTGGCAGTGTTGATCACTACCACTCCTAGCAACAGGCAACAGACGGAGGCCAAAATCTGTTCAAAATGTTCTTGGTAAAAAGATGTGACTAGTTGCTCTAAAAGTTGACCTTAAAGTTGTGTGTGTGTGTGTGTGTGTGTGTGTGTGTGAAGTGTCTTAACACATCTTTTCACTGGCTAATTACAGTTTGGCGTTCATCCAAAGGGAGTGTTGTGGGTGAAGTAAGCTTATTGAATTCATTTGCATTACCTGATTAAATACCTCGAGGGAGGAAAGCATGTCAAAGTAGTGCGTTCATACAACCACAAACTGCCTCTCCCCTTTCTCATTTTCATTATTAAACAGGGCTGATGAGAAGGAAATGATCTGCCGAGGTGATTTTTCATCGTCGGTCGGACAATAAACTCACCATCTCTCAGTGGCGATAACGCCCGCTTTCGCCATCTTTCATGTTTAGGTGAGGAGCCAACCTCTCGCCCGGCGCTCACACTATTTACATCAGAAGAAGATCTGGCCCGGTCACACGGAAAATATGTAATGAACACTATTTGTTAATGTCAGCGTCCGGCCCGGCGGTGCGTCGTGAGATAAACCCAAGCCCCCATAGCTGTTTACTGGACGCTTTTTTTGTTTTTCAGAGACACCAGAAGTCTAATTAAATTTCTTCCTTCAATGACTCGTTAATAAGAGCTGGAGCGTGAATGATACCCTGTTAGTCAAAGCACATAATCAAAAGGTGGTGACAAACACTGTGTTTGTGTGCGTGGCTGCCGATGTGTTGCCAAGGCTGCCGTAGTCTTTTGTCTAGTCTCTCTCTAACCTCCCTGCCCTTACGGCTCCAAAAACACTATTTTGACTCAGTTCTGAAAAATACAGCAATGCTTGTTTGTCAAAATATTGCTTCTTACTATATATCAGACCTTATGCTAGCTCTTGTAATTGCTCCTCATATCCTCAACAGGGGTAATTTTGCCAAGCGTCAAAACAACCGACTAAAAACAGGTTTGGGGGAAAGCTTAGATGCAGCATTTCAAGTGTGGTAGGAGGCAATTAGCTGCCTCAGACTTTCATGTTGCAACAGGAGACCGTGGCCACCTGACACAGCATTGTCATTTACATTCCAATGCACATTTACAATGTGCTGATGTGACTCACGCAGTTTTCAAAACTCACAAGTATACATTTGTAATCGGTATATTTGCTGTTATAGACAACTGGCAGGCTCTCGGTGCTGTCAGGATCATAGAAAGCGAACATGTTGCCCCCCACAAATGATGCAGGCAGCCCTTGGCCCAATCAGTAACAGGTTGCATCATCCCTCCAAGTTTCAGAAAAATCATGCAGGTGGTGTAGCAGTTATGACCTTTCAAATTTGGAGATTTGATTTAATTTAATTCTAATGCCCCCATGAGACCAGTGTCATTATTTAAACACTGGAGAGTGCGAAGATGCATCATCCCTCCAAGTTTTGTCAGAGTCAGACCAGTGGTGTCTGAGATACTCGCTAGAAATATCATCTTTAATAGACAGATGGACAGACAGAAAAGGAGAGAAAGAAGCCAGCAAAGTAAAAAGACAACCAACATTACGTGAGTTGTGTTGTTGTGAATGGTGAGCATTTGGCCACCGATCTTCAAAGACCTCAATGGCCAACATCCATCAAGTGCAAATGAAGGAATCACTCAAAGTGTATTTTGTCTACAACTTCAACTCTTTCTTGTCTTTTTTTTTTTAAGTGGGTCTCACAGCCTTTAACTGTGAGTCTTTTATTTCTGTCTTTGCAACACAGTCACTTAAAAGTAATCGCCGCGGAGTGAGCGAAGGCAATCAACAACATTGCACAACTGTTGGGGTTGTAACTGCCCCGGGCCTCGCGTTGCTGAAGCCGGACCCTGCACTGGGTGAGGCTGTTAAAGCTATTAAGGGATGAGAGTCCCTGGGCTGCAGAGCATGAAGTGAGATCCATCAGCACCAGTATGGATGCAGAAACATACTGTACACACAGACAGACACGTATGTGCAGCCAAACATGGACACACAATGCAGGCAAACTGAGACACACACACACACACACACACACACACACACACACACACACACACGGGTCTGAGACAGATGTGACTGCCCTGACCATCGAAACAGGTTCCACATCTGGGCTAGCAGTTAGGTATGTGGATATTTCCCAGGACCCCTCCATACCCCAACCGTATCGCTCCCTCCACCCACACAGGCTAACGACACCACAACAATGTGTGTGTGTGTGTGTGTGTGTGTGTGTCTGCGCGCCCAGCTTCCTCAATTCTAATTCTCAACATGGTGAAAGTGTTACATTCCACACACACACACACACACACACACACACACACACACACCTCACCACAAATCTCTTGGCCTGACCATCCCACCAAGAGAAGAAAATCCCCTCTCACTCTGATGAGCTGCCAAAAAGACGGAAATGAGAATAAAACGTGGCGTCGTATCATAACCGCTCGTATCACTTTTACCACCCGTGGAATGACAGAGCGATAAAAACTCACGTCTGGCCAAGGTTGGTTCAACTCACCCTTACATGTAAGGAGAATGGGGAATGCAGCTGCACGTGAAAGTGCTAATTATAGGGATGATTGATTGATTATAGGCACTTGTGGTACCTGGAGACGAGGAGGGGGGGGGGGGTGGATATCAAGGATGTTTTTGGGTGTTTATTTTCAAAACTTCAAGACTTTTTTCCTGCCTTTTGAGATCACTTGGCCCGTATCAGCCGCCGCACAGGAGGGAATCTGCACAAACCCAACAGATGCAGCACCACAAATCTTTCCCTCCCTTCCATCCCTTTTTTAATTGATACCCCAGAACAGTGAGGAGAGGAAGTCCATTTTACACAGAGAATGTAAAAAGCTATCATTTAATGGGAAAGAAATCTAGGGTAGCGGTTGCCGAGCTTCCTACTGGTAAGACCGCATTGAACACCCGCCTCTCCCCCCCCCCCCACACCCCCCACACACACACAATGTCAGTGCAACCTCATTTCGATGTACAGATAGGAGAGATAGGGCCAACACCTCCACCGCTGCAATTTGACACAACTAATTTAGAGCGGGTCTTTTATGGCGCCCACAGAATACATTACCTCGGCAGAACATAATAATAATGGAGAAACATCAATCAGAGAGCCCCTGTGCATACATTGTGTAATAAAGCTTATCTCTGGGTGACACAGCGACTGTCTGACTCAGCCTGCCAGCCAGAAGGAGGCGGGCTCTACCATCGGGCGCTGGTTAGTGGTGCATAAATACGCAGTTTAGGAGTCAATGACATTTTAATAAGGTAAAGCTGACAGCTTGCGGCTCCGTCTACACAGTGTCACGCTGTGAAAAAGAATGTTGTTTCTTCGAGTATGTATGCCCCCCACCCCCCGCCCCAGTCGTCGCCACACACACACACACCCTTCCAAATTGTCAGCCATCGGTGTCCCGCCCCCCCCAAACGTTTCTATAATTTTTTCCAGGCGTTAACTGGATTCAGCTGCTTCGCGAACTGCTTTGGCTCCTCATCTCCACTTTCCACATTATTTAGAAGGGGGCCCTTTTTTTTGTTTTGTCGATGTATGATTCCGAGCTTGTTTTGCTGACTGTTCTCACCGGCACCTCTCAAAGTCCTCATTGTGTTCAGACGTTCAGGCGGAGTGATGTCATTACCTCCCCAAACACCTGGGAAATCCTGGGGTTTATGTCAGAGGGCTGTTTGGATGAAGCTTTTCACTGGCGTCTTGCGTGGCGGGTGCCTCGGGGACGGCCTGTGGCGGGGGACCTGTTTGTTAGCTGTGATTTATGGTAGCGATGGGTGGGCATACGGATTTCAGTGACAGACAAGGAGATGCCCGATTTGTCAAGCTGTAAATTTACGTTCAGTAATAGCATCAGTGTTTGGATGAATGTAATTTCTGCGTTTACTTAAATGCATGACGTAACAGAGAGGGAGTCGGCCTGCTCATAAATTCCTATGAAATATTCCACGTTCAGAACTGTGTTAAGTGATTCCTCTATAAAAACATAAAAACAACCAAACGCTAAACTATTTCTAAATATAATGACCCAAACCATCCAAAGTCTTTGTTATTCCCTGTCGTGGCGTCCACTCCACCTTGTCACTCAAGAGCAGCATCTGCCGTCATTGTCTCCCAGTCGCAGACAGCCACCCCTTTCCCTACAGAGAGGAGACAGACAGGACTATGAAGGCTCCAGATGGGCTGGAAAAACATCAGCATCGTAAACACACGCACACACACACCACACACACTTCAAGCAATGCCAATTAGGCCTCTTCACTCTTTAGGGCCCTATGTATCAAGTGGGATCTCCCTGCTGTTGGCAGAGCCCCTCTCTTAGGAAAGAATGCCCTACCACGTCATAGACTCATCCACACCCTGCAGCCCACATGCTGTTTTCTTTATTCTTTATTTGGATCCCTATTAGCTTATGTTGTAAAGGCCACTAATAACACTTTTGGTAGCCAATAGTCTCCATTTTACCCATCTAATGCATCACATTTAGCCTAGCCTATCATGAGGAATGTGGAGGAATGTGGAGATGGACACCGGCTTCACCCAGAAGAATGGAGGCTAATGGGGACAATCCCCTGACTGTAGACTGTCGCTCATTGTCACCGTGGTTTGGGCATTCTGGGTATTAGTGAGATCAGTGTGAAGACATGGCTCATCGGACGGCAAACATTTGTAGCCTCGCTTCCTCCCCGTGTAATGACTGAACTCAGAGTGGTCTGCAGATGCCAACTCGATAGACCTCAGCCATTGTTTCTGGAGGCATCCGCCACCAAGCGCTGAAAATAAATCATCGCTAAATCTGAAGCAAATAAGCGCAGCAGAACAATGTCAACATGCCTGTCTGTATGCATAAACTCTACTTAGCGCAGCTACAGGACTGCAAATCAACACGGAAACAATGAGAGACAGCCGTGTCTAAAACGCTGTTATGGGGAGACTTTAAACTTGTCTAGACAAATCATGGGTTACTCTGCGTTCATTCTGCTGCGTGTGTTTTCTGTCTTGCACATTTTAAATGGAGGGTTTCTTATATCTCATTAGGTGACAGCCAGTCCAGTGATAAGCCCCAGTCAGACAGGATGAATCCCTGTCTAGTCAAGGCCTTAGACACCACACCCGGGCCAGGCTTGGGACACACACACACACGCACACACACACATGCTACATATACATGACTGTATACTATGTACACACACACACACACACACCAGGCTCAGCTGTCACCATCTTCACAGCTGATGTACTGTCTCATCTGTGGGCAGCTGTATACACACCGAGTAGTAAGGAAAGGTACTGGTTTTATTTTAGGATGGTCATGAACACCTGAGATTACAGAAATAACTTCACACTGCGCTGGTGATGCATGATTCTACACCGTATTCTCTTGTGCTGGTTTACTTTTGTTTACTGTACCGCTGGTGGAGACCCATAAAACTTTCCTTTGAATATTTGTCAGTGTTTGTTTTAGTGCTATCATCCCGAGGAGTGTTCTCACTGCAGTTAGCAGCTCTAAAGTTGGAAATTGCGCCACTTCAATGATGCTTTTAGTTACTTTTGATTAGGAGGATGAGATCTTTTGATCGGTGTTGGGTCAATAAAAAGACTTATTTAATAAAATCACACTGAATCGCCAAAACTATGTGACGTGAAATGTTATGTGTGTGGAATGTGTTGTTCCATTGTTATTGTGGGGCACCGAACCTGTCTTACATTAAATAAATGTGATTGCTGTTCGGGCTTAAACTGTGAAAGGGGATTAGGATCATTCAAGCTGGTAGAAGGGGGCATGGTGTCAGATGTCCACTGGGTGACCTCAGTGCATTTGTGGGGCCTTTAGATATGACTTGGGCCAATTAAGTCTGTGTTTTTGCATGTGTGTGTAGTTGTACATTTATTACTACTTTATTACTACTTTATTACTACTTTATTACTTGCCCTATAGACAAAAAGCTTCTTGTTCAAACAGACGGGACATCTCCAAATGCTATGATATGCCAACTTCTAGAGGTGTCAGCTCTCCCTAAACAAACCTGAAGGCTGCCTTGTGTCCTTGTGTACAGCTCTAATCCATCAATGTCAGCCCCGAAATGTTCTCCTCTCTCCGCTCCTCTCCTCTTAGGTCATCTCCCGCCATCTGCTCACGAGAACTCAAATATTAGGATGTAACTTTGATACGGCCGGCGTATCTGGTGCCAGCCCGGTGTCCGCCCCCCCCCCCCACCCCCCCCCGAGCCGGCTAATCCCTGACGTGCTAAATGAGTACCTGCTTTGCTAACCTTTGATCTGTTGGGGTTAAGACACGCAGCGGTCCAATTACAGCCTCGCTTTTTACGAGAGGGCAACAACGTGCCCATTGAAAAGCAACTGGGATTTTTTTATTACAATGTGAGGCTTGTTTCTCAGACAGCACCCTCAAACATTGGGGGATTAGGAATAAGGGGGGGAAAAAACGGCATCGGGCAGTTTTCATTAATGAGCCTGTTGGCTCGGGCCTGCCCTGTAACATGGTTTAATTCTAACCCCTGGCCCTCGAGGACCCTAAAACACACCGCAGCCACCGCTAGGATTTCAGCCACACTGTTTGAGGCTAATGGCTTTTTGGCAAAGGGAACAGTCTCGTCTGTGAAAATAAGTTGTTAGACGCAGACCCCGTAAGAGAATTCTACATTGTATTGTAAAATATCTGAGATTATTCCTCGCTCCTGGTCAACTCTTGAAAATCGTTTGGTATGGGTTGTAGTAGCTGAGCAGGCGTAGCTGCACGGCTTTTTGAGGTTTGAGGTCCAGCGTTTTTTTGGCAGTGTGAACGGTCTTGCATGTGAAAATATGGTATTAGCTATAGAAGTCTGTAATAGAAACGTAAATGCTAACTATTGAACACTACTCCCCCACCATACATATGCTTCGATTGTCTGTGCCATACACAGCTCTCTGTCTGCAGAATCAAGCAGCAACAGTTCCAGACCTCTGGTGAAGAGTCCTCGGGGAACACTGAGCTGTAATGGACAGAAAACTGATGAAACCTCTGTTCCCTGACAGCCCGGTGTTTAGGTGTATGTTGGGGTAAAAGGGGGGGCGGGGCAAATATACAGATAACCGCTTACCAGGGAACTTAGTGAGGAGGACAAGCTCCTAATAAGAAACCTCTCCATCCCCTCTGTTAACAGTTTCACGACCAACCCCCTTGCTTAACTGGTCACATTGGCGGAGATTAAAAAAAAACAGCAGAGAAGATCCGAAGGACCAATTTCATTTCAAAACTCAATCTGCCAGCGCCAGGGATTTGCATCGCTAATTGGATGCTGTCTTACCCTTTTTTTTCTCCCCTCCTCTCGTCTCTACTCCTCCTCCTCCTCCTCCTCCTCCTCTGAGTTCGGCTTTGTAGTGACAGCGAAGGGAGGCTGAGCCCCACGCGAAGACCTCTGAACCGAGCTTATCTGGCTAAACGAAACACCATGTTTCTAATGTAAACTGTTTTGTAGCGCGCGGGCCGGCGTCAAACGTCGGCTTACACTTTCCTCGGGTGTTATTTCTGCTGAAAGTGCAGAGACATTAGCCCTTATGCTTGGCCTACTTTTATAGCGTAGGGAGGCTGTCGTACTTTATGGCTTTATTTGGCTTGCATGGTGCTATTCTCCTAGCGCCTTGAATGGTTTGAGGATTACTGTAGATTAGGCCAGGCTCTTCCAGCCAGGGTGATTAGGAGACATCAGAGACGGGCATTACATAGAGACATGAAACTGTATTTAATACTGCAGTGAGTCTGTCTCTCCTGCTCTCTCTCTCCCTTTCTTGCCTCTCTCTCTTTCTTTGTCTCTCTCTCTCTCTCTCTCCTCTCATCCTCCTCCTCTCTTGCTTTATCTCGGCGCGAGGATTAAAACACGAGACGTCACAGGAGACAGGTGAAATCGGCAGACGCGATGAAATTCATTGTGCTTTCCCACTGGGAAATAACAAGGGAGGAGTAAAGAGAGAGAGAGAGAGAGAGAGAGACAGACGGAGACAGTGACAGGGGAAGGGCGGAGGGGGGAAGGGGGGAGAAGCAACAGCAATATGCAACCAAGTGTAATATTGTGAAATGCTAAATGTGTTTTTATTCCGTATACGGCGTTTTTTTTTCTGCAACGCTTCACCCCTAATTAGACCCGAGCGCACTTTGGAAGTGATGCGACGCGAGGGTCTCGTAATCATAGGCAGAAATAATAACGCGGTGTGATGCATGTGTTGTGCTGATCGGAGGAGGAAGAGCGAACGATGTTTAGATCGAATGGAAAGGGATAATGAGGGTTCGGGAGTTCAGCGGGAGCATTAGGACGTAGGGATGGGCCTCGCGCTTACGCCGCACTACAGATGAACGGCGGCTCCGCTATCGATTTCATACACTGTACTCTTGCGTAACGATGTTTTAACGATTCCAGCATCAGATGAAGATAGATATTCACCCTGATCTACTTCTCCTGCGTCGACTCGGGGGGGCTTTTTCGCAATCAGACACGCTTTGAATTCTGGGACTTCTGCGAGTGTCTCTGTCACCTATTAAGTCACTGTAAATCACCCGTAACGAAGGGAATAGCCGCATTAAGGTACTTCTCTTAAAGCCTTTAAGTCCAGGTTTGTTGTCTCCCATATCTCCCTCCCCCTTCCCGACCTCCCCGGTGCCTGGACTCCCCCTCCGAATCTCTCGTGGCGCTGAGAGACTTTGCACTGTGTGTTTTCCTAATCATGTGCAAATTAGCCCCGCGTCGCCGATAAAATCCTCAAATCCCCCTTTCGGCTTCCCCTTCGGTCTGTCCGGCGAATGCTGCTTTGGAAAACCCTCCCGCCTCACCGTTCCTCGTTTATTTTCACTACACGAGGAGGAAAAATACGCTCTGTTTGTGTTTGCGGATGTGTTAAAGGCCCTCGGCGTTTGGGCGAGTAAACCCTCTCCTCTAAGTCCGTTAATTCCCAGGCCCAACATTGACTCTTGTTGCCGTTTCCACTCCGCGACTACCGTGTCTGTTTTGCTACATGATTATGTACACTGTGGCCGGGTGTGTACAGTGGCTGGGCTGCAGTTTTTTGGGGTTTCTGTGTGGGCCTCTCTCTCTCTCTCTCTCTCTCTCTCCTCGCTGTCTCACACATCAGAACTGCTGCTTGTTTCTAGGCGAAGGCAGACCCACGAGTGAAGCCAGGTTGAAATAAATCACAGGAGGTTTTAATCAGAGTGAAGCAGCGCAGGCCAGGCCTATAAACGACGGGCCAAACTTAGTTCAACTTCCCCTCACCCTACTCCTCTCTCTCCTTTCCATCCGTCTCCACCACATTCTTGTTCTCCTTTTCTCTCTCTTTTAACAAGCTATTTCTATTTTTCTTACTACCCCTCACTTTGTCTCCTCCTCTCTTACTACCTTACTTTCTCTCCCTCTCTGTATCTCTGCGTCCTTGACTGCAGGGCTGCTCCTGTAAACAAGCCAGGAATCACATTTTGGCATTCCTGAAACAACTCTGGATTTGATTTTACAACCCAATTAAAGTCTGGCCGTAAATCAGCACGGCCAAGCAACACTTTGTTATTCTTTTTCTCTCTTTTTTTTTTTGTGTTGTTGTTGTCTTTTTCTTTAGGAGGCACCTCGGGCAATGTTTAGCACTCCCTCGAGCCACAAGCCAATATGCGCACAGGTCCCCTTTAAAACCAATAAGGCAGAGAATGGGAGCTGTCTGATGAGCCTGTTTACTGAGCAGGGAGACGCCACTGTGGGTGTCTCATCTTGGCTTGGTATGCCACGCACACGCGCACACACACACACACACACACACACACACACACACACACACAGACACACGCATGCATGCACAAACATACACACCCAGTCACAAACTTAAACTTGCTTATGTTTATGTATGTACACATCATTTATATGCACTGTACACACTCTCTCTCTCTCTCTCGCTCTCTCACACACACACACACAGATGCTGGCAGACTTGACTTGACTAGATATATGGTAAACCTGTCACTAAAAAGGAGGCATTTGATTCATCAGAAAAAAATCAATAGAGGAATATTCTCCACTCTGCCAGTCTCCCATTAATCTGTCGGTAGATTAAAATGTCACGCGGAGTAGCGGACGGGGGGCTGTGGCGCGGCTGTTTTTCATGCAGCTCGTATGGCCCAGACAGTAATTGCATGCGCTAATCAATCAAAAGGATGTGCGCGATTGTCATTTTTCATTACAGAGACAACAGGTTACGACGGGCCTGCCAGCTCCGCCGGAGAAATATGTGTTAATGACTTATCAATAACTGGCGGCAGTGTCTGTGACGTGCAGCGATTTGACAACAAATGACAGAGTGACTCTGTCACTTCCACTTCCAAGACTATTGACCTTATCAAGTTCCTTCACTGAAATGTATTCAGAAGGCTTACTCATTTCTAGCAGGAAGTCAGACGCAATGAAACAGACAGAAATTGGATTTCTTTCTACCAATTTTCTCTCATTGTTAAATATTTTCTGGCAAGGTGTGATACTTTGCTGAATGCATTTGTAAAGTGTTTGCAGTTAGAGGTGGAAGCAAAGCTCTGACTGAAAAAGTCTGCAGACACATGGGTGGGATCAAAGTCTTTAGGCAGGCAGGGAAACCTATAGGGGAATTCACCCTGCGCTGTTAGATGAGCAGAATAAACGCATGTGATTTCTGCTCACTATCTCAAAAGCTCCCTCTCCTTCACACACACACACACACACACACACACACACACATGCATGCGCCCACACACGCGAACACAGAGGCGTATTAATACACCCAACACCGAAACACCCAAATGCAAACAGCAGGTCGGACGTCTATGCACGACGCTGTTATTAAGTGATGAATGTAGCGAGCACCTTACAAAGACTAGATGACAAAGTTAATTTGGCCCCGGCCGACATGTCAGAGCGATGGAGTCCCATATTGCTGCCACCGCCTCACAAAGGCACCATTATACTGCGTCGAGATGTCGTCCATCCACAGGGCCGCTCGCCTGACGGCTCCCAGCTCTTTTATTAAGTCTGTGGGACTCCTGTAGTAATGTTGGAGGCGTTACAGACAGAGGTATGAGACTAATCAACCTCCAACTCAACTCCCAATGCCAAACAACTGCCACGGCGCTCTGACAAATAAAGGACGTGGCCTCGAAAAAAGTCCACAGGCTGGAATTTGTGCTGTATCCATGTTATTGCTTTGTTTGGGTTAAACAGCAAAAGTTACACGGGGAAAAATTAGAAATGGCAATTAGCGGAATAGAATGAGCGCATACGGTCTGCTATGCATCACGGTTTTTGTACCCCCGCTGAAAATTACCTCAAATGCGAAATGATGTGTCTCGCTGCATAGTGTAGGTGTTGCGTGTTAAGGGTGGACTGCAGTGCCAAGGTCATTCATACATGGTCATTATGTCATGCTTCTCTCAGCGAGCTACAGAGCCTTTACCCTTAGCCTCGGCTGACAGTCCTCCTCAGGCCACACTCTGGATAAGACAGAGGGGGTGGGGGGGGGTGGATAATACAACTAAGGTCAAAGGGCAAGAGGCGCCAGAGACTCTCATGATTACATAGGTATGTCAACAATGTGCTGCTTTGTCTCCGCTGAAGGGGACCGATGCGAACGCGGAGTCGGAATCAGGTCGCTTTTTTTTGGCGCACGACGGCCATGATGGATAGCTGTCAGAGGGGCACTGATTCCAAATCCGCACAGGGGTCAAATCCAGCGCTGTCAAATGCCCACCAAACACTCAATTCATCATGTTTTTGAGGTGTTGTTTCAGCTGCGGGACATTTCGGCAAAGTAAACTCTGAGCGGAGAGGAATCCCACCTGTAGATAGCGAGAGTGCGACCTTTAAGATGTTTGTTGGATGGTTGATAATAAAGCTTTATGTGAAGAATACAATGATCTGTGTGTGTGTGTGTGTGTGGGGGGGGGGGGTTATCAGAGAGTTTATATTTGTGCTGATCATTTCTAAAGCTTGCATCACTATTGCGTATTGTGATAACAACCACTGCTGCCGTGGTGTACAAGCTGCTTTCTGTTGGCATATTTCGTTGTTTCCCTTCCCTGCTGCTCTTGATGCATAACAATCTACAGGAAGGGGCTTGTCAGATTTGTGGAGAAAATGAAAGCACAGATCAGATCACTATAGGGATACTGTGTGTGTAACAGCAACAGTATTGCATTGCTGTTTAATACCACAACAGTGTATTAAAGAGAGAATCGCTAAGCACTAGGTGAAGTAGTTTTGACCCAAGGGTTTGGTGAGGAAAAGAGAAAGGGGAGAAAAAAAAGAAGGAGAGAAAACGTGCAGATATCCAAACACAGAAATATGTCCGACAATGAACACCAATAAATCAGGCAGTGCATTGTGGTTTTCGGGGCTCATATTGAAGACATATGGTGACCATGAAGTTCTGCTAACATCCCCCTTGATGCTCTCTCCAGCTGTGGACCGCCGTACCTGCCCAGTGGTGGTGGTGGGACCTCCACGTAGTCGGTAACGGAGGTAATGGTGGTGGTGACGCATCGATGGGTGGCCCCCTTCTTGTTATCATCAGTATTATGGGCGGTTGGAGCTCTACCTCCATTGGTGGCACTAAAAAAACCCTCCTCGTGAACGGCCTTGTGAGACGAAACCTCTGGAGAGGGCAGGGTTTTTTAGTTTTGTGTGGTGGCAGTAAGTATGAGGCGGGGCCACAGAGGTTGTAAAAACGGTATGGGGTCTGCGGGGGCTTGATGTGGTGGAGCAGGGGGACGTAAAGGGCTTCCCATGGCTCATCACAGGCAGGCTGTTCTCATTGCATGCCCTTTCGAAAGCACTTACAGATGCACACTCCCTCACCATGTTCTAATCTGTAGGGAGAGTGGGGTCAAGGGCTGCATCCCAAACATATTCCTTGCTATTCTTTGATACATGCATTTGATAATTGCTTCTTCGATTGGTACCCTGGAATGAGGATTTAGTGATGAAATGTGTTTTCTCAGAGGAAGTAAAGAGGAGATGTTTTGGGCCTGAGAGAGAAGGATGCAACGCTGAACTAAGGGTGCCATATGGGAGAAAGTGCAATTTAGTTGTAAATCTCACTTTCACATTGAAATGATGCAAAGTAAGCCATGTGTTTAGCTTCTTGTCAATAAAGTTCATTTGAATTTGACTGCACCACAGTACATTTAGCACCTCAATGGGATATTAGCATTGAATTCACAACTTCTAAGCCGTGTATTAACAGCACTTGAATCCCCCTCTTTCTCTGCTCTAATCCTTGCTTAGTTTGTGCCTGTGGAGGTTTAGGAGAACAAGCTCCTTGCTAGCACAACATGGGTTTAAAGTGGGTGTGAAGTTGCTAAACCGTTTGGATTACAAAGTTTACTTTGACTTCATTCACGCTGATATGCAACATTAGACATCGCTTTTGTCTAACTTGATCCAAGACTCACAAGGCCCGTCCTTTAAAAATCAATCAATAGTTTCAAAATGATGACACAACCCATGTCTTGTGTTTCATAGAAGAAGCTCTTTTTTTCCTTCACCAAACGATGACACTGAGCATTCCTCTGATTCCTGTTCCTCGACTGTCATGGAAGACAACCAACTGGGAATTTGAAGAAAAACGCAGAAAGCACAAAATACTTTAGCTGTCTATAACTATTCTCCAATGGAAATTCTCTTTGTTCAAGGTCTCATCTCATCAGTCATCTGCAGCACATGACAGGCAGATCGTTTTCTGCCGCAGAAAAAAAGGAAGGAATGCATGATAAAAAATA
This sequence comes from Hoplostethus mediterraneus, assembly GCA_034670385.1. Classification (NCBI taxonomy): domain Eukaryota; kingdom Metazoa; phylum Chordata; class Actinopteri; order Trachichthyiformes; family Trachichthyidae; genus Hoplostethus; species Hoplostethus mediterraneus. Next base: position 3,604,641 of record JAXDDW010000011.1, on the reverse strand, counting down.
AACCTCACACAGCCACTCATCGAAATAAAAAATGTCCTACAAAGTGTCAGCTCAAATATGACTTGCTGCAGCGGAGTGTGGGAGACCACAGTCTAAATATTATGCTAAGGCATCTGCTGGTAATGCCTCACTGGCATTCCCTCAGAAATACCAGCAAAATGGTGTTATCAAAACAATGGTCTCATGGGATGCTGCCGTCATTACTAATCCTAAACAGAGAGAAGGAAGAGGAAAAGAAACGGACACCATTCACTCAGGATGTAGCGTACTGCAATATTCAAACCTGCTCTCACCGTTCTCCACGCCGAAGCACTTTTTTCTGCCGTCGCTTGTTAAATTTATATCGTCAAAAGCACTAATACTGCTGGAGATGGGGGCTCCGTTCCCACTGGGGCCACCCACGTAAAAAAAAAACGCACTCATGATACTGTAATGCACCTTGGGAAAAAGTATTCACCATGAAGGCGTATGATATTTCTTATTTCACAGAAAACACAATTAAAGTGTCGTCGTCAAATTGTGATGTCTTGGCAGTGTTTTCCATCGGCCAGCGGCTGTTTGAAAGAGCAGACAGGCATGCAAATAGAGCCAAGGGGGGCATTTGAACACACACACACACACACACACACACACACACACACACACACACAGAGCAGAGCTGGGCAATATGCCAACTCCCATGGGGCCAAAAGGGCGTGATGCTCCTTGACCACAACACACACACACTTAACACCTTCGCCCTGGTAAGCGTACATCCTCAACAAAGACAAAGAACCCGTTGCTCCGCCCCCTTTTCTTCCTCATTCGGGTCCTCATCGCTCTGCCAGTCTCCCCCTCTCAGGTCTGCTCTTCAAAAATAACAAAATGATGATTAATGTGTTGACTCTAATTCATGTACAGCTGTAGATTAGAAAGTACAAACTCGTCCCTCCAAAGGGATTTGGAGGATAGGTGGTGTGTGTGTGTGTGTGTGTGTGTGTGGATTCTAGTGGCGCTGTGTGAGGCAGACAGGTGGTGCTGATGGGGCTATGTGATTCACTTTGCTGTGTATTTGCATACATATGACAACCATCTGTGCTAATCGGCCCCTACGATGTCTCTATTAGGCCCCGTGCCACGTGGCTTCGCCTGAGCACCGCAGCCTCGTACCAACATTGTGCTCATGTCCGTCGGCGTTATGCGACACGCCAGCTGATGCCGTGCAGTGAATGGAGCTGGAGTAAGTGGGGGGGGGGGGACTTTGGTTTGGTATCAGTGCAGCGGGGGAAACCATATGGGCTCAGGACCTGGGTCAAATTGTATTTTTAGTGTTTGTTTTTAACAAGTTGGAGTAACAGATGAGCGTTTGCCACATAGCATATTTATGAGTAACAAAAAGTTACTTTGAAACTTATTTGAAAGCCAATTTAATATATTTGTCTGTGAGTAGAAATGTATCTAACACTAGTGGAAATGTCCTGATCCCACTCATCCAGTGCTAAACGTAAATTAAAACAAAATGTAAAAACACCATTTGGCCGAGGGGTGTAGAGAAAATATATACAGCGTCTCCATTTCCTGTATGTATCTTGCATTAAATTGTAGGTTTTTCAAAACAGTTCCTCATAGTGCAGCGGTGCAAACATGTTCAAAGTGTGACTTGCGTGTGACATGATTACCACCTGACATAATGCTGGAATATTACCCAGCAAAAGTCCCTCAAACAGAACCCGGCTTGCTGTTCAGCCCACCTTTCATTACATACTGTACCAGTTGTTAACTGAAAAACAATCTTTGGGTGCCTCGCCTCACTGGACTCCTCTAATAGACCTGAATAAAACACAGAAAAACGTCCTATTAATTCCCCAATCCACCCTGTAAAAGAGTGCAAAGGTGAACACCCCCATACAATGATGAATTACTCCCAGGAAATTGACATGAAATTGCCTGTAATGGTGTTTTAGCAACTCCGAGCCTCTTAATTGCGCGACAGTTCAGCTGGATGTGTCAGAATGTCACTGCTATTCCTCAGAAAGCGCCGCGTTGTTCCGTCCTTGACGTGGAGGACGAGGGTGATGGGGATGGTGACAGGACAGCAGACGCGCCAGCTCGAGGCGGGGGCGTTGTCTGCTCGGTTTTAATTCATATGAGGGTATACTTTGATGCAATTATCGTTCGTTAGTTTCATCAGACGCTTGTCACATTGAGGCGAAAAATATGGCCCTTGGTTTCAATTGAAAATGCTATACAAACGTGATAACCTTTGCTCTTACGATGAGGATCTGGTGAAGAGAAATAGCTAAATGAAATTCCATAGTAGTGGGGCGGCTCAACATATCATAACAATTGATCATTTTGTGATAAAAGCACCAAATTTGGCAGGTGTGTTGATAGATATATTGGGAACAAAACTGGATATTGGGCCATCACAAACTCGCACCCTGATGACCATGGCAGCCATTTTCCAAAAGGGCTGCCATGGTCATCAGAATGCCAATCTGCAATGGCCCAATATCCAGATTTCTTCTAAATATATTAAGCTATATGTACTAAATTTGCCACTTTTATCACAAAATGAATAGGTTAGCTATGCCGCCCCACTATAGTGCTAAAACCAAGGTATCATTGTTAATTGTCCAAACACAATTATCTGTGGTCCACAGTTGGAGAGGATAATTACCGCCATTAAAACCACTGATTGCTTCTTCCTTGTTGTTTTATTATTTATTATTGGTTTATTATAACTTGGGTGGTCACTCTCACTCTCATTCTGTTCATTTTCAAAGTTAACTCACCCGTTTCTTATTATACCGTTGAATGTGTGTGGGCTTCATTTGGAGTTTGGTGGTTTGACACCTTGAGATTACATTGTGATATTTCAAGAGAACGCAGGGGATACAAATGTGTAGCAGTACAGCGGTACAGATGGTTCCACCCGGCGATGAGAAGATGAACTTTGTTAGCGGCCTCTGAGTGGTTTGGCGGGTCGACCAGAGGAAAAAAATGGAGGAAGGGATTATCTTACAGTGAAATATAATCAAGGAGACAGTGAACATATTAGGCAGAGAAAAAGACTGGTTGAGAAAGGAGAGAGAGAGAGATAGATAGAGAGAGAGAATACCCTTTAATGGAAGACCGCCAACATCAGCACTTTATTTTACAGCAGACTCCAAGCAATTTTTCTTCAGATTTCCCTCCAGCTTATACAGAGAAAACAATTGTGAACCGTATGTCTTGGAGGCACATTAAAGCTGCTCAATTCATTGAGTTGAAGTGGCGCCTCCAGAGGTCCAGCGCTGCACTTTGATCAACCGCCTGTGTCTGTTCCATAAATTTCCTAATAACGGGAAGAGAAAGCAGACGGGGACTGATGAAAACCCATTTTGTTTTCTGTCATAATTCTTATCTCTTCGCCCAGTAGAGGAACATTGATAACAGAGGCTTCATAAACCATGTGATCTCTTCTGCTTCCTACACAGTACATACAGTTCGCTTCTGTTCAGTACACAGCCCCGACAGCAGTAGGATAACCACACTACATCGTTGTTTACCATTGCGTCACACAGAACTATGGGTCGTTTTATTAACCTAATTGCATCCTGTTAATACACAGTCAATCCAACTCAATCAACAGTATAACAATCTGGCATTTGGCCTACTGTTCAACAGGTACTCCGTTCAAACGGGGAACATAGACTTTGATCGGCTCGTATTTGACATGGGTGTGTTGAGGCAAACAGATCCTGGATCACCCGACCTTCCTGTTTCCGTCATCCTGGGCGTTTTAATCTGACGCTCGTCGTGTCCCCCGGCAGGCTGGAGAAAGTCGTATTGATTGTGTGTAGAAGAAGAATGTGTAGAAGGCGGGAGGACAAATTGTCGTTCTCAGCCCTCTTCCTCCTCCTCCTCCTCCTCCTCCTCCTATACTCCTGCTCTTTCATTTTGTCTTCTCTCCTCCTCCGCTTTGGCTCGGTCCCCTTTTGTCTTCATTCTCCTCCTCCTTCTCTCGTCGGTTGCTAAACGCTCGCGTGGGTGTGATCGGTTAATACAGCGAGCCCCATCATCTTAATATCTTTTTCCTTCCTCGCTGTTCTCCCCCCCATTCTCTTTCTTTCCCTGTCCTCTTTTTTTTTCCCTCCTCTCATTTCTACTTTCCTCCCCCCTTGTCCTCCTCTACTTGCCGGCTGCTGACAGCTCGCGTAGGTGTGATGACTCAAAATACAGTGGACTGTCTGATGGTGCTCTTGATATCAATTTCTTCCACACCCTTCCTTCCTCCTTCGATTTCTCCTTGTCCTCCCATTATTCCTCTGCTCACTTCAACTCCTCCTCCTCCTCCTCCTCTTCCTCCTTCTGCTCCTCCTGTTGATTAGTGACAGCTTGCGGAGGTGGAATGAGTTCTGTCTCCAGCTGCCCCCTCTGGCCCCCTCCATCAGTAGTTTAGTCCAGCCAGCAGACTCCCAGGGCGGTAATGACCACAGGACAGATGATGATAATAGCAGCCAGATTAAAGACATCTCATAGCTCATCCTCTTCTCACTTTCACTTTTCCCCTCTCTCTCCCCCCCCCCCCCCCCTCTCCCTCTCTCTCTCCACCCTCCAATTCCCAACATGTTTACGGCTTCGCAACGGATGGGGGCAAGCGCCGCTCGGCCTGGCGGGTCCGCCTTAATCAACCGCTGTGGAGAATAAAGCCATTTTTATTGAGGAGAGTAGCGCGAGGTAGGTGGCAGAAACGTGGCGGTGGTTAGAACAGGCTCACACCAGGCAGGGGAGGAAAGTTTCACGCTGCTGAGAGAAGCCGATAAACCGCCGCTGCCGGATCCTCCCGGTAACTTTGTTCATATTACTTGCAAACTTCTTAGCTGTATCCCCGAGGCGTACACCGGCGATGCGTGTGAAAAAGTGCAGACTGGAATAGGATTGAATATTATTAACTACAACCGGCGAACTTCCACTCTGCCGAGGAGAGATTTAATTGGAGGTCTCCCCACCTACAACCGCAGGCGGCCCCAGGCCTCTCGTTGGCCCTAATCCTGTTGCGTAATGTTTTCTTGACGTTGGGCCCCGGCTGAAAATCAATTAGCGAGCGCTGCAATCGCAGAGTGCAGGAAGACTCCTGGACGCCGTCCAAGCCACTTAATTTGTTCCTGAGCGGACAAGAATTATACTCTCCTTATACAGTCTGCTGTGTTGGTTTTTCCTGTGTCAGTCTGTTGAATAGACACGCTGTCCTGTACGCCGGGTGAACGCCAGGTAATACCCAAAATGTTTTCTTGACCCTTCCACCCAGATGATCTAATCAACGGTTGTTTTTTCTCGGGTCGGCTCGTCTTACGCGGTCGGAGGTTCGATCCCCCCCACGCTCCGCCTCGTACTGTCTCCTCTCCCTATCGTCTCTCCTCCTCCGATCTATTCCTCCTTTGTCTTTGTTTTTGCACGGCGGCCCGAGCAAACAGGCTGGGGAATAAGGGACTTGAGTAGAGAAGGACATTTGGGTAAAAAATTTTTAAAAAAAAAAACTCAGCTAAAAGCCTTTTCCTCGCTCCAAATGTGTCTGTCACTTACTGTAGAGTGAAGGACGGACAGAAGATAAATCATACACACCCAACAGATTAATGTGGGCCTGTCTGGATGAGAACAAGAAGCAAGGACGTGGATATTTCCTTAGATGTACCCCATACATGCTGCGTCTTACGGGGAATGCTCATGTTTTTGCTTTTTGCTTTCAAATTAGATTAAATAAAATTAAATAAGTAATACAGAACTAGATAACACAGGCTAGCCTCCCCCCCCCCCCCACACACACACACACAGAGTTACACATAAAGTGTCACTGATGAGTTGACTGACCTCGCTGCCACGGGGGGGGGATGCTTATCTTAGGAGTGTCACTTTTATGAGCGAGAGGATGCGGCCGTTAATAAAGCCAAGTGCCAGTGTCTCATTAGACGCCGGTCCCTGTGCCAGCTCCGAGTGAGGGCAGCCATGCGCAAGAGCTAACGGGGTCATCAAACTGCAGGGAGGACTCAGCCCACGACACGCCGGACTAACACACAGTAACGTCCCCCGGCCGGTTCGGCTCTCTTTCAGCTGCTTCTTAATGCGATCGGCCCCGTGTGACGACGTTTCTATCTGATGTCGGTTGGGAATGAATGAACATAAAAACTTTCAAGGGCAGCGCTACTTCAGTTTCCAAATATCTGTTTCCCGCCCCCCCGAGGACATTCCAGTTTGTGTCGGTGCACGTTCATTGCTATCTTTTTACACCCAGAGACGAGTTTGCTCTGTTCCCTCGACGTGTGACAAAGATGTACAGCTCCAGAGAGAAAGAACCAGGAAAGATAAACCCGTGATGACTGGAATTTGGGTTCTTTTTTTAGTTTAAAACAATTAGCCTTGTTCAAAAGCTGCACAAGAGCTAGACATCTTGATGACATCACAGATTAGAGCCTTGGTTCTAGCTAATCTAGCTTGGACCGTAAATTGGTCACATCCACAAATATTGATTCACAGAAATAACATTCTCTTTTAACAGAATATCCACAGTTGAGTTTTTGTGTCTAATACCTTGAAGTCCTAATAGTGCACCTGGGTATGTTGTGTATATGAGCTTGTTGCACAGCACATGACTGTGTGACAGTGAGTGAGAGTGTTTATGTGAGTGTGATGCATGTGGGAAGCCCCCGCTTGCCAAGTGTTTGGATTAATTAGGGGATCTCGTCCGCTGATGTCCTCTAGGAGGACGTTCTTTATCACTCCAGCCTCTGTCTGTTTACCAAAGGAGACTAACCAATCCAAGCTGAAAAACGTCAGGGCGACTGTTTTTCTTTGACATTTTCCCCTTCTCTCCTTCCTTAGCGTCTCACTAGAGTAATTGAGCAATTAAAGAGTGATGGATTCATTGTGGAGGGCGAGAAGAGGGAAATCTGCCCGAGGACATCCAGGGAATCCATACAGTAGCTTTAAATTAGTGAGGGAAATGGCAGGGCTGACAGAGGCAGCCAGACATCTGACTGCACTGGGGCTGGTGGCTACAGCATAGAAAACAGATAAGGAAAATAAGACAGTTCGTTTATGTGTGTGTGTGTGTGTGTGTGTGTGTGTGTGTGTGTGTGTGTGTGTGTCCACATGTGAGGATAGGATTGCGTGCGTGCATGCGTGTGCATGCAACTGCCTGCGAGAGACGAGATGAATGTGTGGTTTGGAAAAGGAAGAGCAGGAAGAGGCGGAAGAGGAGGCGGAGGAGGAGGAGGAGGAGGAGGAGGAGGAGGGGTGGCAGGGGAAGAGAGGTCTAATTAGTCTCTGAGTGATAGCAAAGTGGTGTCCAGACCCCGTCATGTTTCCCCAGTAAAGCTGCAGATACAAAGTGTGTTTTTCCGCAAAAGACGCCACTGAAACAACTGAAAGATACCAGATGAAAACACATTTTGGAGACTGTGCCCTTCCAGCTCGGTGACCTTCTCGGCTGTTAGCCCCGTAGCCTCTCCCCGACTTCTTCAGGGGAGCTAGTGATGAATGGCTGCCAGCACATTCCAGTCCCATTTCTTTTTCATTTCTCTTTTTCATTTTTTCCGATATCTGTCACTGAATCAAATTCATAGACGAGACGTGTCAGATACACAGTATTCCATCACCATAAACATTTACACCTCCACAGGCGGGGATGTGTATGGAAGAAGCGCGACCGTTTAAGGGGATCTCGACTGCGATGTTCTTTCCATTACCCCCCGATCCTCCTCATTTTCCTGCTAGGCTAAAGGTCATAGAGCAATATATAATCTCATTGACTGCTCCCTGTTTAGTAGTGTGGGGGGGGGGGGGGGTGCCCAGTAACACAGGCCATTTTATTGAGGCCTCATAGGGAACCAATTGACCAATGGTAAAAAGGGCTTTTAAATGAACACAAAGATTTTCTTCAAGGGGTCTGCCTGGGCCCCACCTGCACATATGGCACCCTTCTCGTTTATTTCCAGCCAATTATTGATGTATGAAGGGCATTAAATATGACACCTGTGTGCCCCCCCCCCCACACACACATACACACACTGGGGTTAAACCATCACTTAACCGATGCTAGTTTGTCCGCCGATGGTGGCAGCTGCGTGACAGAGATTACCTTGAGGTCCTCGGCCCACCCAGGCAGAACAATATCTTTACATTGCGGTGGTTACACACGCACACACGCACACACACACACACACACACACACACACACACACACACACACACAGACCAACCCTATCACCTTAAAATTGCTTTATTCCAAAATTAAACCTGGAAAAATGTCCGTTTTTGTAGGATTTCGCTCATCTTTGTATCCTTTTTTTTAAGTATATTTACAGTTCATGAACAAGAGTAAACACACACACACACACACACACCAGTTCAATAATTATATCCAAGATAGCATGATTACAATGTGCCAAGACAGATTGCATTCAGACTTATTTATATTTTCATTGTTTTGTTACGGCCACACTTCATACAGCAACGCCTAGTCTTCGTCAATAAAGTGTAATAAAAGTGTAATAAAAGCTTATAAAGCGTGTGTGTCAACAACTTTTCTGCAACTGAATTAAACATGAGATAAGCGGTGCAGCTATTCACGAGCTGGCTGGAAGCACCGAGAGGTTGAGACTCGCTGGCATGGACGGACACGTGGCGAGTGTTTAGCGTGCCGTGGCTTAACAGCATAATCAATATTTGACACAGTCAGCTCGACAGCAGACACGCGCATCCTGGGCATGTGGTGTGAAATCTTATGAAAATCTCACGTGGTGTCCTCCCTTCCTGCGCGTGTCTCTGAGAGAAGAGCATGCTGGCTACCTCTTCCCCCCCCCCCGAATACCAGGGAGAGATTTCAGCATGAACGCTTCCTGCCGGGCACAAACCTTCACATTCACTCCCCTTCATTGTAGATCCTCCATGTATCCTATTTGCTAGTTGCCAAAGATGAATTTCTAACATGTTATTATTGGTAGACATCCTGTATCGTAGCAGTTCTCACAGTAACAGAGCGATGTTATCAGTTCATACAGGGCCATGACCTGATGCTGCTGGGTTTTCATTCATTTTGAAGCAGAATACCGCTGTCACTTAGAGTTACAGCCCATTTACTGTGTATGTCCAGTTTGCATTCCCCCCCCCAATCATTTCACAGTGCATGCTGTATGTTGTTCGTTTTTTTTGTCATTTCTATTATAAATGCTTTACGGTGTCAAATGGACGTGACAGTAATGTTCGTAAGGCGACATGTTTTTGAAGGATTACTTCCTGTGGGGATTATTTCCTATGAAAACACAATTAAATAATGACGAGACAAACTTTGACATAACTAAATTAACGCTTTGTGTTTTGGTGGATTATCTCGCTCAGCCAGTTTTGAAAGTCTGTAGAAGATGTTTTTCACACTGTAGAAAAATGAATAACAGCAAAACAGCCTTGATATCTCCAACTACGCTGACGCAGCCAGGAATAAAGTAAGGGAGACGGGCAACCTAGACGATTTGCAGAAACTTAAAAAAAAACTATCCTTAACTATTATCCTATTCAAGAAGCTTTCCTGCCTAATGGAGGCTCTCAGCACAAGCAAGCGTCCAGTCTTACAATCGCTGATGTTCTCTAGAGAGGAGAGTTTAGGGGGCCCGCGGGGAGGAGGCCGACTGACCACCAACTCCTTAACGCCCTCTCATTCCTCACTTAAACAACTCTCCCCGAACCCCTATTCCCTTAACTGAACTACTCCAGTCCTCCATTTGAACACGATCCAAGCCACTGGCAGAGATTCCTCCAACACCTAATGATGGGAGTGTTTTCCGGAACTTGCTGAAATTCCCGCTGCAGTCAAAAAGTATTGCTCAATTAAAAAGACTAAGCGGTTTAGCGCCAAAGATACCCATCCAGTAGGAGGTTTGCCCTCAGTGGGACCTCGTCTTTTCATGATCTCCATCCATTACTGGCCGCGAACACACTGTTCACTGGCGAAAAATGTCTGAAACTGGATATTATGTGGTCCTGGTAATCGATGCTTATATGTGGCTGTTTTGTGTCACTGTCTTTCTGTGAGATACCACATGTAATCACTCCCTGCTCTGTTCGAGGAGGTGTGACCTTGGGGTATTTTGTCATTGAAACACAGCCAGTAAACATTTTGTTTAGGAAAAATCTCACAGTACTCAGTGTGTCCAGGCATGGGAACCACTTGAAGTCAGGAAGTCTTTTTGAACAGATTAAACTGCGCCTTGTTTACTTGCATGATTCATTCTGTTGCCTTAATAGACAAACAAAACATCCAACTGCAATTATTGTACAAGATGATTATCAATGCACTTTCACTGTATGTGATCAGACATCTTTGAACAAAAGGATGTTAATACATGTATAACAACAAGACTCACCTTAACACTGACAAAGAAAGTGCTGCAAGAAGAAGATGAAAGTTACTTGGTGTGTCAGGAGAGAAAAAACATTAGGCGCTTCACTGACATCTTTCACATAGACAGCAGATGTCAACATGCTACCTTACAAAATATGAGTTATTGTCAGTGGTTTCCTCCATCATTCCCAGAGGATGTGTGTACCGGCCAAAAAGAAGTCCTTGGGGCACAGTTTCCCACACTCCCTAGTGATTTGTCCCAGGAGACCACACACACACACACACACACACACACGGAAGAGATCGACAGCGCTCTGCTATCATCTCGGGGATGGACAAATGTAGTTTTTTTGTAGTTAACTGGCCACTGTGGCAAGTGGATTCAGAATTGTATCAGTAAATTTCATTTCTTAGTATTAAAAGTTGGATTAGAGCAGGAATGATTGAAAACAGATTGGCTACCTGCCACAGGTGGCAAAGAGATTTGATAGATTTACGTGCCACAGCCAAGATTTACTGCTATGTTCAAGCCCGCAGGATGTTGCACTACTTTGAGAAGGAGTGAGGTAGTAGCATCGCATGCCGTATGAGCTCCTGCGTTGCATTTTTAAACAGTAAACACAAGGGAGGCTTTGAGTGCTTGACTGGTAATCATCAATTGATCATTTATCATCCGGCCCGCAGCGGGAACAAAGATTAAGAAAAATCTCCAACATTATTCTTTCTCCACACGTCAAATTTAAAGGATCTAGATTTCTACGCGGGAACAGAATGACTCACACAGAATAATGGAAGTCATGACAAGAATCCATCATAAAAAACCGCAGCTACATTTTTTGTTCATTAAAAAAGGGAACAGCGAGAGAGAGACAAAGCCGGGGGGGGAAACGCAGGTGCTCCCAACCTGTTAGCAATTTTTCAAGCTGAGTCTGATGAGCAGCAAGTGTAGCAAAAGCCCCAGACTATCAAAGGTGCTGAAAGGTAACCAGCTGGAGATGGAAAAAAGATGGCTGCTCAACCTGGCTACCAGGTCCAGGCACGCAGCCGTTTTTAATTCAGGGGTCAAAACATGTTTCCATTTCAGTTTCAAATTAGCCCCGCACTATTTATAGGATTTTCACATTCTTAACCTAAAGACACACCTAATTACACACATGCACACTAACACACTCGTATATACACAGCACATCCTGTGTAGGGTCCTCCTTGTGTGTGGATACACTGACTTTCAAGGCCTTGACGCACATTAATTTCAACATCTACTTACTTATTTGACTTATTGAAAGCGTACACAGGTCATCTGTGACTTGGTGACATGCTGTAATTTGCCAGAGAAGAAGAATGTCTCTCCCCCCCTCAGCTGGAATTGCAGACATCTTTTTCCTTTCTTGCTGCGGCTCCAACGTTCAAAAAGCATCCATTTCTGAGACAATACTGGATACTGATGGTTGAACATACATTCGCCACACAGGAGACCGTCACAGCAGCTCTCAAGTCCTATAAAATATCTTGGCATTTCCAAGTAGGGGATGTCCATCTTGTTGTCCGCCTCCCGTCCAAGTAACTGTCCGGCGAGTACCAGATGATGACTATCCCACCTGGCGCGCTTGTTCTGAACCGGAAAAAAAAAACGGAAAAAAAAAATGAAATCAGTGTGATTAGTTCTGCTGAGGCCGACACAGCAAACACACCCACCTTTCTTGAGTCCTGGTAAATTGATATTGCCCTCTAAACCACAGAGGGCAATATGGGGCAGGAGGGAGTGATCTAGGTAGGAAGGAGAAAAACAAGATGACAGAGTGGCTATTTTCTGTTGGAAGCCACGGACGTTTGATTGACACCATCATACATATATGCTCACAAACCGTCAATGTTTTTGCCCGACACTTACTCACTGAAAGGCTTGTTTAATATTCTTAAGTACCCAAGTAAACACTTGGCATAAGGAAGCACTTGATTCAGCCGGGACGATTCGAGTCAGACTCTGGATGGGAAGGACATGAAAGAAGCCCTTCATGAATCCAACTGGCCCCGGGGTCAAGTTTCAAACAACCTCATCATCCTACACAGAGACACACACACACACACACACATGGACACACACATATACACACCAATTCCCATATATACACAAATATATTCATGCCCACATGCACAAATACACACACACGTGCACATTCAACTCCACACACGTGCATACACACAAGCATTGCACACATACACACACAGGTGCACACACACACACACACATATCCATGTATGGACACACAGACACAGACACACGGACATGTGCACATTCATACAAAACACACACGCCACTGAGAAATGTGTGTAAAACGTCTGTAGCGTCAAGACGTACACACAAGAATGCCAGGCAATTTGCAGTTCATTGTAAAAGCCCAGGCATCCAGCCTAATGAAAGCTTTAAGGCTCTGTAAACGAGGTGAAATGAACCCAAAGGTCTTTTGAAAGACAAAGAGCAGCAGGGAGATGGACCGCTGACACGGCTCCTGGCTGACCATCTCGTACTGTAATAGATCATAGAGGATATGGACAATGCAGACACACAAGGGCCTTTTGGGGTAGTACGTGTTTGGCTGCTGACGGGGGATATCACTCCAAAGTTCAGCTTCAACTTTTCTGCGCTAACAAACGAGGAGATAAGGTGACCGTCAACATCCACAGATGTACGGTCTGGTCCTGGGAAATTAAACTTCCAGACATTGATTTTTCTCAAGTTGCTGGTTGTGCGTCTCACTGTGTTGCCTGTTTCTGGGAGTTTGCTCATCTAGATTGTCCAGAAAACTAGTGTATTTTTCCACTCGAAGATTCATTTTTACATCTTACAGGTCTGGTAGGTGACAATCTGGAACTGCTGTAAATGCGTTTTTGAGTTTCAATCAAATACTTTTATTCTGAAATGGTCAGTTCTTACATTGTGCCCTTCAGGAGACAGAATAAGTCTCTGTGAATGGGAAAAGCCACTCACAGGCAAATACCATTCAAAGAATTCACATCTGCTATTGCCCTATAGCCTAACACAGGAACAGTTCAATAAATGTTGTCAGAAACAGCTCCAGAAATCACAGCACCAAGACTCTACTCAGTGATATCGTCAAGATGTACAACTTGGAGCGGCTCCATTCACAACAAACAGAAAGCAGATTTTATGGACTGGAGTATTTGTTTGATCTAGCGCAACCAAAATGAGGTCAATTTTAAGAACTGATAACTGATCTATTGCAGATAATGCGGCTACTGTTAAACCCCCAGAAAATCTCCCTGGTTACTCTCACAGTCAGCGTTTCCATCTTTTTCAATTCATTAGTGTGACATCACTGATTTAGAGGTGGGGTACGAAGCCCCCTCTGTCTTTTTGGTGTTACGGGGCTGTAAGAAATGCTCACTAATACCAAAATGAACTGTCCTAAAGCATAAAAAACACATTTGACTTGTGAAACTCAGAGGCATTCCCCCCTTGAAACCTTGGATCTGGAGGGCAGGCTGTGCTGCTGCTCTGCCATTCATTACAGCAGCAGAAGAAAAATTAGGTGGAGAGAGAGAGAGAGAGGGAGCACAACATGAAAGCTGATTTCAACCACCTGTACTCCCGTCCCGCCGTGCACATTCTTCCTCAGTGACACATGGCGCACAGATAATTCCCGCTATGCAAATGCTTTTGGTTAAAAATAAATTATTGACCGTGGTTCAGAGTAAATGCTCCGCGTCCACCACCGGACAGGCAGAAGAGCGGCGAGGAGGCTTGGGGGAGTTTAAATGAGAAAAAGCGGGAATGAATTATGCACATTTGCCACCTCTTCCTCATTACGTGGAGCCATCTGAGTGGTAATTAAATTCATGCACTGATAGGATTCCCTCGTTTTCTGCCACCGTGCTTTTCTGGTGCACTTTGTCATTCTGGCACTTTCCAAAGCAAGGGGTAGGGGTGGGGGGGGTGTCGGCGTCGGAGGGCTGCTGTAATGACAGGAGTAGTTGTGGAATGGGCTGGGTTGTTTTTATTTTCAATATGGATTACATGCTTCACATTGCAATCAGTAACCCGCTGAAATACTCAAAATCTATGTAATCTGATTTCTTTCACTTACTTTTACTTTCTCTCATCATTTGTAAAACAGGCAGTTTAACTAACAACTTATTCCAATTTGTAGGTTCTAATTGAGTTTCCTTCAGTTTTCATCCCACGTTCCACAGACACTCAAGTCAGGTGGATTGGACTCTAACTTGCCCATAAGTGTGAATGGTGTGATTGAGAGTGTGAGTGGTTACATGACATTACATCCATTTAGACACTTTTATCCAAAGCAACTTACAATAAGTGCATTCGACATAGGTTGGTTTTCTGTCTATCTGTTTTCACTCCCCGTGACCCTGAATAGGAATCAACGGTAACAAATTGATTGCAGTTACTGTTATTTTGTAATCAGATTCCTCTAGCCGCATCACATATGATTTGTTCAGCCTCCTGAAAGATGGTAAAATGAGAATGAACTTGTGAAACTGAAAAAAGTCTCATTTAACCATGACCAAAACTTTACCCCAACCTAAACCAAAGTAGTTTTAGTTGCCTAAACTTAACTATTAACTATTTTCACATGACAAACAGGTTAAAATGGAGTGTTGAAATTGTGCAATTGTCACGTAATGCAATTGGTGATGGAGTGATGGAGTAACATAATGTTCACATTATTTGTGTCCACAACATGTAATCAGTCACAGTTTGTGCTCATTTCACAAAATTTCATGAGACTGTTTTACTGCATTCGTTGCTCCCTATGCCCTGTGAGTGTGTTTGTGTGTGTGTGTGTGTGTGTGTGTGTGTACATGGGTGGATTGGGTGGTTGGGGGCTGGGTAAATGATGTGGAGGAAACCAGACCACCAGTGCAGGCGCCCTAGACTGTCGGGGTAATGTGTGAAACAGCTTTGTCCCTACAGATGAGAGCAGCATCCAGGAATTTTCCATATCTGTCGCCCTTACAGGACCCCGTGGACCACAGCTGCCAGGAGTCTGTCATACGACCAGCCATGCACACTGACCTGCAGTCAAGAAACTTCTCCTTCCTGGAGACTACAGCACCGCGCTGTGTGTAAAACTATAGCTGGTCTCCATCGAGAATATAACATTCTCTTAGAGAGTAAGGGATTGGTCACAGTCATTACAGAAGGTGTATAACACAGAAATATTAAAGGTTAAACAGGTTAATACAGCATAGAGACTATATTGGAGTTTCTTTAATTTCAAGAGGGTGCAAGAGAGACTAGTGGAGGATATATAAAGACTAACAAGTCTACAGTTGACACAGAATCTTCTAGTACTTTTATTTTGAAGAGCTTTTCCATTGGATTCTTACTGAAATGTGTCAAGTGTGATCTCTTGTTACTACCGCAGATAATAGATGATATTATAGAATGAAGCTTAGTTTCATTTTGCAACTTAAAACAATCAATCACGTTATGTTTTGTCATTCAAGGACATTTTTATCCCAGGGAATGTAATTTGGGTTACAGTGACATCCACAAATGTTCCTGAAATCCAGACTGTATGGAGCAGGATTGGGTTATGGTTTATGACTGGGATGATGGAAAAATATCTACCAACAACTGTCAGACGAACCGGGGACAACTCTTCAATAAAAAATTATATTTTACAACACGGTCTGTTTTTCGTGTCCCTAAATAAACCGTGTCTGTTTTGTTTGCCTAAGGGTGCCAAAAAGAACAAGCACGCATCTACGTTTTCCGTCTACTGTACTTGAGTGAAAGCTTCAGTTGTCATTAAGTTTACAACCATGGTAGAGAAATTGCTCAGCCCTACAATCAAGGCAATTTAAGCTTTGTTTGTTTATAGACAACTACAACTAGAGTCTTTGCTTCAAAACAGCATTATTTGACCTGGGGCGTGCACGTTGTTCCAATTAATCCATAAAGCTTTGATTCAGGGGGCCCGAGCTGCAAATCTGCTTTCGATAGTAAAAAATATTTTCAGAACCCGACATTATTTCAGCAGGGAGGAAGAGACAGTCCATTTTGCAAATTGACTCTTTCAGGAGACTGCGGTCTTGCAATATCCACGCCTCCCCCATGTCCTCCTCTGCTGGGAGAGATACCGAAAGCAGGAAACCGATTCTCTGAAGACGGCCGTGGATTTATGACATACAGGCGAGTGCGACTGAACAAGGCCTATTCCCATCTGGGCTGGGAGCCACTGCCGTCGCTCGAGATTTATGACGAGGATGACACAGCTGATTACTCTCGGTTACTGAAGAGAATTGGACGCGGACTGGATTCGCCTTTGTTTGTGTGTGCGTGCGCATGTGTGTGTATGTGTTTTTTTTTTTCAGAGAGCAACTGGGAACTGCACTGGCCCCGCTTTATACAGGTTCCTGTCATGACGAGTGACCTTTGCCAAAACCTCCATGCCCTCCGCAGCACTAAAGTTTTACAGGCCAACTCGAACTTGTTGTGTTAAACAAATAAATAGATAAATAACTAAATAACATCCGGACTAATGGAAAACAGCACGCTGAGGGTTTGCACATGCTGATGTGAAGAAATGTGGAGACTTTGCCGTGACCCCAGAAACCGCATGTGCTCTGGACTTTTCCTTATTCGTCTTGACAAATTTGTGGGCTCTGCGTTTTGCTGCGGCCAAACCCTGGACTTCGAGAGTTCAGCCAAACCAAATAAAGGCTGCACAATGGCTGTGGAGTTGTTATGACCCCTTCAACCCAGTCTGGGACATGCTTCTGGATTATGGTGCTGGACTCACTGAAGCAGCAGACTGTAGAGTGTCACCTTGTCCGATGCCACATGAAAACGGGGGCCCTCCGCCCACTCGCCGGGCGCAGCCACCAAACCATGATAATAAAGTGAAATGAAAGAAATGCTCTCATTTTCACCCAGTCCATAAATCACAGTGAAAAAACAAAACAGTAATAGATTGAAGAGGAATAGATTGAAGACAGATGGAAATTCATTTTTCTTGAGCTACCATTTAACCGATGAAATTCAACGTAGATGGCAAAATGATATTTAGTGTTTGTGTAACAGAGAATGCAGCCCAGTCGGAGCCTCTTGAGCACTTAACAACCGTGTCCACCCTTCACTGTCTTGCTCCTCCACTACGCATCTACCATACTTCTTCCAATAGGGGAAAACTGGGGCGACACATGTCCTATACATTTCAGAGGGAAAAACTATTCATGTCAGGAGAGAGAAAGAACAGATGGACACATTGGTTGACATCAGCTTGGAATAAGTGTGGTTTTCTCACAAACCCTCGCTCCTCCCAAGGCCTACTTTTAGGCCTTTGGGAGGCATAGAGTCCATTCCACGGCTCTCATTCCTCTTCGCTGTTTGGATGAGCCTTTTGGTGAAAGGGGTTACTCTGAGAGATTGATGAGCCATGGCCAATTAGAGGCTTATCCTCGGAGGCCCACAAAGACACCATGATCTCAGACATAAACACTGGCGGCCATAGGGCCTGAGAATACCTGTTGTCCACGGATGGAGGGCATGCCTCAGGCCACCAGCTGGAGAGGACACCGGTTCTGCTCCGGAGGCTTCAGATTCTTCACCAACTCAAAATACTTTTTAAACAGAAGTCGACTAGCGTTTTAGAGGAGTACAAGCGCTTGGCTAATTCCATGGGTGATCTCAGTATTCCAGTATGGTGCCATCCCCGGTGGGGGCGGGGGGGGGAGGGAGCGGGTGGTGGTGGATGGCTGTTCCATATGACACCCTGTGGTTGACGAGCAACAGGGCGCCAGCCAGGGGCTTGTTAGACAAACTCTGACAACAAGAGTTGCCCTTGAAAATCAATTATAAACAGGAGAGCGTCTCTGCATCTGTTTCTGCTTGGAGTTATGCAGCAGTGTCTGTTCTTTTTTTGGGAGGTCTGACTCCACAGCCTTTCAAATGACCATCCCTGTGGGGATTAGTGATGGCACTAAAGCACTCTGGGACCGTGCTTGTAAATCAGATTGGATGATCTGGGGCGATGAAAGGTCTGGGAGGCCTCCGTTATTTGACTAGGCCATTTATTGGGAGCTTCTTGGGAGGGGGTGTCTCATTATAGGCGCTTCGCGGGACATATAAAACAGGGATAAAAAATGATTTGGCCGTTTGGGCGAGGGTCATGTGTGGGCAGCATGCTGTCCGTATGGAGTAAGGAGGTCTTTTCTTATTCCTGTCTATTCATGGTCCTTCAGCACTTTGCTTACACAACCTGGGGCCCAAGTTACCCTCAATTGATTCAGCATGTCACCTTTTCACCAGCAAGTGCTCGGGATCTATGTTTAAAATAGCCAGCTAGGTAAATTCCCGGCCCCTTGAAATTGCTATTGCTATATGGAACCGCTCTGCTCTTGCCACACCAATTTCACAGTAAACCGCAGAGATCCTCCTACTACTGTGCTAGCCCATCCATCTTGCTAATGTCTGCTTTCCTCTTAAGAATGAATTGTGTTTGTACACCTTGAATCGTGCAGTTTTATTTTAAATAAAGGTGAAAACATTTGGCCAGTCTTAATCACATGGGAGGAATTAGTTATTTAGTCAAAATATAGACCCGTATTGAGGTATTATTATTGTCTCCACAGTGTATTTCAGTATGCTGCACATATTATTTAATAAATGGTAAAATAATTTGGTATTTCAAGCTTATTTATTGCAATTTGTTCCATCCTATGCATGCATGTAAATTATTTTAATAATAAGTCATTCTTAAAAAAACAGATTTAATCAGTAGCTGTATGTGAGGCAGGAGAGGAAATATGTAGTTCTTCATCTGAATTTAAACATGGCTTTGGGCTCTGAGTTTTCCCTGTAAATCACATTTCACTGCTATTCAAAATACACGAATGCGGCAAACTCATTCTGCAACACGAAAATAGACTCTCCGTGTTGTTCTTGCAGTAGGTACTGTATTTTAGTCTAACGTTCCCCCGCTGACGGCAACCTGCTGTGCTCTTGCAAACTCCACGTCATCACTCTGCAACAATACAAGCTCTGACTCCTTCTCTGGGGGAGAATATTTACAGCCCTTTTATTTTTTTTTCAAGTGAAAGCATGCAGTGAAATGCAGTGTGATAAAAGGGCCCCCACATTGAGACCACCCCCAGAGACAGGATCACCGTAATGGGCCTTTGAGACCTCTTGTGTTGAACAGACCTCACCGACTCCTTCCTATTGTTACTAAGCCATTCTTCTCCGTTTTGTCCATCTGTTCTTCAGGTCCTGCCTTTTTGTCCACCTTATGGACAGCAGGAGTTAACGGCATGTCTTGGTTTGTGACCTAGACGCTGCTTCTGTCTTTACTCAGTGGAGCACTTTATACAACAACCCAAACAACTACCTGCTTTTAGGCAAACAATTCAATAGAAAGCTAAGCAGCAGAGTCCAGATAAAAAGAAGAGGACAATACATTTAATCCACAGAAAACCCTCAATAACAAACATTTTTCACACATACTAGTCACCCACAACTGCATAATACCCCACATTATATCATAGCTCATGCATCAGACCCAAACCACAGAGCTGTCTGGCTAATGGTCAGGCGGAGGGATAAGGAGAGCTGATTCCCTGGAATTCATTCCTGCGAGGTAGTCCAACTCCCATTCACTGGCAGAGGATGAACTATTCCTTAATGCTATAAACAAATATTATTCCATCCTAGTCCGGGGGAGGAGGGGCAGCAGCAGACCGGTGAATGAGTCTGTTTGTTAATGTGCGAGGCCCTGACATTCGGTTAGGGCTGTCAATCATCTGCGGCGCTAACCTACACATTGCTAAGCAGAAGATGATGGTGTGAAGCGGCGCCCTGTACGCCCATAAACTTGACTGATTTCATCCCTTCAACAAATGCAAAAAGGATTATTGAAATTCTGCAACAGTGCTCTAGAAATAAAAGGTAAAACAAAGCAAGAATACAACAATAAACCCCCCTTTTGAGCACTGACGTCACAAACTGACACTAAGAGGTTGACCGGGTCAGTGGGGAATGAAATCTTGTAGAACAGAACGTAATGGTTATCTCCTGTAATAAAGGTGCTCTTGTGCTGGCTCTGGGATGGCCTTGTGTGTATTGTTGGCATTCATCAGCCCTGCATCTTGATGGAGCAAGAAGATTACACCATGTAATCTTGCCAGGGAAGGAGGGGCTGGCAGTGGGACTGGAATGAATGAGATGAATCAGGAGAATGGGATGCCCGGTTCGGATCACAGTGGGATTTGTGTTCATTGACAGCATCGGTTATTTTTCCCAAGCGCACGGATGCACGGTCACAGAAACTGCATTTGAATTGAACTGAATTTGAAAACATATTGAGCATTGATATTTTACTCCAAACTAGACTGAAATAAAAGTTGACAGCTGAATGCAATGAGGATCAAATTAAATTTCAAACCATATTGAATTTCAAATTGTGTAATACAAATTCAAATTCATTATTTAATGCAATTATTCAATTTGAGCATGGCTAATTCAATTTCTGGTGGCAGTAATCTCAGGCCATAGACCTCCACTCTCAGACCACTCTGACTTTATAGCCCCACTGATGGGTCAGTAAAATGTTATCTTTGCAGCAAATGAAAAACTGCATTGTTTCTTTCACTCATGAAAGAAAAATGGCAATTATACTGTTTTTGTTTTCAACCATCTTCGTTTGAGTAGTAAGGTGAGGCTGCAAAGTGAAAGCAGGGCATAGCGTATTAATCAGAAGGTCCCACTGGCAGCCGGGGCCATCGAGATGATCACACACATAAATAACAGGCCAAACAGCGGGGCTAAGCAGAGGACATACAAGGGCAGGAGGCAAAAGGCCAGACATTGAATTAGAAGGCAATTCAGAGTTAAACGAATCCCATCTGCAACTCAGATTTATTGGCCACTGACCAATAAATAGTGGTTTTCTGGTAACATGAGTTCAGACAAAATGAAAATCCAACTGATATTTGTTACTCTAATATATTTCATATTAGCTGGACTGAGTAGGGATGTGTTTTCTTAGGCACATAGAGGAATTTATTAAACAATCAAGGTTTGCAGTTACTCAATGCTATACATGAAAAAAAAAGCAAAGTTTGATGGCAGGTCACGATTAATTGCCATTTGAAAAAGAGAAAGTATGATTTCAAAATAAATCATTATTTCAATCATCCCAGTAACTGCTGCACACAGTATCAAACACAGAAACCAGATGTTTAATAGAATGGAATAATCCAATGTTATAGATCACTGTATTCAAATGTTAATTATTCCCCTAGCGCTACATAATACTAATGCACTAGACCACATTCAATTAATTACACTCTCAGAGGTGTCACAGGTGCTAAGTGGTTGTATGCTATCTGTCTATTTTGAACAATGTTCCTGTAAGAAATTTCTATGCTTGCCATAACACATTTTATTATAAGGAAAAGAGGGCAGCAGAAGGGGGGAAAATAAAATGACTAGTGGGATTTATATAGTTTGAATGAGAATAGAGAAAATTACATACTCTTGTTAATTTTGAAGATGTTTCCAGATATTATTAACCCACAATGCTGCAGTGTCGTGCCAGGACAGTATGAAATTAGATGCTAATGAAAAATCACTGTATTGTTCCTATAATATTCCTATAGGGGCTTATAGTGTTTGTGGTACTCAGTAGTGACTTTTTATCATATATCATATTTTATGGAATTTTTTTATGGTATTGCTATGATATACCTATAATATTCCTATAAGGACTTAAAACTTATAATAACGGGTTACATAGACCTTGATATGTGGACATAAATTAATACGAAGAGGAAAACCATTTATTATTTAGGTGTTGATTTAACTTTGAAAGGATTGCAACCATACAGCACGGAGGGTTTGTGCTTGCAGGCACGTAGCTATTGACATTGAACGCCTTCGAGGGATTTGACGCTTCACATCTGTGCCCCCGGAAGTGATTCTCCTTACCCAACGAGGTCAGAATGGCGGCTCACTGCATGTGAAGAGGACGAAGCGAGAACCGGCTTCATGCTTTAACAACATGTTTAAAACGCCATGCAGCAGACTGTCAGGTAACAGCGGAGAACGTTTTGTTTAACGTGCTGTTGTACCAAGTGATATTTTTTAAATGTGCGACTTATCTCCCTGCTGAAAATATCACGGCGGCTAGCTAACTTAGCATAGCCAGGTAGCTTCCTCATATGTGAGGTAACTGGCATCTGGCTAGCAATGACCTTAAGCAGAAGTCAACCGCTTGTGCAAGAAACACCGTTACTTAGCTACTGATGTCACTTTTGACTGTTTGTATTGTCAGATGTGTCTGATTAAACTGCACCAAAAAACTGTGTCTGATTAAACGCCACCAAAAGCTAACTTACTAAGTAAAGCTTATGGTCAGTTGTCATGTCATGCGCTGCAAGAGCAACATCACGAGGATACTATCAATACATGCGTCATCTTTTTTGTTTTATAATGCGCGGGCAGTTCATGTCACCATAGTACTTGTTTTTGTGACTTCGTATTTCCTCTTACATGTACTTTAGGTCTGGTCTGTGCCAGTGTGAACCAGAAATTAGTGCGAAATGTCCTTAGAAGTAACCAGAGTACCCGCAGCCTTATCCAGCTCCACAGGAGAGATCCGTCAAGTTGGATCACCTACCAGCATCTGAACTTCCTGAAACGCCAGGTACATGTCACTGGGGCTAAGGGATGAATATTTCTGTGTGCATTGATACTTGAAAGACATTGACATACTTGACAAAACTATTGCTTACAATAAAAACAAATCATGCATTCTCTGCAACTGAATGTTGCTTGATTCACAATGGTCAATGTGCAGTACATTCTTGCTATCAATCTTAACAGTAAATCTATTCCCTAAATCTTTCCATTCATTATTTCCCACCTGTTTTCTTTTCAGTATGTAGCGAAGAGCAACACTGAGCTTCACCAACGAGCCATCCCTAAACAGGCACCTGTCCTGACCGTTGTGGATGAGAGAGATGACAGTGTTGTAAGGCAGGTGCAGCAAGTACCAACTATTGATCCTGTGGTCACAGACCTCATGCCACAGCCAGAGGATGTGACCAGCGAGGCAGTGGCACAGCCTGCGATATCCACCCTCAAGCCCACTACCGGACAGACTGTATTACAGACAAATTCTGTGTCTGATGTGGTTGAGACCTCGGATGAGACTCCCCATGTGCAGGTGGAGACCAATGAGGCCAGGCAGGCTCGTCTGGAAAGACAATGGAAGGAGATAAAAATTGATATGGCAGAATTACCGGACATCTACGCCAAACTCTCCAAAATCAAGCTCACAGGTAGAGGGACTTTGGTGAATATCTTCGATGATATTTAATAAGATGAAACCTTTATGGATGGAAGTAGCATGCATACAGAAATGTGTCCAGAATGTTGTACCGTCTCATGGGCCATTGTGGCAGGAAGCATAGTGTTGTCAGAAGGTAGGCGGCATGATTGAGCGCTTAAAGCACTCCTCGGTACACCTCAGGGGGGATGATCTGGAGGCTAAAAGTGCTTTGTAGCTGAGTCAGCACTAGAGAGGGTGGAAGCCAATATCCAAGAACCACAATCCAGGTTCAGACTGATGACAGCCGAGCCGTTTGTACTAGTTTGTTGAACCTGTTGGCATCAAAGCATTGCTTGGTAAGAAATTGAAGTTAAACTCAAGATGTGTCGCTATCAAACAGTACATTGGAGATGCTAGCTAATAGTTGATGTTTGGTGTTTGATTCAGATAACATCATATTTTCATAAGGGGGAAAGACCCATTATGCTCAACCAAATATAGGTGATATAGGTAATTTGAGGTTAGGGTTATTTTTTACTTAAGGGAAAGAGTAATCTTATCTGAGATTTCATGTCTTGCTTTGTTCTAACTGTCAGTTTCTCTGGTGGTTTCAGCGCTGGTGGTTGTGACTGCAGCAGCTGGCTATGCAATGGCTCCTGTTCCCTTTGACCCAGCCATGTTCTTCGTGTCCTGTCTGGGAACAGGGCTAGCCTCCTGTACTGCCAATTCAATCAACCAGGTCAGTTATGCCAGAACTATGTCAAACAAGGGGTGTGTGTCTGTTTGTCTTTTTCTGTGTCTGTGTCTGTCTATATGAAATGTGTTTTGATTTTGGCTCTGTTCATTTGTACGCCACATCCACTTACAGCAGAAGTCTTTGCAATGTAGAACTTGATAAAACATGGTGATTAATGTCATTTATGACATCTTAGTTCTTTGAAATTCTCATTTCAATCTTAACACTGTTACAAATGGGCCACACGCTATGGAAGCAGCAGTCAGGGATGAGAGTTTGCACCTATACTATCCAAGCAATAACTGTGTTTTCAGTCATCAGTCGCCCTTTAATTTGCAATTATTAAAGAAGTGTACAATTTTAAATAATTTTTGAACATATTTTAATATGTTCACATAGGTTTACCATTTTGCAGAAACTTAACCGACTTCTGCATCTTGAGCCTTAAGCCTCTCAGAGCACTAATAAATGCTGAGGTCATCAAATCTGCCATCTTTGTATGTTTGTGCTATAAATATTTCAGCACAATTGGCTACTGTTTTTTTATTTTTTATTGTTGAAACACACATGAAAAGTAGCTTATTGAACATTTATAGCAGGTCACAACACATTGCTGCACATGGAGCCAATTCATTATTTTTATCCTATTAGATCATCATGGAAATGTGATTTATTCATTTATTTTTTTAACAACAGGGAGCATTTTATTTTAATGGCTGTTCACAATCATCATTTTTATGATGTTTCAAAAGTTATTTTTAGTGCCGTTTGACATATTAACCACCATGTTTTACAGCATGTTTTTATTTCCTACATCAAGGTTGCATCATAACAGTCAAAAGTAGGGGCATGTCAAGTTTGGTCTCGGGGCACCTCAGTGAAAACGTATTGTACAACAGGAAACGGGAGGTTGGAGGATAATTCTTAAACCCATAAAGTCCTCACATAATGCTATTCCCATAGGGCCTTTGTGTGAGTCCCTCTGAAGAACTGCATTAGCAAAAAGGCTCCAATCTAGGCCAAGGAGAGTACTTTTCAATTTAAATGGAAATATAAAATGAATGATTAACCACAGCTAATTTACTCGTAAACTACAGAGCTCTTAATAAACCCAAAATACCAAACATGTGGCCCTGCTAATAGTTTCAAGAATAGCAAAACACAGTACAGATGTAGTGATTATTGTAGTTTTAATTTAGTTTAATCCACTCTTTGAATGCAGCAATTGGTCTTTAATCTGTTTATTTTTTCTTCAAAGTACAATTTCCCTTTTGGGAGAAAAATGAGGTCTCATCTCAGAGCTGGCCAGATATCTGTTGGTCTTGTAATGCTTAATAAGTTTTTTTTTTAATTGCATGTTACACAAACATGAACTGTTGACAGATACCTGCATCTTGCTTTTGTTCTGGAAAACAAGAAGTCATCACAGCCGCTTGTTTGACCGACACTACATTCCTCTTTTGCTACGCATCTCAAAGATGCATTAAGAGCGCACTGTAAGGCTGTTATTATTTCCCTGCTGAAAGCTTTTTTTCACAACTATAAATAAAGAAGAGCTAGAGTGCCTGGACACTTGGAAGGCCTGGAGTAATCAGGGCCTCCGTCTGCTGTTTGGTGTTGACGTTGTGCGTAGGAATTCGCTCCGTGACTTAAGAATATTAGTTTAATGGGTGACCTCTCCCTCAGCCTTGGATTGAACTCCACTTAGCGGTGTCCTTGGCCTGTAATTTGGCAAAGGCCCTGATTACACTGCAGGTTCCTGCCCTCAGGACCAACCTCCCTAAACCCCCCCCCCCCCGCCCCTGCCCCCGAAGCCGCCACACCCCCCAGCCCCTAAACAGCCAAGTTCCAACAACTGGAATAGTGTGCTCAACCACGTCAAACAATTTTCGTCATGAGACTCATCTTGATGGACCTGACCTTACATGACCTTCAGCAATGTAGTTATTTTCCCCTCTGTGACGTCTATGGATGTGAATGTGCAAATGTTTGCACAGCGTTGTTTTTTTGGGGTCAGGTTTGAATAGTGTCAATCAGTTCATCTTTCGGGGGAGGCTTGCATTGTCTCTTCAGTGACATGTAACTGAGCTGTGCTTTCCCTCTTCTGTGTACCTCTATCTTACACTGGAGCAGGTGTGTAAATATTCGTCAGGTATGAGAAAAATGTCTCCTTCTCTTCAGGGAGAGGAGGATCACCCAGACTCAAGCTCTAAGAAGTTCAGAGTGTGGAGAGATGTAAGAGGCGGCAGCCACTGTTCCTAGACTGGGTGTCCCATTATCGGTGGGCCCACCCTCATGTCAGTGCTGTCAGTCTTCATTTTCTTCACTGACTCAGCCTGGGGCTAGGATTCGAAATGTCTTGATATTTCGTTGAGACAATGTCATTTGACTTTCAACATCTTCCTTTTGGTCCCTATGGCCAGGTCTAGTTTTGAAACTGATGAAGGGGTAGCTTGGGTGAAGGTGAAGTTCAGAGAAGATGTGGGTCAAACTGTAGCTGCAAATGAGACGGGTTTGTTTTAACCTGCTGGGAGTACCACATGAGTGGGGTTTATTGCATCAGGACGACTTTTCTAGTGTCAGGTATGTTTGTCTGTCACAGAATATTTAGTGAAATCTTTTACACACATTCCTGTGATCGTCTAAACCTTCTGGCTGATTGTATTCCATTATGTAGCGAATGCCACCCTCCTGCCACCTAAGTGGGATAAAATAAACTTGAAAAAAGTATTTGATGATGTTGTTTGACCCAGAGAGGCTTACTGTTGGGCTGATATCTAAGCTGATTGGTTTAAGCAGGGCTTTGGGTGGGTGCGGTCAGTTTTGAGACAGGCAATGTTGAACATTTAGACCAAACACCAAGGGCTAGATTGATGAGGTAGTATTACAGTGAAGAAGGACAAATGGGCATCCTGTTGATGTGTTGTGTTTGAAGTGCTTTTGCTTTGAAGTCTTAATGGGTCAAAACATTAAAGGTTGGCTGTGCACTCACGTTTATTCTGTAAAAGAGGTCCAAAACAAGCAGGTCAAATTTCAATTTCAGTGCCATGTAGTAATGATGTCCAGGAGGCTTTGTTAGGATGTTTTGGGCAACATTACACATTAGAGATGTGGAGGAGAAGCACCAGAAGGTATGCGGTATGCCTCAAATGGTTTCTGTAAGATAATATACAGTGAACTGGTAAAAGATCCTGGTGGAATATTACTTTAACGTTTTAATGTGTTTCTTAGGCTTGAGATGCATCAGTGCTCACAGTGTTTGAGGACAGACTCTTTTCGAGGCCAGGGGCTGCCTTCTTGTGGCCCAAGGCTTCACTCCACACAAGTCAGATTCATTCATGTTGTTTCAAATAAAACACACCTGTTTTCAAGGCAGGCCAACTTTGAAGTAGGATATCAGACTAAGTCAAGGAATGGAGGCAGATTGCTTTCTTTTAAATGTTTTGTCAGGATTGGGTCCTATTTTTTTTCACTTACAAGATGGTTTAAACAATACGCAACATTAGTTGGTACCGTGTCTCCCTCCACTTGTCTGGTTACACAGCCCTGTACACATGATGTACCAGTAGTTGTTGGTTTTGCTTTGGAGGAGAATGTAATTTCCGTCAGTGTAATTATACACACAGAGGCGCAGGGATGTCATGTGTGACACATAATCACCCGTTGCACTGCCTCTGTGGCGGCACTCTGAACCCCGTTGTGTCGGCCTGACATAGTCGTACAGCTCTTTGTCTCCTAAAAGAGACACGCCCTCACCTGTGTGTAATTGATCTCAAAACTTTGGTCATCTCTTTGGTTTTTATAATACTGTCAAGAAAAAGTGGGGAATGGAGAAGAAAAAAAGCATACCTTTTTTGATGTGGTGCCAGCTTTTTTCCTCTCTTTTGACTCCCTTTCATTTTGAAAACGTGGTGCTGCAGCATCAGTGTGGTTAGGTGGGATCAAAGCTAGGGGGCTTTTTATATGAGGAATCAAACAAAAGCTTGACAAACAAATCAAAGCAGAGGAAGATCCTACTCAAGATCACTTCCTCTGGATTCCGCTGGTCCGCCCTAATCCCTTAATGTTTGGCATCTGAGGAGGCAGAGGAGTGTGCGAGCATGTGACCACACAACTGTCGAATTACCTTGAGGAAAGAGAGAGAGAGAGAATGTCTTGAGGGAGAAAAAAAAATGCTTTGGCTTTTGGAAGTGGCAGCCAGACCTTCAGTAGGGCTGTCAAATGCCAAGGCTGCTCTTTGTCCCATTGGGAAGTGCCCGTAGGGCACACAGAAATGTTGTGGTTTCTTTTTAAAATGTTATTCCATTTAGGAAACTGACGGAAGGGTGTAAGCACTTGGAGTCACGTAACAATGGCATGTCCCCGTCTGGACGTTCACCACAGTGCTGTCTTGTCTATCTTATTGCAGTCAGATCCAATCGCAGAGGGATACAATTATTTGAGTTTCCAATTCAAATACGTCTCATGGGTTGGCAGTTCTTACTCTTTTTATTTGTACGCACTTGTTGACACAGTTTAACATGTCTTGTTTTGCTCGGACCTCCATATTTCTGCTTACACCTCCATCAAAGCTTTCATTATGGGAGTTCTCTAACAAGGTGGTGGTAGTGTTCTGCTGTGTGGTGGTCTCTTGTGCATGGTGTAACAGGTGAGGTTTTGGTCAGGCTAATGTATTTCTCTTAGTGCTCCCTCTGTTCCTGCTGGACAGAAGCCTGGCTATTGGAGGCGGCGTTAGCAGAGTAAGTCCTGGAGGTGGTCTGGCCTTTAAAACCCCCGGGGCTCGCACCGGGCCCTCCCCGGGTGTTCCAGCCGTCATCACCCTCCAGTCTGGCCACTACCTCAACTAATTGGATAATTGGGTCAGAAGAGAGTTTCAAGCTGGAGCCTCAAAGACCCCGGGGCAGTCCGAGGGCCCCAGCAGTGCAAACAAGACCTGATATGGCCTTTTACTGTCAAAATAGGATTGCCGGGCTATTTTGACAGCGGCTATAGTGTAAGTCACACCATGTCGGCTTGCGTTTGTTTTGATGAAAATACAAGTTGGCTTGTTTTGCGGCTGTCTAGTGTCATTTTTGCTTTCGTGACCATGACAGTGAGTCTTCTTTTGTGTCTGTGTGTCTCCTGCGGTGAGCTGTCTGAGGCTGGCACGCACAAGCGAGCCCCCACAAGCCCCCCGGCCCATCCACTCCTCCAAGCTACGCCCTTCGCTCTTGTCCTGTGGAGGCATGTATTATTTACCCTCCTTCCTCCTTCTGTGTGTATCTTGGTGAGCTCCTTCAAGCGTATGGGGACACGGTTGAACATGGGGAGTAGGTTATGCAGACAACTGCGCTCTCCGTAATGGGCCAGCTCAGGGTTACACATGTTATGGTAGCATGTTGGTTTTACAGATTTCTAACCGCTGTAAAAGCTGCTCTATGTAGTTTTGGTAAAACAAAAAAAAAAATCAAATAATTTCCAAATGTTCATAACGCGTGTCGAATCTCATTACATGTCTGGGAAAAAATAACCTTTTGAAGAGAAATAAACCAAAAGTAAACCTAGAAGATGCTTTCTGTGAAACTGTGGTGGGAGAGTAGGACCATGACCAATTACTTTCTAGCTTCAGTGGTCCATTTTTCCCTTTCAAATGCTTTTTATTCAGCACAAAAGCTGCATCTGAACGTTTTTAACATCTATGATTCAATTTCTTTCTAAAGCTACAGAGCTGCTTTATAATCAGCAGAATAATGGGAAAATGATGCACACTGTATGTAATCGGTGGAAGAGCCTAAACATGATTCCACATAATGCAAGTATATAGTACCAGGACAGCACTTTAAACAGTATCCACAATGCATTGCCATTGTATCGACTTTTTTCTTTTTCTCATCATCATAATTTAGCGACGGCAAATGTGTATTATTTCAGGAACAAGCTATTATGAGGCTTGTACTCATAGCTGACCTTTTTACCTCCTCAACTACCAACATTATATTGTTTATAGTGACATCAATCATATTGTTAATCACATTTATCTAAAAGTTTGGAGGTCAGATTGGTGTGCTGCCAGCTGGAATGCGCTCTGAAATCAGCCCTGGAAATTCCCTCCATCAGGATCAGACGTACTGAATCCCCCCTTGAGGCTTATCATCCATAATGCACAAATCGGAGCGTTTTCAAGCCATATTGATGCAAATTGGAGCGCTTGTCTCGAAGCCGTGTCAAATTACACTTTGGTAATTTGGGTAACATCAGCATAATCATAATAGTAGAACTGTGTAATAATTATATTACATATGCTACTTCAAAGAACAGCATTTTGGTGATTTTACATCTACTCTATTGTGCTTCTCATTTTGCTATCTCTATGTAATATGAGCTATATGGTTGGTTTTTCATGACTCCATTATATTGGGCCCATTACTCAACACTTTCAAAGTGCTTTCCAAACCCCTCCAAAGTGCAGATTGACCTTCTAAAGGTCTTTTGGCGCAGTCTATGAGCCAAACTATTGGAGTAGTCAACAATAATTGGATAGCGTTAAAGCGCCGATTAGGTTTTTCTTGGAAACGGTTATGGACTCCCTCTTCTCTTGCTGTTCTCTTGTTATGGAGGCAGAGAATGAGGGATGTGTCTCCATACCTCCAATGCATTTTAAAGACGCCATTTGTATGCATAGTGAGCGTCATCAGAGCAATGTACTGAGAAGTGAGTGTGCTCTCATTCATTTTGTTCTGGGTGTTTTTAATGTATTGAATGTATGAAATTGCTCTTTTCAGTTTTTCTACATTGCTACTGAATGAAAGATGATTTTGTAAAGTTACATTTTATACAAAGGTGAAATTTCTTTTTGGGGGACGTGGAAGATGGTAAATCTTTACCATGTGTCAGTGTATTATACAGATGCTTTAAGCCATTTGCTCTGGTAGGTGATGATATTACACTCTTCTACATTTGATAATAGACTCCATACAGTTCAAGGATAGTTGGCCTTGACTGCGGTGATACTTGCCAGCATATTTCTAGAGATATTTATTGTCCTCCTTGTTTCAGATGAACTCGAGGCAGAGTATAGTGCTCCATCAAACAGTGCAATAGGTGGTAGCCGACCTACTGTGAAACAGGCTGGGCCGGCTGCACAACCACTGGGCCCCAACTGTCAAGGTTTCCCCAACAATTTTCCCCCGATTTGGCTCCTCTCATTGTACTTTGAGGTACCTCACATAACATTGCACCCCTTGAGAGGATCATTAGCTGTAATAAGACCTTGCCGCCGCTCAGTTCAAACCCCAACAACCACTGCATCTTCAAAGGCGATGAAACCCCTTCCACCCTGGATTTGCCTCTGTCCCCTGCTGGGAGGTAGTGACAGAAGATATGGTTTCAAACAGGCACCATAGAAGACCACTAGCATGACGACATCGCTACCCTCTGTGCAATTTATTTTGGTTCTGTTTGAAAATTACCTCCCATACCACACTCCACTCAAAGCATGGCGTCAGATAGTTTCAAAATAACCCCTATGCTGAGGTCACGCTGTATTTGTTTTTCTTGAACATCCATTTTGCGCAGAAGGCTTCAAAGCGATCATCAGACAGATTGAGTGCTATTAGTAGGACTCAATCCATCAGTACTACTAGTCATATTAGTTCCACTATGACTGTGTAATTGACTGTTTATCCTGTGACAGACCAAACGCTCTTAGTGTTTCGGGCGTTTTTTTGTGGGGCGCATGGCCTGAGAGATTTAACACAAACTTGATCCCTTCCTCGGCGCAGATGCTGCTCCTAAGACCTTGTTTTCCAGCAGCTTTGTTAAAACAAAACAGCAAGCTGACCTTTGCCATCGGTAGCTTTAGATATTTATATTGCCTTTTTTCCACCAAGCTGTCAATCCACCCAAGGAGACGGGATGGAAATTCCCTTTTAATCGCCGTCACAAGATGGCACGGGAGTGACTCGATGGGTGTCTTTCATTTGGTGCAGGATTAAAATGAATATTTAACCAGACAGCCCTGTTTAATAGTTAATTTCCTTAAAGCCTTTGTCTGTCAACTGCAGGGTGCCAATCCATTTCAAACTGTACCAATGGATATCTTGCAGCCTCACACAGTAGACAGATGCTTTCCTCTAATGAAATCATAAAGGATAGCTCCACCTATTATATGCCCCCAGGGAAATGCCTGAGGGGGAGTAATAACAAATAATCTGCAAGTTGGGCCGAGGTAAAATGATCTTTTATAATAATCCTCTGTCCTATAAATACCTCAAGGGTTTCTTCCAGCAAAAAGATACTCATTATTTTAAGAAGAAAATATTACTTTAGAAAATATCTGGCCTTTTCATTTAATTAGGAAGATGCATCAATATTACAGTGGAACAGATAATTGGTCATCTAATGCCTCTACCTTCACTAGCCTGCATCACGTTAACCTATTGTATTGAGTGTGGCTAAGAAACAGCCCAGACAATTTACACTTGTGTTTGCACTAGGATTGGGTGTCAAGAACCGATGCTGAATTGGGTATCGGTTCCTGATCGGTTGGAACCGAAACACCTGGACAAACATTACCCCTAGCCGTTCTTAAGTCTAATTCATTTCAATTCATTCACAAGTAACTTCTCAGGCATTTCCTTTATGGCCCAGCGTAATGATGCCTTCTAGCGCCAAACAGTGACGTAGTGATCAATGTTGTCTGTTTACATTCTGTGCATTTCAATCATGGGTTAGGGTTGCATGGGCGTATGTCCTCGAGTCTGTTTGCACTGGCGTAGATGGCAGTTTACAGGTGAATGCCTTCTCCGGTTGTGACTGCTACAGATCCACACATTCAGCAACATCTGAGTGGCTTCTAGTCAGGTCAATACATACGTTTGTTGAGTGGTTCAAAGTTGAATGTTGCAAATTTGAGAAACAAATTTTATCGACCTCAGTTCTCTCAGATTGGTTTTGAAATCTAAAATGCACCCACACCTCGGCCTTGAGACTTGTTGGTGCTGGTTTAATGGTGTCGCCGTTGTTCTACATCACTGATGAACCAGCAGAGAGAGTGGGTTGGGTCAAAGGGGCTACTGTACTCTCTCAATTACATGTACGTGAGAGTAATCAAAGGTGAGCTGTCAGGCCACCAAAGGAGTAGAGTTGAGATAAATGCTGAAAATGAAGTGTGCTCCATCATGCGCTTTAAATATCATACTTTCAAGTATTGATACTAGGATTTGAACAATCAATTTTTAAATATAAATAAATAAATAAAAATAAATAAATAAAAAATAAAAAATTGCGATGCATTGGAGAATCGTTTTTTTTTCTTTTTTTTGTTGTTTGTAATGATGCCCAACCCTAGTTTGGGTACAAAATGTACACTCGTGCACATCATTTGACTTCACCAGTAGACTTAATGTACTTGCATTACTGTCAGTTACTGAATAATTGCGGCGAGTCAGTCCACCATACCTGAAATTGATCCAGGAACAACAGATTTGTTTAAGCATAATGAATTAAACACATGAATCCATCACAGATATGTTTATTTTTCTCCTGGTGCAGGAGAACTGCAGGCAAATTACAGTGTTCATGATTAGAGCGTGCATCATGTCTGGGCAATGTTCGTCTGAGTCAGGAGAAATCGAGCATTGTCCGTGATGAACAAGCCTGCATGCATGCGTCCTCACTGATTAAATCATTAACTAGCTACCAGGCAGCAGAGTATGAAAAGGTACACTCAATTTCAGAGGCAGTCTTTGTCTGGTTCTGTACCTCAGGAGCTATTTTTATATAAGGCATATATTAAGCCCAGGAATAGTTTGTTTTGATTTAAACATTTGAAGACTATTTATTTTTTTCTCCTTCCAAGCCTCAACTGCCCCAATTCTTTCTGATGCTATTACAGCCAAATGGTAGACAGGTGACTGTCTTTGTTTGATTAGAGGATAAAGCATGTGTGAGATGAGTAATCGGTAATAAGTGTGCTTTCGACAATGAGTCCGCCTTCTTTGAAAACAAGCAAAGCGTGGCTGCTCACGAGTTATTTACAAGACGTCATCATCTGCTGAGATCTGAGGATCATCTCCCCAGACACGCATCTCCTTTACACGCGAGGTGTCTCTTTTGGGTCTGTCAGTGCCGCTGACTGTTTACAGCAAACACACCTCGCCACAACAGAGCTGCCGTCACCAGAGTAGCGGCACGTTACCGACCGACGAGCAGGTGGAACTCCTCCTCCCCGCCTCTCCGCTTCGACCTCAGGTTTTGACAAAGCGCTGCGATTATGGGCTTCGGTGACCAATGACACGAATGGCAGCACCGTCGAGACCTAAGTCAGAGGGGGGGAAACCACCCACTGCAGTGTAGTGTCTGTCATCAGGGCATCCTTCTCTGCCTGGCCGAAAGCATTGCAAGCAGAGCAATTACAGCAACCAGGACGTTCCATCTGCTATATCCTCTTGTACCTATTACTCCTTGTCGCACCCACATGCAGCAGATTAAAACTGAAGTCTGAGTAATTACAACAGGGTGTGACCAGGGTACCTGAACACTTTCACAGATTCCTGCACCGAAAGCAGTTTCTTGGTTTCTATTTAGTAAACTGTGTCGGTGCTGTCAGTGTCTCAATTTCAGTTTCCTCCGAGTCCACTCTCATCCTCCTCGCCCGCTGAAACAGATAATGGTATGTCAGCACCGGCAAGATGCATTGGGGAGGTATCAGTTAATGAAGGCAGTCTGTGAAGAGGCCCCTGTGTGTCTAGAGGACAGACTGCTCCTCCTGCACCGGTGTCACACTGAACCAGATTGCGGACTGCGATAATGGGTTGCCGAAGATCCTCTCATTTTAGAAGCAGGCCCCCTCTCTCCTTGTCACCAGCCCTCTGCACTGCTGAACATTAACAGATTGAGGCCAGAGGTTCACATGCCCATTTAATGGACAGATATTATTGAGTGTCTAAGGGGCTTTTACATTTTGGTGTATTTTATTTACTGACTTATCTGAAGGTTGTAACATTATTGAAAGGCATGACTCGGGCCGTCTTACGTGGCGTTATGTGTTTATTGCCTGTGTCAGTGTTCAAGGTGGCCTACTGTTTTTGGTTTTTTGTGTGTGTAAAATAGGTTTGTCTGACTGCATTTGTAATTTATAATTTCAAAGTGGGACGTCAGTGAAACATTCCTCCAGTAAATCAGCCCAATTCAAGCCTTAGCCCAAATGTTTGTTTTTTTAGTTGAGCAGTCAGAAATTACCCTGTTGTGTAATGAAACGACAGAATAAAGTGCTAGAGTGAGCCAGTGGCCTCCCGTTTGGGGTAGTGATCACATTAATTTACTGGGTTGTCGGGCATATCTGCAAAATTACAGCTTCCCTCTACCAAACAACAAAGTTTTTTGTTATTTCCAAAGGATGAACATGTAGTTTACAAAATGCCAGACAACGTTAATCTCCACTTCAGCAGACGGAGCTAGGCTTGTTGTAAGTTTGATTTTATACTGTAGTATGTTTATTTCTTCGCCTCAAATTGAAAAGTTGATCCGGCTGATGATACTGGTTCAGTAAAGTCCTGTATTTAGGCCTTGTGTTTCAAGATATCTGTCCTAGTATGTGTGTATAGTTGATTATTTTCCCTGAATCTTAAGTTTACCCTTTCTATTTGAAGGTAACGCAGCCAAAGGCAAGCAGGAACACTCTATTTAATGCTGAGATCCGTGGATAATTAACAAAAGCAGCCCTGTTTATGGCATGCCCGCCAGCCAACGCTGCATGCTAATTTGATGCAAGCCGAGAAGCTTTTTGGGGGCGAGGGCATCGCTGCCGGAAAACAGGATGGCTACCAACGTGCACCAAAGGCTGCCCCTGAGCCTTGGTTGCATGTCATGCCCTCTGAATCTTGGTTTATGTCACCCGGCTGCTAGGCGCTGTGATGTCCCAAGCACAGCTGTTAACGGGCTCTCTTGAAACAAAAGGGAATATAGGGTGAAAAATAATAACGGTACAGCAGATGGTAAGAAATAGATGTTATAATTTGACTCAGTTAATGGAAGCAATCAGTTGGTTAGTTTTCATCAGGCTTGGCGTGTTGCCATTTGATGCACACTCAGTAAGACGTCGTAGTCTTGAAGTATTCATGAAGCCCATACCGGCATGTAGGTGGTCAGCTGTTCCCAGCACTGCTTTGAGATGCAAAAGGAATATTAGTTTTTTTATCTCATCCATAACATTAATTTGAAATATTTCCTTCTTCATCACTATGCTTTGTTTAAGTCCCTCCTCGAGCAGTACAATAAATGGCTGCTCTGAACAGGTAGGCATTACATTGCACTTAAGTCTGTTGATGAAAATTCCCCAGAGATGTTTTTTGCTGAATTCCTGTAAAGCGCTCTGTGTAGGACGAGCTCCGCGAAGACAGCATGTTATTACCTGGCACCACAGGGAATTACGCTAAGTCATTTTTCACTACTCTGTGGTTGGAGCATTTCTATCAATGCTTTCAGCTTTTGCTCTTAATCCCTGAAATGTGAAAAGGCATATATTTTCCAAGACTCCAATGTCTGTTATTCAAACTATGTTTCCTGAATTTCATCACCACCCAAGTCCTCAGTTCCTCCATCTGTAATTGCACCACGGTTCCCCCAACAATCTAAGAAGCTACAGGTGACATTTAGCGTACCTTAATGGGTTTACTCTGTATGACCATTGCTTTGGAATTTGGCTAATACTAGTTATTTTCTTAAAGCAGGAAAATATAATCTTTGATAAGGCTATGTTGGCATGTGGGTTGTAACCATATTGTGAGTGTGTAGAGTGCAGTTCACTGTTTTGCAGTGAAATCTACCCTTTTTTTTTTTTCTTTTATAGCTCAATTCCTGCACCCTGATGGTACTTTGAACACAGAATATCAAGATCCTAGGATGATTACAACTCAAATTAAATTGGTATAGCATTTCATATTTTAATATATATACTCCAGTTTTTTGTTGTTAAAGTGTTTTATTTTATTTGAGTGATATTTTTTCCCCCTTTTTTAAGCTTTAGATAGCTTTTCCAAGATGTAGCCTAGCATTGTCTACCCCATATACACCTAGTAGTATTCTCACTATGTGTCTCTGGATGGGCGTAGTGTTGATTGTTTTCTGCCTTGTTAGCGGACCTGTTCTCCTGCTGCAGGCGTCTTTCTCTCACCTGAGGCAGTCCTCCGTCTCTCTCTCTCTCCTACCTGCCGGGTTGGTTGTGTGCATGCATGCTTGCTCATGTTCTCGTGCCTCCCAACTGTACCTTCCCAGTCCCGCTCTTCATGTTGGGCAATGCCTTTTGCTCCGTCGCTAACCCCACCTGCAGTACACACAAAGGGGAGTTTAAGACCGCACTTTGTTTTCCTTCTTTCTTCATGCCTACAGCAGAAAATCCCATTAGCCCTCCATACGGTACTTCTTAATAACTGTTCTCTCTCATTTCCATGGCTCACCTGCAAGCCAGCTCTTTGAAACCTTGCCCCCTGTCAACCCTGAACAAAACAGACGTATCTACTGGAAGTGTGGCCGCAGCACTTTACTCTGCTTTGAAGGGGGTTCTGTTATTAAGCCTGTGGTGTTTCATACATTGACTAAACCAGTGGATAAACATACACCGCAGCTTTTTTTTTTTTTCTCTCCTCGTGAACCTTTTGGTTGTTTTTTTGGCGTGTGATGAAAGAGCTCTTATATAATCAAGGGGGTCCAATTCATCAGCGGGTCACGCTCCTCTCATCTTCGCTGGCATTATCTGCCTACCTATCTTCCCGTAATGCCACCGCCATGATCACACAGACAAGACCCCCCAACACACATACATGCTTTTACTCTGACCGCCACTAATGTTACTGTACAGTCATTCATTCTAGTAGAAGGAAGTAACCACTGTTCTGTTCCCATTCATTTTCCACCCACACAATTGTAGCCAGTTTCAGAATAATACTGCATTTTGTGGTGTGCGTGTGTGTGCGCGTGTGCGTGTGTGTGTGTGTGTGCGCGCTGCGTGTGTGTGTGTGTGTGTGTGTGTGTGTGTGTGTGAGACTTGGAACTCCTTTGTCTCAGTTACCCAAATCCCTGGGATTAACCGTTTCCGCTATCTGCCTTTTCGGGGTGTTTGAAACGGTACGTCTGCTGCCTGTAGACCGACCTTTTATTTGAAAACTCCTTCAGTAATAATTGCTTATGGGGAGACGCGGCGGGAAGAGCGGCTCCAATTTCACTGGTCCACTGTGTTAATTGGCACTCTAAAATCACTTCCTTTGTTTAAAGGCTACATCCTTTTTATAGGAGATGATAGAGGAATCGTGATAGTACGCTGTGCTTTAGAGAAGGAAGTGCGTCCCTCACATTTGCTGTTGTTTGCGTTTTGAAAGGAAAACAAAATGTCTGCTGTCTAGAAGCAAATAATATCTAGACTAGACGGCTCTTGATTCGTCTACCCTGTGTATATATATGTGTGATAACTCCAGCTAAATAAACCTGTAAATTGTATAATTCTATTGTTTTGGAAATTGTTTGTTGTTCAGGAACATTTTACTGATGTGAAAGTCTTCCAGTGTGTTTTGCGATCAGTGTAAATTTCACCTCGTCTCTGTCCTGGGTTTGCCACAATTTCCCCCTTGTTGTCGTCTCGGAGCCGCACATGCGCTGCCATTCTTCCCCCTCCTAACCACTCTGGAGGCCGTGTCACACCGAGTCCTGACAGAACGCATTTTTGTTTCGTTCAGGGGACAGATGGTTGACAACTCACTCCTACAACCTGTCGAGAAGCTAACTGGTTGCCGTTCCGCTTGAGGGGACAGCGAGAAGCGAGGGCATACGGGGAGAGTATGGCACAGGAAAGGATGGGTCTCGGGGGCGAAGCTGCAGCAGTGGAGGAGGACAGACACTGACAGGAACTTTGTTAACCTATTCCCAAACACAGTCTCCTCCCATTTGCTCCGGCAAACCGGATTGAAACTCGTGGATAAATTATTTATCTGATGTTTTTGCTGCCATTCAACGTCTGGATCCTTGCCTTGGGTTTTCCAGCAAATATACCACCCCCAAGCAAGCATGAACTGAATCTTTTCCTCATTCTGTTTCTTGTCACTCAGAAACGTGTACTAATAAAGGGTGTTAGCGGGCTAGCAGGGCCGTCCTTTAGCCTTCTCATATGGCTGCAAACCACATGTCTTTTTTCCTGGTTTATAATTAGAGATCCAATAGTGGGAGGGCATTTTTTAATTTGAGTCCGGCCCCATGTGATGGTTGAAGAGAGCTCCCTCCCACTCCTAGACCAGTTCAGAGCAGCCCCCTGATATTAACCATGTGCTTTCAGCTACCACGTTTACTACATTATGTCTTCTCCTATTTGGATCAAGAAGGAAGCGGCTGTGAAGCCTTTAGGAAGTGTAGCCTGGCAGAAAGTAGACCGACATTGTTTTTTTTTTTTGTTGTTTTGCAATGTTGTAGTCTTTCTATTTTCCCTCCTGTCTTGTTACACAGTGGACCCCTTCTGCACTGCGCTGAGTTGAGCTGCATGTGTGTGTGTTATCAGATGTCTAGTTTACAGAGCATGCTGGCAGGGAGAAAGGAGGGAGAAGAAAGGTTGTCCTGATTGAGGAATGTACAGGCCATGTCAGGTCTCTTTGTTCAATCGGTGGGCTGTTTTCAGAAGCAGCCTGAACTTGGGGGTGAAAAAAAGCAGGCAGTAAGAGGCCTGTGACCCATGTCCCAGCATGCC
This sequence comes from Hoplostethus mediterraneus, assembly GCA_034670385.1. Lineage (NCBI taxonomy): Eukaryota > Metazoa > Chordata > Actinopteri > Trachichthyiformes > Trachichthyidae > Hoplostethus > Hoplostethus mediterraneus. The sequence continues at coordinate 3,564,526 of JAXDDW010000011.1, read as the reverse complement.
AAAGTGCTCACTGCAAACTGCAGATAAAAAAAGTTAAGAAACAACAACAAAGTTACAAACTTGAGTAAAAGAGCAACAGAATGGATGCATGTTTCTCATAACATAAATAATATTAACCAAAAGACCTTTGCTTCCACTCGTGAGTATCTGTAAGATGAAAAACAAATGATAACTTCCTTTCATTGCCAAGAGTCACAAAAACAAGCACTGGAAATTACAGTTGACTAATGTGTTCAGTGCATGTCATGACAGGCATCTTGTGGTATTCCTCACAATATAGTTTATTTGAATTGTTTTGCCTTCAATTTTGGCTTGTTTGAGTAATGGCAATTTGACCGTAACCCGGTTCCCTTGTGAAATCAGAGTCTCAAGTGAAGATCCTTAAAAGGGAATGCCATGACCGAGTGAGAACGAAAACACTGGTTGCATACAGAGAACCAGAGTTGTCTGTGACAGTCTTCTCTTCAGTGGTCCCTGTAATTCTGACTTGAAAAGCTTGATGAATGAGCCTGTCCAGATGAAGGAGTGGATTTGGCCATGGGTCGCCAGTGCCCACAGCTTCAACACAAACCTGCCAGAGGTGTTGATGGCTCCTGTCATGTTTTTTGAGAGAACAGGGGAGGGCCTTCACATGTTTGACACGCGCCGCCTCCTTCGACCACTTCTAATCACTTCTAATCCCCGGGGGCAGGGGGGGCCAAGTTGGCTCCGAAACCTTCGGGGCCAACTATATCAGAGTGGTATTTAGGCCCGACCCCCCTCGTACAATGTCCTCATGGTCAGACACGGCTGCGGAAGGATATAATCTAAACACTTACGTTCTCTCAAACATACACACAGTCATGCACATGCCTCTTTTTCAACCGCACCAAACTGTTGAGAGGCTTTCAAACTGCATGTCATGTCACTCACACTCTCAGTTATTTGCAAATGCCCAATGATGGCAGAGAAGTTTATTTCCCTTTAAACAAGTGTCTTGACCACACACAGCCTGAGTCTGTGTATGCAGCCTTTACAGCTACAGTATCTGCCCACCACTCCCTCCCTCTGTAAGGCTGAGTAGAGTCCCATCCAGTGCAGACAGTTAATGGTTATCAGAAACTGCAGTGAAATGTCCTTGTTAGTAAGAATGTTAACTTATCAGGCTGAGACTGGAGATATGGCTGGCCAGCGCTCCGACAAAGGAATTTGTCCTATTAGCACAATTGATGTGTTTACAGTGGAGTGAAAATAAATGTGTCGGCCAGCGCGGCCCAATGTTTAGTTTTTTGGTTAGTTTGGCTGCAGTCTAAAGGGGGGGAAGTGGTTCGTAGTGTTTGAAGGAGTTCTGCGGCAAACGGTACCAAACCACTTCCTAGAAGTCAAGATGACGTTTTGAAACGCTTAAGCAACTTTAAAATTGAACCATTCCACTGAAGAATTTGACCACAAGTCCCAAGTCTGAATGTCCCAGATTCCAGTTTGACGGTAAGGATGACTTGAGTGGTGACTTTATGACTGAGTGTCTGGGCTCATACGAATTGTAAGTACTCTTTTTTTTTTTTTGTGGCATGAAAAATAAACTCCGCTATCTACTGATAATTTGGCCTGTAACCTGAGCCCTCCCTCACAGCAGGAGGCGCTACAGCCTGCTCACGGCGCGGCATGAACAATGAGCAGTAATACAATATGACACACGAGGCTTGTATGATGAACTAGTGCTCCTCAGTGCAGGACACTTATTCCTCCAGGCCCCTTGTCATAGCTGCTTCAGACCAAAGTAGACAACACTCATCTCTTGACTCACATACATATACTCTCACCGGCCACTTTATTAGGTACACCGATCCAGTACCGGGTAGGACCCCCCTCTTGCCTCCAGAACCTGAATTCTTCACAGCATGGATTCAACTCCTGCACACCACTGCTGTAAAGAGCTCTCATTTGAGCATTTGTGGCCTTTCTGTTAGCTTGAACAAGTCTGCCCATTCTCCCCTGACCTCTCTCATTAACAAGGTGTTATCGGTCACAGGGCTGCCTCTCACAGGATGTTTTTTGTTTATCGCACCCTTCTGAGACTGCAGTGTGTGTGAAAATCCCAGGAGGGCAGCTCTTTCTTCGATGCTGGAGCCACCACGCCTGGCACCGACGATCGTACCTCTTAGATCACGCATCTTGCCCATTCTCTTTTTTTTCTTTCCCCATTTCTAGCTTCATCCTCTTCTCGTCCCGTTCCTCCTCCTTCCCTCTCTACTTGGTCCAGGCAGCGAGGGTACAGCGCGCCTCTGCGATGTAGTACGCTTTCCCAGATCCTGTCCGTATCATCGCAGCCGAAGGGACTGATTATCGGCAGGGCAGAGGTAATGCAGCTCTGCTCAGCATTAATTGGCTGATTAACATGAGGACAGTTTAGCACTTCACTGTCCCACGCTCAGGCCATTAATCAAGAGAGTGGCTGTGCCAGCTGAACTGCTGCCAACAGCTCTAAACAGAGCACTATAAAGAGAGAGGAGAGGTGTGGGTTAGCCCAGCACGCACTGCCGAAAGGGAGACGTGATCCAGTTTTTTGGCCAGACAAAGCACTGCAGTCTTGAACGGTGGTGCCTAGGAACACACAAATGAGACTTTAATGCTCAGCCACAGTGTAGTGCACCTCCACGGTCGAGGGATTTAGTCGGCCCAAGAGGTGGTTGCAACTTGGACGGCTACATCTGCTCGAGGCTCCGAGGCCAGAACAAGAAATGGATCGCTACGTGCATGTGATGCCGTGAGGACCACTGAAAATGGGGTTCACAGCTGGGGGAGAGAGATGTCTGGTTCAAAGGTTATGCGGTTTTATTAGTTCCTCTTGCTCTAGATTTTTCCTCATAGGCAGCACAGGGTGTAAACAACTCTGGGCTTTTCATGTCCGGATCACACCAAGTGATCCCCCTATCATTTCAGCACGTCTCAGGATCAGAGCGGCTTGGGCCAGGAACCCCAGAAACATCTGCCAGCTGTCCACAAGCGGCATTCCAGACCCAGACGCCTGTCTCCTGTTTTATCTCTCACCCCCCGACTGCAGATAGTGTGAAATAAATATTGTCCTTTTCCCAGTGACGGGGATGAAGTGAGGGTGATCTGCTTCAGCGCTCGTATGTCCGCCTGATTCAAGTTGCAGGGCGTGTAGGACTATGACAGTTGCTTGCAGAAATGTTGTACAAATAGGAAGTTAAAATATTTCTCACGTTTTTAGAAGATGGCACTTTTTTTTCTGTGTGTGGTTGTGTGAGCTGCAGCCAGGCATATATATTTATATATCTAAATGTCAACCTGCCAGGATGATGCTAAAGGCCCTAGAGGTGTTTCATACACTGCACACTGTCTCTTTGTCTGCTTCCCTACCCCCCTGCTCTCCCCCATCATCTCTTTTCTGCCCTCTCACCTGTACATCCTCCCTAATTCCATTCTCCCCACTTCCCTCTATCTCCTCTCACTTTCCGCCCTATCCCTTTACCCTCCACACCTCTGTTTTTTTTTTTTTCTCAACATCTCTTTGTGTGCTCTTTTGGCTCTGCATTAAACACCTCGCCGTCGACTCGTTAGCCCTGCTGCTTGTTCAGTTTAATAAGCACTTTGGACACCTTAATCTGGTAAACAGGTTCCTCAAGGCTGTAGTGCAATCAACAGCATTGCTGACATAGCTCCAACACTATTTACTTGAGTCAGGAGGCATCAGCAGCCCATCTATGATAGCACATGAAATCCATTCTACCTTGAAATAACCTTGATCCGTCGTGGTTAGTCTGGTTACCTTTCTTGCCTGTTTCCCGCCCACCATTTATTTTCTTTCACTTCACTTTGGAACATCTTGTAAGTCTGCCAGAGCCATTGAATTGACTTCTGTGAAAAGCTTAATCTATGTAAATCTTTGGTTGTTTGTATTTGCTGAGCGGTTGATCAGAGTTCACAGTCGCTTTTTTTTTTTTTGAAGGGTGTCTTTTGAGAGCGCCTGTGTGCTTTCTCAAGTAGACCTGGCTAGCATGCGTGGCGGCACCGCCCACCACTGCGGATGTTTGAGTCTACCATTCAGCTGCAATGTGCAAACAGGTGACACTCTGACAAGTGATGACTTGGTCTTTTTGTTGGGTTTAGCCGGTGCACCTGGGTTTCCTTCAGCGGAGTGAGAGAGACACGCTGTTTAGGCCAGTTGATGTTCCTGTGAGCCAAAGCGGTACAGCTGCTCAGCTGTGTGTGTTCTTGCGCTTGTGTGTAGGCACACTCTTGTCTTTTGAGTAAACACGTAAATGGTGGGTGTATAGTTACCGTATCGCTCTCTTTCTCCTCCGACCTTCGCTGCCTTCCCGTTGTTGTTTGTGCAGGCGGCCCAGGGGTGTGTTTCTCGTGTCGGGTTGGGAGGGTAAACCTTTTCCCCAAGGGGAGTGCAAGGAGTGACTGGTGCACAATAATACACATGTACTGTACGTGGTTGGATGCTCAACTGTACCTAAAAAACAGGGAGGGGACATCAATTCTTTCTTTGAATTGAAGTGTGAAGCGTGAGTGATATTCTTCTCCATTCTCCTTTAATGCCAGCTCTTTAAAAAGTCGTGACAGCCACTCAGCGGCATTAAACATTTTACACACTTTGCCGGAACGGTACGACAGTTAAATCCTACTGCCTCAGCCTTTAAAATTAAAACCGTCTTAACAGACACACTGTGTGGTTTAGCATCACTATAAATTATATTGCGATACAAAGCCCTGTTATCGTCCTCGGCTTCCACACAAGAACAGGAAATGCCTGCCTGCAGCCTGTTATCAATTGAGCCCCGGTGGTTGGCTGGTGGATCACGTTCTGTTTTTGATACCCCTGAGGATCTGGCAACTGTACCCCCCTCTCCTTTTGCTTCTCACTTTGGTCTCGCCTCTGTTTTCCATCCTCATCATCTGGAAGATAATTGTCCCTACAGTTATGGGTTTTGTGTGTGTGTGTGTGTGTGTGTGTGTGTATTCGTAATTGAAAGCAGCAGCCACCCTATCTATAACTTCTGGGTTCGTCCCCCAACCTCTTCTCAGTGTGTTCAACCAAGCGCTTCACAGCTCGGATCATTAGCCGTTATTGTTTCATAGCTTGTGACATACTGTTGAATGCTAGATTGGATCAGAGCTCTGTGGTGCCCTTGGTGCTTTATCTTAGAAAATAAGAAAAAAGTCACTTATGTTATTTCTGTGGCTCATTGAAGCTTCTGAAATAGTAATTTTTTTGTTTTAGATTCCAAGCTTTTTTTTTTGTTTAAATCTTAATAACACATTTAGTGGCCTTGTTGAGTGTAATTTCCACACCCACAGCATATTTACACCATCCACACTCTCCAAAATGCAGCTCTTATCTTTGCTTTATGGAGTGTATTTGGCAGGCAGTTTTTCTCATGATTTGACTCGTATAAATGTCTCACATGTCAAGATGGGATCTAGCAGCGGGATTCTCCAGCTTCCATTCTTGCCTACATTTTTTCTTGGGGAAAGGCGGGAAGTGGACAATCTGCGGTCTCAGACGTTTTTGCATTAGCCATCTTCCCACCAAAGGGCCTGGTGGGGCTTGCCGGCTTGCCAACCCGACATGTTACTAATGCCAGCTTGAAAGCACTGTTTGTTTGTTTGAAGCTATAGCCCTGCTCACAAAGCATTGCTTGTGGGAACAACATGGAAAAGCACAACAGAAATGTTATGTGGGGAAGCTGAGTAACTTGAGTAACATGAAGAATGAGTAAACCTTGGCTTGGCACAGTGGCTCAAGACTGGTATCCTCTGGTTGAAGATCTGTGCCGAGGAGCTGATGTGACACTCCTCACCCTTTTTTAACACAGATGCACCCTGAACCCTCACAACCTCTAGTCCTCTACCTGGTGGCAACACGTGCGCACACACACACACACACACACACAAATGACCCAATCGGTTTTTTTTAATGCCACCGCTGCAGCACATGGTAGTGTTGGGCAGAAATAATGACATGGGGCTGAGAGGGCCGCTGATGCGAACCAGATGAGGCACTCACTGACTTAAAAGGCGGAGAGGGAGAAACGAGAGCAGAACCGGACAAACTGTGAAATGACGCCACGGCACACACAGTGGGTTCGCTGAGTGCCTGTGACATCCAAGTCAAATCGAAGATACACACGGGACGGGCCCAGTCCAAACAGTCAGGGGGGGGGAAGAACACTATAGGCCTTGTGTTAGGAGATACTCTCCCTCTCTTATTTGCCCCCCTGTAGTGGTGTCTTACAGGCCTGCATACAGCGCTGTTATGCACCGTGTCAGTATTTTTTACGCGCAGGACGGTGTTATTGGAAACTAAGTGGATTCTTGTTTTTTATGTGACCAGCGGTGCGGCGAGCCGAGCCCCCGGGCCTGCCCGAAGGCCTGGTTCAGTACCGCTCTGCTCCGGCCTGGCCCGCAAAACTGCATTTCTCTCTCTCTCTCTCTCTCTCCCGTGGCCCCTGACCTCCTGACGTGTTTCCTGACCCAGGAAATAGAATTAACACCTCGGCCCAGGCCTCGGGGTCCCACAGCCGCAGACACAGCTGTGCATCAACCTGGCCCGGTCAGGTCAGACCCAGCAAGCCAGCGCTCCGCCGCGGCACTAAGGGGGGAAAGGGGAAGCCGGGGTGTTTCTTTTGAGCACATGGAGAGAGCTTTTTCTGCTGCCAACTTTTATCACTTTGGGTGGTTTGGGGGGGTTTTAGTTCCACTACAATCCCAGAAGCAACTGGAACCAAATGAGGAGACATCGTATTTACCAACATTCTAGGTGCTGTAGGCAAGACTAATCTCATATTCAGACTGGTAGAATGGGATTTTGTCAAAACTGTATTGTTCTCAAAATGACCACAGGTGAACTTTGCACTGTTACACAACTGCACCTCGACTGAAGGCGTCTTAAGTAGCCGTAGCGGGTCACTGTGATCCATTTCAGGCCAGGTTTCCTGAGGGGGCTCACCGATGGCTCAGGCAAATAAGGCTCACACCACGGTCACACTTAATGTGAAGACTGACTCCCCCGCAGTGCAACTTAGTACAGCCCACTCCCCAAGGCTCTGCCAAAATATAAGTGTTCGCAATATGAAATGTAATACCATCCACAAGGGTGTGTTTTTTTTTTATATGTATGGAGGCTTTCTGAAGTCAAGTGGGCAGTAAATTTGGAGAGTGGGGGTAGAAGAAGAGAAGTGGATTATCTGTTTATTAGTTATTTTATGTGTGCCGTATATCAGGAGTTATGGATCCTGATACTCTCCAGTCTGAGTACTTGATCTGTTTCCTTCATTAGTCAAAGGCTCTTATGCAGGCAAACAGATACACATGTGTCCACGTACAAGTCACACACACACACACACACACACACACACACACACACACACACACACGTAAACGTACATACATACAAGCATGCACTCCCAGATTAGCCGGTTCCTGCATTTAAGCGCGCCATGTGTTTGCATTTTAGTCACACATTGCCAATCTCATGGGGGCACTTTGAAGCATACTCCTCCAGAGCAGATCATAAAACAGGAGAATAAGTAGTTTTTCACATAGTTGTATCCCAGAACGCCCCCACCTCCACCACCACCTTCCACCCCACTCTCGACTGCCCCCACCTTCCACCTCCAGTCCACTTACTCTGCAAGTGAAGGGTGAGCGTTCTGCTCAGAGATTTGCTATGGTCGTGCGTTGAGCTGCTCCCCTCACGTTGTTTCTCTCCAGATGTTGCTCAGGAAGACCCACAGAGGCAGCCATTGTAGAAGTCGCCCATCTTGCATATATACCGTGCATCCATCCTGCCTTTAGTACTGCTGTAGCCATTAGAGGCATCGGGCCATCTGAGCAATTTCAGGGACCAGCTAGCTCGCTAGTGATGCTACCAGTCTGTCTTTATGCCCGTTAGCGTTGCATCGTTTTTCATTCTTACCACTTTGAGTTCAACGTTTAAGATAGGTCTTTTGTATTTGTTGTGTTTTCCCCACTCACCTCTCCCTTGCTATTTGTATCTACAGACAGATATTGTAACACAAAACCTACTCTGTCTGTCTATGTCAGTCCACTCTTTGTGCAAAACAAAATCTGATTTTTTCCAAGCATCCTTTGTGCCTTTTTGAGCTGAGGTGCAGGAGTAGTACTTGAATAAAGACATAAGACTTAACTACATCCATAGTGACGCTGAATGAGGAATTCTCACTGCTGCCAACAGTATGTGGGGATATGGGAGCGTCATGCCTCAGCTTCATGCTTCATTCTGAAAGTGACAGTCAGCAGCCGTAGAGGCAGTGAGTAGGGTTGAGAGAGAGAGGAGACTCAGAGTATGAAGTCCGGCTGATGGGAATATTGGTTACAGAGCTGACTTGCAGTAGCTGCCTCTGACATTGAAGATGATCCTGTGTGTGTGTGTGTGTGTGTGCGCGCGTGTGCATGTGTCCTTATCTGTGTCTGATTGCCTTTCTGTCTGTCTCTGTGACGATGCGTACGTCATCATGAGTGTGTCTGTGTGTCTCGTACATTAACCCACCTCTTCTTCTGTGCCCGCAGTTCTTCGAGGTGCCCTTCGACTCCAACATGAACCGCACCAAGAACCGTCCACTCGTCCGAGGACAGATCAGGTACAAGTTTTTGTCTTTGTGCTTATTTAACATCGTCCCCTTTTCTGTGCAGCCCTTTTTTATATGAAAGAGGAGTTGGCAGTGTACCCCCCCCCCCTTCAGCACTCTCATTAGTTTAACAACATGGTGTTGCCAGCTCAGCACACGACATGACCAAGCCACTTCGCTACCCAAGCTGCCTTTTGAACAGTTCTTACTGGAGGATTGAGTAAATATGTTTTCTGATGTCGTCTCACACGCTGCCCTTCTCCAGACCGGTGAAACACGAGCTAACTACTCTATGTAATAACAGCCCATGTGCATTTGCGGGTCATCTTATAATGAAGTGTACACCTTAAATAAAACAGTAGTGCTGAACACACATCCCGGATCGCTTTACCCTCCTCCGTTCCGCCATTAGTTATTATGGCGCCGGAAAACACACCACTGTGTATAGTATAGAGTAGAGGCAACCAGGGAAGTCCCAGCTGCCAAGAACAGAGATGGCATGCCAGCAGTGCTGATCCTCCCCTCCACACCTGTCAGGTGTAACGTGAGCTCGTTGCCAGGTCGGGAGGAAGGATGGACGGATTGAGGGTGGTAGCGTACCTGACCTCCCCTGCTAACTCGAACTCCCCTGTTTAGATGGCAGATAACCTCTCTGTTGGCGCTCGGTGAACTGCTTGCATTACCACGCTCCTCTACATCTGACTCAGTAACTGGATATGCTGGTTTCTACCTGCCCGCTGTGGAAGGCTGCCACCCTTAAGCGGCAGGAAGACACACAAGCATTCATGCTCCCGTGCACACAAACACACTAGTGTTGCATGGTAAACCGATACCGAAGAAGCACCGCGGCACTAGAGTGTTGAATATGTTACAATACCAGCATTTATTTATTTATTTTATGATGTGAATGAACACTTTGATCCCGGCTAATAGGAATCTGTCTCTCACAACGCTGACAGCGGTGACGTTGCGCTAGTGGTGTGTGACGTTGCGCGAAACAACCCTGACTGAGTTTGTAATGCGAGCCGCGGCAAGCGTGAAGCGAGTCGAGAGCGTCGGTGGAGCGAGCGGACCACTTTCTCGCTTTGTTCAGAGATGGCAGCTTATCGGAAATTCAGCACTTGATATCGAGGGGAGAATTTTGGTATCGTGACAACACTAAAACACACACACGCTAACCGCATGTCCTCTCCACCCATTGTCAGTGCCAGGAAACCACCTCCATTGCACCTAAGCTAGGATGGAACACCTACCACTACCAATCCTGTCCACGCACGGCCATTTAAACTAGGAGGAACTTAATGTCTCTCTTGCCTACAGTCCCAAGACATGCCCTCAACGTAGTCTGTCTCTTCAGGGCTGAATAACCCCGTCTCATGCCATAATGCTGAAGGGATGCGAACTGCTGGACCTTGACCCGCCGCTATCTCCTCCAAGCCTCAGGAATGCTCCACTGACATGCTGTTTAAAAGTGGACACTTGTGCTGTTGAGTTGGTGATGGAGGATGTTTTCTCATTCTCTAAACACAGTCTCCTTTCTCTGGCTTTCAGCCTGTCCCTCGCTGTTGACATGATAGAAGGACCTCTGTGTGTGTGTGTGTGTGTGTGAATGAGTGAGCTACACACTTTCTTTTGCTCTCACTCTCTCTCTCTCTCACTCACACACACACACACAACCTGTGTAGAGACAGAGAGCAGCTGGGAGGCTGGACTGCCCTGTCAAACAAGCCGTCAGAAGCCCACATTCTACACATTCTCTCCATCTTCCCCAGGATGAGGCTCGGTATATACGCCAAATGATGTTCCTCAGCCATATCTGTCCTTACTGAGCGAGTCGGTCTGCCTTGATATCGGCATCAGAACTGGGTTATCTTAACGTATCATCAGCAGCAGGACATAAGAGTATCGTCTCTCACATCTTCGTGGAAGGCACAGCACTTGCTTTCTGTGAAATCGGGACGAGAGGAACTCATTCTTGGTTGCGGTAGGATGTTTGTGGCGACGCTGGATAGTTCTCGTCTTGGTAAGAGAGTGAAAGCAGCAGATCAGTAGATGAGTTTTATTTTCCCTGACACCAGCCCCCTGAAGCTATTGTGTGTCAGTCTTAAGTGGATCATTTCTTTGGCATGGCAGTCTTGATGCACGTAATTGGACAGCTAACTAAAGTTTCAGTAGATTCATTCCATTTATTTTACTTGATGGGTAAATCTCATGTTTTACATTCAGGGTCCAGGCCTTGATTGTGGCTTAACTTCCTGGATGGCCACACCTTCATTTTTTGTGTGTTGACATTACCCACCTGGCGTTATGATTGCAGCAAACTAAACAAAGGACAGTAACTCCACCTCAGGCCATGTGACGCACTCCCTCCCCTGACCCCCACCGAGCCAGCCCACAGCCAGACTGTAGACAGCCCCTTAGCCAGCCTCCACGGCCCCACCTCAGCCCACATAAAACAGACACAACACCACTAATCACATTAATGCACCAATCTCTTTGCCCGGCCGCACCACCAAAATAAAAGCCCTGTTTGCTTTTTGAAGAAAAAGGTCTGCGTTTGGTCAAGATTTTAATCTCCCCGCTCTTTAATTTATGGAGCATTTACTGGCGAATTTGAACCAGACCTCGCCATCACTGCTTTCAATAAAAGATGAGGGGAGGAGGAGAAGGAGGAAGTCCTCATCCGGCTAAAAGCCTGAGCTGCTGTGGTTTTCCTCAGCTAGTTTTGATCTCTGGCGTGTGCACATGCTCTTTGTCTTGCAGGGCCACTTTTATCCCTGACAAACTCTTATCAGATGAGCTTCCTCTAAGCCTCCCGTTTTGAGACTCCGCCATACTCAGCTGCAGGCTTTGAGTGTGTGACCCCCATGGCGCTGCATGTGTGTGTCTTGAGACTGTGGAGCTATCATCATCTTATCTGCACAAGCCCACATAACTTTATCATGCCATAGTTCCCGTGTTGATGATGGACTGCGATATATATAAATAGATTTTTTTTTCCTGTGCACTGTAACTTGTCACTCTTATCTTATGCTGATGTTTGTTTTCTTTCTTTCCCTTTTTTCTTTTCTCTCTTGAGTTTCCCTCTCTCTCTTTCTCTTGCTCTCTGTATCTATTCCTGTCTTTCCTCCTTTCGTCCCTATTAGCCCCCTTCATGCGGTGTCCTTTGCCCTGGCCTGTGGAGTTCCCGGCATCGCCCTGCTCACCCTGGCGGTCAACCCCCTGACGGGCTTCCTGGGTGTTCTCAACATCTTCCTCTACACCTGCTGCTACACGCCCCTCAAGAGGCTCAGCATCACCAACACCTGGGTGGGGGCCGTGGTGGGTGCCATCCCCCCCATCATGGGCTGGACGGCTGCCACAGGCGCTCTGGATCCAGGTACGACTCACCTCGGTCGGCCGCGGGGGTGTGTCAGCGAACACACACACACACACACACACACAAACACAGGAATCACAGTCGCAGTGGGCTCACACACCCATGTGCACGCGGTCATGATTCATTCTTATCTAAGGTTTCAGTGATCGCACCATTTAAGTGTGTCGTTTTATAATGTAATACATACCCAGCGTGTTAACAAGGAAATGAAGCAATGAGAACCGCAGTGCACGGGCTTGCGGTGAAGTCACACTAATAAACTTTGATTTCACCAGCAACTCAGACATCCTAGCCAGCCAGTGGGCATGGTAATGAAATCAAAACACGGACCGTCACTGTTCAGACGTGCCGTATGATGTTATTAAGCTACAGTCCAGCAGTAGGCACGGGTACGCCTGCGATAGGCTGTTATAGTTCACAAGTTCAGTGGTCGGCTCGGGCCCGATCACATCATCACGTTTCTTTCGCTAACGTCTAGATCTAGCTGGGTTGTCGTACTCCACCGGGTTCACCAGAACCTCTGCGACCGCGCCTGACCCCACACTACATAAAGCTTTATTTATGTACGGCCCAGAATCCCCACGGAGCGGTTAGCGAGGAGACAGAAGTGCAGAAGGAAGACTAAGGGGGGTCTCCGACTTGTTTGGTCGACATGTTAAGTGTTCTGTTATGGCAACTGTGAAATGTGTTTCAGCATGTCGCCGCCGTGGCTCTGAGCAGCGCACACGCACAAGTTTACATTTGCACTGCCAGTATTTTGAGGGCTCTCAACAAAAAGTTAATCATGAATCTATGGGCTTTTCATGTGTAAAATGGAAGCAGTTCTATAGCTATTGAACTTCCACTTATTTTGAGAGGGCCATTGAATCCATAGCAACTCATGCTATTCATCCCCTTTCTAAAAAATCTGGGATATACTGTGGTGCTGCCTTGGATAGGAACATGCCCTCTGAATGAACTGGGGGTTATCAAAAGATTTAGCCTTGATGAATACAGTGAATGCATCCATACAAGCCCTCATAGACCGCCCTGCCCTCTGCAGACTGTCGTGGGTTCTCTCAATGGCCTCTCCGAACTTCACTCCCCAGGCTCCTCGGAGTGGTGTGTTTAGGTGACGCTGAGGTTTCCCGTCGCAGCGCCATGCCAGAGCCCTGTTATTTTCCTAAGGGATTTTACACACGTTTACCAAACGCAAGACCAGCAAATTAGGACAACAGAAAACCTGTACGTGACGCTCTGCTGGCAGCTTGGTGTTGTGGAGTCTCCTGTTACGAGTAGTGCTGGCTCACTGTGCTTGGATCCCCAGACTCTGCACTATCATTAATCCCCCTCTCCATTCTCTTTCATCTGTCCCCCCCCAGGTGCTTTGTTGCTGGGGGGTTTCTTGTATAGTTGGCAGTTCCCCCACTTCAACGCCCTGAGCTGGAACCTCAGGGAGGACTACTCCCGGGGCGGCTACCGCATGATGTCTGTCACCCACCCCGGCATGTGCAAGAGGGTGGCTCTTCGCCACAGCGTGGCCCTGATCGGTCTGTCGTCCTTGGCGCCGGTGCTGGACGTTACCACCTGGACTTTCCCCGTGGTCTCCCTACCCATCAACCTGTACATCAGCTACCAGGCCTTCCGCTTCTACCACAAGGGAGACCGCAGCAGCGCCCGCAAACTCTTCTTCTGCAGCCTCTGGCACCTGCCCATGCTGCTGCTCCTGGCACTCACTTGCAAGAAGTCCCGCACGGACCAGGAGGCTCCAGCTCCAGCTCCAGCTCCCCTGCCCCTCGCACTGCAGAGCTAACTCGTTTCACAGATGCAGCCAACACCTCTGAGACACCCACCCTCATTTTAATGGAGAGAGTCCCTCAGTGTCTCCCCCTACCGCTCGTATCACGACCGGGGGGACGAGAGATGGACGTTTTACCTGTGTATGAGTGCTTTAGCTGAACCTATGGTGCTCACTGCAGATCAGGGAGTGGGTTGGAAATCACACTGAATTGTTAAATCCCTGAGTTACATCAGGTTGTACTAATTTCAATGTGTCTGTGTGTATATATTCTATATTTATTGATATTGCTGCTTGCTCATCCCTCTCCATGTTGTACATGAGTGATGTTGTACAGTGTAAGTTGCTCCTATGGATCCGCACGGGGCCACAACCTGCAAGCAAACCTGACGCGTTATATAAATGCACAAGATCTGAAGAACGGGAGAAATATGTGATAAAAGACAATAACAGACGTGTAATTGCAAAAAGATATATTGATTGACGTTTCCTCAATCAGTCTATGAAAATCAATAGGAATGAATGAAGCAGCTCAGGCACTGTACTGAATCTCTATTGACTGTAAGATTGTTTCACTGTCATGTGATCCATGTTACTTGACTATAGCTAATATGCCTCATATTTTGCTACTCTGTATACCACTGATGGGTCTTCTTTCATTTCTATAAGGCTTTAACTCAACACGGTTCACCTGCACCAAAACAAGAGAATAGTCAACCCCTGTAACACGAGGGCAAACGTTCTCTGGCAATAAATGTCTCCTGATTATACTGCTGTTGGTGTTGTCGTCATTTATTTGACTGTCAGACTTTTCCCTTTCATGTTTGTCTTTTCCATAAGCCCTTAAGTTTTTAAATGGAGCACTGTGCATGTTGAGGCCTCACTCAGACTGCGCTGTAGCTCTCTCTCCCTCACAGATACACCACTATCACACCTCATTAGATGGCAGTGCTGACTCTGCATATAAGTAATGTATGGATTTAAGTTGCAATTATAGCCTTAGCGGACACGCTCGCGCTAAGCACAGATGACCATCCGTCCAATACGCTCTATTTAGCAACCACCTCTGCACCTGTCACCCCCGGCATATGCTCCCCTTCCGCTCTTTACCCCTAGTTTTGGTATTTGGTTACGTTTCCATCACCGCGTTCGCAGAAACAAGCCCCTTTCCCCTACACTGCCCTCCTCCCTCCATAAAAGGGGCTATGGGATTTAGCCAAGGCTGGGGCAACTGAAGGCTGGGAGACCTGAAACGGCTAACATCCTCATAAAGTGTCTGACCGGATACAGTGTTTCATATCAGAGGGGTGAGAGGGGAGGGATCGAACCAGCTGTTACAGTTTGGAGAAAGAGGGGGGGGAGAAAAAAAACAGCCAACCTGTGAGGAGATTGAATGTCAGTGCCAACCTCCAGGGCTCAGCGTGATGGCCTGTCATGGTTTACGACATCCGCTCCTATAGGGGCGCAATGCTGGCGGTGCCGTCTTACCCCATCGGCTATGATGACGGCTCCGGTCTCTTTACCCCGCTAAAGTTCTTCTCTTTGGCATATTTTCACTTTCCAGTTCTGATGCTGCAGACCGAACATATGAATTATTATATATATTGATTATACGCAGGCTTAGATCAATACTCAAACTTGTTGCTTGATTCATTAGGCCTCAACTTAAAGAAACTTAAGGCCTAACTCAGATTGCCCTCGGCCTCAGGTGATCGATTCACACACAAGATGCCTCTCCTCACCTGCTGTCCTGCTTATAGAGGTAAGGTCCTGAAAATGATTCGTACTTGGCATAAATTTCAGTTTTTCTTGGATTAGGACATGTAGATGTTAGGAAAATTATACAGTGGTTACTGTCAGGAGGATTTTAATTTTTCAGATATGAAAATTAGAGTGAAGATTTTTGGATAAATAGGTCTATAACCCAATTAAGCGCCTAGTGAGACCTTGGGGGCTCTGTGATGTAGGTTACCTTACTATTAACCATATATAAAGGAGATTTAAAGATCTATTGACTATTAAATCATTACACCTTTTATACTAAGAATTTATCACTTTTACACTTAAGTAGGGTGAGGGGAAAACTTTAAAAAGTCTATGAATTATTTTTTAACAAACTAACAATATTTCATGAGTAAGTACTCCCATATTTCATCCCTTTGCAGGCATAAAAAATATGGCGGTTAGTCTCGTTCCCTTTGCACACAATGACATCAGTCACTAAATCATTCATTTTATTTGCCTGTTCTAATGTGAAGCTGAGCTTTCAGGCCAGAGTCAACAACTGAAGAGCGAAATATGCATCTGTAAACACGAGAAAGTCCCCAAACAGCAATCCACACTCAACCCCAGTGCTGGGCTTTTATGTCCAGTGTGACCCCAACATCTGGGGTCTCACATCTGAGGGAATTAGAAAGAAATAAAAGCTCAAATTCCAGTACTATACAAACCAAGTTGGATATACTGCAGTGAAATGTAAGGGCGCTGGGTGACCTTTGGCCTCACTTGTTGCAAAACAGAATCGCTCATTTTGATGTTGAAAAAGATCTATAGTAATCCTAAAATATTTTTTAGAAGGATACTATACAAATATCACAGCAAAACTAGCCCTGTACGTCCGTAAAGGAATATGAGATTGATTCCAATCTAAAAAAAAAGTACAAGTCACTATAAACTCACACACAAGCACAGTCCTCAAGTCCTAATAGGAATATTATTGGGATTTTTCGTTAAAATCACACATAAACCGACGGAGCTTTTCTTAAAATTAGAGTTTGTGAATGACACTTTTGGAAATAAGTTTTAAAAATATGGGCTGGTTTGTGCAAGTGACTTTGGACATTGGTTTAAACAGTTGCAATGCGTAGACCAGGTTTTGTCGGGTTACGTGTTTCTTTATTTCTAGTCTTAAAATAACAAACAAGGATATTAGGCAGTTCGTCCAGCTTTGGTTTGACTGGCTGGATTGTACGGTCATGATTTCAAAATGTAAAAAAAAAACATGGGTTCAAACACGACATATATTGTGGAGATTTTTGTCTTTCTGATGCGCTGGTAGATTGTCTGCCTTTGTTCGTTTTTGAAAAATGAAAAATGGTCTGTCAGCAGGCCTATTTCATACGCGGCTTAAGTTGCGAGGTTTAAATTACTTATCTGTTTTGGGTCATCTCCATTCTCCCGTGGAAAGTTTTCGCAGAGCAGGATCTTGACTCTGCTCAAACTTTCTTTGATTAAAAATGAAAGCGACATATATTGTCGAGATTAATCTTTTTTATTATAGTGGTTTGTTGAGCCGTGTCTTTTCCCCTTGCAATCACGAAGTTCATATTTTACAACTTCAATAACCACGACATTTTGGAGAGGAAATATTTCATTTGTGAATAAATACATTTATTGCATTTTTTCTGGTAATTGGCTGCCTACTGACAAATTAGAGGCTGCTCAGCTCATTATTAAGAACAGACCTCTTTCCCCACATAGGCAGTTTGAAAAACACAACGAGGGCGATGGGCGGGCAAAGTTTCTATACAGCCTTATTTTTTCATAAAACATAACTTATTTCTAAAGAAACAAGGATTGGCTCTCTGTAGGAGGAAATAAATGAATTTTACCTGTTGAATGATTAATTGCAACATTATGAAAATTCACATTTTCGTTTTTTAGCTTATCTTAATTTAATTTGATTTGAAGTATTTTCATTTTAGCACTTGGTGTAAAAAAAGATGTGAGAGAACTGCTTATTTTATCTTATATCTTTTGTAATACATTATTATTGTTGTTGTTGTTATTATTATTATTGTGCAATGTAATTTCTATAGGCCTACAAGCAAAATTTTCATATTATCAATTACAACACACCAATCAGGCTAAATGTATTAAGTCTTATCATTAGACCATTGTAATTCGCCGTCTTCTTTATATATAATCTCGCTGTTTTGCCCTGGTTCTTCCCGTTTATAAGTTATTAACGTAGGCTGACAATATGTGACCTTTCCTTTCCTCCTCGTTCAGAGTGCGCATTAAGGTCAAACTATCTCACCTCATGAAGTTGGCGGTTAATTGAGGCAAGACTTCTATTGATTGTTTATTTATTTGTTATTTTTGTGTAGTTTTTCTTCCTCAGAGATCCCAATAAAATGGATTACAACTGTATTGTGTTGTTTGGTGAAACGGTAACTCCGAAGATTCACTTTGATGTGTTTAAATACTGTCCACAAACAAGTTTGGATGTTTAGGCCACGACCCTAACAGTATGCTTCCCGGGTGCATTTTAGGTCTCAACTAATTTGGACAATATTTCTATCGCAGCACATAAAAACACTTAATTGGCTTCTATGCCCAACAAGAAAGTTTTCAAAACTCTCAGTGGAGTCCTATGCACGCCTTCAACTCCATACTGAGGATCCCACGCTTGGGACCTCCCACACTCTCCTCTGATTGGTCCATTTCTATCAACAAACGACTACTTATCCATCTTTCGGGTAACTATTGGCTACCAATTCCGTCAGTCACACGCTTGTTCCCGCCCCCCTCTCGCTCTATAAGGTCTGGTGCTCGGCGAGCAGCTTCAACAAGCCTGAGATGCGCTTGGAGCAGCACCGTGGCGCGTCTGTCGCAGCCTGACAATTTTCCATGTCTCAGCCATAATTATGGTGAAAAATTCCTCAATGTCTTTTCATTCCTGGATATATTATCCGCTCAGATTACATTAGCTTTTATTATTTTGTTGTGTTGTTTATTTTATTTTTAGGTGAGCATGTGCGTAATTTTGCGAGGATTGCCGAGGTGCCACGGGGAGTGAGTGCGTTTTGGCAATATGCGCCGCTGGGATATGGTTTGCAATCGCAAGGCTTATGGAATATAGCCTGGTTTGTCACAGTCTGTATGCCTTCTGGTCTAGCCCCGCGAAGAAGAAAATAATATTGCTCGGCATCATGTTTTTAATCTGGGTATACATGCTGTACTCTTGCGTGGGCTACTGCTCCACCATGCCAAGTTTGGTGGCGGATAGTTACCGGGGCAAGGAGACGGGGTCGGCGGTGGGCAAAAGGACAGAGAGCAGCAGAGTGGACCTGATGTCAAGACTGTTGGCCAAACCGCAGACATGGGTGGATATAGAGGCCGACTACGATGAGCCTTCCATCAGGACCGCTGCGTCCAGAGACCTGCTAGATAACGAGATGGAGATGGACAGAGCCGACGACTGGGACGAGATGAGGGGCGACCAGCAGAGGCCCCCTGAGCCAAGTGCGATGTCAAGTTTTTCCAACGGGTCGGGAAGCAAGAAGCTGCCGCAGGCGATCATCATCGGGGTGAAGAAAGGAGGGACCCGGGCTCTGCTGGAGTTTCTCCGGGTTCATCCCGACATCAGAGCCGTGGGAGCGGAGCCGCACTTCTTCGACCGCAACTATGAGAATGGACTGGAGTGGTACAGGTAAGAAAAAAACACATTTTTTGGTTCAGTTTAGAACCTTTTTGAAGACGATTGAAATATGACCAGGAAGGGACATTAGACTACATAACTATGTAGGCCTATCCATGATTATTTAGGCCTATTCATAATTATGTGGACCTTTTCAAGATTACTTACAGGACGCTGCTGCTAAACAGTCACGGTCACAAGCTGCCTTTTAGATGGATTGATCACTAGAGCTATCTTCTGCTCATATGTCAAATATTATTTATTTTAGACTTTGATTTTTGAATTGGCTTTAAAGAGAATTTTGCAGGCCTATTCATACTTTTTTGAAAATTAAGACCATACCACACAGCGTAACAAATTAATGAACTAACTTTTGCCTATATGTGGACACAATTAAAAATAGGCCTAATTTCGATTATTTTGTTAAATAATCCATTAAGGTTATGACTTATTCGAAATAACAGCAACCTCAACACATGGGGCTAAATAAACACTTTAGCCTTTGACAGCACTTTGGTTTTGACCCTAGTTGTTTCATGGGCTGTTATATTTACGCATTTGATTAGATTTTTATTTTATTTATTGCGTTAATTCATAGGAGTGATAAATACAGTCATTTTTAACTTATAACTAAGGGTTTTCTATTATTTATTTGTGTCATAATATGCAATACTGGCTGGATACTAGAGCCAGGCTGCCCTATTTCTGCGATGTGCAGTGATCTCTATTGGACACAGTGCAACATTGCAACGGTGGTTTGCCTTCAGGATTGCCTGCCAAGTAAAAATTTGAAGTAGTCCTATTAAACGATTACATTTAGTCGACTGATACGGCATTTTGATTTGGTCCGACTTTATATACACATTGTTAGTAATTAAATCACATTTATTAGAAATAGGCTATTACCATTAAGGATCTGATTCTGAATCGATTGTCCTATTAAATTTGGGTGGGCACCTATACGTTCAAACATCTTTTAGACTATATCATGTGGTTTGAAGAGGCCTGTAGCCGAGTGATGGAAAAAAAAGTCACTATTATATATCATTTGTTTGCCTGGCTACCACTCAGTCAACCGAGAAGACCTAAATCCAAGAAATTCCCCAACGTTTTGTTTTTCCTGAGCAGGTTGTCTTCTCATTTTGAATTGGAAAAACACATCAACCATGAATTCTATAGTGCCTTTGGTTTTCCATGGTTCCTATTTCAGAAGGTTTTTACTATTCTGGTGTCAGTGGCCTCCACAGGCCTGCTAAAGCACGTTGGAAGAAACAGAAACAGTGATCTGCAAGACAAAAAGTGTGGATCCTCTCAGAATAAAACCCATTTAACACCCTCAGAGGTTGGCTAACTAACATTATCCTTCCCATTTACATCACGATGAGTATGCTAATGTAATGAGTTGAAAGTCTGTCATCCTAAATGACTGTACTGCATGCTGAGCTCAACAGCTCCCAGTGTACTCCAGCCTTGTGTTGCAAATTCAAAGAAAATAGCATCTTCTTAATCTCAGGGATTTTCCAAAATTTAAAAACAAGTCTGTAAATATTCAGTATTGTATCTAAAAGATACCAATGCAGCTGGATGACGCTGCTTTTTATTTATTAATTTTTACACAAATTAACAGATTTAGGAAATCAATTACCCCATTAGGACATTTCCTTCCGTCTAATCCATTGATGTAATGTTGGAATGCCATTTAAAACTGAATATGGGGAAAATTACTTTCCGATTCTCGCCATTTGCGGACCCTTATAACTAGATCTGCTTTAAAATGTCAAGACCTTCTACTTCTGCCTGTGAATCATAGATGAGTTTCAGAAAGCCTTTATCCCTCACGAACTCAAAAAGAGCCAGAACTCAAAGCTCATCTGACAAGTTGATAAAAAAAAGCGCTTCTGGGGTGCGTGTCCGTCTGAATAAACGGATTTGGTCCACTGTCTGAAGAGTTACCCGTTAAATATGCAAGGCCTTGAAGGGGGCCCCTATAAAGTAAAGCAAAATGGAAAAAAAAAAACGAATGGGAGACCCGGGTGTTGGCAGCATTCAAAATAAAGACACTGCCCCTTGATTTATTCAGGCTTTCAAGCCGAATCCCCGGGCTTGCTTTGATAGTAGCACAGCTTTACTGAAAGTCTTTAAGTTGGAGTTTGTATGGCTACTGTTTATTTTAAACATGACTTGTACCTACTTCCAGCGTTCTTTCTGGACATAAATTGTGTGAAAGCTGCATAGGACCTTTGGTTGCTGCTCTGCTACTTTTTAAGCCAAGTAGAGAAGTAGAGAAGTCATGGCTTCACTCAAGGTTTTCTGCTGGTAGAGTTAAAAATAAGCCCATGCATCAATATTATCTTATCAAGACTAGGAGGTTGATTTTCTGTTTCTCACATTTTCCTTTCTGTTAATTTCAAAAAGCACACTCCCAAAATAGCCTCATATAGCACACACACACACACACACACACACACACACACACACACACACACACACACACACACACACACACACACACACCCACACACACTCACACACAATGGGCGTTGGCTGTAGAGTCTTTATTAAAGTATGTTGGCCATTATTTTTTCATTCTGGGTTGCAAACAAATATTAGTTCAGAATAATACATGAAACCATTTTCTCCAGCCTACTTCAGGATAAGGTAGACTTTTTTTTCCTCATGTTCTTAAGCAATTCCAGATGATTTATTTTAGGTGAAGCATTTTATAGTGCAACAGCATATCCAAACAATAGTGTTTATGCTATACGAAAAGCCTTTTATTTGTTTGTCTATTATGGATGAGCACTCAGATTGGGTTGTGGAGCAGTGAAAATCTGTCTGGATATACTTTTACTGGAAGAACTGCTGAAAGGAATGTGTGCTTCACTGAAACAGCTGGTGTAAGCAGTCCCCATAGCGGAAAAAAGTTGTATAAAGTTCTTCTTTTTCTTGAGTGAGGATGGACTGAGATAGGAAATCATACTTCATTCATTGCTGATCCTCCTAACTTTCCCACTCGGACAAGATACTGGAGACGACTTGGGAGACTACACTGGAATGTACCATTTCCATACAGAGGCTGAATTGCATGGCAATGATAAGACTATCGAGGGAGCATTGAAATATATTCCACGGGAATATGATCTCACCATGATGAGGGTCATTTATGGAGGCATTTAGAGGGTTGTGTGTGCAAGTCAGGGGTTGTGCAATTCACCTCTCCCTATTTGTTCATTTGCACAATCTCTCTGCCATCCGCTATTCCAGTTAGCTTGCACCATCTTTGCCTCCCTAGGCCCATAGACACACATTTAGACTTGGAATTCCACCAGCTAAATGCAACCGTGGAGGAAAAAGAAAAGAGTGGGGGAGGCCCTGGAAAAAAAAGTCCTAAATGAATGGAAGTGGTGATAACAAGACTTATTGTCGATCTCTGATGTACTTTGACGGTTTTTAGTTGTCCCAAAGACAAACGCGCGATTCATGCTTTTGACCGAGGGGTCCTTATATCAGGAGGTACACATTTCCACGGTGAGGTCATGCATGAACTGGCCCCAAGGAGCAGGAACGAGAGAGAGAGAGAGAGAGAGAGAGAGAGAGAGTCAGAGCTCACCAGGCCAGGGCTGGAGACCAGCGTGGCTGTCTGAATTGGAACAGGAATCTGGGTTCATTACTTTTGAGTTTCTATTGGCACCTGTTTTGGTGGTGTAGTGGGAGCACAGCTAGCATTATCTGCTGCTATCCAGTGAAAAGTTTTAATTACCCAAGCAGACATTAATCACGCATTGGATGACTTGATTTCCAAAATAATATGTATCTTGGCCGGAGAAAACAAACCTGGAATGCATCATTTGATATCTCACAAATATAGAGGGACTGTTAAAGATTTACCTCCTATCCTTTTAAAAAGAGCTACCATTTATTTTAACTTAGTAGGTGTCAAAAGAAGAAGTTCCTTCCATGCTGCTTCTGTGTGTTTCTGCTCCTATTTTCTCAAAGGATGGGTATTTTATTTTTTCCTAACTGTTGTTGACTGCAGCCCTCTTGTCATCCTCTCAGCTTGTGGTGCACGTCGCCCTGTTCATATTCCATATAGCCCTATTGGCTATGAAGGGTCTTTGATATATAATTACTGCACTGTGGTTTTGCTGTCGTGTCGTGGGCTCTGGTCTTAGCTTGCTGTCAAGCCCCGGCAGTGTGGCGCTGCTCTGTAGCTCCTCCCTCAGAGTCGCTTCAGGGTTTAACAAGTAGATCGGAGCATATTAGGGAGACCCCGGTGGTACAGTTTATGGCCCTCGATATTGGGCCCTGTGTCGAGGCGGAAGTTTGTCTTCTGCGATTGGTTGATTCAGCTTGTTACATTCAATTTTGTACATTTTGTGTCTTATTTTTAAAATTGTGTCTTTGATTTCTTTTGATGAATTCAAATGTTTGCGTAAATGATATTGGCACTTTGCGAATTGAGTTCATTCTTATGTAACAACTGTTTACTTTATAGCATGCTCACTTTGCAGAGACATCCCTTTAACTACTCCAGGGTCAATCCTTCTTGTTTGTTGTGTGTGGTTTATGATCAAAGGTTAGGCTTCAAACTGTTGAGCGACTGGCGGGATTGAAGCGGCGCCATCCGCGAGCGGGGCGTGTCTTGCGGCCGACCTTTGTATCTAGTCTCTGATAAAGCGCCGTGGACGTAAACACACTTGAAAAGCAGCGTCAGTAAAGGGGCTGCTTATAGTGCCACACAACAAAGGGGACAAGCGGAGCATTGTTGAAAAGGGGGCTCCTGAGAAAATCCCGTTCCGCTATCGGAGTCGGGATGCTCGCGGAAGTCTGCGCTACTTGAAAGTCGTTATCTAAAAGGCCGGTCCAACCCCCCTGTTAGTTCTACAGCCGGAGCCAGACTGGTGCTCCTCACCATGTCAGGGACAGTTCTGGATGGGTGCACGTCCTTTTATCTGCTCGCCACAGGGATGCTCCCATTTCCATGTAGGTGACCCATCCGCTCTCTGTCGCCACTGACCTCGCCCTCCTTCCGGCCTCTCAATGGCCAAAAAAGGCCACCTGGCTCTATAGAGCGCCAATGAAAAGGATCAAACTAGCATTGTCCAACAAAGCATCCGATGGTAATGTTTGCATACATGGGATGCCGTGTAAAAACGTCATCTAGAAAGTCAGTAGGTATCGGCTGCAGCGCTGCGACAGGCTCAGCTGTGAAGCCACAAATCATTTTCATCTCCAGTCACAAAAGGATGAGATGAACAACACAGACAGCATACACAAATGTCACCCGGGCCTGGCTCCTGTGGGATAGCAGGGTATTGATTGGTCAGGCCTGATTGGAGGTAATGTGTAGTGATGGGTTAAGGGCCTTTGACTGGGGTCAGACCCACGTCTGCTTGCTGACAGGGTCTGTGTGCTGACCATCTGCAGAGCAGCAGAAAGCTGCTAGGACCTGCAAGGCCCTCTGGGGATTAAGGAGCCTCTCCACACAGAAAAATAATAGCATGGATGCGCAGAGCTCGAGTCTTGAGAGCGATTGTGTTGAAAATATGCATTGGATAAAATAGTAGATACACTTAAACATCAGGTGGTTATAATCAGTTGCAGCTCTAGAAATAAGGAAGTTGAATTCAGATGATTTTAGATTCTTTGGCTCTCTGGTTGCTTCCTGATTCCTCGACCTGGAACTCCACCTCTCCCCGGGGACCAAACACCCGGCCTGCCAACCAACCATGCAGCTGACAGCAGGTTGACATCCTCGCCTCAAAGCCGCAGTGGCCCACGCCAAGACCAAAACAAGGAGCTTGAAACCATGCCTCGGTGTTGGCTAAACTTCCACCTTGAGTTCCCAAATGAACAGATTATTTTCTTTGTGGTGGGATCCTACCCGTTCCCCCCCCCCACCCCACCAGTTCCCCCCTAATTCCTCCCCCAAACAACATCCCTTATGAGCCTCCTTTCACCATTTTCCAGTTGTGCACTTTGGGGCTGTCGGTGTGTAAGAATAGTGTCACATGTCATGTTCAATTCACCCAATCCTGGGCGGGTCTCGCTGCAGGCCTCAGTGACCACGAGCGGCCCTCTCCCGGAGAAGCCTTTGGTCAGCGTGGAAGGAGAGAGGCCCTCTTATGCCCGCTGCCTAAGCCGGCATGGCCCAACTGAGAATAGAGCGAGACTGGGGGGTGGAGTAACAAAGAAAAGGCGGCTTTCATCCCCAAATTACCACTGGCTAATTGTGAAAGGGGGTGACCCGGGGAGAGGAGGAGTGGCGGTGCTGCGCGGCGGTGGCCCGGCCCCCCGATAGTGTCCAGTGAGCTTTATCACTGAAGAGAATATGGCCGCTCACAGACAGGAACCTCCCGCTGGAGCAGGAGATAAAGGCCACTGAGCCTGACGGGAACTCGCTGTCAGACATTCACACTCACACTGAAGGAAGCTATTGGTGGATGCAGGCAGGCAAACAGGCAAGCAGAAACACACACACACACACACACACACACACAGTTTTGAAACCTTGGACTATTGTTTGCGCTCATTCATTCCGGCAGAGGAGTCTCCTGTGACTGCTGCTGCATTTTTTTTCCCCTCCTTGCTTTTGAGAAATCATTTATGTTTTCTCCCCCCCAAAGGATGAAGTCAATGCAATACAAGACTAGACAACAATGAAAGGACTCATAAAGAAGTCTTGTGAAGACGTTTTGGAGGGAGAAACGAAGCCGTGGCCCGATAGCTGCGTTGTACAGACCCTCCCTCTGTGCTTACTAGTGAATCAGGCCCTTTTTTTAACGAGGTGATAATTTGGATCTTGGAACGCATGTCAGGACCGACGCCTCCCTCCAGAGTTAATGGTCACTCATTGCTGCTAAATAAACACTCTTTACCACACTAAAAACCAGGCCCCGGACCGAAGAGGAGAAACAAACACTCCTGTATGATGTTATTAATCGTATTGCCGCTACTCTCGTTAAACTTTGGTCAGCCGGGGATCCCCCTCGCCGCTTTCCAAAGACGGGAGGGACCGACGAAAGAGCGCAGTTGCGCGCGGTTGTCAAGGAGAAGGTGGAGGCGGGAGACAGTGATGACAGTAAACCTGTAAAGCTCGACTTGTCCCAGGTATTAAGTCCCAGAGGTAGCCATTAGGGCGGTGGAGAGTGTGCCTGCCTCTGGGAGGGAGAGAGAGGGGGGGAGAGAGGGAGAGAGAGAGAGAGAGAGAGGTCTCCTGAGGTTCTCATTAGCCTGGCAGTAAAAGAGCTGGGCTCATTAGAAGCCCTGAGTTGTCTCTCTGCTCGACGGCCGCATGGCACTAGTCACTCTCTCCGTTTCCACGTCCTCCCCGAGCTGACGGCTTCTCTCACAGGAGGACGGCGAGGACTCTTCAGCTCAACTCCAAGACAACCCGGGCCAAACTCGACTCAATCCCGGTTACTTTCCACCATCTCTACTTTTTTTTTTTCTTTCCCTTCGCTTTCTGATCAGAATCAGCAATCAGGCAGCGACGTTTTAACTTTTCATCTTCCGAAAGTACCGAGAAAGTGTTTACAACGCAGGACTTTATTTCCTGTGAGGTACAACTGTTGTGTTTGACGTCCAAAAGCAGCTAAAGAGAGAGAAGTGAGAAGTACAGGAGTATATATTATCCTATTTATCTAAATGGTGGAATACCTGCCCTATTTTATGCAGCATTATTAGTGAAATTATTACAAATTCTTGCAAATAAAAGAGCCTACAGTTCTGGATGTGCAGTGGGAAGAAAAAAGCAGCCAGGGGGTCCAGTGAAAGACCATGACTTATATATATATTTTTAAATTGTATGAAAACAAACAACCCTTGAAGTGTTCTGGCCAAGGCCTGACATATTTAGCTGGCAGGGTCCATTTCTCAAATATCTTTTTCTAATCTGCTCCGTTCTCTCTCTCTCTCTCTCAATTTTTTTTCTCCCCCCTTTCTCCCCTTTTACAAAATAGCTTGTCTTCCTGGCGCAGAGTTAGAGCGGATCCCGTTTCACCTCAAACCGTGAGGCCCACTGATAGAGATACAGTAGAGGGTGAAAAGAGAAAACATTTGTCATCGGGCTCCCCCACCGTTCGGCATGGGACCCCCCCCCCCCCGAACGAAATAATGAAACCCTGAAACTGAGCTCCCCACCTCTGACGTCGCAGCAGAAACGGTTAACGCTGGGGCCCCCCCCCCCCCCCGTTGTACTTAACAGTAATTATCTTGTCTTCGGGATGCTCGGAGATATTGCAGGAGACAACATCCAGGCTCCAATCCAAGGAAAACTGGGAGAATTGACTGGGGAGTAGTTGCTGTCACTCCTCCCCCCCCTCGCTCAAACGAGCAGGTTAAGTGTCACTACTGGTGCTATCGCTGCCCAATTTAGCTAATTATATGTTAGCCGGGGAGGCAGGCTGTCTACGGGAATTTGTAAACCATTAACCTGCACCGCAGCTGCACGGTGAATAATGAAAGCCGAGTAAGAGCCCAGACACACACTCTGCTCTTTGACTGACACTCGGTCGAGGAGGAAATCCCCTCTCTCTCTCTCGCGCGCACACACATCCCACCGTGTTGTTCACCTGCCTTCAAAACAAAAGGTGTGCAGGCAGTTACAGATGACAGCCAATTCAAACAGGATGCAAAGTAGCTGGCTCACTCCCCTCTGTGTGTGTGTGTGTGTGTGCTGTCAGCGTGTGCATCTAGGGAGTGGGGGGGGTGGTGACATGTATGTTCTTCGCTAGTCTGTTTCATCTTTTATTCATCTTTGCTGTAGCTAGATCAAGGAGTCATGTGCCTCTTGGTGCATGTCAAGTGTCAGTAAATCAGTCAGAATGGCTGATGCTGCCTGCCGCACACTGCACACCCACGCAGCAACACACACACACACACGCATACACACACACACACCGAGTCTTCACATTGTTTACCCCGTTGTTGTTTTCTTTATCCTATCACGGTTCATTGCTTTATCTGGTCCAAGCTGTCAGCCTACAGGCCTCAGGGCTGTGAGGAATCGCACCGTGATACTGATGAGTGCTGGAATGTGTGGCTCTGGGGTCACTAGCCTGAAGCTAAAACCTCCAACAAACACCCTGAGCAAACACACTGATTACCGGGGATTACTAGCGCTAAACAAACTGTGTGATAAGTGGCAGATTTCGCTCTGTGTGTGTGTGTGTGTGTGTGTGTGTGTGTGTGTGTGTGGCACCGAGGCAGATTGCAAACACCGCCGGATCACCATGGCAGTGTCAGGTAACTCATCTTGTGTCGCATTGTCAAACAAAGCGGTGAGGTGTTGTGTTCCCAGAGTGATGGCATCATTTTAGGGAGGAAAGCAAAACCTTTCCCGGCATCGTCAAACGGCGAGAGGGAGCCGCCGCAGTAGGTAGCGGAAAAAGTGCATTCACGATATACACATTCATGAGAGGAAGGGAGGAGGTATTTCTACTTTCTGCCCTCCACCATCCCTTCCACCAACTCCGCTGTTTTATTTATACCACATGGTGGGCTCCCTTGCATCACTGCAGGGTTATTAACACTCAGTAATTCCAGTCAGCCGCCCACGGCCACAGGCCTGTAACCCAATGTGGTGCAGCAACCCCGTTGGCTATACACATTCCTGCGTTGTTTTTTAAAGGTGCCAAATAGCAAAATATACTTAAAACAGATTTTTCGGAGCAAAAAAAAAAACAACCCAAAACCCCTCAGTTACTTATTGGGTTGAGTGATTTGTGCATGTCACGCTTCTGCGACGCTGCCCATCACAAGGCAACCACTGTGGTACGAGAGGGGGAATGTTTCTCTGACACCCCGACCTCACTTAAGTGTTTTCAGGGCATAACAAGAGGGGGGTATCTGAAGCTGTGGCTGGGAGTAATATGCTGTCGGGGTGCCTTTGACACTCAGCCTGAGATGCAGTCCATGACATTATATGTGGTGGTTAGCTTTCTATTTATTTATTCTACTTTACTAGTGTCTGATGTTCCCTCCAAAACCCAGGCTGGATCCGAGCCCGAAACCAATCTGGATGGACTGTGACCGCAAGGCCTAACGCCCCTTCTCTCTCCTCGTCTCTGCCTCTCTCTATTTCTTTCTCTGTCTCTCTGCCACTCACTCTTTCCCCCTCTCTCTCACACACACACACACACACACACACACAGAGGCTGTAAAGAGACCAGAGTGCCATAAAAATGCACTACTCTGGCAGCGCACGACTCGCTGTGACTCCAGTGGAAATGACGGATGGACGGGTCCTGTTGGTCGGGTTAACTGGTTTGTTTACATGGAGGGTCAGGAGTTTCCCAGGCTTCTTGATGGAATAGAGGATACAGGGCCTGCATTTATCAAGCAGATTAGCACTCCGGGTCACCGCCGTGGTGGGAGGGTTTCTAACCTAGTGGTTAGAAAAGACCGCACCGTAGGTCGCAGGTTCGATCCCCGCAACAGCCAGCGTGCTTATTAAAAGCCGCGTATCCAGTCCGAAGTGTACTTGAGCAGGAAACAAGACGAGGGCCCCTACCAGTTCAGTCATTGCAACTCACTGGCCGTTTCCCCTTCATATGCCCCTACTGTGCTGTCAGAGTCTGTGATGCTAGGCCAGCCTGCATTAGTAATCCTACCAAGGGGCTTCGACCCAGCCGCCTTCCTGAGTTTCCAGTGACTCTTATTGTGAAAGCTCAGGCCTGGGAGGAGCGCCGACAAGACGGACAGCTGCCTCCCGACCGCGATATCACTTAGGGTTCATCCCAATGCCAGTATAGATATGGGTACTTGCTCAGGGGGCGGGCACGTAGGCATGCGGGTACATGCGCACAGTACACACACACACACACACACACACACTTCAGCATACACTCCTGCAAGAGCTCAGTTTTAAGCAGGGATCCCTGGATCTCCTCAACCAGGAAATGAACTGTCAGGAAGCTGTAAGTGGCCGTACACCAACACCTGGACTCTGGAGTGCTCGGAGGTAGAGACCGGACTAGGCTGCTGTGACTGACTGAGTGCAGGAGCTCTCCTCCCTCCCTCCCTCCCTCCCTCCCTCCCCCAAAATGTGACATCAGCCGTCTTCTTTATTCTTTTAATTTACAGCCAAAGCCTCGCTCTGCGGTTAAATATAATGTCAGACTCCAGGCACAGTGGGGTATATTTCAAAATGTCTGGCTTCTGTGTGTGCGCGCGCTTAAATGCTACTTTGAAAATATGCAGTGAGCCAAGGGAGGCGTACGTTGCCTGCCTTCATCAGCGGTAGCCATAGCGTGTGTCGTGTGTGTGTGTGTTGGTATGTGTGTCACATAAACATCGTGCTCACTTTAATTCCATTTCCATGCCGTGTAGGCCTCCCTTCCCCCCTCCCCCCCCTGCTGTGAGTGGGGAGGCTTCAGTTCACTCTAAGGGAACCCTGGTTATTATTTACCAGAGATTCCGTCCATAATATTAGATTTCAAATATCTCTCTCAAAAACCTCCACGCGGTGAAAGCCTCCATATCTGAATGTATCATCTATCACTCCTTCCATCATTTATGGTGTTTTGGAAAAACTCAAATGGCATGGCGCGGTGAATACGACCTAGCCCAAACATTCCTGGACTGGGATTTCAAAATATGCAGCCATTTTTCTTATGGAATAGAAATAGTACCAGTCGAACACATTCAAGCTCCCTTTGCACAATTATACTTAAATGCTTGTTGTCCAGAGGTTAAATAGAGCGAATTCACAAGCTCCCCGGTGAAGGAACAAGTGGGGTTCAAGATGCATATCGTCCAATACAGAATAAAGATGCTCCTTTGTGTTTCCTTGAAAACGCTTGCACATCACATCACTTTGGTTCATGTGAAGGGCTTGGGTGAGAGGGCCTTCGGAAAAGAAAGGGAGTCTTTCAGTGCTTCTTCCCTCATTTCCTCCCTCTCCTCCTTCCCTCTTGTGAAGTGTCACTTTGCGATCAGATCTCAAGGCCTCTGATTGCCTGGGGTCGGGGCGGGGCGGGGTGGGGGGGGGGGGAGCCCTTTGGGATAAATGGCTGCAAGAGGGGGAGAAAAGAAGGGCGAGAGTGTGAAGAGGTGGAGAAAGTGTCTTAATATACTGGCAACTCAGCACTTTGAGTGAGAGAAAGTGAATTGTTGATGATGCGGTAGTCGTCTGTGCCCTCCCGTACGAGGCCTGGGAGTGATTGCCTAGTAGTGGTTGGATTGTCTCGATTTATTCAGACGGTTTCAGCTGCTCCTCAGGACGCTGTTCAGTCAGGTGGTGTTATCCCCCACAGGGAGACCGGCTCTAGGGTCTTCAAGGCATGGAAACCAAACAGCCATGCTCATAAAGGTAAAGTCACACCCCTCTCTTTACCAGTGGACACAAAATACCCTCTTGTTTTGTCTGTATTCAAATAAACCAACTTGGGACAAACAATTTGAGATTCAAATGGTTTAGTCATACAACAGACGAGGCGATTGAAAGCCTTTTTGTATCAAATTGACATAAACCAAATGTCTTTTCTCTTTTGTCTTTGGACAAACCAGTCATTTTGTTAGGGATGCTGTGATACAGACAGGAGAGAGGCAGCCTGTTATCATCAAATCAAACGTGACAGGAGGGAGGCAGAAGCAGCAGACAGAAATAACCCTTTTTCCTGCCTGTGTTTATCTCTGATGGGATGAGGGCTTCTTTAAAAAGCAGGCCAAAGGGCCTCTCCGCCGGCCCCCCGTTTGATGCTGGCATGTGCCGAGGGTTTCTGCTTTGTGTCTTATCGCTGTTTTTGGCATGTCTTTCAACTTGGATATGTCCTCGGTGGGACTGAGGGCGCGGGGAGGACGGGAGAAAGACAAGGGGGAGATGTATATCCTGTAGAAGCACAACCAACCAAGCCGGTATAGTTTTGCCTTGTGATATTTGAAGTTAATTGCAAAGAAAGTCACACTAGGGTCTGGAGTAAAAATAATATAGTTACATCATGCAGTTAAGGTTGCGCGTGTCTTCTATTACTGTCTCCCATGCGGTGCAGACAGCAGCTGGAGTCCTGGGTGTCTCCAGGGCTCACCAGGCCGGTCTCGGCACACGTTCCACTTCAGAGCTCTCCAAAAGGCTTCTCTCACTCAAGGAGGATGGAGAAGTGTTGCACTCAGCCCATCCACCCCCCCCCCCACCACCACCACCACCACCATCCTCCATCCACCTCCTCTCCACCCTGCCCCCATCCCCGCCCCCCCTGTGCCCTGACCACTGCCCCGCTCACCCTCTTTGCTAAAAAGGACAATGGCTCACTTTCAAAGAAAAGCAGGCAAAAAAAAAAAAAAGAAGAGCCCGGTGTCACCGAATTGTCTGTTTGCTGACGGGATCTTTAAAAGCAGCACCTCATAAATCAAAAAAAGAGCATAATAGGCATTGTTCCCCCAAGAGCTACTTGTCCCACTAAACCCCCCCCAGCCTCTCCTCCTTTTTTCCCCTCTTCCTCCCGTTCTGGCTCTTTGGCGCTCTTCGCTGAGAAACTAGGCAAAGTCAGAGGTGAAGGTTTTTTTTTTATTAGGGGTGGCTCTTCTTGTGGATTTCCCCCCCTTTTTCCTCCAGCTCTCTTTCTTTCCCTCTCTTTTTTTTTTTTCCAACCATCCCCTTGTTTTTTTTTACCCCCCCAACTCCTGATTTTTAAATAGGATTCCCTGAGCTTGGATCAGCATAATCTATCACTATGCACATTGTAAACTCGGGCCTCCTCCCTCTCTCGCCGCGCCCGCATTGAAATGTTGAAATCGGATTAGACGGGAAGCCGTTTTGCCTCTTCTGTATCGGACTCTTTTTTTTTTTGTATGTTAGCACAAGGAATGACAGCATCGCTATCGTGCCTCGGAAAAAAAAAAGAATGACTAATAGCGCGCAGCTTGTTCGGTTTATACTCCTCGAAGGCGTTCAAGAGCACTGCGTAAACAGTTTTGAGTGGTGAGGGGAAAAAAGGCAATTCGGACGTGCGCCGTGTTCACGACGGCGTGTTGGTTTTTGCTTTCATATCTGCAGAAACGGTTTCGCTTGAGGAAAGATCTTTCATTCTCTCGCCAGAAAAACTGCATACCTTATCTGTTTTGATTTCAATAGGCCGTTAATGAGCTTTTGGAAACCGCCTTGCTTTCCTAACCGCCCCCCCCCCCCCCCCCACGCCATCTACTCCATTCACCCCTCTGATGTGTCAGCAATCAAGAAGATGTTATCATAATTAGATCACTGGCGCAACACAAACCTGCCAACAATATTTCCATAAAGCATTTCATTAGTTACCTGATGTCACCCTGGGTATTTTCTCCCTTCTTCCCTTCACTCTCTCTCGTCCTCTGTCTCAAAAATGGGAAATTTCAAACGCAAAATGTGTAGTTGCGCATCGACGGAGAGCCAATGTTACATGAATTAGCCATGAGCGCATGATGGACGTGAACTAGATTTCCAGCTTTGAGAGATTTCTGAGGAATCACTCAGAATATATATATCAAGGCATTCCTACAAGCGTCGCTGCCTTTTGTCCACTCGGAAAAAAATATCTCGTCGTAGCTTCTCGTACCGTCCTCGCCGTGTAAATACTCTACTGTAGGATTACACAGCGTTGGCATGGGGCCCATCACAATGGTGGTGTTCTTCACAATGGTGCCGTTACTGGTACTCAGGGTACAAAAGGCTAACAGGAGTCTTATCTGAGCGAGTGTGTTCACCCTGATAGACCGCTGCCCTGGGTTATCTCTCCCATCCTTTGTTTCCCCCTCGTTGGATCCCTGTAAACTGCGTATTTGCTGTTGTGGTGCATGTTGGTGTGTCCCTATATCCCCTGCTAGAGTGTGTTGCTGTTTTTGAGTGAAAGGTGTGTATAGTTTACTTTAACAAGCGGGGGGCGTTGCACACGACTGCTAGTTGCTATAATCTCCAGTTCGTAATGTGACCCAGCAACAGAAACACATTTTATCCCACGTTCACATCAGAGGCCAGTTTTCCTTCCAGTGCAACCTGGTGTCGGGGAGGGAAAGGAGATCCGCCCCCCGTCTTATCGCCTCCGCCATAATCCGGTCTCCACGGTTGGCCACCATTTCTGAAACGTGAAACCCCTCTGGCAGCAGAGTGCCTTCACTTTTCCTTCAAAACAAGTTGTTCTCAAATACCTCTTGATTATACATCTGCATGTAACGTATCTGTCTGAATCCCATCAGCCGCCATCCCCTTCCCACCCCTTTCCCACACACACACACACACACACAAACCAAACCCATTCTTGTCAAAAACAGATTGCTTTTTTTCTGAAACAAGCCTCATCATCTTTCAGCTCCACTATGGCTCCGCTGTAGCTGAGTCAGGGAAAGGCAGGTCAGGCTTGGCTTTGCTCTCTGCCTGGCTCCTGTGTGGTTAATGGCATAAAGAGTGAGAGTGGCTTTAGATTAAGCCTGGCTACTCTGGACCATTAAAGCCAGCAGAGAGAGAGAGAGAGAGAGAGAGAGAGGTATGGGGAAAGGAAGGCATAGAGAGGAAAGAGACAGATCAGATAATGGAATTTACACATGCGATAAACTAATTTCATCCATGATTTATAATAGTTCCTTGTGGAAGTCTGATTAAGTTGATTTACGATGAAAAGAATGAAAGAGTAACAGGGCAGGTTAAGTGCAGCTAGCGGAGAGATATAGCCTGATGAAATGTGGGAAAACTTCATCCCTTCATCCCTAATATGGTTATACTCACTGTAGATCATGTTTAGAAAATCCCTGGAAATGTTTTCCTGTGTTTGGTTATGCAGTAAATATGGAAAATATCTATACGTGCAGGCGAAGGGGAGTGTGTTCTGTCAGGACTGTGTATCTTATGAGTGAGCGTGTGTGTTGATGTTGGAGAGCTGCCTGCACTAATAGGTTTTTGAGCCCTGTAATGAGGCCAAACAGCCTCGGTGAGTCATTGATTAAGGAATACAGTGCTTCCCATCTGCTTGATTGCATTATGCAGGGCCTCCCTCCACCTTGCCCTCCTCCTGACCTTCTGCTCATCTCCTCTTTCTTTTCCTTCCCAGGGAGCTGATGCCCAAGACCCTGGAGGGCCAGATCACCATGGAAAAGACCCCCAGCTACTTTGTGACCAGAGAGGCTCCCGCCAGGATCTCCGCCATGTCCCGGGACACCAAGCTGATCGTGGTGGTGAGGGACCCCGTCACCAGGGCTATCTCCGATTACACGCAAACGCTGTCCAAGAAGCCCGACATTCCCTCCTTCGAGAGCCTGACCTTCAAAAACAGGACTACGGGGCTCATCGACACCTCGTGGAGCGCCATCCAGATCGGCATCTACGCCAAGCACCTGGACAACTGGCTGCAGTACTTCCCCATGGAGCAGATCCTGTTCGTGAGCGGCGAGCGTCTGATCAGCGACCCGGCCGGAGAGCTGGGCCGCGTGCAGGACTTCCTGGGGCTCAAGAGGATCATCACAGACAAACACTTTTACTTCAACCAGACCAAGGGCTTCCCGTGCCTCAAGAAGGCCGAGGGGAGCAGCAAGCCTCACTGCCTGGGCAAAACCAAAGGGCGGACCCATCCTAACATTGACCCTGAGGTGGTGCAGAGACTACGGGACTTCTACAGGCCCTTCAACATGAAGTTCTACCAGATGACAGGACATAACTTTGGCTGGGACTGATGTGGAAACCATGGAGGACATGTTGGTCGAGAAGTTATTTTTTTTCCTCTGTAATTCAATGGCAAGATGTGGAGATATTGCTATATATATGTAAAATGTACAGAAAATCTATTTTATAATAATTTATTTTTATTTCTAAGCAATTAATTCACTAAGCTGCCTAACCATATTTGTACATAACATCTGGCCCACATTTTGTTTTTAACATTCCTCATTTTAATTTTAAATCTCTCTTGCTCTTCCCTCGCGGTCCTGTAAACTCAGCGGAGTTTCTGGTGCTTCATAATGCAGATAATGTGTGATGACTGAAGTAGGAATAGGTGAAAGAAAAAAAAAAAAGCACCATATTACGGGTACAGAGTGCTCACAGTGCAGTGGAGGACACCCATCCACATGCATCCTGACTTATTCATGGCTAATAACTCTAAATTCGAGTCCCGTCCTGTTCAGACCCCGTCGTCCTGAGTGTGAATCTCCAGTGGTTTCCCTTCTATGTGGCATTTCACTGAAAAAAGGACCTTCCAGTTCAGTTTTCTGCGATCCAATTTTCCTGCCCTGGCATTGGCCTAAGCAGCAGATCTTATGTCCCT
The DNA here is from genome assembly GCA_034670385.1 of Hoplostethus mediterraneus. NCBI lineage: Eukaryota > Metazoa > Chordata > Actinopteri > Trachichthyiformes > Trachichthyidae > Hoplostethus > Hoplostethus mediterraneus. Next base: position 3,528,120 of record JAXDDW010000011.1, on the reverse strand, counting down.
TTCCACTCAATAACAAGTAGATCAATAGGCCTAATTGATCCTCATTCTGTCACTCATGCTTAAAGTATACAGCTGCCCTTTCATTCGCTGTGCTCCTGCTGCCTGCTCTAATGAATGGCCCATCCATCAAAGGTTAAGTCCTATCCTGGACCACATACGGGCCCATGTTAACATTATGCTGATAGAGTAAGGTAACTGGGCAGATCGATTGAGCCTCTGCTCTCTAACTGCCCATTAGAAGCAGTGTTGGCTTTGAGCCAGACTCTTGCCCTATCCGCTCAGTTCAAAGGTCAAGCAAAGTCTCAATCAAATTTCTTTGAGAGGCCTTTGATTTGTTGAGGAGAACAGAACTGGAGCACCCCGGGTCAGGAGATGACTGTGTGCCTTGTCTTCATGACGAGGTTGGAAAATCTTAGCTTGAGGTAGCAGAGGCATATCTGTCAGATGAAGAGCATAAAGAAAGAAAAGACGATAGAGGAAAAAAAAAAAAAGAAGTAGGTTGTGGCTCAGTGAAATACCGCATCATCAAACAGGAGTCCACCAGGCCCCATCTTAGATCCCAGACAAAAAGATCAAAGGAAGAGGAAAGGTTTTTTTGTGAAGCACTCTGCGTACTGCAGGAACGGCCCCAGGCAGGGGTTCAGCGTCTAACCTCACTGGTGTCATCAGACAAACCTCATGTGTTATTGTCCATGGCCTATATACTTTGCCTTATTCATCCCTGTCATCCTAACATGCCTCATCCTTTCATGACAGATCTCAACTCTCTACTTGTTGCCAAAAAACTTTGGGGATATCATGTTTCACACCGCTTGAGTCTTGAGTTTGTTTCCTCCCCCTGCATTGCTCCTTTTGTTATTCTCTTTCTACTTGAATTCTTGATATGCAAGAGGGAGAAAGTGTGTTCTTATCATTCGCTGATGTGCATCCCCGTGTCCTTCGCAACTGGTGGCACGCTTATTATAAAGGCATGGGGAGATGGCCATGCTATGCCGCGTTATGCTGCGCTATGCTATGCTATGCATGCTCAAATGTGGAGGCCATTATGAAGACGCAGGGATAATGGGAAGGGATGATTCGCTTCCAGAGGAGGGCTTCGTGTGTTAAAGCAGGGCCCAGACTGAATGTACACATCCTATCCTTACGCAAAAAAAAAACATCGATTCAGTTTTAGAGGTCAAGTATCACTTGGTTTTAGTTCATAGGAGAGTTAAATTTGATTATACTTTGAATTTAAAAAAAAAAGTTGTGCCTCTTTAAGTGTCCAGTCCAACACAAATACCCAGCTCCTGTCATTAAAACAGATGACACACTTCTTTTCTTCAGTTAAAAGCCAGCTGCCTGGTTTCGCCTCAAACCAATGGATGGTAGCAGGGGAGATGGAGGCTTGTCATACTGTAACTTTCTGCTGCTGTCATCTTACACTTTGCGCACAGTAGCTTTTCTTCTGCCGGAGATGATACTCCTGGTGAGAATTTATGTGGAGAAAGCCTTCATCTCCCCGTCTCTCCCCTTAGTGCAATGTTTGATTATTAAAAGCATTTATCACGGTCTCTCTATGCAGGCTCACCCTGCTTTACACAAGCTGTCACATTCTGGAAGGAAGGGTTAATGTCTGTTGCTTTCCCTGTAATTGCTAGAGGAATGCTTTTGAATTCTGGTCAAGTTCATGTAACTGAGGGAATATCTCAAAAAATAAAAAAAACTTGCACTCGTGGTTTCTATCCATGCTGCTGCATCGGTTATGGTTGAGTTTTATTCAGCCCGTTTTTGAGATCTACAGAAGTTAGTGTTTGTCTTACTCGCATATAATATGGTATTTAGACTAGCAGATGTGTATGTATAAAAATGAAAAAGACATGTAAATCAAGTATTTTGTGGTATGTACATCAAAGGAATTAATTTTACACAATGCAAGAGAAAAACGGAACAGATGTTTCTAGATGATTAAATACTGAACATTCATAATATTTCTTTGTATGAAGAAATAAATAAAAAGTATATATTTTACCAAAACATCATGTCCCTGACTCTGACTCTGACTTGATTGACAAATACCACGCCTCTATTTGTGTGTTTCATAATTTGAAAGGTCGCGACCAGGGTTTAGATTTCTTATCATTAATAATCATACCCATAGCTGCTAATAATTGAAAAACAGTCTGAACCAGAACAGTCTGAACCGTTCTGAACCAATAGTACTTTTGTTGAGGTAGAAGATCTTTTCTCAGTTTCACTACTCACACAGTCACTGTTCTTTAGTTTTTTTTTAGGACCGAGCTGTTCTGGGACACTCTGACACACAACTGAAGCAATGTGTATTTTCACACACAAACAAATTACACCTCAAGTGTGCATGTGTGTGTGTCATTTACAACAATATTTTTTTTATTTATTGACATGAAGAATATGAGTGCAGACCAACTAGCATAGAACCAGACTACTTTGGAAAGTAGAGTTGGTGTGTTCAGCATGTGATGAAGCATCTGGCCAGTGACTATATATAGTCCCATGAGAGGTGTGCTATAGGTTAACTGTCAAAATACAGGATACTCAGGATACTCATAAATAGTGCAAGGAAATGTCTATGTTGCTAAAAGTCAGCCAATAAAATGGAGGAATATTGAAAAAGACACGGCTATAGTAGTAGTAGTATATTATCTTTCAATGTGCTTTGCTCTACATGCAGTGATGTGTCGACTGCACACATGGAATTAGAAAAAACCTTCAAAAGTGAGAGAACCACCCTGATGGAATAGAAACATAGTATGAAATCTAACAGCAAAAGTCATCCACCCAGAATCATATTGAAAACTCAATATGATGTCCTTATTTCAGTGCTTCTGTTGTGCATCAAGACTAACTGCAGTTTTACACCACATTTACATTACACGTGGTGTAGCTCATTAGAAGAGTAAATCAGTATAAAGATACCAAAAATACAGTAAAGTAGGTTACAAGTACCTCGACTAAAAACGATCCTTTGATTGAAGAGGGCTGCTGTGTCATGGAGTTACATGGCTAGTCTCTCTATTGCTGCCTACCTCTCTCTCTCTCTCTCTCTCTCTCTCTCTCTCTCTAAACACGTTGTGGTTCAGATTTAGTGATGTAGGCGAGAACAGTACCAACTAAACCACGTACGAGTTTAAGACTTTAGTTTAAGACTTATACTGCTTAACAAAGTACACAAAGACTAAACAACGATTGAAACAAACCTCAACTCAATAGGTGCGCCTATTCAACCCGTGTGTGTGATCCAGTGGGTGGTGTTGGGAAGCTGTGTGTGTGTGTGTGTGTGTGTGTGTGTGTGTGTGTGGTGTGTGTAGGGCTGGAATGGGGTGGTTGCAAAAAAATACCAGAGATGATTTTTTTTTTCTCTCTCTCTCTCTCTCTCTCTGTCCTGCCCAGCCTGGCACTGCGGTTATGGAACTGGGGGGTCCTTGTGGTTTCAGGTGACCCATAGCTGTGTGGGAGGTTTGGCTGCTGGTGGTGGCGGTGGGTTTGACTGCTTATCGGAAATGCCCCCCCCCCCACCAACCCTCCCCATCACCCACACCCTCGCTCCCTGTAAAAGCGCCCAATGTTTCCTTATGTCTCCTAATGAGATACACCTCCAGGGCTGTTTGTTTACGGGGCTCTGAAACACCTCTGTGTATTAACAGGGCTCCCATTCACAATATCCCAGCTGATGTATTTACAAACCTGTCCATGGCCAGAGATGTTGACATCCCACTGCAAATTGTGGGTGAAATTTTTTCTGGCAATACTTACGCAGCTATTTACCCCCTCTACAGATAAATATCATACTGTGTTATGGATTACAAGATGGTGCAGCGCAGGGGGACTTCTAGTTTGTGACCGGTGATGCCACAGTTTTACTTTTGATAGTAGCAATACGCCGCTAAAATAGAATTGGCACAATATATATCACTTGACACGAATTTGCTCACTTAAAAATGTATTTTCTCCTACATGCAACTTGACCCACGGGGCAGAAATGCTCCACAACACTAGCATCATGTTTAGGGAGAAGTCTAGAAAAAAAGAAAAGGCAGCTTTACTGTAACAAGTAAAGTGTGTTGCACTGATCTAGATTTCCAAAGTTAAAATTAGTTTGGTATCATTGTTTTCTCTCTGTGTTCTCACGGGTATAGATGCTCTATATCTGACTGACATCTACTGCTGGTTATGTAAAGTAAACAAAACAAACAAAAGACCCCCTGCTGCCACATGCGACTGGAAGAGAAGGGGGGGGGGATATTCACATGAGGACGAGTTACTGAGATGAAATGTTATCGTGTTGCATATATGCAGTAGTGCATCTTCCAAGTCCAAAACCATTTTATTGTGAAACACATACAACACATTTCAGTGCCATTAAAGCTTCCCGCCCCAATCCATACTGGCTGAGATCACCCGATAGCCCAATTACCTGTTTCCAAGCTGAACCCCCAGGAGAGATGGACTGAAATGAGAGGACATGAAAACTCCTCTTGGAGTCTGCAGCATGTATGCAGTGATGTGGTGCTAAATAAAAGACGTGGGTAAATCATCATAAGGCAAAAACAACCACCAATATAAACACAAGGCAATGATATTTCCAGAAAAGCATTAGTTCATGTCTTTTTTTCTAAAATCAACCTCATATAACAACAATCATACAACTTTGGTATATAAAGTACTTACTGTAATGCGTACTGTGAATTTAAAGATTTGTGTCTGGCTAAAAAGGTGGATAAACTGAGTTTATAGTGGGTTTACCCTCCGCTACCTCTCTGTGCTGTATGTATGCCAACATGCTAGCTGGATTTCCATGGGGATACGTGAGTCACATCTCCCTCAACCAACAGACAATAATAATGTCCCTAACATAAGAATGGACCAATGTGGCAGAGAGCACGCTGCCAGTTGGAAATACCAGCTAATACTGCCAGCGGGTGGGGGAGGGGGGGGCAGTATGTTCTGTGCCACAGCTTCTCCATTGAGCTACTTAATCTCACTGGAAAGTGTATTGAGCTAAAATAAACAAAATGGTCTATATTCCAGCGCGGTACAATACAGCGCAAACAAAGCTATCAGTCTCCACTAAAGCAGAGCAGCGTGTCTTTCCCCCGGCCCGGCCCTGTTTCCACTTCCCAGGTATATAACGACACGCTGGGAGCCTCTCATCAAAAAAAATCATCATTGATAGTTTGCAAGTCTGGATCTGGATAATTGCTCAGCTGGAGAGGGAGCAGTGAAAGACACACCGGAGAGGAAGACAAACAGGATGTGGTGTGCAGAAGAAAAAAATAAATAAAAAAAAAGCCTCGCTTGGCAGGTTGAAGTGGAGCACGCTCTGTTGGCCGGCGCCCAGCTCGTCCCCGAAGCACAGCCACCTGTATTAACTCGCGACTAACCTGATTAACCTGTTCGTGGACACGGCAAGACGCCGACTCGGATGGAACGACAGACTTCCAGGCTGCCGGCCAAGCGGGCCATCTTGAAGGAAAATGGTTTGTGTAATTAACAGAGGAGCTCAGCAGAATGACAGAGGGTAATTGCACCATTTTGCAGATGATGTCTCGTTGTCATCGAGGGTGCCTCCCGGGCTGTTGTGGGTGCGGGCTTGCTGTTGTTTTGGGGGGGTATGACATGGGAACAGAACACCTGGCGGCCCTAGACACGCGAAGCCCCCCATCCCTCCCTGATCCACCTCTTTTCCTCAGCCTCCTCCCCTCCTCTCCCCCCTCCCATCCATCCCTTGACACCATCTACAGAGCGCGTTGCTACGTGGTGTGTTTGATCGTATTAGCTTCAAGCTGCTGCAAAGCAATTGCACAATATCTAAACAGCCTTGTCACAATGGCTGGAAACACGGCCGAGGGGCTGGAGGCGGGGCATCAATAATTTAGCCCTCTACCCTCGCTATCCTTTTAGAGCAGATCTCCGAGAGGAAGATGGTGGCTTTGGCGGGTTTGGCTTCACACGCGAGCTTTTGCTTTTTTTGGCCCGTTCGCCTTGTTTTCACGGTGTTTCATAACTGATGCCTGTACGGTGTCGGAATCATTTCCTAACAGATTAGTGAATCATCATCACCACCCTATCATAAATACGAGGCATTACTGGCATATACATTAGGTGAGAAAGGCGGAGAAAGAAAGAGCCCTAATGAGGTAGTTTTGTTTCCCACCGTCTCACAAAAGATGAAAATAAATCGACCTGCTGCTTCACCAAGTGATAAATGAACTCCAGGCAATGATCAGCACACAGCAAACAACCACCAATATATGACTTATGTAATTAAATGTATGTTTTATTTGATTAAAAAGAACAAAAAATTTCTAAATATTTCTAAAGGTTGGTAGACTTAATTTAAAAAAAACAAAGGGGTTGAATTTATCTTCCACTACATAACCTTTACATCTGGGGCCTCATTGGATCATGACTCCCTCCTTCCACCCCCCACCCACCCCCCACCCCTCCATGTCTTCTAATGCTTCCTCTCTCTGTCTGATAGATGTCAGACATGCCGGGACAGGCTGGCCCACAGATGTCAAGAGAGAGTCGTGGCAAGAGGAAACACAGGGATCAAGAGGAAGTCTATCTTTTCACCGCGGGTATAAAAAAGGGAGATCAGCCGACGGCACCTGAGGCGAGGCCCACGCTGGTTTACACGGGGTAATAACTGGTTCAACAAAGGTGGAGTGGCGGAGCGGTATGAGCCGCCGTATCAGGTTTGCTTTGCCGGGATCGGCCAATTACACCTCACCTCTGCCGCCTTTATCCCAGCCAAGATCAAGTTTTGGGTCGTCCTTTCTTATGCCTCCCTTTTTTCCAGCCCCGGCCCATTCATACACAAAGACAAGCTGGAATTTGATACCCGTCCATAGCAAAGTCATGTTATAAATAATACACATGCTATTTCTTACTCATAATGAAGAAGTAATTGCTGCAATTTGTGATTCAAGTATATTCAGTGTATCTCTGATTAAAACTTGTCGTGGTTTGGATGCTTGTAATTGAATCCACCAGGAGAACAGACCGGCAACCTGTTCTCATACTAAATCAGTACTCCTGTTCTCCTGGTCTCTCATAAGTCCTCAGGCTCAGGTTTGCCCCGATGGCTGACAGACTGTGCCATCTCATTACAAGGATATCTGACAGGGATAGTCTGCTCTGCTCCTCTACACCAGTGTAAACTCTACCTTCCTGGTCATATGAAGCCCTGCTGACTCTAGATGGCTGTGTCTCTATTACCAGCAGACCCAGGAAGCAGCAAGATGGCTCACACAGCTGCCGATCACATGATGGCCGAGCCGGAGGATCAGCTTTTCAAAGTGGGGGGGAGGAAATATAACGACAGGGTAGATGGCAGGTAGGCTCCGCTGAATAAAGAGAATGTACTTGACAGCTTGACAGGGAAGTAGGCCCTCAAAAACACAGGATATATGACTGGTGTTGAGCAAGAGTTTCACTTGCACTCAGGTGCATGAGTGTTGCTAGTGGTATGTGTGTTTGTATTTGGGTTTCAGTGATTTCATAGTTCCTGGTTTATGGGTTGAGCTCCACCAACCCGTTTAGAAGAGTGTGATTTTATTTCACGTTGCTCGCTTGTTTGTGTCTCTGTACGTGTCCTGTTATGTGTCTAGTAAATGGATGGTATGTGTGTTTATATGTTGGTGCACTCATGCTGTCTGTGTGGGTGTGTGTGTGTGTGCGTCTCTGTGGCGCTGATGGACTAAGTGGACTTTGTGACTTTGTGTTTCGCTAATGTCAGCTTGTTTAGCGAGCTAACCATCACCGTCTTGTTGTAAACACCGGATTTACACTAATGTAGTAGAAGCTAGCCATCTGTTTGTTTAGGTTAACTGAGCTGACTCTTCTCACACTACAACCCGACCAGCGGGACTGAAGATAAGCCAGCTGTGTCACAGTAACCTACATTTGGTAACACGTAAGTGGATAAAAGCGTCTGCTAAATGACTGAAATGTAATGTAATGTATTTTTCTATTTATATTATGTTGTATTGTTTTATATATACAGCCATTACTTGCCTATGGACGTGGTTGCTAGGAAAACTGTGACACAGCTGCAACGCCTCTATAGGCCGTGACAATACAGCACTAGCTGCAAGGCAAGAAAATCATCACAGCTTCAGAAACAGATAGGAAAATTAACAGAACACTGGAAAACAGCCCAAACCCAACAGCAGTAAACAACCTATCTGTGTGTGTGTGTGCATGTTAGTAAACAGGTTCCTATGTACAGTATATCCGCGTGGGTGTTTGTTTGCATGAACAGTTGTGAGTGCCAGTTTGAATGTGTCGGTGCACGCTTGATGTGAGGCCACGTGAGAGGGTGCGAGCAAGCTACAGACAGTGTGTGTGTGTGTGTGTGTGTATGTGTGTTTTGATTACTGCGCCGCCCCCCTGCTGAGACACTTAAATGTGGTCAGACACACACCGACTGACGGCCATCAATAATGCAGATGGCAGGAGGATCCAGCAGCCCGCGCTATCACCGGGGACAATTGGTCTGTCCCTGCTGGAAGCCCCCCAGTCTCCACAGACGGATGGCTTCAATTTCCTATCTGATGGGGGGGAAAAAAGGAGAAAAACCTCCATTGCCAGACTGGCCTAGCTGGCCCTAAGTCTATGAGTGAGTATCATCATCCCGTCTAATGTGTGATTATTAACATTAAGCCCCTGCATGGGACTGCCTGGGTGTGTGAGCTGGGGGAAGTGGGCCTTTATAATGGTTAAAACATTCACTTACAGATGAGGCAATATCTCATGCTTAGTCAGTGGGGTGCCTGGCCCAGCTGTTGGCATAGTAATGTGTGGCAGAGAAAGATGTGTGTGTGTGTGTGTGTGTGTGTGTGTTTGAGAGTGGGAGGTAGAGAGAGAGAAAGAGAGAGAAAGAAACAGGGAGGTGGAGGGGTGGCTGTATGCCGATTTGTTGGCGGTCAGAAAGAGAATCTGAAAATATGATATATTTCAGCAGATGATTTCTGCTTCAGTGGTGGTTTATTTAACAGTTATCATTCTGTCATCAGGCATTAAGAGTTTATCTAATGTGAAAGGGAAAAAAAAAAAAAAAGAAATTGAAAAGGAGATTTGGAAGTCAGACAGGGGGAATGTCTGGGAATCTTTTAAGGTGAACCTGTAGTTGATTTATTTCTTCAGAAAAAAAGGTTTCTCCACTCCCCATCAAAGGTGACTGCGGTTGTGAGAATCAAAGAAATGAGAAAAAGACAAATGTGAACGCGTGGGTGTGTGTGTGTGTGCGCGCGTGCACGTGTGCGTGCATTCCGGCGTGCGGCTGCACTGCATCATCCTGCTATTACCATAACCGCCGTCTCTCCCTCAGGGAAAACAGAACTACATTTCATCCTTGTTTAGGTGATGTCAGAGTGAAAGTGGAGGGGGGGGGGGGGGGGGGGACTTCAATAGTAAGGCTTCCAGTGCTGCTCAGTCAATAGCTACCACTCTCTAGTCTGGAAACCATCGGGCCCTGCCACTTCCTCCTGCTGGTCCATGCCTGCCGGGCCCCCAATCAGCCGCTGACGAGAGCGGCCCGGCCTACCGCCCAGCTTTTCCTGCGCGGCTGGGCTGTTTGAGGTGGTTTGGTGGTGATGGTGTTGGTGGAAACTCCTTAGCCCTCCTTTTCCCCGGGGGCCCTGGCATTGGAAAACCATGGGGCCCCATTTGGGGTTTTCCTCCACCCGGAGCAAGCATTGGATGGAGCAGACGTGGTGGTGGTGGTGGTGGTAGCGTGGATGCGTGTGTGGCGAGACGGTCAGCGGGAAGGAAGAAGAATGGAGACGTTTCAACCGAGGCTGAGGCAATTTTTCCTGCATACATTCCCCCCCCCCCCCCCCCGCCGTTAATGACTATTACATCAATCGGCCTGCATCGCTGCAGTGTTTTGAACGTCACTTACAGTTTTAAGGTCAGTGCATTAGTCTAATAAATTTATTCATAGCCTCTTCCCAGCCTCAGGAGCCGCCGGCCGTCCTCTTTAATAAGCCGCTGACATCTGTCTGCTGAGATTGCCCACCGAGCATCATCTCCTGCAAATGGGGGGCAGAGACCCTGCGCGTGTGTGTGTGTGTTTGTCATCGTCCATTCCCAAAACAACACACACACACACATGCAGTCACACACACTAATCTTTGGCGGCATGCACCATCAACGCACCATAAACATGGGAATGAAATGAACACATTAGCTCAAGTCACTGAGCAGGAGTCATACCTGGATCCAGTGTCTTGTCCACGGTGTCGCTCCACCCATGACGGTGAATACTAACATACCCAGGTTTTGTTTTTTTTTTTTCTTCAGCAGGCACATATTTAACACACCGTCAACAAATCATATGTAACATGCGATCGCCTTATTACACGGTAGATTTTTCTTTTCTCTTTTTCCATCCTCCGCTTTCCCACCGCTTCCGCTCTGCTGTTTTAATTGCATTGGAGCTGGAAGCGGCGCTTGTGAGGCGATGCCATTAGGCTACATGTGAAGTGCATAGATAAAGGCTGTTCCTGTATCCCCGGTATCATTAGTCACACTTCTGATCAAATTATAAGAGTCGTGGATAGTTCACTAGACTAAATTTATCTACTACGGTTTTGAAGCTTGGTTCAAATGTTCATTTTTTTATCTTCAGGGCAATGGCTTCTTCACACTTGTTCGAAGACAAGAATCAAATGGGGATTATGCCTTTGATTATTATGCCTTTGATACGATCAGCTTCACAGTGAGTTGAGTCATGTAATTGTACATGCGCGTGGCACGGCAGCATGGGGGAGACACAAATGGAGACATGAGGAATGTATGATTTCGTGTCATTGTTGTAGGAAAAGGCGGCTTGACAAATTCCCGGCCACCCCCTAAGACAATGTTGTTAGAGCACCAAAAGGTAGTGCTAGTTGCCCCGTATATTGCTTTTCTGACAGGTGGGACTCACACCAGTCACAGAGCAGCTTCTTCATTGAAACTCAACATCATTTTCTTTAAAAGGTACTATGCTTATGCTTTTCATGTTGATCTGTTCCTGCCAAATGACATGTGGTAGTTCAGTAGACCCAATGCTGGAGACGATCTGGGCGGCTTCGGGGGTAGATTTTTCCACCAAATCTTTCAATGCCTTTCCACTACTAAGTGATGTTTCTGAACCAGCAGAAAGGACACATTCACTTTTCCCGATGGAAAGCAGGTCATACGGTGTTGCGGTGCCAGTCACGTTTTTTAGTCGTCTACTAGAATTTGAATGTGCTATGTGAAGATCCTATACATAGCGTGAGATTCATACTATATGAAATCATGTACATTATATAAAGTTGCTATGGCCTAGCAGCAAGGTTTAAGAAAGGACAGCAAGGAGAACATACTACCCACGTAGTCCATGAACAGCCAATAAAAGCAAACGGCCAGACTGCTGATATAACGGCTTCCATTCGATTGTCCTCCAGCAGGGCTAGAAAAGGTGAAGGGGAGACAGAGGAAAAGGCTGGGTAATTTTTTATAGGTGTCAGAGGGTGGAATGGTAACTTGCATAAAAAGTGTCCCTGCAAAAAATGAGCAAAGACATGTTGCCATGCATATTTTAAGCTGCTAGAGCCTACAAGGGTGCAAGTGGTACGAAGGCTGGAGCGTTGTCGGAGTGCTTCCTCTTCTTCCTAGAGCGATGCGGATGGCAGTCAAAGTGGGATTCAAGTCAAAGATTTTAACATGGAAGAGAGAAAAAATACAATAATAAACCTGCAAGATTACAATTGTAAAGAAACACCAAGACATGTAGAGGAAGGAAAAAAGAGGAGTAAGAGGAGAGAGTCTAGAAGAGAGCGTCTGTAAACCCTCTCCCCCTTTTCGCTGCCATATTCTGTCCATTAGTGTGAGTGCTGCTTTTCCACGCTGTGGTTAACTCTCCCTTCAGGTTGACTTGTCCTTCTTGAAGCATGCTGGAGTGGGGGGATGGCAAAGGATGGAGAGGAAAGAGGAACCGACGGAGGCAGAGGTGGGTGGTAATTAGAAACATTCACATCACTGTAAGGTTATCTATCCGTCTTTCCTGCCCGGCCCGTCCTTTGATACCGGCGAGTTTCACAGAGAGAAATTACAGAGCAGCCAATTAAAGGTCCTTTTTCTCTCTCCCTGATAAGAGGGGCTGTTAATACCGCGGCAATGGTTGGCACTTAACCGGTGATGAATGCCTGTCGATGAGCATTGAAAGTTTATCAACTTCTCCCCGGGTTCTTTTCTCACCAGAAAGAGAGAATTAACTGATACCGCGAGGGGGCCGCGCTCCGGGCGTCTTATCGACAGATTACTCACTAAAACCATCGAGTGCATTTTTAATGGGAAAACCAAGTGTTGTTCCTACGCTGAAGTATGAAAATAGCTCGGGGCGAACAATATACGAGCGCTGTCATAAATTATAACAAGTGCTTTGTGGAGTCAGTAATCTCATCCCTTGTACAAATGGCTAGTTTGAGGCGCTATGTGTAATGATTGTACTCGGTGAAGGATTTTGCCTCCCTCCAGGAAAGGACAGGATTCTTCACCAAGTGTGTCTCCCCCCAAAGACTCTCCCCCTTTTTTAATTTTTTATTAATTTATTATATCTTTTTCTGTTCACATCTTTGCCATGGAGCGAGGCAGATGGTTGTGTGTGTGTGTGTGTGTGTGTGTGTGTGTGTGTGTGTGTGTGTGGGTGGGTGGGTGGCAATGCAATCCTTGGCTAAATTATATGTTGCTCAAGACCACAGTAAGCTAATGACCTGAAAGCTAAGTCCAAGAGCGCTGTTAAAGCATGGGGTTGGTCACGTCATGAATCAGACGGTAGGTGAATTCAACACCCATCCGCCCCCCCCCCCCCTGACCTCCACCACCTTACTTTCCATCGTGCTATTTTCACGTCAAACCTGCCTGTTTCTACTTCCACCTCCTCGGGGAGAAACATTTATCTTACGTTTTGTGCACTGATCATGTTATATCACAAAATACTTACTGTATAAGAGTGTGGGGTAAAAAAAAACCAACACAGTTTTTCAGTATATACCGCTTAATACGTGCAACTCCTGACAGTCTGCGAGCGCTGATGGGATCCAGGGAGATGATGAGGAGACAGAACTGTTAATTCAGGCGTCATATTCAGGCGGTGCGTCAGTGTTGCTTGCTGGGTAAAGCGCGACACTGACAGCTCCCGGGTTAGTTGGGGGGGGGGGGGGGGGGATGGGGGGGTTTGATTTCCACAGGGACCCCCCAGTACACTGAAATATCCACTCATGCTTCTGTAAAGCACTTTGTACTCATGAGTTCCATGTCTCCGAGGCGATGCCGGTACCGAGACGTACAAATGAGTCCAGATGTAGCACGGTAAATAGTCCCATCAAGACAGAGGCAAGTAGAAGTGTCAGTCTCTCTCTCTCTCTCTCTACTCTTTCACTCTCCCTCGCTCTCTCTTTCTGTGTGTGTGTGTGTGTGTGTGTGCGTGTGCGTGTGTGTGTGAGTAAGAGAATGAGGCTAGCTTTGCAAAGTCCAGCTTGCTGAGAGAGAGTGCTCCTAAGAAGAAAGGAGAGCGAGAGAGAAAAAAAAAGAGAGAGAGAGACGGTGAGGGAGAGCGAAGGGGAGAAAGTGAGAGCTCGCCTGTACATTTACGGATGAAAATTTCATGACGCTAAATCTAGACAGACTTTTAGTGTCAGTCAGGATTACGGCAGCAGCCTGAACACTCATGAATTATTAAACCCGGAGAGAGAGAGAGAGAGAGAGAGAGAGAGAGAGAGAGAGAGAGAGAGAGAGAGAGAGAGATCCCTGGGTGCTTGGACCAGGGGAGGTAGATGAGAGGAGAGAGGATGGAAAAAGGGGTGAGAGGAGGATTCAGGGGCTGGGAGGTAAATAAATAAATAGATAAATACACGAGAAAATAAATAAATGAACAATGTTGTCTTTAATGCCCCGGATTTTCACCTTGGGAGGGAGGAGGGATGACAAAGGGCTGGAGGTGTCACCTGGGTGAAGCTTCTGGAAGATGTTCGGCGCCTGTTTGGCTTTCAGGCGGTAAGCTCACCGCGACAAGACGAGGAACCCGGAAGATGCTCGCACTGACAAATCGGCGGGAGGGGATCGGCTAATACGAAGAAGGAGACGGATCACAGTGCGGCGCCATGACAACCAGCTATAGCGCGATACAGTATGTTGATGTAAAGGGTGGGAAAGTGTTGTGAAGTTCAGTGCACCTTATAGCAGAATGCAAAATGCACCGTGTGTGATTTTTTTTTTTTTTTTTTTTTAAATGCTTACAGGCTTGATCCTCCGAGTTGCAGGCGCTGCAAACAGGAGGGTAAATTAAGACATCACCGATACCATGAACAGCTAAACAAATATTGTGGGCAGCCGCACTGCTCCCCTACTGTCCTCTGCTATGCCACCCAGCCAAACCAGGTGAGATGACACCCCCATATCTGTCTCACTGTTGGAATGTCAAAGGGTGCACTGTTGACCCAGACGGAGCTGCCACTCAGTGTGTGTCCGTGTGTGTGTGTGTGTGTGTGTGTGTTGCAGGGGTGGGGGGTTTGGCAGCCTGTCTACCCTCCCCAGGCCCCCGTCTGTCGCTCCCTCGGTGGCAGGGGGACGCCAGCAGAGAAGGGGGACAGGTGCAGGGTCTGGTTTGGGGGTTTGGGGGTTTGGGGGGAGTATCCACTCTCCCCGCTGTATCTTCTCCTTTCTGCCCCCCCCCCCCCCCCTACCCTCTCTCTCTCAAAGGCATTCCTCCCATTCTCCCCAACGCTTCTCTAGAAAACATCCCCTCTCTTTTCCTCTCCCCTTCCTCCTGTGGCGATTCTCCTGGGAGAAGCCCGAAAGAGAATGAATCGGCTTTCCCAAAACAAATCTCTCCCTCTGCTATCTGTGAGTGCATCTGCTCTTTATCGGAGTGTGTTTGTCTGCATGCTGGTGTGTGTGTGTGTGTGTGTGCGCCCCCCCCCCCCCTGAAAGCCAGAGTAAACACTGAAAGCAAACAGGTTATGTCGTGGACTCAATGAAAATGTGTACAACCGTTGACCTTTACCTCTTACACTCAACGCCAACCATTCTCCTAGGAGACCAACCCATGCTAGCAACAACAACAAAAAAATCATCTCGTTAAATCCAGTTTGTTATTAGACTTTTTTTATTAGACAATTTCTAATAACTTTGAAAATATTTCAATGCAAGTTTTCATTTCATGCATGAATTTAGCGTTTCAAATCTTTCAAACACGCCGTTTATTTTCCAATAGCATGCTCCTACAGCGTCGTATGAAATCCCGTGGCTACATTCACGTGATGATCCAACCGGCAGAGCGCCGGTACAGCGGGTGACGGCGACACGAGCCCGGGATGCGCGAAAGGCACATATGTGTCTCCGTCTCTTGCCATCTGCTCTGCTGATCATTAGAACGGGTGTCACACTGAGTCGGGACCCTCGTGGACGCGTGCGCTCCCCTCCTCGCGTGCCTCTCCTACTCGGTTATTCCTTTGTTTTCTACCGAGCTTCATCTCAGAGCGAATATGAGATTGGATTCGCGGGGCGGGGGAGTTTATTGTTTTTTTTTTTACTCAGCGAAAGAATCCCCCGAAGATGCCGAAGGTCTTGCCACAAGAGCGCGGGGACCGTCTCCCTCGTGGCTTAGCATGAGAGGTTAGCTGGTGCTCGAGTGTCTGTGTGTGTGCGGTTGCACTTTGTGTTTTTGAGCGTTACGTTTGTCTCTCAGGTCATTTACATCTCCAAAGGCCCCCCCCTGTTGTTTCACTCACGTTCCTCTCTGGATGTGCTCGCTGAAATACCCACCAAAAAAAAAAAGAGCCTTGAGACAAAACACACCAGCTCACGTAAATGTTGCATCTTGCAAGCGCAGACATCAGATCAGCGCACCTCCATTATCAGAAGCAGAATCAGTCGAACCGTCAGGTGAACTCACATGTAGTGGTGTAATGTGAACTGTTCGCCTTCTGGGCCCCCCGGGTGTGACGGAGAGGATTAAGTCAGTAAGTAGCGTAACATAAACAGAGCAAAGTCAAGCACACAGTAGATAACCGTGTCGATACTGTAGTAGAGATTGACTTAATACAATCAGTTAAAGACAATACACAATATACACAACATGAAGGGTCACAATATCATGTATTGATGGCTCGCTGTTGTATTGCCATGACAAAACCCTCAATCCGATAAGCACATTTCCTCATTTCCTGATCAGTATGTTCAACAGGCTTGTGGCTGGTGTGTGTGTGTGTGTGTGTGTGTGTGTGTGTGTGTGTGTGTGTGTGTGTGTGTGTGTGTGTGTGTGTGTGTGTGTGTGTTTTGGCAACAGAGATACAATCTGTGACCTGTGGGACGGGGGCCCCTATCTCCTGCCTCATGGGCCCTCTGGTATTCATGCTCCTGCAGACCCCGCTAGGACCCCCCAACAGCTTGGGAGATAAATGTCCAATCAATACACAGCTGCATTTGCATAGAAAACAAAAACCTATAGCAGGAGACGAGAGAGACGGAGGAGAGAGAGGACTGGTTTCAATACGCATTTCGGACTCAGATTGTAAATGTGTTTGTGTTCGTGGAGAGTTTTAATTGCAAATAAGAAACATTCTGCATCCGTATGTTTTGAGTCAGATTACCCAGAGGTGTCCGAGGCAAGGTTAACTAATGAGTCCTGATGGACAAGCGAGTCCTTCGGTGAGCTGGGATGGAAAAAAAATATAAACAAGAAAAAAAAAAGGGAGAGGAGAGAGGGAAGGAAAAAGGAGCTGAGGAGGGAAGCTCAAGGTGAAAGCTGTCTTTTGGCAGTGTTAAATACACAGGGCAGCTGTTAATGTGAGTGAGGAGTTGACCAAGCACTGGCCACGCCACAGGGCCTAGGTCAATAAATCACTATGCTCTGCCCCCAGAGGAGGGAACCGGGTATTGACACCCTGACCACAGAGCTCTGATAAGAGATGCCAGCTCTGGGAAGCTGTACACTAGCTCGCAAAAACACCAACCCGTTTTCTCCGGTCTGTTCTCACTGCTTCTCGCTGATACTTTAGTTTTAGCAGCAGCGTATTTACTGTGCCCGGTAAAAAGCTTCACTTCTTCTCCTATCACTGTTGATTCACCTTATATATCATTGAGTAATTGCGCTTCAGGTCTCAGCTTGTGGTGCCATATGTGATTTGCGATGACGACGGGGCTGAGTGGCGTCGCCCGGACCTTTAACCAATAGAAGGTCAAGTGAGAGCACATAGTCCACGCTCCCCATGTCATGGAGTTCAATCTATCATGTCAAACCTGAGGTCCTCCTTGATCCCTGATGGATATGGATCTAATACGTGGCAGAACATGAGGGATCTCCATGTGGAGCAACACCAACAGAGGATGACACCAATCATCAATCAGCCATCTGATCAGCCCTCTGAGCATCCACATGAGACCAGTTGCACCGTAAGAAAAAATGAACCCGGTTAAGTGAAGTCCAAACTCTTGCAGAAACTGATCACATCAAAATATATGATTGTCTTAAAAAATTATAATATATTTAGACTTTTATCTTTTCAAGTGCCTAGTGTAAGCCAATTCTCCGTTTTTTTAATCACACTTGTATTTAAGTGCTTGTCAAAGCGATTGGATCAGCCTCAGCACTTATTGCAGCGTTGCAGATTTGTAATGGGACAGACTATTTTTTGCTTATAGGGAAGCATATACCTATTTCCCAGCAGACGCCGTTTATTAACCAAAGTCTGGTGTAATCTTTTTTTTTTTCTGGCACATATTCCATATAGATTTTTCACTCAAACTCTCACCCACCTCATCCAGTTTATACTCAGTGGCGTTAGAAAGATACTTCCCCGTCGCCGAGACACAGAATGAGGAGAGGAGGAACGACTGGTATTTATTTGAAGTGTCCCCTGATGGAGGTGCCAGAATGTGGTTTTGACAGAGAGTGCAAGAGAGAGAGAGACAGAAAGAGCGAGGGAGAGGATGAGGAGAGAAATAGGGGTGAAGTAGAGTATAGGAGCTAGTTGAGAGTCCCAGGGCTTCTTCTCCATCACTTCACAGCCACGTGTGCAGTCACCTCGGGGAGCCGCGCTGCGCCCTGCGGAGCTGTCCTGACGACAGGCACGGGGAGAGGTGTTATCATTCCTTAAACACAGAGAGAGAGAGAGGAGGCTCTAATGGCTCAGGGGACGAGTGGTGACAGTTCTCTCCAGGACAGGAGACAGGAGGAGATAGGAGATGATAGGGGCTCTTCCTTTAGAGAGGTTGTGGGGGGTTGGGTGTTTTTTTTTTTAAACATATTGCAAAAAGGAGCCTTGGGGAAAGTTTCTCTTGGGGAAAATCCACACTCTGATAACTGAGTTTATATTAAGTCAGGTCTAGGTTTTTGCATCTGGTGGAATAATCTTAAAGCATGCAAGCCGTCACTCTCAGCGGTAGTGGGATGTGACTGATGCAGATTCAGGCAGAAGTGGGGATTCTTTGTGCGTTCTTCTGATGAATAAATAAAAAAAATAAAAAAATACACCTTCTGCGTCGTGGGAGAGGCCCATCTCGGTGTGAGCTGCGGGGACTAAGGGGGACTAATTCAGGCTAATTGCAGCTGCATTTCTACCAGCATCTTTGGGGCAGGCCACGGCTGGGGTCAGGCCAGCATCAATCACTAAGGGGTGGCCACACAAAGCTGGTCCCTCTCTGGAAGCCATTACAATGGGACCACAATGGGCTCCGGCCAGCCTCCCCTGTCCCAGCGGTGGGGGTGGGTGGGGTCAGCACGTCCTGAATGGACAGTGGCCAGCGGTGACCCACTCTTTATTGGTATGCACAATAATGGACAGTGGTCAGCGGTTGGGGGGTTGTGGGAACGGATTTAGTGGTAGAGGTGATCGCGGTCACAAAGGTTCATTTTACAATGAAACAGAGGAAGGAAAAGCCTCTGTTATTTATTACATATTGTCGAGCCAAATACTTTTTTGACGTGTATAAACAGCTGAATGCACATTTAATACCATCATCTGATCCTCTCCCATTTGTCCATCGCATACCAGTCTGTTCACATCTTTTACTAGACCACGTTCTAAAGGTATCTATCAGACTGCACACAGATGTTAAACACATATGGAGATGTGGTCTGCTTTTTTTTTTTTTACGATACAAGCACAAACTCCAGAGATCCAATAATCAATCAGTCAATAACAGGACATAATGCTCTAGCTATGTTAACGGCTATTAAACATGCTCTTTACAACTGCAGTGGGGATATTTCAACTGGCCCATATTTTTGAACCCTTTTCCTTGCCATGTTGTTCAATCACAAACTCTCAAAGTCCTCTCCTCATGCGTGCCTTTTAGTTATGCCTTAAGAACCGCCTTGGTTGCGTGAAACTGTCTGATCATCACTTCCAGGGCCCGCGACAACATTTTTCTTTAAACCACAGAGGACCTGCGCTTGAAAGCAGTGTGTATCATGAATAACTCATGAAACGCTATCCTCTATCGTGTCATGTAGGCTGGCGCACATACGAAAACTATTCCAAACTTTTCTCACAGAGAATAAATTAATCAGGTGGACTTTATTTATTTAACTGTATCAAACACCCGTCTGCCTGGGTAGCAGCGTTGCTATGGTTGCATTGTCCGCGGCAACCGTGAACATTCTGACGGTGAACATTCCGATTCTGATGAGTTTTTGCGCTTTCGTGTACTTGAAGGTTGTGAGATCTACTAACACAACAAAACCCTTAAAAAGTATACGCTGCCTCAAAGCATCATCACTGGATGCTCTCTCTCTCTCTCTCTCCGTCTCTCTCTCTCTCTCTCCTGATGGGAATACCAACCGATTTGCAAGTCATGCTATAATTCCTGTCGTTTCACCTTTCCGTTCCTCCAGCCCTCGTAATGGATAAAACACCTGATAAACCCCCCGTGCTCTCTCTCTGGGTCTCAGACTTTTTTGGTCACAGTCCGGTCTTTCACTGTACCCCCTTTGTCTTCTTCACATTCTTTAGATGGATGTTTCCTGGTCCATCCAGTCAAACTTCACTTCCTCTGTGTTATCCACACATTGCTTTATATTCACTAATAAAATACTTTTCCTTATGGCCTCGTACCGTTCCGTGTTCTGTCAGTATGTAATGTAAAACTCTAACATGTCTGTTTGTCTCTGCAATAAATGTCACCAAGTCAAATTCTCTGACATTTATTGTATTTGGTGATTTTAGTGATTTCGATCCTGATTCTTATGCTCCTTCAAAATAAGAGCATTCTAACTGGCTGCTGCTGCTGTAACCGGTAGATCTGTCAACATCTGCTAACCTGTGAATCTGAAGATGCTGTTTCTACTGTTGCATTATTATTATTATTATTGTACCATCAATAGTGTCTATCTTCTCTAGTCGTCAGTTGTCGTCTAGTCACTATTCTTTGCTGCTGACCCAATGTCGCCATGGCGATCATTAAAATTTCAATATAATCTCATCTAATATTGTAGGACGGTTTATGGGATGAAGATTGAGACATCTTGAGACGTCTTTCAAATTGTAGTTATTACCTATAAAGTGAGATAGGATTTGACATTTGTTTCTGTGAGTTGGTTATCACTGAGGAAAATTTTGGGAAATGTTGGGAAAAGTGTGACTGTCTGCTGTCTCCCACCAGCTAGCAATCAGCCATCTCAACTAGGGAAACAGACAATATGGCAACGCAGAATAAAGGTTATTTTATGGTTATTAAAACTGACTACATTGGGGGGGTTTTCCACATAAAGACTAGTTGGCCATAATAGTTATTGGAATCATCTGGTCATCTCCCACCGCTTTTAATTCATTATTCCTGACCAATAAACGTAACAAGAAACCAGAATACCTCTTTAACGTGGTTATGATTTTCCACCTCATTTCACAACTTGGAGCTAATGGAGTAAGAAGTTCATCTTCAAGAGAAAAACATTTTGAGATTTATTAGAGCGCTGAGAGACAGACCTTAACTCTTTCCTCATAGAAGATCTCATTGCTTTGTGGCTTCCAAGTTGACTCCAAATCTACTCACTGGCTCTTTTTGTCGCTAACATTTCTGCAGTCATTTGAAGATCTGTGACGTTCAGGGTCTGGAGGAATGTGAAATGGTCTTTAATCGTGATTCAAAACTCTGACCCTTGACTTGTTCCCCTCTGAGTTGATTGCATTAAAGATGCCATGGTTTAATCTCATAATTTTACGATGGCCTCCCAGGGAAAGAGCACCATCCAACATTCCCACACCACAACTATAGACCAGTCAACCCATTCACAGCTGCAAAGTGCATCTGCACGAGGGAAGTGCATCTGCACGAGGGACTTGTTGCATTGTTGTTGGGCCAAATTTACGTTTTTGATCATGTAGCTTCTGGAAAATATCGAGCTCTTTAGGCAACGATGGAACAGCATTGCAGGCAACTTATTAAATTACAAAGTAAGTTCAGAAGTAAGTTCAGTGTAAAACTACAATTTATTTATATTATTTTTCCATTGCAGCACTAGTTGAAAAGAAGTAAGCAATACATTTTCCGCTGAGATTCATGGATATTTCATGAGCTGTAATGCATCTTAGCTTATCCCCATGCAAGCCTGCCCAGAATGCCGATCTGAATTGTCAGATTGTTTTCAATGAATTCAAATGCAACTTCTTGTTTTAATACGTCAAAACTTGCAGAGGAAGTCAGACTCACTGAAATATTTATATAGAGGATGCTGTTATTTCTGCATGAGCGAACCCTTCAAGAGGAGGCATCCTTGTAGATTTGGTTAATTTGAGCAGAAAACACACCGTCTATTAATATGTGTATATGAATGTTTTAAATGACTTCCCTCCGTCGTGTCTGACACTGTGGGGTTTAGGTGACGTAAGCATAAACGGGGACTGGTGGAACGTGTGAGACCCTGCGTTTACCAGGCCTTAGCCTAGTCTCTCATCTGGACCGAGTGTGTGTAGACACTTCAGAGAGGATGCTATCTCTGGTGCTTTCTATAGCCTGCCAAGCCTAAATCTGTATGCCATCTCAGTGGTAGAAAGCATTTGATTCAGCTAATTTAAAACATACCAACACAACGAGCCCCAGGCGCTCCCAAATGAGATTAAAGAACTTCACATATGGCCCCTAATCCTCTTGATTTAAAGGACAGTTAAAGCATTTCCCATTAACATGTTTCCAGTTCCTGTTAGATAAAGCCTTATTATATCTTTTTTATTTACTGGAGGCGAGGCTGATTTCCTTAATGCGTGTAGTGTTGAGTCTTACAAGCTTATCGGCTCGCGTGCATTGTGCGCTGCAAAGAAATTTCCTTGAAACGATACGAAAATAAACCAAAAGCAGCTGCCAAGAGTACTGTCTTATACGATAGAGGGCAAATCCAAACAGATCACGTTACACCACATACAGTGAGTCAGAGTCACAATGACTGGAGACGAAGTGGTTTGGGGGAAAAGAGATAAGCCCTCATATAGGGCAAGACATTCACCCAGCCAACGTTCATCGTTTAATAAAATTAATACGTAAGCGAAAGTAGAAGTTACACTAATCACATGTAATACGTCTTTAGAAATACAGAAACATACATTTATATATTTCCAAACATTACTTATATACATTAAGCAGTGTACAATAACAAGATACAAATCAACTTTTCACCATTACCTCAGAGCCATCAGACTCAGACTGCTCAGTTGGCTGACTCTTTGGGAACAGGCCTGCTGGTTGAGACGAAACTGTAATCCAGAGCAGAACAGAAAGTTCCTTGTACCCTGGTGTTATTCAGCACTTTTTTTTTTTTGGAGGAGACTAAAAGTGCTATTTGATTTATCCCATCGGGTTTGTCGTTTCTCCTCAGGAGGATAGATCCAACGTACCTGTCATCCTTGTTGGGAGGGAATGCCATTCTTTTGTCTTCAAGCTAATAGTTTTCTTTCCTCTCAAAGTCAAAAGTGTGTCCTCTCTGAAGCTAAATCTATACATTTATAAATATCCTGTGTGATCAAATGTTTTTTTCAGACTCCAGGGAAGCCAGACAATACTGATGCAGTTTCAGATAACCGTGTATTCTCCAGAAGCGGATGACAAGAAAAACTTATAGCATCTTCTACTCGTATTCACACACACAGAAAATTACAGCGAGACAAACAACAGATAAAACAGACGCAACATATTACAGACAGGAAGGAACTGGCCAAGAAAAAAGCTCTTCCACACACGCATACACACCCACACATAAATCAGAGCAGGTGGCTTCCACTCTGTACTGCACCTTTAATTGAATCCATCTCTAGCAGAACCAACAGCACCGTTCAGCTGATCCCATCTGCCCTGCGGTGCCATCCCATACAGTCCACAGTATGGTGGCAACCTGCCCTTCACATTATATCATCTTCAACTGCTTGGATATACCCACCCAGAATTTCTTACTCTCAAAAGGAAATAGAAAACAGTAAACAAGTCACATTAATGGAAATCAGACGTCTCACAGCTTTCCCCACTTTTTGCTTCGTTTGTTTAGAATTACAATTTTTGTTTTTCTCGCCCCTTAATTTCCTGCAGGAGTCATTGATCCCTGGTGGTGAGTCATTAAACCATCACGAGACACAGAGAGGCAGACGCATGCAAACAGAGCTGGCACGGCGGCGTGGAGCGAAGCCCATCGGTCAGGCGTTTCCTGGAAGGCGGGCGGGCAGCTGGCCTGATGAGGGGCTGGTGAGGCCTGGGTGCTGACACTGATCACATCCTGGCCACAGGCAAACACTTCCTGTCACAAGCTGGGAGTGTTGAGCGGTGGAAAGCCATCTGGCTAGGCCTGCAGGCGCCCATGGGCTAACAGGACCCAATTATACAGAACATACACGTACACACACACATGCAAGGGTATGAGCACATGTACTCTGTCGCTCACTCTCAGTCTCTTCTCACTTTTACGTGTGTGTGTGTGTTGTGCATGCACATATGCACACACAAAGTAAGGCACATGTACACACACACACACACATAAACACTATGCTGATGCTCATGGTGTGTCACGATAAACAAGCCACCTCAAAGACAGTGAACAGGTTCAAACGCCGACACAGGAAGACGGATGGATGGACAGATGACCGTCTTTACCTCCATCACGTCCAGTCCATATACTGACACTCACATTGCAATATGTGAAGTAACAGAAGTTCCTTTTGTAGTACATATACCTTAACATTCCTCTCACTCATTCTCTATCTCTGCTGTGTCAGTGGTGAAGGATATTTGCTTGCCTCAACACTTTGATTACAGAAAACATGGAGTTTGATGTGAGAAAACAACCGCAAAGCCATTCTGATCTGCCTTCAGTCTCTCGGTACAGAGACTGTAACTTACATAAGGTAGCAGCAAGTACCTTTTCAATCTCCTTAATCCCCACAGACTGTCCTTTTATTAACCCCTCGACGTCTTTACTCTTCCTCAGCCCCCTCAATCTTAAATCCAGGCTTTAAGATAAACACTGGAGGAAATTAAGCTTCCTTGCAGAGGCCCTTTAGCCCACTGATTGGCATTTCGATCCTCTTTTCCTGTAAAGCTCTACCTTTTAGGTACTTTTCCCATCTTTTCTTGCCCTATGCAGTCACTCATTCTCCTTCATCCCTTCCTCCTTCCTTCCTCCATCCCTCCTCTCCTGCATGAGCCCTGTGTCTTTTCTGGCTGGTTATCTAATCTGTGGTACAGTCGTCATCTCCTTCTCTCTGTGATTACAGTGGGCCTCTCTGTCTCCTGTCTGGCTGCCCCCCTCCCCTTCTCCAGTCCCCCCACGTCTCCTTGCCCCCCCCCCCCCAACCCCAGACTCTTACCTCAGCTCCCCTGGCCAGGCTGATTAGCCCCCTACTGAAGGGGACAGGGGTGTGGGTACACGAGAGTAGTTGCAAGAGGGCTTTCCAGCCTTATCATCACAGAGATGCCATATTGTGGAAAGCTGAGAGCTATTTCTAGACCGGCAAGCTAGTGGAGATTAGTTACTGACCAGTCCCCTGACTGGCAGGCAACAGATTGCATGGGTCTTAGTGCGCCTTGGCGGATGATGGTGGATGAATAGTGGTTTAATTGGTGATCTAGCCTGAGAGGCTGTCGGTGTGTTCTGGCTGCATGGGTCCAGCTAATGCAATCCGATCACACCCTTCTCTCCTGTATGTCTTCACTGCACTACATGAAATAGTGATCTGCCATTTTGCCACATTTGTTTTGAAGTGGCAGTAATGCTGATGTGCTTCTGTGAGAGAGTGTTTCAGTTATTGATTACCTGTGCAACTGAATTCATCATTCAGTTGAAATCAAAATTAAACATCAACAACTCAAATGAATGAGTTATTTTCACTGAAAAGAACTAAACGAAATTTGGATTTCAGTAAAATATATATTTTTGTCAGTCATCAGTTTATCCCTAAATGCAATCTTGCTTGCATCTATCGGGTGTGCCTGAATGTTTGTATACCAAGGAAACAGGATGTGCTTGATTCAAGGATCAATATGAGACAGAGGGGCCTCATATTGATCTGTGTTTCTCAAGGAGACAGTCAAGTCAGTCAGGTGCAGCACAGTACAAGTCCAGCAGCACAGTATAAGTACACAGTATATCAGTACTGTGCCACTGAGGAAAGATCTATAAACTCTGTGGGTGTTGAAAATATGCTGGTCAGTAGCAAAAGTGGACCTAGGATGTGGAATGGGTGATTTTTATGGGTGCTCACTTCGTAACCTCAGCGACATCCCTGCACTCATCCCGCTTCCCTAAAAGTCCTCCTAGCTTTCTTATTAATAACACATTTCATATCATCACGTCTTAAAAAATTGAAAATATTTGAAAATTCCACATGATGTGATGATGATATTATTTGATGAATGTGGAATTTTCCAAACAACAAAAATAGATCAGCAATGTTCACCTCATCTCTTGTGAAGACACCTTCATGAAGTTAGAGACTTAGAGAATCCTCTCTTCTTTGTATTGAACATTTAGTTTTTGTCTTTTGATCTGGATTTCTCCATTGTATGGATAGTTGGTGCATGTGTGTGTGTGTGGTAGTTTATGTGTTTGTGTGACTGAAGATGTTGTAAATGTTAAATGTGGAAGGGTCGGCATACATTGAGGTTTGGAAGTAAACACTGGGGAGCATCCAAGTATTGCCAGAGGAAAGAGGCGGGACCTATCACTCAAGTACAGGGGGAAGTAAAGGGCTGGCTCTGGGAATGTGGGGAATCCCAGACTTCCTCTTTGGCAGGTACGGCAAAGCAGCCAGTTTTGGGAGAGGGCATCCTGAGGGCCTCTACAGGTGGTACCATAAAAAAAACACACCTGGTAAGACTGGTAAGAGAGCAATACCATTAAGGTAGATGAAAATATAATAAAACATGTTGTAGCTTGGCAATCACTGTATGAATCCAACAGCCATTTTGCTAGTATGAGTTTTGTCTCTGCAGAATGTTTGATTTCATACAATCTGACATAAATGCTGGAAACGTGGGCATCATGTTGGCATGCACATACATTTCTACTAGCTTATTAGAAGACGCGCTGCATGAGTGCCTTCCCGCAGACACGTTAAACGTGCCATAGTACGACCATTAATCAAATTAGTGGGATGGGAGTCTGATTTAATAAAACGTATTCATCCCATTCAGGGGAGCAATTACCTTCCGATGTGATACGGTGTAATTTCATCAGCTGCTCAAAACACTTTTTTTTCCCAAGCACGCCGGATGAAAGCTGGCATGTTGCGAAAGCTCCGAACAAGACGAATGTTTTCAAAACATCTGCTTCATTTTCATCAGCCATTGAATCACATCGATCATGCATCACTGGCATGTTATTGGCTCATCCTGTGGGAAATTCCCACCTTTCAAGGGAAATTGCATAGTGCTTTCAGGTGAATGGGAAATCATTCCTCCCTCACCTTGCTTATTATTAGTTTTCCAAACTGCTGAAGTAGAGCCAGCTTTTAGAAAATCACATTTAGGACGACGTAGTTTTGTTTTGTTTCAATAATATCTTCCTGCCTGCTCGATATTAAGTTACAGATGGCAGAGATTAATGTATTAATATTACAACTGTCCAGTCTAGGTCCATCAAGTAACACGTTACCTTGATTAAAATCACAATAAGTGAGCGTTTATGCCACAGTTAATGTTGTCCCTCATTTAAAAAGTGATCAATGTAATGATTAGGCAATTCAATGTGTCCATAAAGCTGCAGGATGAGAGAGAGAGAGAGAGAGAGAGAGAGAGTGCAGCTGTGCCTGCATTGTTATGGTCAACTCATCCTCACACAGTCTGATCCATTAAGCCTCTCAATCTCTATGTTGCTCTCCCATACGTGCTTGTTTTCTTACCATGTCAGTTTCTGAAGAGGCCCGTAGACAGAAGATTAAAAAGATAGGCTTACTGTTTTGTTTTGTTTTCATGAAAGTATTTCTGTACCGTGGCCTGAAAGTGAGCGTGCCGAGTGGACGTAGTGTTTTTTTTTTGTCGCAGTGGGACTCCGGGGCTATCCATCACCACTGTCAGTGGCCAAAGTGCCCCCTCGCTTGAGTTACCGCAGACACATCTGCAGAAAATACGCCATGAAATTGTGTGGCTCCTGCACCACCGGGGCCATCTGCCCCCCCTCCCACCTTCATAGCCATGCCTCCCGCAGTCCACTGGGGCGCCGTGTCAGTGTGGCAGCCTTACCCAGCATGCTGCCTCTTCTTCCATTATCTAAGTCTTCATATCTGTGCCAGCTAGCTAATGCTAGCACCTGGGCACAGCAGCGCAAATCCCATTACTTATGCTTATGAATCTCACAAAAGAAAGCGATGAGGTCTTTGCTACTTTTGGTACAGACTTTCTGAATTATTTCACAGTCATTTTATTCACCCGACCTCTGTCTCCTAATGCTATCCAGAAACAGTAACACTTTAATCATGGAAATACTACACAAGTACCCAAAGAGAGTTCTCCATTTAGACTTCAGTTAAGGTATTGAGGTCCTTGAAGTATAAAAAGGTAAAGTTAATTGTAAATGTATTTCGGTGCTACAAAGCATTGACCTCTATGCATTAAGCTGAAGTGGATGGTGGCCCAATTACACAATGACGTTTATCTCTTCCTCTGAAAAGGTGTGACTGAATCAAAGTAAAAGAACTGCATCATTTTATTGAATTTATCCTTTTATCCTATCCTCTTCACAACCATTGTTCTTTTGCAGAATCCAGGCCATCTGTGGGCAGACGTAGAATATGTCCCCTGACATGTAGGGGAGTAAAAGTACAGAGCTCCTTACAGTAGAAATAAATAGGTGAAGTATAAATTGCTTGACACTGTGCTTGAGTACTTGGCTTCTTTCCATCCATGTAAAGAAAACATTTGGATTTGTCATATTGCCACACACATTCTTCCATCGTGAGTTTTGCATGGTCATGTCCCATTCCAACATGCACCCAACCACCCTGTTGTGTTGTCAGGGTGTGTTTGATTGTAAAAATGGGCTCATTATTATTATACTGTGTCAATTTGTGGTTTCGGTCTCATTTCTGATTACCTCAAACAACATTACTGTGGTGGTGATGTGGCCGTTTCTTCACCGCTTTTACAAAAAAAAACAAAAAACGTGACTGAACTCGGAAAATTATGTTAACCTTTTTTTTTTTTTCTCGTTGTCAAGCCAACATATGTTCGAGGCTGTAAATCGTCATTCTCCCTGAGCAGGGTGGTAATCTTTACCTTGGCTCCGATACAGCACCACGCAAATATTAGATGTCCTAATAGAGTGGGCTAATTGAATAATGGTCCGAGGTAATGAATTAAACACATTTTGGTCGGAGACTCTCCCGCTCTCAGACAGACGGTTATTATCTGCTCAAAGATCCTGAGGCCAGAGATGCCAATTACACGCCACACAACTCTCCAAACCAATGAGAAAAAAAAAAAAAAGAAAGAAACAACTGCCAGCCATTTTTACTGCCTGTCTCAGAGGACAGGCACCGTGAGTGTGTGTGTGACAGAGAGAGAGAAAGAGAGAGAGAGGGAGGGAAATGAAACAATCCTCTCCTTATGTCAAATCAGATTGGAACATTCTTGCCATTTCACACCGCCTAGCCTATATTATTTGGGAGGCTCAGGAAAGGCAATCTCGTCTTGCTGCAGGCTCTGCGGAGAGCGAGGACGCCGCGATGCGAGCTCAGCCCGAACCAATTCGGTGATTGAATTCCCCCATGCGCCCCCCATCTGAATGTTATGAGAATACTTGCCCTTATACTTAACAAGGTTAGGCGTTTTTATTATTCCTTCTTAAATAGTCTGTGTTTTAGCTGGAACGGGAGAGATCTCTGGGGTGCCCGCCTCCTCCTCCCCCCCAACCCCCCTGCTCAGGTGTCTCTCCTTTGGGTGGGTGGGGGGGCTTGGCTTCCCAACCACCACCATCACCACCGCTGCTGGTGCTGCTGCTGCTCTCGCTCCGTCCCCCGCTCGCTGCTCGGAGAGGTATTTGTGGTTTTGTAACAGGATCGAGCCGCGCCGGCCAATCCAAACAACTGGGAAAACCCTAATCCAAATTTACTGTCTGGATAGATAAGTCTAATTCTCATTTCTGCCATGCATTATTTGATCTTTTTTTCTTATCGGTTTGGACTACTGTGGAGATCTGTGCAGTGGGATTTTTTTTTGATCATACGTTGAGGAAATTGACTGCACTTGTGGAGAAATGTCAGATTTATTAACTTGCTAATTTTAGTTCCCCCACAAGACATAGTGAGAAAAGAAACACAAACATCAATCCTGACTGAAACTCGAGTAAACCCAAGATTAAAAATGCAAGACGTGTAGAATATTCTATACGAACGCCTGCAAGAAAAAGTAGATTCTTCAAAGAAAATAGGACATGCCCCCCCCCCTCCCGCCCGATATGTGCGTGGAGCTTGTTTATCATCACAAAACTGTGTGTTTTCTACTCCTGTCTGTCTGTCTCATGTCTTGTCTGTCTTTCTTTAATTGGCCTGGCGGTCTGAAGGCGGCCAGGCTGTTTCCATGTAGCCTCTGCATGCATTGTGGCCATTATGAATAAATTCTCTGAGAAAAAGCCCCAGACTTCCTTTATAGATCACTGTCTGTCTGACATGCATTCTCTGGTCCAAAACTGCCTCCGCCCCAAGACACACACACACACACACACACACACACACACACACACACACACACACACACACACACACACACACACACACACACACACACACAAACACCCTCCCCATTCCCCTTTATGAGAGTCCATGCCTTTGAACTCCTAGGGCCCACAGATTCGTCACAGCTGAGGGTATTTTCCCCCCTTCTCTCCTCTTCCACAGTGCAGCTGAAGTAACTGCAGTCCACTTGTTGCCATGATCCCTGTCTGCACCTGTCAATCAAAGCCCCCGAGGTGTCGGAGTGTGCCTCACCCCCACCCACGGCAGCACCGCCCACTCCCACCACCCTTTACATCATTCTTGACGCCCCCTCTCCCCACCTCCACAGTGGGCCCTCACACCTCCTGACTGACTGAACAAATAGCCAGGCAGGTGCAAGGGGGCGGCTATCTAAATAAAAAGTCATGCGGACCCCGAAGGGATCTTCCAAACTTTTACTTTTGTCAATCTTGAGCGATACTCAAAAAAGGGAGAAAATGTAATTGAATTTCCCCTCGTGGAAAAATGGGTGCACACCAGAAATAAGTGGAAGAAAACGAAGTGCTTGATGTTTATGTGATTAAATCCTCTCCGTGCCATGCCCAGATCCTTCCCTTGGCCATGTCCCCATACAATAATGCTGTTGTTTTTCCAACGGTTACTGTGCATTCGGTGCTGCTCTGCGGGCATGTCGTAAAAAAATGCCGTGGAATGCCAGTGAAAAGTCTTAGGTTTCCCTCGGCTTTATTTTTTTTTCATGGCACAAAAAGTGAAACCATAAAAAATGTCCTCTTACCTCCGGTTGTTTGTATGAAATGAAACGGTCACTGGTCAGATGCATGTAAAGAGCCTGGCACCACCCACAATAAACAAACAGCAGAAACAGAACGGTCATGGAGATGCAGCCAAACATTCATTTTGTTTGAACTCCACTCCTTTATAAGTATAACCATGATATCCTACCATAAACTGGGCAGTGGTGTGTTCAAGGTTCAAGGATGACATTGGAAATAAGTATTTTCTTTTGTTTCTTGTGTTGTTCCCTGGATACAGATACACATCTCTACTTCTTTTTTGCTCAAAATAAATCAAATAAAGTCAAATTGATGTACGGTATATTTATAGTTTATATTTAAGTACAGCAAGGTTACTTTATGCGGACATGTGGAACCAGCAGGCCGCCCCATTATATTCTATTATGTCTCCTGAACTCTTTTTCAGGTTTGTGTGGTTTCTGCTCAACCGCGGAGTGGAAACGTGATCGGCAGCAAAGTAAACACAGGTTGAAACAGCGGCGGATCCTTTTCTGCCTGGCTTACATTTATATGTAGCTGCACATGGCAAGTATACCGCTGCATATGTATACGCTATTATATGCTCTTTGTACGTGTGTGTGTGTGTGTGTGTTTTGATGTGCGTGTTCATATGTTTAGGATCACGAGAGAGAGTGTGTGTTCTTAGATATATGTGCTGGAATAGAGTGAATGCTCCTCCTACTGGTGCTAGCCAGGGTTTAAAGCACCGTCTTGATTATTGAAGACATTCAGAAGAGCCCTCAGACATCCCCCCCGCCCCCCACATCTCGCTCTCTTTTTCAGTCAACCGAAAAACACGTATTCCATATTTTATGGAATTTTCTTATACCCTATGGTTACCTTTGCGAATCCGCTGAGTCGACACCGCTGCAAAAACATCTTCTGCCCTTAAGACTAACAATCGGTTATGATCGCTAATGAACCTCTTACATTCCTAATCACAAATTGTCACTCCAGGGGGCCAATCAGTGTTACTGTACGGGTGGTAAATATTCACCAGTCTATGAAATGCAATATTCAGCATATGGTCTGATTAAGGGAAGACTTACAGGGGATATTTTCACTGAATAAAAGAGGGTGGAAAGCAAAAAGTAATGCGGGAGAACTTTCAGCCCAGAGGTGAGTTTTGCTGACGGTGCAGTGGCGACGGGACGTCCTCTATTGAGCTCCGGTCTGTGGAAGGATGAACTTGGTCGCTGCTTACTGCTATATGTCATTGTTGTTTTGTTCAAACTTTAAATCGAAAGCACATTCATTCAATTCATAGAGTAGCTCTGTTCAAATACAATGGAATGAACAAGCAATTTGGGTTTGTTAGTTTATGCTGACACATTCCAAATACAGGATTTACAGGTGCAGGTCAGAACAGGACTTCACATATGGCAAGACAATCTGTGATAAGACAAGACTGAGAAACTGTGTCAGCATAGTTCGCATTTCCACTGAATAATGAGAAACTAGTTAATATTTTGTCCCATGACTTGCCTGTGGCCTCCCATGTTATTGCTGCTATCCGCTGCGCAGGACCCAGTGGTGCTCCGTTGGTCGTGCTGACCTTAGCTGCCTAGCGAAGAGAGTGATGGAGGAAAGGGAAGCAAGAAGCCCAAGGCTAGTGAACGGGGGGTTGAGGGGAGGGAAGGTTGGCATGCCTTACAGGGAGGCCCACCTGGCTGTCCTTGGGTCTGGCTGCTGGGTAAAGGGGGAGATAAGCCTTGAGAGGTAGCCTCTGTCCTTCCCAGAGCCCCCAGGCCCCTGAGCGCCAAAGCTCCCGGGGAAAGGAGGCGGGAGGCATGGGCTCTTATCAGCCTGATAAGCCGAGGCAGGAACCAGCGGCTCCAGGACCCGGTGGAACAGGAAGAGAGAACGTCAGCAGCAGCGAAGGGGTCAGGCCTGGTTCGGTCCAGTCCGGTCTGGCTTGGTCTGGTCACACAGAAATCTCATCTCTTCGTCAAGAAGAAATTTGACAGGAATTGCAAGACTTGGGAACTTTTTTTGTCATCCTGTCCAAAGCCCTAAATATTTATGGGATTTCCAGTAGACCATGGAGGCTGAATATGACACCGTGCAGACCGACATAGCTGCATCCCAACCCAGTGTCCACAAGTTGGAAGTCTTGCCCCTTGCCATCTTGGATCTGGTTCACATAAACTGCAAGAGGAAGAGAATGAATGGAGATTCTAACATCCACTGACAAGGAGAGCTGGTCAGAGGAAGAATGAATGTGTCTATTATGATTTCTAGGGTTCCTGTGGCCGGGAGCAGCCAAACCCACAGATATTTGTGGATTTTCCCAAAGTGATTGATACTGATTTTGTCCACAGTTGTTACGGATGCGTTCAGAGTAGGTATTTCCTCCATGCACATGCACACCATTAAAATCACTGCAATCGATAAGGCATGAGATCTGTTTCTTCATCTTGAAAGGGATATATAGTAAGTAGAGACAACTTGGACTCTGAGTCGGTCCAATAGCACATACCCATACACCCATATACAGATGTTTGGCCACGATAAATCATTGTATTAGAAGTTGTCAGGGGGTTAACATCACTTTCACAAAGCATTTATCCCACTTCCTTTGACATCTGGAATAAGAGCCAGATACTTTTGTCTCCGGCCCAGACAAAGAGGAAGGAGAGACAGAAAGAGGAAGGAGAAAAATGATGATGGTGAGAGAAAAAAAAGGGGTAAGAGAAAGAAAGAAAGAATCCGGGGAAATAAAAGTTGAAAGAGTTGAAAGGGCAAAGAGAGAGAGAGAAAGAGCAGGCAAGGAAAGAAAAAGCAATAATATTCTCCATTTGATCCGAGAGACGTATCGGTACCTTCGGCGGAGGGCGAGGCTGCATCTGGAAGTCTGTTCTAATGCTGTTCTGCTGTTTTGAGCAGGGATGTCAACAGCTCCAGCACCGGCACATCGCTATGACGACCGAGGCTAAGTGCTTTCCGCTGTTCCCACCTGCCTCAGCCTAGCTTGGCGACTCTTCCCCTCACGGTGCTGCACTGTGACCCCTTGCCGGATTCTTTTGTACAGCAATTTTCAATGATGAGTTTATTTCGGTTTGCCCTCGCTCCCTTTGTGTTCGGTCCACATCATAAAGCCTCCCCTCCAAATCAAAACACTATCTAAAAAGAAAAATTGCTGATTTTTCTTTTTTTCTCCATTCCTGCTCGTGCTGTGCGTTTTTCTTGGAGGCACGCCCCCCTCCTGCAGATTCCTTAATTACAGAACAGGCCCCCTAGCAAAGTTTCCAATCTGAAGCGGAAGCAGGCGGCATCAGTAAAGTCTTCACAGTTCTACCTAGGATTCACGCTTTTTCTCTACACAGAAAGCTGGTAATGATTTCCCTCGGCCATTTCTACCCTTGTTTTTCTCCTCCCTCTCTTTCTCTCAGCAAACAGTGAGGTGCTACATGAATAGTCAATATGGATAAAAATGACTTTGAAGAAAAATGCTGCCATGTAAAAGGAAATTCTTTAGCTGAGACGGAGGAGTTGTTGACCTACTCTGGACCGCTTGAGAGTTTTTCACATTGTTCGGCGAGGTCTTTAATCATTGCGGCACTTTTGTCATGTGACTGTGAGTATTGCTGCGCAGGATAAAGTCAACACATGTAGGTATATAGGCTTTTGTGAAACCGAAGGCGCGTATTCAATATCTTTCAATTAAAAGTCTTGATAGAAGAAGATGAAACGTTATTTTACCTTTTGGTGATTCCATGCATCCATACAGATATCGCTCCAATGAAAGCAGCATCAGAGAGTATAACTTCAAAACCAGACCTCTTTTTCTAATCTTTAGATCAGAGTTGAGTGAAGTAATCTGCTCTCCAGTCTCTTCCCCCTCCACCGCCAACCCGCCACCCTCGTGAAATCTCACCCAAGCTACAGGGGTATCTATAAATCTTCCTCTTGTTTGGGTTTCTCTGTGGGAGGCTCGCTGGCTTTGTAACTCTGAATCACCTTCTGAGAAAGCACGTCCCGAGAGGTTTGAGGACTTTTTAATTTGACAGGTGGAGGATTCAGCCACCTTCTCCGCTTACTGTGAGAAAAAGAGAGAATCACGACAGTTACGTGATCAGCGGATTCTCTGACTGAGACTGACGTGTCATTAAAACTCCTTTACAGTAATTTTGGATGTGAGAATTGTTTAAAGATGTATTTCTCCAGGGAAGGGTTTTCACTTTACAGGAGCTCGGGCTACGTGCCTTGCTCAAGGGCACCTTGATGGTAGATGTTGAGGGCAGGGAGAATGTTTCTTGATCTTTTCCTCCTCCCGAATTTCTTCATCTCGGATTGACCTAACTTCTCTATACTTTCACCTACCATTGCACCCATTTTCTTCCTTTACTCTTCAAAAAGTTCAACTTCATCAAAGGATCCACACTCTCTGACTGAGGGCTGATAAATCATTAAATCATTAAACCTCGCTCGCAGTCATTTCAGATTTCTAGATTACACCAGATTTATTCTTCTCACGACCCGTCCAAAGGTGTAGCTTTACACGCGTAGATCGGCAGATGCACGCGGGATTGGATATCAGCCTCCTCAAATCTCCTGCCACTGAGAGGAGCTACTGTCTGTTCGCTGCGTCTGGCGTAGTCATCAGAAGATGAGTATGAAAGCCTGATTGTAACTGAAGAATGCGGCCAAGCCAAAAGGCTGTGTGGCGTGCAAACGGGATGATGGATGGAGTGACATCATGGGGAGCGGATGAGCCGACAGACGGTAGATGTCTCGAGTTGGGGCACTTGTCTATCCACCGCAAACTCACACCGCATTTATACCATAGCGGCTGTATGTAAGGATATTAGATAGTACCTGAGTAATGTGTCTGTATCAGTGTATCTTTATTTGTTGGTCTTAAAAAGTGATCCCATAGAAAATTTAATACGCAATATTTTTTTTTTTCCCCCAGAAAATTTGAGTCCTTACAACTTGATAAATGATTTCAGCATGCAGATTGTGTGAGCGCGTATGGATGTGTGTTCTGGCACAGGAGGCCGGAGCGTGATGAGTCTCATCTGGTCTCGGAGATCATCGGGGCTCCTGGTCAGCGGGGTCCTGGGGGGAAAAGAGGCCATTACGGTTGATAGGATTCATCATCCGCTCCAACTACTGATCCAACCAACACATCCTCCCCTGGGCACGTGCGCTGTGCGGTACGTGGCCTTTTAGATTAAACGCACATTAAAATATTATGTTACGGTTAGAGTGACTTACAATGAGCGAAACAGTAGAATGACCCCCTAGATTACCATCATTACAACCAATACTAAGTGTAAAGGTTAAAGCCGCTGCATCCAGACAATTGATGTGGCAAATACTCCTCTCTCCCCGGAGTGTTGACGTATAACAGGGAAGTGCTAGGCAAGAGAAATAGGAACCAGACAGAAAGTTAATATTTCATCAAAATGAATCACTTTCATAAACTGCTGCCAGGTAACCGAAATTACAAACACTCATAAACTGTTCCATAAACTTGATGACTGTAAGCCAATCAATGATGGAAACGATTTGCTGTTCTGTGCATGGAAGATGCATTCAATGTCACATCAGCAGATCAAATTCACATGGTGGGTAGCAGTCACACGTCACGTACACACACACACACACACACAAATATACACAGACCCCATGGCGCTTATGCACACACACACGTGCACGTGCGCAGACTCCATCCACTCCAAGTGACAGTTCAAAGGAGAGGTTAATACGAGTTAATGGAGATTAATTGTGTGGCGTCCACTCCTGTGGCTGGTCGTCGCCGCTGACGCTGCACAGATTCCGTCCCCTGCGTCTCCATGTGTTCGTCACGCTGAACCGTAGACAGCTCTCTCTCTCTCTCTCTCTCTCTCTCTCTCTCTCTCTCTCTCTCTCTCTCTCCCGCCCGTGGCAGATCTCCACGTACGTATGTGAACTCCCATCTCCCTCCCTCCGTCCCCTGTGGCTGTTTTGGATTAATTTCTCCTTAGAGCAAAATGGGATCTTTCAGTGCGCGCTACAGTCGACTGGCCTGTATCAAAGGCAACTGCATGCTCTCAAAGCCGATGGCAGTTTGATCACGCTTTTCCCCCCTTTCTTCCATTTCCATCGTTAAAGTGGGTATTTCTGCTGGGTGGCCTGCATGTAATGCTGTTGGATCATCTCTCTCCAGTTCCAGTGCAGGTTTTAATGGTGCCAATAATATACGACCTGCAGTTTTAGAGTGAAGAAATGTCATGGTCATGAAGAGAGTGTCCAAGGAACCCTCCCCCCCCCCTGATACACACACACACACATACACACACACTAAAAGGGTGACGCAAAGAAATATTGATCGTGGATGGACACAGGAGAAATAGAGAACTTAATGAACTATGAGAGGTTATGTTTTAGGTTTCCTTTTCCATGTGTCCCAATAAAGACTTTTTACCAAGGTGCTCTAAAGTTATGAGGTAGAGATCATTCTTGGAGTTCGTTTTAACCTGATAGGTGGAGTTTGCCACATAAAAATGGTACAATGAGTGTCAGAAAATTTAGAAAAGCATAGGAAAGTACATGAAAGTCAATTTAGTACACTGTTCTGTGATTGACAACTTACTTGACACTACCTGGACCGTCCTGATGCAGGAAGCCTATGCTATGCTGTGGGGACAGTAGACAGATTTCCTTTATTGACCTTTATGGGTTGAAAGGTCAGGAGGTCTTGACCCTGCTCCTCTGATGTTGTGCATGTGTGTGTCTTTTTATTTGACTTGATCGTGATTTTATTTCCCTGTTTCTAGAGAAGAAGAAAAAAAAAAAGTAAGTAAAATGGAACGATGGTGTATTTTTTTTTTCAGCTCAGCTCTCAAATTCCTCTCCAAAAATGCTTCTGGATTTTATTTCCCAGTCTGATTTTAATGGCTGGAGAATATAAAGGATGGATACGGGCTCTCGGGTGGATTCCAAATGGGGGAATGTGAACTTCTCTTTCCTTTGGCCCGCCGTGCCAATAAGTATGAACAACCTTCTCCTCTTTTTCAGCGATTGTATCCTCCGTGGCCGTGGATGTGTTTTCATTTTCAAGAGGTTTAGCAGATTGAAAGTCTTTCCACACACACACATGCTCGTATCATGCGAGACCCCCATATTAAAGTTTCCTATGAGCTCTGCAACGGGTCCGTGCAGTACGTGTATCTGTCAGTATCGGCGTTGGGGTCAGTTCATTGTGAATACAATCAAATCAGAGAGTAAAGAGAAACTGCTATTAAATGGTTGGTTGCGATTCAATTTTGAATTGAAAGAAAAACCACCCTAACCCTTCCTGCATTGACTGAATCAACCCCGACCTTATTAGTCTTTATTCTTTTGTATGCAGGTCCCACATAAGTCTAATATTAGAAAGTATGCACTTAGATGCCTTTAATACCAGCGTGTGTCTATCTGGGAGTGCATATTGTGCGTGCTACTCTCTCATTGTCGTGGATTCCTCTGGTGAAAAATGACTGCGGGGGTAAATGAGGTGTGAGACATCATCGGCTTTAAAGCAGATTCTCCCCTGGATTGATGTGGTGTGACTCCGAAGCCGACTACGGAGTTTCTTGGCCTCCTCTCCCACCTTTTCGTCCCCCCGGGGAGAACTGAACCGGTCCTGTTCCATTTCACTGCAACACCACATGTAGTTGCCGATACACAAACACACACACACACACGCACACACACACGGACACAAGGTGACTTTACCTTTTAAAGAGGTCCTCCGATCGGTGGATATTAAGTTATTACGGCGGACTGTTAAAAGAAAACGACTTGAGTGATGAACGGACAGCTCAGATGTGCAGCTGTATACCGCGAGTCTTTACGTATCTGGCAAACTAGGCCAGAATGAATAAAAGATGGAGACGATGATTTGTGGCTTTCTCGGCCATCGGAGCATAAAAGTTTAATTGACAATTTAACATTGAATAATGCGCTGGACGCGACTGCACTATAAAATGCACTTCATCACGTTTGGCACATAAAAAAAAAAAGTTTGGGTGCTGCTTACGTCAGAGCGGACAACACTTTTTACTCCAATCCGAAAAGAGACGAGACGAGTCGTTCTTTTCCAGTCCGTCTTTGACGAAAAAACGCTAAACTTACGGAAAATTCATCTCTGAGTTTTGTCAATAAGAATGGAGCGTTACGGCTTATATAAACTCTCGCCATCTCGTCGATCTGCCAGGAAAAAAAATAGATCCACGTCGTTCTGCTCACCTCATGACTGACAATCACAGCCTCGAGGAAAGGTTAGCTTTCATAGTATAGCGTGAAGTCTGATTACCGTCGGCGTTTCCCCCCCCCCGAGTGAGAGTTGAACCCGGACCTGTCACATCAGATATGCTGGTTTGATGTCTGTGGCAGATAGCAGGACCTTTCCCCCCCCTTACACACATTTTTTTCATTTCATCACTGATAAGGCTTTGTGCCGTGAAGCGTATTTAAAGATATTGTCATAAACAATTTTGCTGTATGCATGTGTGTGTATCTGTGCATGCTCATGTGCCTTTTCCTTTCTGTAGCGTACGTGTCCCGTGTATGCAGCTCTCCTCTCCTTGCATTAAACCGTCGTTAAGTCTCTCCCTCTTTCACTGAGGCTTGTCCAAGAGGGGTGCTGTGATTAATGACCGTTCAAGGTCTAATGAAAGCATGTAAAAAGGGAGGGAAGTATTTCAGCGTGGCGCAACGTTGGCAGGAGCCAGGACTGGAAGGCTGCGTTCAAACTCAAACATGACGTGCCGCCCTCGCAGGGCCCATATTTCACCAATGTTTGACCTGCAGTTACTCATTAGCCCCTTTGAACTCCCTCTTGTCAGCCTGTTTGTTGTCCTTGGAGTCTATTATGCCACCATCATCATCTCCAAAGCAAGACAAACACATCTTGCGTTGCTATGTTCGGTGGAGGTAAACAACCAGCCGGACAGGACCAGACCACTAGCATTAGGTTTTGTTGGACTAGGCATATTTGTCATACTTTTCTTTTGTATTACTTTGGCTGTTTGCACTATAATGGAATTTAATCATATGAGTAAACATGTCAGTTTGTTAGGTGGTGAGTTTACTCCAACGTCGCCTTGGAATGGAATCGATAAAGTCCATTTACCGCCCGATATGAGAAGATAAGGAAATATTTAATTTACCTTTTGTGTGTTTTTGTGTATTTGTGCGCATACCGTATCTGTGTGTTTGCGCGATTCAGTGTGTATGTGTATTTGAGCGTACATTCAGTTGTATTCTGTGTATCAGTATTTTCAGAGCCGTGTGGCCAGTGCAGTGGGAGTCTGGCTCTTCCTGGTTACAATGTGACCGGCCATTAGCGGGGCACTCTAACTGAATAAACAGCCATCAGTAGCACGCTGTGGGCTGGGGCCTCGAACGCTAAAGAGTGGCATGGAAACAAAGCTAGTGGGCACGAGGAAACAGCTGCCACTCTCTCTCATGCCTGGCCCTGGCGTCGGCCTGGCATGGAACATCGCCGCCGTGCGCGGTGAAGGACTCCGGTGTCGCACCCCCGCTGTATGATGGATGGAAGGCCAGCTTTTACCAACATGGAAACCAGGTCTGAAAAGCAAGGACATGGAAACAAACAGACAGCCTCGACTGTGGTACCCTCCTATAAAAGCTCTTTGATGAAATTCTCCTTCCTTGTAAATCTGAGCTTGGTGGCACCACATGGTGCCTTTAGTAAAATTTTGATCCGTATTCTATCATGAGCGCTGCTTCAAAGCTGCTGGATTGGTTTGGTGTAATATGTCACAGATCAAGGGAGACAGAGGCAAAAAGAGGAGGGGTCTATGTGGTTTGCAGTGCAGCTGAGTTATAATAGTGCAGAGAAAACCAGACATGTGCATAGTTTAGATGGGCCTAGTATCAAAGATGAGGGGGAGGGTAATAGGGACAGATTGTGTGTTTTGGCTGAGGCGCAGGGTGCTGCTGGGTAGGGAGAGGGGGAGCATATGAGCTGAATTCTGAGGGGGCTTGGCCCACCTTTACATGGTGGGCACGCAAAGACGGCCCCCTGAAGACACGTTGGCAATGCCAGGAATCTTCAGCCACGTACTGGTTGCCAGCAGCTCGGTATTGAAATCCTCGCTCACAATCCTCCCCGCTGCCTTGGCTAAAATGTAGCATCTTATCCCCATCACATCCACTCTCCTCCAATCGTCTTTCCAGCCCTTTATTTCGTCTCTAATGTGCATCTTCAAAGAGGACCCCTCTGGCGATTAATCCATTTGAATAAGTATCTTTTTCCAGAGGACAGGATGAGCTAAGTGGCCACAAGGGCGCAGGATGTGAGCGGAAAACCAAAAGGACTGGCAGTCATTGGTTGACATCATATGGCATGGCCTGAGGTGGTGATGCTAGCCGTATCTCTCTTATCCACATGCAGGAACACACCCAGGAAAAAAAGACTCTCTTGGGACGCCGTCTTATTGTGCTTGATTTGATCTTGTGGTTTGTGCCCGTTGACATCAGTGACCAGAGATTGAGCAACTTGTTTTTTCCTCCCAGGATGCTTTGCTTCGGTCACGATGGCACAGACATCCACACTCATGGATCTCTGATTTGTGTGTGTATATGAAATGTGTGGAATGATAGGCTCCCTCAGCAGAGCTCGAGTTGGCCTGAGGTCCAGCCAATGACTCATCTAACGCCACGTGCCAACAGCCGCAGTCTTGGGCAAACACGCTCCGCATCATGAAACGTGTGTTGCAATGATAGAAAACAGCGTCTATCATTTAATAACCTCAAAGGACGTTCACATCAATGCCCCTTTTTTTTATGCAAGGAGCTTTTTAACCTTGCAGACAAGATGCAGACTGTATCACATCATCACATTTGCCATCCCTGAATGAATTAAATTTTCATGGAAATAGCTCTGAGCCAGAGTGAAAGGCGGCCCAATTGGGACGGGGATTAAAAAAAAAAAAAACGTCAACATGACTTTGCAACTTTGAGGCGGCATTAATCGTACTTCAAAAACTGCTGAACCAGGTTTTTTACCTGAAATAGGTTGCTGGTGATGAACTTCCTGAAGGCCTGAAGGCTATGATACACTGGTAAAGTTTTTTTTGGGGCAGTGTTGTCAGCCAATTTTATTGAATGGATTCCCTCAAGAGCTTTTTTTTTTTCTCGGTCATTCCGATTTCGCTCAATGTCATCGCAGGCGCCACGGTGCAGTACTTTTCAAATGTTGGGTCAGAACCATGTGTTAGGTCACGTCTGGAGAAATTAGTGGCCCCGGTTGATGAGGGTATTTGACTGGACAATGCTATTTTTGCTCTATATGTTACAATGGAATTCCCAAAGACTCGGTCGGAAAGTTGAATTAAATACTGGAGGCTTCTGAAAAACAGGGCAATTAGTCTGCACAATAGCCTGCAAAACAGTTTAAGCCAAGAGGGAAAAAGCGTAGGAGTCTTATCACGTTAAGTCAATTCAAATGTATTCATAAAAGGGCTTTTATCAAAAGGATTTCTTACAAACCACCAGGACAAAATTCCAGATAAAACAGGAGGATAAACACATTAGGAATTTTAAAGATATAAGGGTAGAGGTTTTGTGTGTGTGTGTGTGTGTGTGTGTGTGTATGTGCCTGAGTCTGACAGTGCAAAAGAAGCAGGGATGACACGTGGCTCGCTACACAAATACGATACTGATATAACAAAGCAGACGCCTGAGAGGTCTGACACCATATTAGATATTTCCACTGTACACTTATATAAGCCCTTTTTTCAAAGATTGTTTTAAGAGGAACACCCAAGAATTTTCAGGCTGGCTTCAGAGCCCAGAGGAGACGTGGGGTTTTGGCTGGTGTTTTTCTCTACTCAAATCACTTACTGTGCCCAAATAGTGGTGTCTGGGCAGAACCGGAGCTGGTTCCCATTTAGAGACAGTGGCTGGCTCCGGCCTGTAATTCGCAGAAGGGGAAACAAATTGCTCTCTGGTCTCTGTCTCTCCTCGAGGCCAGTTTATTTCATGCTGCTTTGGCGCTTCCATTCTTTTCCTTGCGTGTGTCATCCTTCCAACTATTTCAAACACTTTGGAGGGCCATTACCATGGGCCTTTCAGGAGGGGTGAAGGGTGGGGCTGGCTGCTCGGTTGGTAGAAAACATGTGCCTGGAAAGAGCATGTGTGTGTATTCAGAAACACACACACACACACACACACACACCACACCCTCCTCCCCAAGTGAGTACTTCTGTAATAGGAGATCAGGCATCAATGCAATCAGCAGGGAAAATGTCTGTGTTTTAATCACTTACTACCAGGGACATCATAAGCAGAAACCCACAATAGAGACTAGAAAAGATCTATCGGTTCCTCCCTATATTCCTCTGTGTCTTAATTTCTGCCCCCCCCCCCCCACCGCCACCGATATCAGCCTGGCTCAGATCATTGCTGTTTCAGGACTGCAACAAGGAGGAGCAGGGACCCTGGTGGCCTCTAATCCTAGATCAGCCGGTGCTTTTTTATCACATATCAAAGGCCAGACGGGATTAGACTTAACTGCACATTACAATCAACTGACAGCTCTCTCTCTCTCTCTCTCTCTCTCTCTCTGCTCTGTGCCAGTCAAGCAGGAGTAAGTAGAGGAGAAGAAGTAGGTATATGTGTGTTTACAGAAGACACACAGTCACACATGTGCAATTGCTCACCAGTATATTGGAGTTTTAGGATTTCCATTTTCAGTTTCAGTTTAGTTTCAGACGGGTTTCACCATGAGTGGGTGAATTTTGTTTTCAGAAAGACTTCTAAGTGAATGTTTTATTTAGTTTCAGTATATTTGGTATTTAGCAGCCAGAGCTGAGCAGAACGTGTCCAAATTAGTTGAAGAACTTCCTCAGGGTGACAATAACGTACTGTAGAGATGATAGATGTCATTGATCAAGAAGAGAAGAAACATTTATTGTTATTTTCATTTTCATTTCAGTTTCAGACACACACACACACACACACACCCATAAGCCCATCAGACATACAGTAGTAAACATATTAGTACATGCATGTGTCC
Organism: Hoplostethus mediterraneus; assembly: GCA_034670385.1. NCBI lineage: Eukaryota > Metazoa > Chordata > Actinopteri > Trachichthyiformes > Trachichthyidae > Hoplostethus > Hoplostethus mediterraneus. The sequence goes on along the minus strand of JAXDDW010000011.1, from coordinate 3,484,111 downwards.
ACACACGCCCGTTTCATGTTCACCCACGTGTTCTACATGTTCTACATCTGCTTTGTGTTCATTTGGATGCCCCTGGCTGTCTGGCTCTCTCTCTCTCTCTCTCTTTCTCTCTCTCTTTCTCTCTCTCTCCTCTCCGTAGACACGGATGGATTGCAGATATGTTATTCGTTCTTTCCTTGGTGCTGTCGTATGGTTTTTAGGTTGCATTGCTGTCTGTAGATCTGCTGTATTGTATGTCTGTATCATTACCTGTGTTCAGAGTAAAACAATAAAGGTGCAATAGAATCTCATCCTGTCCTACACACACACACACACACACACACACACACATTTCTCTTTCTGTATCCTATTTGCCTGCCTGGGAGATTGTGGGACCCTCTGGCTGATTAGAGGGAGCCCCATATCAGGTTGTCCCCCCTCTAACCACACACACACACACACACACACACACACACACACACACACACACACCCCTAACACCACAGGCTCCTCATCACAGACTTGTATTGTACATTTTTGCCCCTTTTTTTTAAGGGATCGTAGATAAATTAAGTGCTGGATCCTCTATATTTACTTTGAACTTTAGATTATTTGATCATACATTTGCAGTTATGTTAAGTCATATAATAGAAGGAAGTAAAAGTGCTTCTATTGTCTGTCTATTTAGTAAACTACAGAATATATCAATGTTAATATGGAGTAGTGGGTTTAACTTTCATGACACATGACACTCATGACCACTTTCACGTGGTTGAGATCGTCATACGTGGATGAGCATGTAACCATCCAAATATACACACAGTTACGCAGAAGTACACATAAACACACTTTGGGCACGCAGACATATAAACACATGCTCTACACACACACACACACACACACACACATGCCCAAAGAGACACAGACATACATGTGCACAAACACGCTTGCACATGCACACTCCGGCTTACAAACCACTTGAGTTATTTCCCCCAATACACTCATCCACTCAAGCTTTGCGTGACGGTTACGGCGCAACCCCACTTACAGTTGGATCCATTGCAACATCCAGGCAATCCATTCCTTACAAGAAGCTGATATACAGTACTCTATAGGCCTATACATTAGCTGCTTCAACCCCCCCCCACCCTCCTTTTTCTCTCAGTGTACTTCCATTTACGTGGTCTTCAGTGCATGTCCTGCCAACAAAAGCCTCTTCCATCCCTGAGCCAGCGTTCAGTCATCGGCTGGTGAGTAATACTGTGAAAGCCCATTGTGCAGAACAAAGGCAGCGCCCAAGCTCTTTTCCGCTGATGTATATTTTCAACGGGAGCCTTTTTCTCAGCCAACTGGGAATATCGTGATCTGATTTAATGTCTCCTTCAACAAGCCACCGAGGCCCCGCGTGCTCGAGTTGTACTACAGTACATCTATATGGACTTGTCTTGTAAAGGCATATAGGGCCGGCCTGACACTTTTCATTCACTTTTCATTAGCGGGGGGCCCCGTGGATGAAAATTTCACCGCTCATGTAACAGTGTTGGAGGTTCAAAGACATCCTAAGGCTCTGTAAAACTTTCCTACGAAAAGCTTTTGTGACTTTCCAACATGACTTGGCCGATCCGCTTGCCATAATACACGGTTTGAGGGCACTGACAGTTTTTCAAACATTGAGATTATACATTTAGCAGTCTCCCTTCAGGAAGGAAAGATGCTCAGCTGAATGTTCAATGTGCGCTGTCCCTGATTAAATCTACTCGTGTGGTTTGGTCTCTGTCTATATTTGAGAGTTCAGAACATGATGCTGGGAGAATCCACATCAAGGGCGCAGCCCAAATTGCATGTTGAAAAGCAACAAATAAGACACAACCTCAACATCAAGCGGCTCCATCTCCCTCTGAAGACATTGTGCCATAAATGAAAATTAAATCACTTTAATTGGAACACAAACAATCTTTCAAGTTGTCAGCTGGGGGGGGAAAGAGGGGAAGGGGTTTGAGAGATAAGAAGACGCAGAAAGCCTCACAATCAGAAAGACTGTTTCTCTCTCTCTTTCTCTAGTTCTTTCTCCCTTTCTCTATCTCTGTCTATATCTCTTACTGTCTCTTTCTCTTTATGCTCTACCTCACCCTTCGCTTCACATATACTTAATGAAAAACCTAAAATAAACTGACAAATCTGACCTAGATTATGCAAAGCCCATCTATCTAATTAATCTTTCATAAAGCTTCTTAAGGATAAAAAAATAAAAAAAATGTTGCTTTTTTTAATCCAATCTCCCACCTGCCATTACAACGTCTGTCAATGGCTGCCAGGAGGCCTCCAGCTTTCCTCCTCTGTGCAATTAAACAATTACCACAAATTAACCTTCTCCCACGTATAGAGGCACTCACTGGGAGAACGAGTGCTCTCCCACCCCCTCCATCCCCCAAGCCCATTTCATTTTTTTTTTCTTCCTTGAGGCAATCAACTGCTTCAAGAGCTTGTTTTGCAATGTGGGCCATCACAGCCAAGCGTGGCCAAACCTACACGTTACAATTTAACTGTTTCGCTCCATTTCCAGTGAAACAAACGGGGTGCGCTGTGCCAAACTGGATGTCGGCGCACAGTACCGGTGCAGGGCGTGCAGCATGTGATTGGAATATATGGCTCGGGCGGTGCGCCGGATGCTGGAGGTCTCATCAAGCCTATGTAAATGTTTACCCTGCACACAGTTTCCATTTCAGCTGGCGGCCCAGCATCACCTTACTACTTAGTGGTCGGTAGGTCTCAGTTCTGTCAACGCTACCGTCTCGCAGCTGGCGAGGACTCGAGGTAAAGCAGCAAAAAAGCCTGTTTGTTGCCGGAGGTTCCTACGACATTGGCCTTGCGCGAGCTTGTCTCCAGCAGCCGTTTACCGCGTTTCAGTACATTACCTCATTTAGAAATGAACGGCTGGGTGCCTGCGTATCACAGTGTCCCAGAATCAATAGCGCAGAAAAGTAAATTGCACTGGATTCTGTTTGTTTTCCCCTCGTTTCCTGGCAAAGCCGGCTTCTGATCAGGGATTTGCTTTGGTCGGGAGCCAATGGAAAGGAGGAAAGATGCTCACCAGCTCAACAATTACCAAAAACTGTGAATAATAAATAAACTGTGAAAGATTACAGTCACACCGATTGGGTATGAATTAGAAAACCAGACATTCACTATGAACGTACATCAGTAGCTCCAGCTATTGTGGAAATCTCTCCAACTTGAATCTATCCCACTGCAGTATTTTCTCAGGTTGGAAGGGCAACGCTGTGACAAGTGGAGTATGTGCTCTGAACTCAAGGCTTACCAGAAAGTAGGCCAGGTGCGTACGACACAACTTAGAACATGTATGGAAAAAAAAAAAAATCACATAGTGTCACTTTTCTCACCATGTAAATAAACCACATCTATTTTTGCATCTTTTTCATGAATCTTGTCCACTTCAACTGCACAGAGTCATCTCAACTACACATATGGATTTGGAGTTGCACTGCAGTACATCTGTAAGCAAAGCCTGGACTCAGCTCATGTAAGATCCAGGAGCCCGGAGAGGCAAGATCTGCAATCTGTGATCCTTTAGCCACAGCTGAGGGCTTTGGCCCAAATGATTCATCACATGATGATTAGTTGTGGCTGGGCTGGTATCCATTCTCTACTAACCCCAGCCATGTTGGAGGCTATTTTGGAGATGAACAGGCACTCACCACTAACCAAGCTTCAGATGTGGAGCAGAGATAAGTGTTGTGTCTCTTAACAATTTGACAAACCTGCAAACCATATGAGCTGTTCTGCAGATTCAGTTTCACTGGAGTGTGTTTGTGTGTGTGTGTGTGTGAGTTGGTGTGCGATTGTTTGTTTTTATGTGTGTGTCTATGTGTGTGCGTGTGTGTGAGAAAGAGGTGGCCGTGGTGTTGTTGGAGGGGTTTGGGGTGCTGGCTCAAGAGAGAGAGAGAGAGAGAGAGAGAGAGGGGGGTGAAGATGATGAGGGAACATGTGGAACAGCGAGTGATGAAAGTCGGGGCTTGGTGCGTGGCTCGCGTCCCATTGGAGCGAACAGTCGAGCGGATCCACTCTCCCGTCCAATATTGTACTTGGCCTGACTTTGTTGCACGATGACGAACTCGGTCGCAGGTTTTTCGCACGGTGTCCAAACGAAGCAAGGGGTGCGGCTCGCTGCGGGGGGAACGCCTGTAATCACTCCTGCCTGGCGATGCCCTTCGCCGCCCTTGGGGAAGACAGAAGGACACCCTGCAGCCTGCGTGGGCTGCCTTGAGTCTTCTCTGTTGGCGGCCATGTTTTAACAGCCTCCTTCCCCTCAAAGCATCACTCCTCGCCGGCAGAGAGATAGGCTGCTGCTGTGAAGTCCTATGTTTAATTAATGCGGTTTCTCAACTTATTTCAACATCAAAAATGGCTAGGGGGGTCCATATCAGAAGTATGTTGTTTATTAAATGTCTGGCTTTTTAATGGCATGCTGTTTCATTGAAGGCCTTTCGCCGCTGTGATGGTGGAAAATACATGTCGCCTGGAGGGGTTAGGGGTGCAGAGCGCGGTATGAGGCTGTGATAAAAGGTTTGCATGATTGTGGTTTTACTTGGAGGGGAGTCTTAAGCAGGGAGGTGGTCAGGGAGAGCTGACACTCACTGACGAGACCACCAGAGGTAGTGGTCTGAGAGAGCGGGAGGTATGGAAATATGTCCCATCTAACAGGAAAGAAAATTTTTTTGGAAAAAAAAAAAAAAGCAAAAAAGGTCTCAGTTGTGTAATGAATCATAACATCATATCGATATCCTGGATCCCGTCCTACTATAACAGAATACCAATGAGACAGAGAGTGAAGGGAGAAATTGAGGAGAGAGAGAGAGGAAAAGCGAGGCAGAGAGGAAAGGGGAGAAAGAAAGACAAAGAGAGGTTGGAGGGGGGAGGGGGGCAGCCTCCAGGGAGCGAGTAACGACAAGGAACGGGGGAATGAATAGGAAAAGGTAAACACACTTTGAGAGTCGGAGGATGATTATGATGGGGGTGTGGTGTCTGTGTAATAGCATGCAATCAGACACATGGCACAACAGTAACAGGAGCCCCAGCTGTCCTCTGCCTGAGTGGCTTGAGATGAGAATAGAGCCTGTGTTAACTACACTCCAGCTACCTCACCTTCTTTCCTCCCTCCACCTCTCAATCAATTTTTTCATTCTCTCACGATCATCCCTACTTCCTCTCTTTCTCCCCTTCTCTCTGTTGCTACCTCTCTCGCTACCCATCACGCAGACGACTTTTTTTTCATGTTTCTTGTCGACGCGGATGCCAGTCTCTTCATCTGGAGGTTTTCTGCTCCACTTTCCCTGTCCTCCATCCTAGCATTATGTATCGAAGCCTTCAGATCAAACAAAATCCCCCATAAATACCAGCCTAGTCCGTCTAATCAGCCAAATTGCGGAACGCTATGCCTGAGGGGAAGATTTCTCTTTGCTGGGAAACATTACTTAATGGCATCAAATCAGCCATTACGTGCACGTCACTGTCTCATTGTTGAAAAATGGATGTCTCTGTTTTCTGAGGTTTTTTAAAAATTTTATTTCATAGTAATTGGAAAAAGTGAGAGGGCACTATTTTGCTGTGATGCAGCATTGCATGTATTGTGTGGCTCAATTTGAAATTCTGATTATAGTTTGACACTGAGATACTGACACCTGAGCTGTTTGTGTTTTGCTTACAAAATGTAACTCATTATAATTGATTGATTAACTGATCAGTAATGTAATATAATCAATCAGTGATGTAATCCACTGGAATACTCATATTCAGTAGTATATAATAGATTATTTTTAATTACTTTGCTCCAAATCCAAATTGTGAATGTGCAATTAAAAAAATTCAATTTACAGACTGCAATTTGATTACCATTGATCTATATTACCATTATATCCATCTATCTATCTATATTTCAAGATGTGTAAAATTCTTCTTTTTAAGTTTATAGTCTCACAATATAAATGCATTTTCCTCTCAAACATATTTCAGAGTAATCCAAGAAGTAATCACATTAGCTGACGACAGTATTCTGTTACTGCGCAATCGTCAGCAAATATGATGGATAACAACTACACTTGTGTTGTACGTGTAACCTGTCACCCTGTGTAGTACTGTTGTTCTTACCTATTGTATACAGCAGCTCAGGTCCACCACGGAGTAGACCACAGCACCTTATCTAGACCAAGGTGGGACTAGAGATGAGCTGGAGACATAAATCACCTGCTGCTCAGGATGCCAACCTCTCCCTCCCCTCCCTCTACAATTCCGGCTCTCACCCACTTTCCATTATTTGAGAGCCGAGATGAAATTTCAGAGAAGAATACAGAACAAAAAGGAAGAAATAAAATCCATTCCAAGAAGCAACGGCAAGTACCTGCAGTCTTTCTACTTAATGACTCCTTTTTTTTTCCCTCCATGAAAAAAAAGATCCTAAGCTTTTTCTTTGATTGCTCTATTCTGCGCTCCCCGGGCAGGTCTTTGGTTATGAAAGCTCTTCTCCGCCTTGTTATGGACGTAGTGTTTCCGCCATGGCAATGTCAGCGTAGGTCTCTGTGCTGTAGCGCAGCCTCAGAGGTCGGACAGCACTCACAAGGACACACAACAGCAGTACGCTATCACAGAGGCTGATGTCCTCTGGTTCATAACCTCGGCTCATATCCGCTGCTGCTTCCCACTAACTGAATTGGCACAGAAGCAGGGCTTTTCCATGATGTGATCTGTGTGGTGGAGTAGCAGGAGCAACAACATTAGCAACAGCGGAGGCGCATCAAAACAACAGAGTTTAAATGATTCCAATATCTGGCGTCATTTAACTTTCAACAGAGGACATATTGTTTCTCCTAAGGATGAATGATACGATCTGAAAACTAAATAGACGTTTGGCTATGTGTTATTTCATTTCTGTTCTAAAGATTGAAAACAGATTAATCAGTTAAAATGACCTGCATGTAAAACAATCCCCATGAATGGGTCTACAATGGGAATTTATTTGTGTTATTTTGAAGGCCAGTTGGCAGCAGACTCAACCTCAATCCCAGGTTCTTCACCTTAGGTTTGGCATCTGGTCTTTGAAGAAGACTCTAACTCAGTGGAAAACCATTTAATTACTTTGGCTTTTCTGCAAATCCGCCATTGGGGAGTGGAGCCTTGTCTTCCTTCAATAAACCACAGGTGAAGAGTTTATGTTATTATTAGCCGACGCTGGCAATCAATCTGTGGATCTCAGGCTTTTCAAATGAGAAAAGCACCGGTCAAGGTCTCGGCCATACAGACAATTAGGAGGGAAAGCCATGGGAGAGAGAGCACGAGGCGGTTGTAAATCTTGACCACGGCCAAGTTTATGACAGTTGAGGATAACGCATGTCTGGAATGAGGGTAAGGGGATTAATTGGGCTGTTTCTTCTAACTCTGGGGGCTTAGACCAGGCAGCCCCCCCCCTCCCAGTGCATGGCCTTGGGATTCTCTGGTCCTGATTGCAGCTGGAATCGAAGCTCCACCGCTGGATGACTCATTGCTTGTAGTCGGGCCTCACATGGAGCTTTCAAAAAGAAAAGGACCATCTTCCGCCCATGAGCGGGACAGTCGAAGTCTGTCAGACAGTTTCATTTGTTCAAGAACTAAAAGCTAAACTATTTTTTTATACTTGCCCTTTGGCTACAACTTAAAAGAGTGATGATGTTTTATCATAGAGATGAGCCACATATCTTGTGGATATCTTTTTAATGTGCCCTTTCACGCCTCAGTGCATTGGGTTCTATGTGCTGTTGAGCCTCCGGGCCATTACTTCTTTCCTCCTACCCCCACACATTGATATAGATGTCACTTTTCACAAATGACTCGACTCTCAACGTTAAATATCAGCCTCACTTTGCTCTTGCCCCAGGGGTTAATCACACTCCCCTCGGAGGCCTCCTCTGGATCCCAGTCCAGCCACTGGTCCCAATCCATCCCCCTCCAATCGTCCCATCTTGATCCACGGCTATTTCCATGGCAACGGACATGTGTTTTGTGTACACACGGTTGGTCGTGGAATAGAGGGGTTTTTTGGGGGTGCGGAGGAAATGAATCACCATGGAGAAATACAGGTCAACGTCGCTTCGGGGGGTTAAAGGTGAACAGAGACTGGGGGGGGGGGGGGGGGACGCAGTGAACAACTCCCCCGTTCTCTCTCTCCACCACTCCGGCTTCCTCCCCAGCTATGATTAGAAACCATAACCTCATGCTTCACTGTCACACTATGTCTACGTCCATTTAGCCAGGGAAGCTAAATGACTTGTTTGCCGGACTGAGACTACCACACATAACCCTCAGCTCTTTGGGACTTTGGGGGGGGGGGTGTAATCACCTACGCAGGCTGATTACGGGGGCCTCTACGTTCCTGTGACGAGCTAATCAGGCCGGTGTTGAGGACTCTTAACGTTTGACTTTGACGCACAGTGTTTCTGAGGCTTTGATGCCCCGTTCCCCTCCAGGCCTGGTCAGGGTCTCCGCTGATGACTTCTTTGATCTTACTACACAGGTTACTCCACAGGGCGAACATGTCAACGTCATTAATGGTATTATGGGATAGTAATTGCTTAACACAGGGCCCATATGGTAAAAGTGGCCCCTTCAGACAGATAACTGCTTAACATGCTGTGGTTTTTTTTTGTTTTTTTTCTTCCCCTCGCCAGGTCTTGTATGTCTTTTCTCTATCCTCTGATCCATCGCCCTCATATTTGCCTAGGTATTTTTCTACTTTCTCACGTCGGGGTCTTTGCCAAGAGTTTCCAGACAAATTGTGCTTTATCTTGCGGTTTGGCATTTCCTTTACTCCTTCATTGATTTTGGGGGCACGGCTCCATTTTTTGAAAAATGAGGGTCGGCTCCAGAGATCTTAGATTAATTCCCTGCCTCTTCTGTGGCCATAACACCACCAATGAGAGCTGAGTTTCATCGGTGACCTCATAAATAAGGCCATTACGGCAATCAAAGTGAAATATAAAAAAGGTGGATTTTTGGTTTGAGGAAACGTTAGGGCAGGAAGCCTTTCATTAAGGACACAAATGAATCTTTGGTATGGGCTTCTTCTGCGCGGACCAAGCGATCCCCGGACGATGCTTAATCAATCTGAATATCCGCCGGTGTCATCACACAGTTAATGGTTATGAAAGAGCCCTGTGAGACTGAGAGTTGAACTTTCTCTTCCTTTTCCCTCCCTCAGCCCGGAGTTCAACCTCTTTACTCTCTCCGGTCACCCTTTCAAGGAATGAGGGAGGGAATTTGATAGAAGACACACACGGTATTGAAAAGGGAAAAACTATTGTCGTTTGTCACGTCTCACTCTCATCTTGTCATGTTCCGTCTTTAGCCAGGAGCACCACCCCTTTTGCTTTACACCCTCTGACAGTGACCTCAACGGCCGTTACAAGCATTGACTGCAAATCATTGTTTTATAGCGCAAAAATGAGAGTAATACTTGATCCCTATGGACTAAAATCAGGCACACTTCCCTCCCCCGATTCATCACACCTGCACCTGCTGTAAAAATACATCACTTTTTGAGATCAACCTCTTTTAAAGGAGCTAATAAATTTGAATTGGGTGATGAGGTCACTTTAAGGATGAAAGAGCAAAAGGACAGGTCGGATACACGCTCTGCTGAATATGGATTCATAAATTTAAGTTTAAACAATGTTTGAGTCAATTTTAAAATACCACAGATGAGCTGTATAAAAATACACTAGCAGCACATGTTGGTTAATGTTTTTGACACATGTTATTTGACCTTTCAACACATTCCTGTTTTAATTTTAACATGTGTGTGATGTCCCTGCACATCAGAATCTGATCATATCCACAATACGATTGGTTGGAAGAATCACATGGAACACATTCAAGATACTGATGGTATGCTTAAACAAAACATTAGTGTATAAAAATGGTATGCAGGCCAAAAAAAAAATCTGTTGTAACAGCAAAGCTCACAGCTCCTCCATGCAGGTACATGAATCAAAGAACAATACAGATTACATGTTGATTTGCAGCAGTGTCTCTTATCTACAGATCATTACCCATAAATCCGAAGTGGACAGGAATCTGGTGTCTGGCTGAGATCAAACTGAGTTCTCGTCTTTTCTCACCTGCTGATCGGGGGAACCAAGCTCCTGGTCTAATTGGACTGATAGTGAACGTCCCTGCTCAGCAGTCTGCTGATCCATACTGTTTACAGCCTCTCCAAACAGTAGCAGACCACTACAGATGCAGGATACAGGGATGCACTCTTTTCTGTGCCTTATCAAAGCTTGACGCCAGACAGAACAAAGCCCAGACTATCAGAGGGTTTTGTACGGACACCTGAAAGCACAGTGAGCACGACTGCAGCGCGGCGGAGGGCTAACAAATGAACCCGTCTCTCTTCCCCCCCATTGCTTTATCTTCTCTTATATTGGATCAAAGCTTCTGGGTCCTATCAATTCTACAGTATATCCATTTATACATACTTCTGTTTTGACATTTCACTTTAAAGCACCTTTGAATGATCTGACATAGGGGCAGACAGGGGAGGGGCGAGAGGAATTAATAGACACAGGCATCACAAGAAATGCCTGTATCCTCGTCGTCTCTCTCTCTCTTTCTCTCTCTCTCTCTTTCTCTCCCCTTTGTGAAGTCTTTATCTTACTTTGAATCAAGCTATTTCCTCCTCTCCCTCCTTCTCTTCTCCTGTATTCCCCCTGCCTTTCTCTCCCTCTCTCTCTCTCTCTCTCTCTCTCTTCCTCTCTGTTGTCTCTCTCTCTTCCCTTGCATCTGTCAAGCATGTCAGGGCTCTTGGAGGGACGAGAAGAAGAAGAAAGTCTACAGAGCTAGAGAGCTTGAAAAGAGTCAGGGAGGTAGAGGAGAGGAGAGGAGAGGTGGAGGGGAGGAGGAGAGGAAGAGCAGGCGACCACTAACTCCCTCTGAACATCTTAAACTCCTGGCTGGGCTTTCAAGTGCTGCTCCTCTCATATCCCCGCCGATCCCTGCCAATCCCACAGGCCTGCCAGGCTTAAGTGAATGGTGAAAACACAGGTCCCCCCCCCCCCCCTCCTTTCCACTACGCTGTCTCCTTTTTTTCCTTCCTGTATCCCTTTGTACCTTGCCTTTATTCCTCCTTTACACAAGCCAGCAATTGTACCAAAACTGTCTCCACTAATTCCTCAGTAAGAGGTGGGTCATACGTGTGTGTGTGTGTGTATTAGAGCATTGTCTGTGGGTGTGTGTTGCATGCTTGCTTGTGTGTGTGTGTGTGTGTGTGTGTGTGTCTGTGTGTGTTTGTCAGTTTTGAGTTCTCTTTTTCCATTCCTCTTTTCCTGAACTAATTTTCAGGATATTAGACTTAGAAGGGGGATTACCTCGGGTTGCCAGATATTTATGTCAGTGTATGAGTCTGAGGACCCAAACGGTGGATCAGCAGAGGTATTCGTCCTATCAATCTTCCTGAGCCGCTGCTACGTCAGACATCTCCTGGCTCTCCTCTCCTAGACCTGGATAGGTTGCTATTCATCAAAGCCATGAACACAAAAGGCATCCATATTTCCATTCTGGACATATAAGGACATACATGGACGTATATGGACAAAACAGTATTGTATGGCTCAGTGGGTAGAACATGGCATTGACACTAATAGGGCGCTTTGGATGAAATCAAACGCCACACAGTGATGAGTTAAATCTCATTTATAGATCAACAAAAAGCCATGATTTCAGTCTCCGATAGCTGAAGATCAATGTTACTAAGGTATTGGTTGTTGTTTTTTTTGGTACTATAACAATATCTTTCACCCTAAGGGGTAAAATAAAACTGAGCACACCAGTATAACCCTGAAACACACATTAGGTTTAAAGCTGTGTGGCCTCTTTGACCCATGGTTGATAATGATGGGGGTCTTTTACAGTAGAAGTGTTTGGTCCACAGCGGTGTACCTGTTTTTTTTATAGAGAATTTCCATTGACATAGTACAGTATGTATGAAGGAGTCACCGTGTACACCCATTTTCTTCATCAGTACACCGAGCTCTTTCAAACTGCACAACATGGCTACAGGGTCATGAATGAACATGTTTGTGAAAAAGTGTTTTTGACAAACCAAGTTAAATAGTACAACAACTATCACCCTCCTAGTCCCACCACCCACCCCACACCCCACTCTCTCTGTCTATACTTCATCATACTTTCCTGTGAGTGACAGCTGTCCTGATAGTATATATACTGTCCTGATGCTGTAAACCCCATCCATGTGGTGCTTCAGAGAGAAAAAGCATATTTAGCTACTAACATTATTTGACCCAAGTGTCATTTTCAGTGAGACGTTTACTGCAAATAATCTAATCCGAGGATCCACCAGAATTTTACTTCTATGTTGGCTGTGCTAATTTCTTTTTTTCCCCATTTTCCCAGTTGATGCAAAAAGTGGTTCACCTGAATGTAGATTTCCATACATTCCCCTGAAATCCTGCCTAACACAATATGATTGTGGGTTATGAGAACTAAATCACATTTCAGAGCAAAACCCTATAGGGTGTCATTATGACTGAATCCCCCCGCTGAGACACGAGGCGAGACAATTCAGATAGCCTGGGTGGCTATAAAGTCCCCCCCCAGTGTTATTGGCTGCTCTCCTGATGGGGCCGGGGGTCAGAGTTCAAGTGCTATGGGACCACTGTTGTCCCCACAGGGAATGCTGGGTAATGGAATGGGAGATTCAGGTCAAACGGAACGATTTGGGTGCAATCTCTGGCAAAGGGACGGGCTTCAAACCAGAGTGAAGGTTTGATGCTCGATTTGGGACCGCAAGCACCGGCAATAATGGCCATTAAAAGCCCATCGAGCGACAAAGAGAGCCGTAAATCTAATCACATATTGGACCGTGCACATATGTTGGCTGTAATTCTATTCCACTTTAATAACTTGATGTCTCTTTGTATTTTCTCAGCAATTTATTTAACATTGTTTCACCTGATCATCACCTGTCAGAGAAAACTCATTTTTAGAAATAAAGCACAATAGATCGATCGAAAAAGCTAGAAAGAAAACAAAACATTTAGCCCTGACCCTTATAGCACGTTTGCTTTTTCTCGCACAAGAAACTGAAAATAAGCCGAAGAATATTCCAGCATCAAAAGCTATACACAGAATTTCTGCCTCTTGCTTAGATCTGACAGCATCGGCAGCAAAGCTACAGTGAGCATGTTTAAGGGGTAGGCTGATGGGAACAAAAGATGACATGCTCTGTGTGTGTGTGTGTGTGTGTGTGTGTGTGCTTATACATACTGTGAGCATGCATAAGTGTGTGTTTCAAGAGAAATGTTGCATGCATGTGTCGTTGCCTGCAAACATAATGTCTGTCAGGCGAAAAGCTTCATTCAGAGCAAGAGAGATTGTTTAGATTGACGTCGATACAAAGGTGTTGAAAGGGCGCCATTAACCCAAGGCTCAGAATTGTGGATTTCAACCCATAAAGGACCTTGTAATGCTTCAATTCCAGTTAAAATCACCATCAACGGTGACAACAACAATACATGTTTCTTTGCAACCACACACACACACACACACAGAACCACACAAGCGGGGATGTGTATGGAGAATTGTGTACAGCCCTTCCTGTCTGGCCGTCCTCACCTGTCACCTGTCAGTCTTGTCAGTTGCCCCTGACGGGAGCAGGAGCCAAGCGTGGGGGCATGATGCGGGACAAAGCCAGAGTGACAGACAGTGACAGGGCTGTGATCCCCTGCCGTACGCCACGGGCAGGGGGCTGCCTCGCCATGTGTCACCTTGAGTGACAGAGTGGAGTCCGACGCCCGAGGTGGAACGGTGCGGGCTACTAGATGGGGTCCCTGTCCGTAAAGCTCTCTCTCTCTCTCTCTCTCACACACACACACACACACACACACACACACACACACATATAAATGTTTGCAGGAACAAATGCGCACACACACACACACACAGCCAGCACTGTTAACTAATGGGATCTGCTCCTTGAATACAACACTCCTGCTTCACACTGGGCAGCTACAAGCTCAATAATAACAAGGCCAGAACTCCCACTCGGGGGAGATGCATGAACACATGAGAAAATTATTTAGCAAAGAAGAACTTACTTCATTTACTGCCTCTGTAAACGGCTACTGAGCATTTGATGATGCTGTAAATGTGTTTTTATACATAAGTGAAAAAAACGTTCTATTGGATTCAAGTTTAGATCAATCAGATCTAGAAACACCACATCAAAACACAAACTCATTCCACCCTGAGCCTTGTGGATCACATTGACTTTGCCATTGCCCCTTAGTGCAAAATATCCCCCACCCACATTGTTGTTGTTTTTTCCTGCATCTGAAACACAACATCCAGAGAGACGCTGAAAAGTGAGGAAGACTAAGAAGCACTCTCAAAGCATAAAGTTGTATCTTCATTCAGCTGTCACGATTAACTTGTTTCAGCAATACAAGCATCATCATGAGACCGGTCACCCTCACATCAGAGCAGTGATGTCTCCAGTAGCCTCTGCAGTAGCTGTGTATTGATATATCTCTGCTATCTGCCCCCCCCCCCCTTGCCCCAGGCACCGCTAAACCCAATCAGGCCTGCAATGAGCGGCGTCATTGCCGGATGAGCTATTTCCCCCCGGAGACCCCCCTGGGTCTGATCTCTGCAGGCCGTGGGTGCAGAGGAGGGGAGGAGGAATCAACATGAAGGGCCTGTATAGGGTCCGTGCTGGAGGGGGGTCATGAAAAAGCCTCAGTACAACATCGGCAGCAATATTTATTCTAGGAACTTCAGAAGGAAACCATTATCACACATGCTGCCCCGCCACCGCCTCCTATCTACTCACAAGTCCTGCTCTCTCTCTCTCTCTCTCTGTTTCTTTCTCTAAAGTGAAAAAAGTCTTTGCGGTAAATCAAACCATAATTTTCCAAGCGTGCAGAACAACAAGAGAAAAAACAACTTTTGCCAAATATGTCACAAAAAAACGAAGATGACAACAAAATAAAAAGGTGCTTTTATTTCTCAACTGCAATCAAAAGTTCCTGAAAAACAAAGGCAACTATTTTATATGTATAGTAACCAGGCAATTAAAAGATAAGTCACATTGAAACGGATAAAAAAAAACAAAAAAAACTCTCTAACTTATTTTTTTTTTATCAGGTTTAATTATGAAGCGCGCTTGCTGGATTAAAAGGTCAGGAGATATGAAGCGTGGTCAAACCTGGCCTGGACCTGGCGATGCGGTGGGCCTGCGGATGAGGGATTGAACCAGTTAGATGCTTGTTTGGGCCGATTTGGGAATGCGATGGGGGGTAGACCTGACAGACCTGGCCTTCGCTGGATCGCGGAGGGGTGGTGGGGGGAAACGTATCGAAGCGTTGGGAGAAACAGACAGGCGGACGCAGATAAGCATCTCAACCCGATCCACACAATTAGCCAGCGTTTACTTCAGGAAGCCGGTAGCGATAGATCAAAGGGGGGCTTGGGGGGGTGGGGTCGTATCGATGGCTCCGGAGGTCTCCCCCGTCTCCCTCATTCATCCTCATTCTGCTCTCTCTTTTTCTCTCTCTCTCTCTCTCTCTCTGGGCGTCTGCTAACCCGTCTGTGCTGTGAATGACCTCAGGAGAACTCTGACCCTCAACCCTCCCCGCTGAGCTGCAGCTTCACACCGGCTAGCTGAGGATTTATACAGTGGATGTGTGTGTGTGTGTGTTACATTGAATACGGTGTGTGGGAATATACAGTTCACGGGATAAATATGGTGCAATCATATGGGAAATTGCGTGACTCTGTGTGTGTGTGTGTGTGTGTGTGTGTGTCTGGTATCCTAACCGACTCAGACATAAACAATTGTTTTCCTGCTTGGGGTTATCAGTACAGGGGACCCCGGCGGTACGACATGAGCAGGCACAAACAGAATGAGAATGAAGGGGGAGCGGGGCTTATCTCCAACCGCCCTGGTCCCAGAGGTCCGCGCAAAACCAAGCATCACACACACACACACACACACACACACTCAGACTGCCTCCACTGTTCTCTCTTCCTATGTCTGGAGGAGCAATTTGACATTTCAGCATTTCTACTCACAGACAACCCCCTCCTCCATCCTCTTGCTCTCTCGCTCTCTCTCTTACACACACACACACACACACACACACACACACACACACACACACACACACACACACACAAATGATCATCATAACAAGTTATTTATCATAGATGTACATGTGGAAAAATCTGCCCACGGGTTGAGATAATTTCACTTGTTTCCAGTGCAAATCATCTTAGTCTAAGAAGATTCTTGAATCAATCATTTGCAGATACTGTCATGAAAGAAAACACTTGAAACACGAGGAACTACATTGAAAACAACTGAAATTATCTCATATCATTGGCATGACTTATTTTAAGACTGACTACATGACTAAAGGAGTTGTTTTGACCACACACACACACACACACACACACACACACACACATACAGCCAACATCCACCTAAACGCCTGTCTGCGTCTGTCTCATCCGTGGACGCCGTCTCCGCGAGGCTACTTCACACACTCACCCCAAACCACCTCCTGCTCAGCCGTGCCACGCCCACCCAGACAACTACACTACTACAAACCCCCTCTGGGCTACGGTGGTGAATACTGCGCCTGGGAGACGGAGACAGCAGAGCCGTAAAAAAAAAAAACGGACCCATAACAGAGCATGTGGAAATGACTCAGAGTTAGAGGTTGTGGGATAAGTGTGAGCCTTTGTCAGCGTGGTGTGAGTGTAGGTGAATGGATGATGAAGATGAAGGGGGGGTTCTGCCATGAGAGGGGCCCCACTAATGACATACACACTCTCACCCACCATCCTTTCCAGTAACATCCACCCTAGTTTAAAAGGAAAAAAAGATGTTGAAGATTCAGATATTTTCATCAGATCCGGTGCACTTGTAAATGTCCCAGCATGCCCTAGTCAAGTCTACGATGAGAGAGAGCCAAAAGGCCGGCTTGACCAACAGACAAACCACATTTCCGATGTTCCTCCTCCACTCAGCCACTCAGACAATGTTTTTTTTTTTTTTTTTACCTTGGCAAGTATTCAGTTCTCACCTCACGCCCTGTTCTGTGGCTCGGCTAACATCACATTCCACCATGTTCCCGTTCTCCCCCCCCCCCGTTCTATTTCCTGAAGAGATGGGGAAAAAAAAGAAGTGGAAAATCAAGGGTCGACATAAATCTAGGTCAGCTCTCAGCCCAATTTCTGTCAGTAAGTGAGTTATTTGTGAGTGCAGCTGAATCATTTATAATAATGGGGAGTTGGCGTGCTAAAGGTAAGGCTTCATTATTGTCTGACAAGAGCTGTGAAGGTGCAGAGATAAAAATAGGGGGGAAAAATAGAATAAAAAGCCCTGTCTTCCTTTTTCTTTTTCATGCTCTGGATTAAATTGAATGGGGGTGATTACGGGCCAAATAGAGCGCTCTACCACGGCTGCCGAACAATACGTCTGGTTTCAAGGTGGATTGACTCGGTGAGAGAAATGTTATTGTCTGACTTCTGAAATCGTCTATCTCGTCATGTATGATACTGAACATGAGTTGTAGTGAGCTGGCGAGACACGAGGCAGAGCACAGGAATTTAAAAAAGGACCTAACCAGCCTTTTAGATCACTTATTTCATCACTCATCACTCATACAGCAATCAAGCCCTTTTTCACAGTGTCAGATGGTCTATATCCTCAGGTAACTGCTAATCAAGACTCATGTGTTTGTGTGTGCGTGTGTGTGTGTGTGTGAGAGCAGGGTCACACATCGGGATCCCACCTGGAAGCCTGATCAGCAGCATGTGACGCTGTCAGGTCTAATTTCTCATCACCCCTGACTCCGTGATCCGACGGCCGCTACCAGGAAGTGCCGACAAAGGTTGGCCGACTCCAGAGCATAACCAGGGCACCCTCGGGGTCTTCGGGGTCTTCTGCCCTCGGGGGCTAAACGGCGGGGGCAGATGACCGCTCAAACAATCACCAGGAGGGTCAACGCAGGGGGGGGGGGGGGGGGTTGAGACCCCCGGGCTGAAGAAAGGGGCAAAGAGCAATTTCGGGGTTTGTTTAGTCCAACCTGGCAACCTAGCCCTAGTCTGTGAGCCCTCAGTCGAAAGCAACCAGATGTATCGAGCTTCAAAGCGTCTTGAGAGCAGAAGGGTCAGGCGCTAGCGTTTGTGAAGTAGCGGGGCCTGAAACCCGATCCTTTCATTCATCTTTATCTGCTGCCACCCATAGCTTCAGCATTCAAAGGGGAAGGCAGTTGGAAAAACTCGCTGACCCACAGCTCTCTGACATGCACACACACACACACACACACACACACACACACACACACACACACACTGTACAACGTACCCCAACGACCCTCAAACTATTCTGATGGACAGCCTGACATAAGGCTGGCAAGCTGGCTGGTGGTCAGGGCCCCCCCCCCCGACACACACACACACACACACACACACACACACACACACACACACCCCATATGTGGGGGACTCCCTCCGATCACTGTCAGTGATGAGAAATGTGTTCCTGTCCGCTGGCTGACCTCAGAACAGCCCCTGCCAGGGTGTGTAGTGTGTAGCAGCACCCCCACCACCACCCTCGCCCAGTCATACTCTCAATCATGTGCTGCAGGTCAGACAGCGCGGGGCCCCCCCCCCTCCTCCTCCCATTACCTGATGAGGAGTGGCAGTAATCGGCCTGATAACTGGTCATTCCTACCCGATTAGGGTTTAGGGTTTACCGGCATTACCTGGCTTAGCTGACCCAGGCCCCCGCACGCTCCCCTTCACAAACGCAGCCATTGAGAAATGTGCACCGCGCGGATCGTACGATAGCGTCACCTCTGTGTAAATCTACTGCGGGGCAAACGTCCGAGAACAGGGAAACCTTGTATCATCACAGAGATACACATAGAAAAGAGCAAGTTGCTGCTTTGGGTCGTCGTTATCCTTTTAAATCTTTTAAATCTCCTCAGGTAACCTATAAGAATCTCATTTTGTGGGTTATGTGAGCGCTCATGCTCCCTTTGTGCGCCTCCGCCTTCCGTTGTCATTAATAATTTCAGGCTGTCTTTATTTCCCTGCGCTCGCCTGTCAGTGACTTTAAAGGTTTTTGGCTAATAAGTCTCATTTCACTTCATTAACTCCTGGCTTGGGGGGTCCATTCAAGCTGAGATGATATATTACCTAGCGACACACACACACACACACACAGACACACACACACACACACTCCTGGGTAGCCTGAGGTGCAGTGGCGAGTCTGGCTCATGTGAGTGCAGGGAGACACGCACAGGAAGAGTGTGAGGGCCTGGGTAATGTGCAGTAATGGCGGTAATTGATGCTGGTACTCTTAAGAGATCTTTGCAGGCTCCGTCTGTGGTTTTTTCGTGCTTTCCTGCATTCGACGCCACGGGGGCCACCGCCTCCAGCTCCTATACCGTATACCCTCATGCTCCCGGCTAGCCCTCATATCACATCCTCACATTTCCATCACGGGCAGCGGCACACATTCACCTGATTTGCCTCGAAATTGGAGCTGAAAGTCATTACCCGCAGGCATGATCTGTAAGGAGTTTGGGAAAAAAGTTGAATGATTGAAGCGCTTTATTGCATTAGCGCAACTCCCTGCAGGGTACATTGAGCTTTCCTTGTCCTTGTTTGTGTTTGCAGGCACCGGTTGTTATTGTTTGCCTTTTATCGCCTTTTATGACTGCGAGCATTTTTTTTTTTCTTTTTCGGAGGGGGGGTGGAAGTCGTTCACCGCAGTAATCTGTAATCAGCAAACTAGATCTCCATTAAACCCACTTGTTTCCTCGATGAATGGGGCTGGAAGAAACGGAGCTGCACTTAAAGCATGTGTTGTTATTTTGCCCCAAGAGGAAGAGAGAGAGAGAGATGGTGATTGTGTGTGAGACCGGTGGTGGTTTGGGATCCTGCTGGAACGAGGGAGAGGGTATCTAGAGAAGGAGACAAAAGAAGGAACCTTGAATGAATACCCAGCTCATTTTGCTCTCGCTGTCAGAACGTCGTGACTCATTACTTTACTTAATGAGTGGCTGTAACTTGTGCATGTGTCAGTGTGTATATATGAGAGAGAGAGAGAGAGAGAGAGAGAGAGAGAGAGAGAGAGAGAGAGAGAGAGAGAGAGAGAGCATCCACCTGCACTCTGTGATCCAAAGAAGTGAAGAAAGACGAACTCCAAAAAGAGATTTAGTGATATGACCGGATGGCCAATTAAGAATTTCTCAACAACCGTTCTTCTGCAACAACAACATTAATGTGTCCCGCTCGTTACAGCACTAAATCTATGTTTATAATCGGAGAAACAACAGAAACATATCCTGCAAAAAAAACCCAACCAGAACCAGCAGGGTTAGACGCAGCGTAATCCTGTGCTTTGAGAGAGAGAGAGAGAGAGAGAGAGGGTTTACGACCAGCGCGGCTCGGTCGGCTTTTATGGATCGGATCCCCATCCAAGAAGCTCAGGTTCTGCTGCCATTCTCTCTCTCTGTCATTAAAGCAATTTCCAAAGTTTTATAGATTTTCTGTCTGACTTGATCATCTAAAACAAGGTTAGAGAGACATCGGGATATATGGAAGCCGTGTCAGCCCAGCGGAGACTCGCCGTATCCTGGGACTAATTTGGCCCCTTCTGGCCCCCGCTGGAAACCCCAGGAGCCTGAGTGGCAGCTGGGCTCGGTCAAGACATTGTTTCCTGAAGGAAATATGGCCTTGCCAAAATACTTGAGATGCTCCAGTTGCATTTATATCATCCGCTATGGAATATGGAATGTGAGACTGTTATAGAAGACAGCTTTATAATGCCGGTTGTAAACATAGGGTGCAATATATACACGTCCATTTTTTTTTTTTCCACTAGCTGAGGCTTGGTTGAGGCCATCGGAATACTACCTCTTCTCTGAGCTGAATACACTGGTGATCAAGCTATTATACACATTAGAAAACCAAAGGGATACAATTCTGAAGTTGAGCATAGCACTGCTGTCTCTCCAATTTTGGTACTTTCCATTTTGTTAATTGAACTGAAGGTTTACCTACAGTAAGCTTTGTGGTAATAAAACCTTCAAACCCCCTGGTGTTGTTCAGAAAATCTGTTTTTAAATGACTAAAATTGCCTTTTTATATACAAGCTTAGCAGAGTGTGTATAGGAAACCACAGCCCTATTAGGCTTTATTGTCTCAAAACCGTCAACCTTGCTGCTGAGAGGTTTGGGCTCAACTTCAGTCCTTAAGCCACTTTTGCACGAAGCATCCAACACAGTTTCAAAAGCTGTAATTCTGTTTAGTTCACACTTGCAGATGAAGGAAGGAAACATTTGATTTTTCTTTTTACTAGCCTCTAAAATGTACTCTGTAAAAGTTGTTATTATTTATTGCATTCTTGGCTTGTAAATAAACTCCTCTGACTCTGGCTGTGTGTCTGAGGAGGTGAATTGGCCTTGGCATTGTGCGGCGTGCAGTTTTACTGAGATTTGGAAATAATAAAGCGATCCTTTACAGGCTAAGTGGGTTCAATGTGCCAAAAACGCTCCCTCAATGTGCTTCTCAATGTCCTCATTCCCCTCTCCCCTCGAGTTTCTTTGAAGATCAGAGTGTAGAGTGTGAGTCTGTTATTAGTACGTCTAAAAAAAGTACGTTACACAGCTAACCTTCACGGTGTGTGTGTGTGTGTGTGTGCGCGCGCGCGCGCGCGTGTGTGTGTGTGTGTGTGTGTGTTTGCATGTATGCGTGCCATCGCTTCCAGAAATCTGAGAAATCCTTTCAAGTAGGAGGGGGAAAATGCGATTTTACAAGGGGTGGAGAGAGGAGCCCCTGCCTCCTCCACCCACATTCCCATCCTCCCAAGGGGAAAAAAGATATAAAAGAAGACACTGTACTACGGGGAGTCTGGGCTAAGATTCCCCTGTGTTTTTTTTTGTGAGGTTGCATCCACACACACACAACACCACACGTGCTCACACAGAAATTCAGATGATTGCCGAAAGCGCGCGGAGAGATTATTGCTAATGCAAATAGTTTCATTTGACAGGATCAGGAGTGCCAGTTAGGTCCACATCTGCAGCTTTGTAGCCTAGTCACCTCAGCAGTGGTAAAAGCACCCAGCCAGCCAGGCACTAATGTGTATTTTACAACACAAAGGGGCCGAAGGAGGGCCCCGCTCCAGGATGAGCTTTAATTTACCAAAGATTTATAGGCTAACAACGAAACCAAAACTGAGGAATCTAGCCTGCATCTACTCCCACTGTTTTCTCTATGGCTGGCCCACATCTAAAAGACTCAAGGTTTTTGTTGTGAAAGCCAATGGGTCAGAACTAATTCGCCACCGATCTCGGTGCTCCTGGATAGTATGAGACGTCAATGGCGTCGGGTGGGGGGGGGGGGGGGGGGGTGAGTGGGTGAGCGAGGGTCGGTGGGAGTATCTAGGGAGAGAGGTGAGAGAGAAATGTGGAAAAATGGAAACAGAAATTCCACTCAGGCTTATTCCTCGAGACTCCGCTGCGCAGGCCATTGTCAGTGGGGACTTGATGATATATGTGCTGTGGTCGGGGCCATTGTGTGAGGCCTCCTGCATCAACACTTGTTGGCCCCATGAAAAGGAAAAATGACTGTCACTTCTGATTCACATGACGAGGATGTTTGTGCTGCATAGCTTCACTGTTCCCTCTTTCCATCAGGTTTCATTCTAAGCGCAGACTTAATACTGGGTGGCTGGAATCATATTGTAATGTAATGGTGTATATAAATAGTCTTTGTGGCTGTATCAGGGGTGATCCATCGTACCGCAAAGGTTAAGTGAGTTGAAGTTGGATCGGGACTCGTGGCATGTGCTAGCGTTTGGGAAATCTGGATTCCATCTCAAGGGCTAGCATTAAGTTTTGCGGGGTTAACACAACTGTGGCTTTTTAACCCCCCCCCCCCGATCTTGTGTCATGCAGGAACACACAGCAACAGACATGCACAGAAATGATTGACCTCTCTGACTTCAGTACTATGGCACATGCATGCGCGCATTCTTACCAGCCTGTTCTGGTTTAACCTTTTGACTCTCCACCTGCCTCCTACCCCACCGCGCCCACGGACACTTCAACGCAGGCACCCTCTCAAACAACCTGCTCCACATATTCTGCACTCCAGGCATGCTTGACCCTCTGTGTACCCATTATCCCAGGTCGGGTTAGGGCATTGCACACACACACACACACACACACACACACACACACACACACACACACACACAGGTGCAGGCCTGGTTCTTGCAATGTGGCCTGAGACTGATCTCGAGCTCTGTTTGTTATAAAGGCTAACCTCAAAGTAACCTGCTAAATAACAAATAACCCCGAAAGGTCAAATGTTGTCAGAGTCATGATAAAGTTTGAAAAGCATTTTCCTCAACTTTGTCAGTCTGTTATCAGTTTTTTGCAAAAGTTGCAAGAGAACTTAACCTTTAGACGCTAACCCCACGTTCACACTGCAAACAGCACAGTCAACAAATCACTGCAAGTGCATCCAGAGCTGAGTGACCGAGAAAAGTTGGTCATTGCTGCACCTTTTCTCCAAGCCCATACCAAGCTAACGAAACGACGTCACCATAACATTGTGACGACGTGATCAAGATGGCCAAAGTTTCGTCATTGGGAATGTTCCAACTTAACATCGTCTCAAGTGTCTCACCCAACTGGTGATGTTAGGTATTGGCTGTCAGAGTAACTACAATGTGTTGAGTTGGCAAATCTGAAATGGGGAGTGGAGCTAATAAAATGACCACCCTAAGATGTAGACACGTCATCAGTTAGTCATGAAATCACCAAAATGTCCCAATAAGTTACGTTGTCGTTACATACTGGGTGGCCATCGACTATTTTTCACCTCTCAGAACATTTCAACATTATAGGATGAAACTGTTTAGTCATGGTTTTCCTCAAAGGCTTTGTTGAAACAAGCTGATAAAGCCAATTTGGCTGGAATGGCTTTAGTGCTTAATTTAGTTCAAGAAATGTCCTTCAAGTGTTTGTTCATCCCGAGGAGGTAAACAAGCAAACTTTGGGGGATGGTTGTCTATTTACAAGTGTGGCCATGTGGCTACTATAGTCAGAGAGATGCCAGCTTGGTCTCATGGTGGTGTAACACACATGTTTAGAATGGCGTGTTCTGCGGTGTGTCTGACCAAACCATGTGTTATGTCTCAACCAACCTTTCTGAGACTAAAAGGGGAAAAAATAGAAGTTCAAAGGAAAAATGAGGTTCTGTGCGCTCATTGTCTTTTGAAGCAAAACAGATCTGACTCAGTTTGTCTGCTTTCGCATGTATACGGGAAGAGACAGAAATTGCGCAATTTTTAACTGACAAGAAATGAAGTGTCACATTGAAAATAAGCGAAACAGACTGCTGCCAATAATGTCACACTTTATAGTCTGCGAAACCCCTTTACAAGCTATCTCCTTTATCATAAAACATTTATATTCTTCTACACTCGGTTTAGAGGTTGGATCTAGGTCAGAATCAGGGCCGCAGCCTGACCAAAATGTTTAGTGAGGTCCAAAAATCCTTAGTGGGGGATCTGGAGGTCCTCAAAGAAAACGTTTGGCCATTCACAACCAATCTCTTGTAACTTTACAATAGATTTAAGAATAAAAGATTGCCTTAACAGTTGAAAGGAGTTGAAAATCTAAAAGAGTGAAAATCTAATCTTGACTACCCAAACAGGTGTTGATGCAGACTAACTGGACAAGAGGCCGATGTGGTTTAGAAGGTAAAGACAAATCTTTATGTATAATTACAAGATTTAAAAGGAATACAAAAAGGAGGGGAGGTAAATAAATGGGGCGAATGACACTAGGGGGTTACTACTCAGGGGAGAATATGGCAAGGCAAAACAGAGGACAGGCAGAAGGCTTTAGGGGACTAATATGGGGCATGCAACCAAATAAACACTTTAAGAACTCATCAAAAAGGACTTAATCCCATCAATAGTCACACTACACAGTACAAACACTGCAAACAAGGGCCCGATGCCAGCACTGAGACAATTCTGTAAGGCCGCCCCCCCCCCCCTAGTGATAGACGGGTAGACAGTCACCCTTCTTCCTGTTTCTTTTGACCAAGCTGCCCAAAACACCCAGGCAGAGGTTGATGGCTGAAGACGCTGCTGCTGTATGATACAGAGTATAGTGGCCTTCCCTTAAACACCTGCTTCACCAGATAGAGTAACACAAGGTGAGCACCTGCTAGGGTTCCCACCAAACACTCCTACACAGGCTTGGTTCAAAAAAGGAAGGCCTAAAGCTCCACCATCCCCCCTTTTATTTTCTCCCTTCCTCCCCAAGGTCCTAGAGACCTCCCGCCAAGCTAGACTCCTCCCAAACAAACTCACCAGGGCTCCGGACACATGCCTGCCACATTTGCAAAATGTATGTCCATTTAAAACGGCAAAATTCACTGACTGAACTTAAATTTGAGTGATGACATCACATAACATTTATGTGCTGTTAAGATGTTAAAATTAGATGTGGGGATTTCCCAGGAAGACGTCTTCAGAAGATCTAGTGGGTATACCACGTTGTGAGCCCTGGTTAGGGCAATTGACCAAGCATTTCTATATTTACAGACACAACAGTAATTAACATCAACAAAGGAGTCTTTTAGATGGTATTTTATCAAGTTATTGCCCCAATTTATTGCTTTCTTATAACCCTGAACACAGCAACCATTGGCTAAATTCCCCTGTGAACCCTCAGTAGGCCTAGTCTGTATGATCAAACCTCTTTTTGTGTTATAGATAGACACAATTAGACTATATTTGCCCAGAACAATGGCCTGATTTTTGGATCAGAACCACATGGTATAGCTTACCTGCAAGGTAATGAAGACATACTGGGTAAATTCATTGTTATGCCCAAAAAGGTACCTGGGATCACTCTGCAAGTCTGCAACAAGTTACAGAAAAGCCAGCTTAAACGTGCCACAACATCAAAGGAAATATCCTCTGCCCTTAGTTAGTTACTGCTACATATACAATGAGGTCCAAAAGTCTCAGTTTGTTTTCATCATTTATCAAAACCATTTGTTTTTTTACGCAGTTGAAACTAATTATTTTTCTTTTTCAAGAATACATTATTTTGAACTGATAAACATCAAACGTTTTGGATCTTTCAAAATTGCTTATATGAGATTAAAATATTTCTGAATATCTTGCTTGCAATTTGGCAGGTTTTTTCAAATTGTTGTCACACCATAACCCTAACCCTAACCCTTCAAATTTTAACAACCAGATCTTGACCATTTTTTTATCAATTAAAATAAGCACTTTAAATACTACGGCTGGATACATCACCAAGCAAAGTCAGTGACAATCTCATCTGTCACATGACCCTGATGGATGTGACATGCTCACATGTTTAGATTACATTACCCCCCCCTGCAGATCTGCACTAAACCTATTGAAGCACATCTACCAAAGGTAAAAGCTATGCTAATATCACCAGAAAAATACTGCATGCTAAAGCTAAAGCCAACTGAGCAATGTTCCATGTGGATGGAGAAAACAGTGAGCAAACAGTATTGCCTGTCTGGCGCTAGCTAGAGGCTCGATCGCTGACATTAGCTGCATTGTCTCTTGAGGTTAAGGTTGTTCAAAGAAGGAGGATGGTAGGATTTAACAGCTTCTACGATTTATTTTTTGAATTTTGAAAATACAAAATATTTCTATTTTTTTTTTCATTTTATATTTTTGGATTAAATGCATTTCTTGATACCTGTAATTTGTCATTAATTTTGATACTTTTTATGAACAAGTATTTGTACATTTTGATGTATTTTTGCCAGAATATAACAGCCCAGTTGGAACTGAATCTCTCAGCTGGCTTAGCGGGGGCCGTAACACATCACAAGGTTTGGGGGGGGGGTTCTCCCTCTGCCATGCCGCATTCTCAAATATAGTGATATTCTGTCTTCTCGAGGGTGAAAGACGCCAATAAATAGAGGCCTGGAGAAAAGAAAAGCTAAAGCTGAAGAACAGAGACGTCTATCACTCGGCCTATTTTCTCCGCATTTAACGGGGTCTTACAGAGTGTATAGGATGCATTGGAATGCAAAGAGGAATGAAAGGAAGCCTCTTCCTCGCGGCGGGGGACCCCAAAAGGATACGCACATAAACTAAAGTGGAGGGTAAAGCCCTTACTCTATCTCCATCACATGCACGCAGACATGCATGAACACACACTCAGACAGCCGCACACACACACACACACACACACACATTCAAAAAACATTGCACTCTCTTTCTCTGCTCTCTCTCTCACACACAAACACACACACACACACACGCATTCATCTTCTCTTTCTTGCTCCCCCTTGCTACTACATACACACACACACAATTTCTTATATGCTCAAGCGCACACACACACACACACACACACACACACACACACACAAGCACACCCCCGCCCCTCCACACCAATTGAAACGAAGGTTGGGGAAGAAAATGGGGGGTGGAATTAAAAGTGCTGAGTGAAAGAGAGAGGAGGAATGGGAGAAGAAAACAACAACAATGCAAACTGGGAAAGGAAGTGAGGCTGAAAGAGGGAGATGTGTGTTGAAAAGGGAGAGAACAAGGTTAGGGGATGGGAAGAGCACGGAGGATGAGAAAAGGTGGCACAAATGAGGAGGCTGCAAATAGAAAATGCTGTTTTTTTTTTTAATGAAAACAATTTGAGTGTGTTGTGCGCCCACGTCGCCGGGGTGAGCGTGTGCGTCAACACATTGATTACAGGGGTTTTTGCCGTATTCTTTCATAGTGTGTTATTATCAATCTGTTATGTTACGGCCTTGATTATGAGCTGCATCTCCTCCTACTGCACTTCAGCATTTGCCAGCCTCTGTGCAACATTTCAGTCTCTGTTACTTCTTCCTTTCGTGTTAGCGCACATTACAACTTGCTTACGTCCACGCCGTTCTATTTGTCTTGTATGTGTGCAAGTGATGTATTAGTGAGGGGGGGGGGCTTGCCCATGGGCCAGGATGCTTTGTGAGGCCTTGTGAAAGGCTTTCCTGAAAGGAGCCGCCAGTCCGTGCCCGGGCGGATTGAGGGGAGTGAGTTTAGGGGGTCAGCACGGTCACCCAGGGGATAAATACCCCCCATTGTCTGCTCTGAGGAGATGCTCTCGGTAGGGAGTCTATAAAGCCCCAGTGGCAACACTAACACCCGGAGCTCTGGGGGCTCCCCGGGGGAACACCCCAAGACCCCCAGCCAGGGCTTACAGTCTGGGGAGGGGGGTGGGGGGGGAAGCGAGACAGCTGAGGGGGACCCCCGTATGGTGCGGTAGTCTGGTTGGGGTCGTCATCAGATGGGGAGACTGTGACAGGAAGTGGATTCCTCGCATCATCATCATCATCGTCGTCGTCGTCTGTGACCGCTTCTCTCGATTTTGCTCCCTGCCGGCGTCAGGGACGGGTCATCGAAGAGACCCGATAGATTGTTAACTGTTTCAGAGCCCCGGCAGAAAAAAGCCCCTAAACACCCCGAGAACACAAGACGGGGCAGAATAAGGCCTTTGTTCCCGCTGAATTGGCACAAGCTTCTCTTTCCTTTACCCAGCTGATGGGTGGGGGTGGAAACAAGAGTTGTATGTATGCATATGGGTGTGTGTCTGGTAGTGTGTTCATGTACACGCCTATGTGTGTGTATTAAGTATATGTATGTGTGTGTGTGTGTATGTGTGTGTGTGTGTGTGTGTGTGCAGGAAAGGGGGGGGGCGGGGGGGGGGGGTGTCTTTAGGGATCTTTGAGCTTTGTGGAATGTCTCTGCTCTCCCCTTCTCAGAGCCATGAGATGGGCAAACATGAAATCAAAGTGGAAAAGCCCCACAAAGGGGTGGCAGGAGGATGACTAGGGTCCGGAGGAGGAGGAGGAGGAGGAGGAGGAGGAGGAGGAGGGGGGTGGCTTGTCCCTGCACCCCCAGCCCCCAGAAAGCACCAGGCCCCACAGTTTGCATGAAAAGAGCCCTTATGAGGACCTGGCTGTTCCGCCTGCCTTGGATTAAGACCCCCAAAAACCCGCGGGCTGCCAGCCACGGTATATCTATCCTCTGTTTTATCACTCACTCTCACAGCACAAGGGGCCACAGCGCCTTTTGTTGGACGAGTGTTTTCCCCTGTGGTTGGTTTTTTTCTCCTGCACACAGGTTTGGTGTACATTTGGAACATGCACGTTACTTTTTCTATATATACGAAGTGTACAAAATATTAGAGATACCTTCCTACTTGAGTTGCACCCCATTCTGCACAACCCATGTCCATGATTTCCAAGAGGACTAAAGTGGATTTAATAGGTGAACTCAATAAGGAACCACAGCTTCCACCTGGATTCACCTGTGCAGCCTGTATTACTACCATTTTTGCTCTTAATTCAAAAATGAATACAAGCAAATTCTCTCACACCAAACTTAATTGACATGTCTGCTCTGCTCTCGCTAAATCGTCACAAAACCTGACGGTGCGGGGACTGAAAAGGGTCCGTGCGCTGGGTATCTTAGCGACTGCACTGTAAAAATGTACACCGCCTCGTTGAAAGGGGGTCCTTTTGTGGCGTGGGCCCGCGGGGCGTCGCTCCTCCAGTCTGCTGTACTGTTAGGGAATTATAAGTGTCTCGGTGTCATCTTCATTCACCATGCCTCTGAATAACAACCACTACAGTACACGCAGCATCTCTCTCCTTGTTAGCTTCTTAAGGCCCCTTCTACCTCGTCACTTGAACAATACACTAAAGGACCCCCCCCCCCCCCCTCCTCCCCACAACACACACACACACACACACACACACACTCCCCTCAATTCCTGAACGTCGCACAATAAAGGGATGTCATGCTCCAAATAGGATCTCCCGTTCTTCCAGAGGTAATGAGGTATGGCTCATAATGGAGGCAGCTAGCTGACTGGCTGTATTTGGGGAGATTGATGCCATAGGTAATAGAACAGTTATGAGAGAGAGAGAGAGAGGGAGAGAGAGAGAGAGAGAGAGAGAGAGAGCAGGATTTATGGATTGTGCAGAAAAGAAAGTTAAAGAGGAGCCAAAGAATTACCTCCACCTGGGTTTTTTCCATGTTTTTGCTGTGAAAACTGCGTGTGTGTGTGTGTGTGTGTGTGTGCAAGTGTGTCTTTATGTTTGTGCCTGTAGGTTTATGTGTGTTAGGGAATGGGGGGGGGGGGGGGGGGGGGTGCAGGATGCAGGAAAAAAAGGCGCTGCAGCTTTGTGTCTTTCTGTGTCACCAGCGCTGGGACCCTCATCATCTCAAAGGGCGTCTGCTGGGGATTGGGAGTTTGCGAGGCGAGGTGCATGTCTGCTCCCTAAATCTTACGTCCTGTAACTGCTATGAAATAATCCACCCACCACCCCTCCCCCCCCAACCCCCCCCTGGCAGGTTGCTGGCAGGAGGGAGGAGGGATGCAAGCAAAGCTGCCTTTGTTCAACACACAGCCTTTACCACATCAACCTTCTGACACCCTCTGAGTTAACATCTGTGTATGTGTGTGTGTGTCGGGGTGTCTCCGTCGTGTGTGTGTGTGTGTGTGTGATGTGTGTGTGTCTGTCTGGGAGATTTAAAAACAGAATAAGAGCATTCCTGTGTGCTTGTCTACCTTGACTCCCTGTTCTCCTAATGCAAGCATACTAGTCTAGTCTATCTTCATCTGTGCAGGAAGTCTCGTTTTGCTTGTCGACCAGATGAGACATTTTCGGTGTTTGAATGAGATCCAATGAGTAGAGGAAGGTATTGAAACATATCGGCTAACATACAGACACTGAGCAAGAGTCCAAGTGGGTACAAAGTAGTGCAGTAGTATTGTTTTTTTCCCTTAACGGTGTACAGAAGTCCTCCGACCCTAAACGAATCCAGGAACGGTACTGGTAACGGATCGGTTCCTTTTTAGAGGTCGAGGTCGAGTGACAGCAAGCACAGCGAGCACGCAGACAAATGTGTCCAATCGTTGTTGTTCGCAGCCACCTGAAGTTGAGGAGGAAAGGTTGGGGGTGTTCAGCAGACGGCAGCTGGCAGCAGCGACACCACCCTGCTACTTCTGGCTCTGGACACATTTTCCTTACGGACAAGCCCATTAGGTCACCAACATGAGGTCACCTCTGGTTACTGTTCTCTTATAACTAGCCAGCTGAGCTTAAGCAAGGTGTGTGTGTATGTATGTGTGTGTGTGTGTGTGTTCCTGTACATATGTGCACACTGTACATACGTGCACGTGTGTTGTGCATGTCTGTGCAGCAATTAATGTCCCGCTCCAGACTGATTACCTGTTTATCCTGCTGCAGTGGAAAAGGGTCGGGGAGCTGCCCTCACATGAAATTACCTGTGTGTGTGTGTGTGTGTGTGTGTGTGTGTGTGCGCACGTGTGAGCATGCACGTGTGTGTTTATCCTTTCTAAGCCTGTGATGTCAGTGCTGTCTGGAGACAGGCTGATTAATGTCTGAATGTTTTCCAGCACTTTATTTACCCCTGCGCCTGCAAACTGGGCACACACACTCTCACTGGGGACCGGTGAAAAAAAAAAAATAAAAAAAAAAATAAAAGAGATGGAAAGAAGGAGGGCGGGGGAAAAGAAAGGAAAAGGGAGATGAGTTACACTGAGAAAACGACAGAAAAGGGGGGGTGGGAGGAAGAAAGAGGACTGAAAAAGGACACGAAGACTGAAAGAATCTCCAAAGAAAGCAGGAGGGGATCGTGGGAAAGACTTCGCTTATGAAGATCGACGTCGCAATCATCCCCGACTTCCTCGCACTTGATGACCAATCTCGCGTCCGGAGCATCGTTAACATCGGGGCCCGGAGAGCAGACCGCAAGCCAAGGAGGGCAGCGGCTCGTAATGGGGCCGTCTGACTCATGTGTAATAAGGGGAGCCTTGTGTTGACGGGGATCGGTGAGCAATTATTAATGGACTCTCCAGACGGCACTCAACGTCTTTGGCAGCGAGGGAAAAAAAACAAAACCCTGAGACTCGTTCTCCCTCCGTCTTCCACCTCTCTGTTCTCTCATTCACACCCTCACAATCCTTTCCCCCCTCTGTGTTTTCTGTCCTCCTCCTCCCCCGTCTCTCTCTCTTTCTGTGTCTTCTTCATCTCTTCATCCCCCCCCCTCTCTTTCCCCTCCGCCGGAAGATTAATTCCTGGCCTGCGCCGGAGAGAGGTTCATTATGGAGATTGTTGAAGGATCTTAGGGCTCCCGGCAGCCCGGGCGGATGAGATAGCCTCGCTCAACGTCTCGTTCACAGTGGCGGCTTGGGGGGTTGCGGGAGGTGGAGCTGACGGAGGAGTTTTTGTTTCACCCCCCTGTGACTGAGCGAACAGGCGGTCAAGGTGTCGGGGGGTGGGGGGGGAGTGGGAGGCGAGGGTTTGTTTGTTCTCTCTGTGGTTGATTACTGAGCCTCGAACAGACAGACGCGCTAATCGAACCTCTGAGGTCGTCAGTGGATCTAGTAGATTCCATTTGTTATAGGTATCACCTCCACCCGACTCCCAATGAACCTATCAGAGGGGAGAACGGTGTTGGGTGCTGCTTTGTCGACTGCTTTTACCCCATAGAAACATTTGATCTCTTATAAAGTATGTTTGAATGGATCCATTAGGGGGATAGAAGCACCTCTCTCTCTCTCTCTCTCTCTCTCTCTCTTTCTCTCAACTGTCCTGATTGTGTCTCTTTGGACTCAGACATCACATCACACCAAATCTCCTGGAAGCAAGAGGATGAGGAGGGAAGAATTCGGCTTAGTGGAGGAGCGGGGATGGATAGCGGGCCCCTGTAGGAGCACTCCCACCCCCCCAACCACCACCTCCCCCGTCTCTCTCCTAACTTTTCATTCCGTGCCGTGGAAGATTTACTGTAATCTGGCAGATCAAAGGCGAACAGCGCAATCCTATTCCCCTAATCCAGTTTGATGGCGACTTTTGCACATGTAAAAACATTGGCAAAAAGAGAGAGATCGCGTTTAAGCCCGTTTTTAGGTTTTTTTTCTCGCCCTTACTGTTGTCACAGTAATAATCATATTTTTGAAAACAGCGTTAAAGCCAGCTGTATTTCACACTCTGATTACGTTAACAGTCATGTCAACGCTGCTGTTTTTCAGAGTCACAGCGGGGATGCTGCCGATGGTGTGTGGGCTCCATTTTCTTTGGATTTCAAGTCTTTAACTCGATCTTCATTCCCATCAGATTTTTATCGTTGAGTCATGTCTTACCGCTTAATTTGTTTTTTTTCAAGCTGAGCATCTTTGGAAACCGCTAACAAGCTCACTCAGTAGTTTCCAAATTGTGTTCCCATGACGGATAGTTTCATTTAACAAAATCACAATGAGAGTTAGCACAACAACAAAATGTCTAAAAACTATTGCGATCATAGTTTTCCCTTCCTCCACTGAGCCCCCCCTCTACCAGAGAAACCAGTTAATCACTTCTTAAATCATATCTAACGACGACAATGTTCTCAGGGTCGTTCACAGTTTCAACCGACGGGTGCTTGTGGCCCGGAGTGTATCCTCTACATGAACGAGGTTAACTCATTCCTACGTGTATCCGCTGGCACGTCGAGCTCGGCGACCTTCAGCATGTGAAGCGGGACCGTTTTCACACCGCGTCTGACAGCTCAGTCATAATTTGAACATCCCTCGCAGATACGAAACGCTTTGATTCAGTTAAATGGGAAACAATTAGCCTCAGCGTCCCTCCGAGGCATTTTGGAACCCACCCCCCTTCCCCCCCCCAGTGCTCACTCCCCTATATACCCTCCATAATCCCTACTAGGGGCAGATGGCGGGAGGAATCAGGAGAGTTGCCTCGTTGAGCCTCACGTACAATTTCAGCCACGCCAAGGTAAAGAAAAGTAGTAGCGGAAAACAGCATCAAGAGTATCGTTTATCGCTGGAATTATCTTTCTCCTTTGGTTTTATTCTCTTGTATCTCTGCGAAGTGCTTCAACATGTCATCTCTCCTCCTCTGTTAGTCAGCCTAAGCAAACAATCCGATAAAAAACCCTCTTGCCTTCAGTGTTTGTTTATTTCTGCATCCTTCAGGCAGACACCAATACATGTTTAATGCAGCTGACATCTACCTCCCTTATGCATCCCTTTCTTTCACTGCTCTTCTCCATTGTAATCTACTTGATTTTATTCTCTCTGTCTCTCTATCTCTCTGCCTCAGTCCTCTTCCTCCATCTGTGTCTCGTTTCTTCCTCTCTCTCCTCCACACTCTCTCCCTGTTAGATAGTCCAGGTAACATTTCCCCCCTCTGGGACGAGGCGCATCACCGCGCACGTAGATGACGGCGATGCACGATCGACAGTGTGACAAAACAAAAGCTACACATCCTTCCAAAACCCTCACATCTCGTCACATCTGTTTCTTGTGCTTCCAATGCATGTCTGTTTACATTCGGAGCTGCAACTGGGGCGTATCACAACAACAAACAGTGTGTCGACGCAGTTTGCCAACCCCCCCCCCCCCCCCACTGTTGCAGAAGCTTCTCTCTCCCTCGTCTCTTCTGGAAGGGTTAATCTGCCAGCGTATTTATTTGTTTCAGAAATTTGCAAGCAGTTGCAGAAAACTTCAAGGGTATAATTTGTTCATTGTGCCTTCTCATCTCAGGGGATAATTTTGCAGAGTAATCATCGTCTCTTTGTGAACAGTAAAAAAAAAAAAAAAAGCATTCCTTATTCTCACACAGAAATGAAAAGCAGGCCAATTGCACATGCCGGATTAATGTGGAAAACTGCGGTTGGCTCTGCCTTGAATTTCAAAATGTTTCCTCAGTGTCTCTCTCTCTCTTTCTCTCTCTCTCTCTGTCTCCTCTTTTTTTTTTCATCCTGTCAAAACTTTGAAGCATCTATCAGTAAAATCCATACTGCTGGAGTAATACACTGTTTCTAATATGCCTGGTATTTAATCCTTTGTCACGTGCTGCTAGAATTGGTCGCTGACTGAAGCTCGGGGATCCAAGTGAAGAAACCTGTGGAGTAGATAGCCCCTAGTGGCTGCTTCAGTTATGGCACCCTAATAAAGTTAACAGCCCCATTGTTTTCCTTTAACGTCTTTGAGCATCTCTTGTCATCATTTCTAAGGATATTGAGTGTGCCTCACAAAGGAAAAATATTTAGCATTGCAAATGTAGTTTGCTATGAAACAAAGTTCTCAAAGTGTCACAAAATCAATATATTGAACGGTGCTATTCATCAATGTTGAGAGGAAATTAATTGCCGCCTTCTGCTGTTTGGTGTCGGAGGAATGTGGGGAGAGAGTGAAACTGCAGTTTTTGATAGAAATTATTTCACTGGCTTAAAATCCAGACCTTGGTGGATTCTTCCTTACAGACCAATGACAAATGACAAATCTGTTTAGATGATGTTTCAAATGAAAAGGAGGTGAAAATAGTGAAAATCGTGAAAATCGTTCTGTAGGTCGGT
Organism: Hoplostethus mediterraneus; assembly: GCA_034670385.1. NCBI lineage: Eukaryota > Metazoa > Chordata > Actinopteri > Trachichthyiformes > Trachichthyidae > Hoplostethus > Hoplostethus mediterraneus. The sequence continues at coordinate 3,448,572 of JAXDDW010000011.1, read as the reverse complement.
GACTTGACACAACGGAGTTTGTGTTCAATCACTAAATGAAGAGTTCAGTTTCTACAAATGGCATAAATATTATTCTAACTGTACTTATAGTATAATTATATTATTGAATTGTTATCCTCTGTTAGAGATGTGTGCTCAGCTAAACCAACACCAATCAGAGCATGTCAGTGTGTTATATCATCAAGAAAACAGCTTTCCATCCTTTGGTCAGAAACCTCATGAAAACAAAAAGTGTTCTTGGTCAGTCGCTCGCTCTGTAATCAGGGTTATCACAAGCCACTCTCTGCAGCCCGACGGCGTGTTTGCTAACAAATCAGGCTTATTGTTTTTACATTTCTGCTTTGTTTTGATGTCATTTCACAGTTTATTTAGCATTTCCCCTCTCAGTTTGTTTTCTTTGGCGTGATGTTGGGATTCGGTCTCTTTAAATGGCTGCCAAGTGGGAAAAAAGAGATGAAAGCAGATTAGACGGCCTTGTGAGCGGTTGCCAGCGCTTATCACAGGTTGGGTGGAGAGATGGATGGATGGATGGATGGATGGATGGATGGAAGCATAGATGGATGGATTGACAGTTAGATGGGTGTGTGTGTGTGTGTGTGTGTGTGTGTGTGTGTGGGTGGAGATGATGACCATGTTTGGGTAGAATTAGGGCATGCTCCTCTGTGTATGAGGCAATGGGGCCGGAAGCAGGGGCATGTGGGTGCTTGTGCATATGTGTGTGTGTGTGTGTGTGTGTGTGTGTGTGGGTGTAAGCGTGTGTCGCCGTATGTTGCAGAGGTCCTGTCAGTGGGCCAGGCATGATTAATGGGCTGCTGCAGCACGAAGGAGTCCCACAGCCTTAAACTGGAGCATAGCAACCCCACTCACCTCTTCCTCCTCCTCTTCCTTTCTTCCTCCTTTCCCCTTCCTCCTTCCCCAAAAAAAACCCCGGGCTTGTTTTTACACCTGCTCGCAGCTCTCAAAGCCGAGGGGAAGTGACGCTTCTTATTTTTTGTTTTGTTTTTTTCCGTGCATCTGCAGCCGTGGGTGAAAACGGGGCGTCACCACGGAGAATCAGCCCCTTAATGGGAGCGGAAGAAAAGGGAGCTTGGAAACGCAACGGAGCAAAGTGTTCAAATGTTTATGTTTGATGTGACAAATAAAGATGTGAGGTATAATCGATGATTGATGAGCCCCTTGTATTCCCAACACACCATCAAAGTATCTCCCTGGAGTGTCTATTGGATTGGTTTAGTGTTGCCTTCCTCTCGTGAGTCCGTGAGCTCCAGGTGTCCCCGCAGTCGGAAAGGCCAACGGAGTCAATGTTTTGGGTGAGTGCAGATGCGCTGGCGGTGCCGGGCCATTTGGTCTCAGTAACTCTAGCTGGTGCGGGACCAAACCCGTCGGTGGCAGGTGCCACATATGCCAGAGGAGGGAACGGGTGACCACGGGTGGCCTGAGCGGCTGTCACTTTTTCAGGGGAGGGCAGACGCCTTGGCACGGTACCAGAGGTGGAAAAAAAAACGTGTCTGTCTGTATGCGCACCGAACCCGTCTGATTAATGACCACGAGGTTGCACGTAGACAGGCGTGGCAGGGTGTGACGAATTAACACTGTTAGACCTGTATTGTTTCTCTCCACGCACACACACACACACACACACACACACACACACACACTGATCTATAGGAAACCCAGTCGCGACAGAGAGAGACACACCTGTCCTTTCTGGTTCGACGTGGCAGCTTTTTTCGACGACGCATCAGCTGTACAGTCTAATCAGGAAGCAATCGAAGCGGCAGTTCACATCCACATGCTGGAGCCTAATGGGGGCCAACAGACTGAGTCATCGTATGGACCCTGTGAACCGCGATTCGTTAAGCAGATGTTAACGAAAGGAAGAGGAACGAAAATGGAGCTCATCCTCAGAGTACATGAGGGTTATTGCCCCGGTTGCTTTCCCCCCCTCGCTCTGCTCGTCTGTGTTTGAAGAGATGTGTGTGTGTGTACGTGTGTGTGTGTGTGTTTGTGTGCGTTGCACGTACACACTTCCCCCGTCTGTTCCTTTAACATTTGTCTATACGGTTGTGTATGCATCCTCTCTCTAGTCCAAAGTGTTGAGGCCAGGCTTTGTGAGCTGAGCTGATAAGGAAGTCCTGTGAAGGAGGTCTTCAGTGACTTTCCTCCCCCCCCCCCACCTCACCCCCTCCCTCACCCTTTCTATCCACTTTGTAAAGTTCCCCCTCTTCAATCAGCCTCTACACAACCGCTGTTACTAGTGGTGTAAAACTCTATGCAAATGGTTTCTGACAGGGCAACTGAAAGTCGTCAAAAGCAGATCCTCTCTCTCTCTCTCTCTCTCTCTCTCTCTCTCTCTCTCTCTTTCCAGCGTAGGAGGAGGAGGAGGAGGAGAAGAAGGGTTTTAAGCCTCTGAGAACACGCTGAATGGAAAACTCAAAGCAAAAACACAAGTAGATGAGAGGGAAAAGAGGATTGCTGTGTCATTCAGTCCAATTTGAGACTGGACTTTTTTGGGGGGGGGGGGGGGGGGGTTTCAAAAAATGACTCGAATTCGTGTCCAGTCCCTCTTGTTTTTTTTTTTGCTCCCTTGGCAAACGATGCAACCTTGTGCTAATGATTATGTACATGATGTCACCATGCAATTTCACACATAATGTAAACCGAGTCGGCCCAAAGGTCACAAACGCACCAACACCTGCGCTCGTCTTCCCTGGACGGCGGTGTCCATATCGAGTCCTCCGCGCTCGCGCATATAGAAGATGAGCTCACGGGTCGGAGCTCCTCTGGCTGCACTGTACATGCCATTCCTATCCTCTGATGGAGAGGGGGGAGACTTATTTGGGGTGGGGTGGGGTGGGGTGGGGGGTGTAATCATCATGCTCCTCTCCTCCGCTTGTTATCCCCCTCCACACCTCCCTCTGTTGACGAGCACCCACCCGGGCCAATCCTGAAGAGGGAGAGAGAGAACAGGGATAGGACGGGTACCGGGGGCGGTAGCGGACAGAGAGGAGGAACATTTGACTCAAAGGAAAAGGATTTCGTTTGGAGATACAAGCGCCGTGTTATTCCCGGCTAGTCGGTCGCCGCCAGGCTGAGCTTCTCTTATCTCCGGTGCGGCTTACTCACCGGTGATAATGGCCTCTCATTAGGACTGAGCCCTGGGGAGAGGAGCCTAGAGTCACCACGTCGCAGGGGACTAGCCCTGGAAAAGGGTGGAAAGTGGAGGACGATAGTGCTGTTCACACACACACACACACACACACACACACACATGCACACAGTTTTACTGGACGCCTGAGTGTCTAGTAGGGAGCAGCCAATAACAGCTGTGTGTCCAGTCGGGTCCCCGGCCAGTCCCAGCCCCAGCAGAGAGACAGACAGTGCCCCCTGCTTAGCCCCCTAATCTGACCTAATGCCTCCAGTGTAACCCAACCTCCCATGTAGGGTGATGGACAGACAGCCAGTTCCCATCATCCCCCCCCCCCCCCCCCCCCCTCCATCCCCTGCTTGTCCCCAGCTGGCAAGGACTTCCCACCTTAGTGATACTTCACACGTTTTATCCATGTCAAAAACCATAATGCCATCGGTGGCATCCTCCATCCATACGCCCGCTTCCTGGTAGCGCTACAGGCACTTGTTGCCCATACCCATAGGCTGGGCATGGGCAATGGCACACACACACACACACACACACACACACACACACACACACACACACACACACAATCGTACGGGCTACTTATTATACTCGTAACAATGCAGATGTGTTCAACAGATGGTTTCAATGCCAAACAGATGCATGCGTGTATCAAGCTGTGTGTGTGTGTGTGTGTGTGTGTGTGTGTGTGTGTGTGTGTGTGTGAGGACACAGTACATGTTGCTTTGGAAGCTTGCTCAGTCCTTGAACAGGAAAGGTTATCTCCTGGTCAGCAGTTATCAGTTTCAGAAGCGTGAGCTCAGCGAGGCAGAAGAGCACCTGTCCCACGCAGCAGGGAACATCAGGCTGGGCTAAAAAACCACATGTAACAGGCACGCACACACACACACACACACACACATGCAAAAAACACACATTTACACACACACGCAAAAAACACACATTTACACACATAACTGCATGTACACACACATGCATGCACACGTACACACTCAGACAGAAACACTCCAATTTATCCCACTTACCCCTTAACATGCACACACTCACAAACACACACACACACACTCTTGCACAAACAACAACAACAACACACAGATTCCGTTGTAGCTAGCTAGCTAGCTAGCAGAGATAAAAGCCGCCACCCCCCCTGTTATGTTGTTGTCTTTCTGTGTGTCCAGGCCTCCCTCCCCACCGCCAAGCTGCCCCACTGAGATAAGCCGGCTGGCATTTTCATCATACCAGCCACACTGATTGGACCATTATCATAAGAAAGAGGCTGAGAATCCAGGAGCCCCCCCCCCCCGGACGCTGATTCATGTTCAAAGTTGGGATTAGCAATCGTGCCCTCAAATCCCCTCAAACAAGGCAGGGCCGAGCGCACGGATGAAACAAGCGTTCAACAGATAACCAAGGCTCCTGTATGGATGGAGGGATGGATGGAGGGATGGATGGAGGGATGGAGGGATGGATGGAGGGATGGAGGGATGGATGGATGGATGGAAATTGGAAGAGAGTGAACGAGGAAGGAAATGTGTGTCCTGGGGAGGTGGAGATATGTGGACAAGTCATGACTTCTTTTGTGTCTTCTCCCTTTTTCCCTCTCTCTTTCTTTACCCTCTCTCTCTCTCTCTCTCTCTCTCTCTCTCTCTCTCTCTCTCTCTCTCTCTCTCTCTCTCTCTCCCCTCGACCTCATCACAAAGAGTGGTGCTTTAGAGATGCTCAGCATTGCTGCTGCCCCCCACCACCATGTGCCACTCCAGTAAAACTGTGGCGTTAACAGTTTTACGATGAGACAAACCTTATCATTCTGTGCCAGTGTTTATTATAGACTGCCTGTCTGTGCTCCTCTGTGAGATTACAGCGGCGAGCAAACCGCCAGGCTGCAGCTCAGAGACCAACCAGGGGCATGTTTCAACTGTTATTCACACTTATTTTCAGAATGATCAAACGGCTCCTGATTCATTTTCTTCCAAAACAGTGAGAGATTGTTAGCATGTATGGCATTTTATACATTTTATACATTTTATAGGACAAATCATCCAAAACATCAGAAATTACCCATAATTATATAGCAGCTACCTGGCAATCCTGCTTACTGTACCATCCTCCTGGAGCACTCTGTTATCTGATACCTCCCTCTGCTATACATTGCAAGACAAAATATTGTCTCCATGCTGTAGCTGAATGATGGAGGTGCTGAGAGAAAAAACAAATCACATCTCTTTGAAAAAGGAAGGGTCATAAAACAACCCTCTCATCTTTTTGTCTCATCCCGCTGTTTTGTCTTCACTTGGCGACATCTGAAACGTCATCAGTCACCAGCTTCTATCTGCGAGCGTTTGAAAAACAAGAAGGCTCCCTAAATACTGTATGTAACCACGGGTTTCGTATCCCGCCGTATGATGGCGTCATTTATTATTGAAGGAGTAGTTTGGTCTGAAATGCAAATCTGTGGGATCCAAATACCACCAGCCTTCTTTTGTCAAGAGAACAGAGCAATAGGCCTTGAAATGAACCGCTACTTGCCTTCCTCCTCCTCGACATAAAAACACTTTGATATTAAAGGAATGCAAGGCGGGCCTTTTTTTTTTCCAAGCAGCTAAATGACAGATTATTCAGATTCCAGACCATAACTCACTCATGTGGAGGGTAGAAATCTAAGCGTCTTGTAATTACACTCTCACCAGGGGAGCTTTGGCTCATCAGCCCACGTTCTCTCTCTCTCTCTCTCTCCGCCCTCAAAGCGAGATGATCCTCAGACGAGGTTGATAAATCGACAAACGCCGTGAATCATAGAGCTGGGTAACGTCCCGTTTTTTTTACTTCGCGGTTGTAAAGTCAACAAGATGCATTTCGTATTATACTCTCACTCTCTGCAGTTACTGAAGAAAACTGTTGCAACCACTCATGTGTTGTGCTAGCTTCTTATCCACACGGACTTACTGTGAGATAACAAGATCAGCCTCTACTCCCTGTGTGGTTTGTTTTCTCCCTGCCTCATCTACCTGCCCACCAAAAGCACCAAAAGAAAAATGTCTCTCATATTCACATTATTGATCCCTGGATTATTAGCAGGCAATAAACAGCATAATCACCTTTGCTGCAGCTTTTTGCCGCCCCAGCATCCCGCCCTCGCTCCCAACCCCTTCGCTCACTAAAAGATAATAATAACAACCTGGTATTATTTTGGGAAAAAAAAAGCTAATTAATTGCATTAAGGAATGCAGCACTGCAGTAATTAAAGCAGGAGGAAGAAATATGATTAACGTTCAGTTGATGAAAATGACTGATTATTCCCACCGATGTTGAGTTCATTAAAAAGCATGTAATCCGAAGGGGATCTCAATATGGGGTGATGCTGCAGATGCAAATGAAATTATAGGGAGTCTGCTCGCTTGTAACTGAACACATAAAAAATGATTGTGAGTGAAGGTTATACTTAGTACACACGCTGTCATTTACAGAATTAACTTTTACTGATTGAACTTTTACAGATTGGACATTTACACATTCAACATTTACAGATTTAACTTTTACAGATTGGACATTTACAGATTGCTTCGCAGAGACAAGAAGAATTAAGAGACTTGATGGATGCAAACACAGTCCATGCAGAGGAAATCTTCTTGTGAAGCATCCAAGACCACATACACTGAACATGCACACTCAGGAAGCACACATGCATGATCTCTCTCTCTCTCTCTCTCTCTCTCTCTGTCTTTATCTCTCTGTCTTTCGTTCTCTGCCTGTCCCGTTCTGTCTCTGTGACTTTGTCTTGCTCTCTCTCTCTCTCTCTCTCTCTCTCTCTCTCTCTCTCTCTCTCTCTCGCTCTTTCAGACAGACACACACTCACACACACTCGCACACACTACCAGTGTTTTTTCTTTAAATCAAGCCAGATGAGTGAAGTCGTGGCTATAGCATACAGCAGCTGTTCTGAGTTGGTGATTTATCATTTGATTAACTAGAACAAGACGCGGCATATGGCAGCGCTGCCTTTAAGTACATGGCTGCACTTAAAAACACATTAAACCCAAACAGTAAATAAGAAACACCCGGGTTTATTGTTTCACTTTGTTCACCAATCAGCATGGGGGGTTTAATCCTCTCGCACTCCTCTTTTCATGGGACGCAGTTCCGCTGAACGAGAAGAAAAAGGGGATTCCACCTGATCCATATTAATGTGTAATGGTTTACGGGCCAAGCTTGTCTTTTAATGTTTGCCCCCCCACCCCCCCTCCTTTCGGCAAGTTAAACGCCACAATCACATTAAGCAGCTCTGCAAGCCCGTACATGATGTTTGCATTACTGTTGCTCATAAGAGAGTATCCAATACGCAAGGATTAGTGTTAACTGCAGGCTTAACCCGTACCTGGATCACATTAGACATGGCAAAGCAGCTGAAGATCACAGGGTACATTCGCCTGTTCAAAGACAACCAAAGAACAGGTGGAATGGTTTTAATTGTTAAAGTGGGAATGGTTGAAACAGATCGATTTTTTGAAATATTACGGACAATATTAATGTTAATCTTAAAAGTTAGCTTGATAATGTGGAATTAAAACAATATAAACCAAAATAAAGTGACAAAACTGATGTAGCGGGAGGAGGCTCACACATGGGCAACAACTTCAGGACTCCAACTTGAGTCAGGACAAACAAATGGGACGACCACAATGGCCTTAAAAACAAAGTACAATTGGAAAAACTTGTGTATGTCATACTTGTGGATGAAATTAACAATGTACGTTCCCTCAAAATGTTAGTCGGGCTCCATGGTCTTTATTAACAATACCCATACCATCAGTCAACAGTGTTGGTTATGTCACCCCTGTACACATGTCCGCCCTGTTCACCCTCAGGGCCCTGAGATCCTACCCACATCTATTGATCCTGCTCTGTCTTGGCTATGTGCTTAATCAAAGCTTCGCCGCCGACGTGTGCAAGAGCATCCAATCATTTTTATGATCTCTCCCTCTTTTAAACCTCTATTGTGTATTCACTCCATCTCCACTTGGTAAAATCCAAGTCCTCCCCCCTCGCTTTTTTAAATGGCACCATCACCACCTGGTCTCCATTCACTTATTGATTGCCGCAGGCTATGGTGATCAGCTGGGTCCGACTTGGTGTTCAGCATTTATAATGCCTCTGTGCTTCAAAAGGAGCCCTCCGTAAAAAACACTCTCCGCCCCCTCTGCACCCCCCCAAATATCTGCATGAGCTCATTCTGGGCCTGGTCAGAATTAACTAGCCACCCTCCATCACCATTCTCAGGAGATCAAGTTAACCCACCAAAGAAAAGGCCAAGCAGGACTTAAGCTTTCTCTACCGGGACTTCTTCCTTTCTCATTATGATTATGTATCAACACTCAGCCCCTTACCCTCTCTCCTTTTGGGGCCATTTAGGAGTACCCTTGTTATTCATGCCTTCTCTCTTGACAGGTTGTGGAGCTGAAGTTGCCAATCAAGCCCATGGAACTCTCTGTGGCCGTCATTTTCCTCCCCACCACCAGAATCCATCACTCAGGGGACAATGGGACAAAAGGGGGCTTGACCGTTGCAGGGGAGTCGTTCTGTCGGGGAGGATGGTGGAGGTGTATGGGGTAGGGTGTTGCGGTGGAACCACTCCATTCTCTGGCTTTCAGAGCCAAGCACAAGGGTTAATGGTGAGTTGAATGGTCCTCTGCCCCTTCCTCTGAGCCTGCGGTATAGGTGGAGATAGGGCTCTCATTGTGGCCTTTATGTCAAAGTGCACTGAGACAATGGGGACCTGAAAGCTCGGGGCTTACCTCTAAAGGCCAGAAAGGAACCTATCGGTTTTTCATGCGCAATGGGGTCTGGCCAATGCCCTCTTTGAGTGCTTTGGGATTGAGGAACAAAGGAGGAGAGAAAGAGAAAGTGAGTGTGTGTGTGGGAGGAGATGGGGGTAAGGGCAGGCATCGATCACTAACTTGTGCACCCCGGACACCAAACACAGCTGAACTCTGACAGTGGATCACACGGATCTGTCCGCCTCCACTAAGGCAGAACACAAGTGGTTAATTATTTCAGCATACTCACTCATTAGTGTCATGCCATCACTGTCTCTGAAAGACAGCTGTCCGCAAAAGTGTCCTTGAGCAAGAAACTTTTTAAAGCAAATGTTGAACAAGATTGGTTTTGAGGTACAGCCCTTCTCTGTGATTAACAAATCTTATGGTAGCGGCACAAAGAGCATCGCATCCGAGCATCTGAGAGTATCCATCTGTTTCCTTCTTGTTTTGGATTCATAATAAATGGATTTTCAACATATCCTCTGAACAGAAAGGCATGAAGTCAGTTCTTAAACATCTCTGTAACGCTTTGAAACAATGAATGGCATTAAGGCTTGCCCTCAGAAATAACAATCAGACGCCAGCCTTTGCTGTGCTTAATCAAATCCGCATGGTAATAAATTTTACACTGCAAGGCCCATTACCTCTAATTGGGCCCTAATTTGGCAACTACAAATCATAAGTGACACGGAGTGGTGGGTGTAGGTTGGTGACTTTTAGGCAAAGGTAAGACGGAGTAATTGAGGGTCCTGTAGTTGATGCATCATAGTCCCATCAAGCGAGCATGTGTTTTTGGCCTTTATCCTCTCGTCTGGGGCTGTAGCCAGCACGCCGGCTAAACAGGCCCAAATAAAGTGCTCCCTTTGTATGGCATGTACCTGCTCGCAGGAGTTTTATTTCCAGTTAATGATGCTCATTTGGGTTTTTTCCTGCCCCGTCAACCGCAGCGCGCTGACATTCCATGACGTTTACAGCTGTGCCCTTTAATTTCTGATAAGTGCAAATTGTTTGTGCTGTTTTATGGCCATGCCAAGTTTCCAGTGTTTTGACAGACTTGTTTGGACAAGTCGTGGCAAGGATTGATGGGGCCCTAAAACCATTCAAACAGCGTAAGATTCTACGTGAGGTCCCTTGATGGTTTGAGGTAAAATTGACAAGCATGCACCGCTAGGAACAGGCAGGAGTTTGACATTGAAATAACGCAGTGGAAAGTAAGAGTTGGACTGTTGGATGGGCGTATACACTGGTGTATACACTTGCCTTCGGCTCTGGTGAACTGTGAGTGAAGGTTTTATTTTCAACCATGACCCAAACCTTACCCTAACCTTAAACAAAGTTGTTTTAGTTGCCTAGCCTTAAAGGACTACACCGAATTTGGGGGAAATTGGCCGATTGGTCAACTTTATGTCTTTATGTCACGAGAGGATCGGCAGAAAAAAAGACAACCTCAATTCTGGATTACTATCTTCTCTAAGGGTCTATCTTCTTACGTTAGATAATTGTTGTTGCCTACAGGCGCATGTCAGAGATATCCACCAGAGACACAAGAGATGGTTTTGGTGGTACTCCTATTGTAACATGAAAAAGAGTTGATCAACGAGACAATTTTCCGTTACAGGTGAAAATGGATTGTCCTATTTGTGATATTGTACATAATCCAAATGGTGGTGGAGGAAGGTACTGATCACATAACTTGTGTCTGCAACACGTGATCTCAGTTTAGTCATGAGGCTGTGTTGCATTAACCATACACCTTGTTTCTCTTATAAGTATCTCTTACAACTTTCTGGTTAACTTGCTTTGACTATAAATGGCCATCGATGCATCAGGCTGGCTGTTGTCAAGTCAAGAGCGGTTGCCGTTGAAGTGCCAACATTTTCAAAAACAAAAGTGTATTGTGGGCTGCTGAGAAGAAGAAAAAAAAACGAGCAACAGGGTTTTTAATGGTCAAAGCATTCCACAAGGTCTGATTTACCGCATGTGAAAGCACTTTCCCTCTTCTCTGGAGGAGCACAGAAAACAGGGCAACGAGAATGAAAAATTGTTGGCAAATGACATTAGTTAAAGAATTAGTCCATTAGGCCTAATCAATCTCCCATTATCCTCCTTTTACTGGCAATTTAGTGGGCAAAGGGTTGCGTAGGCCTCGTGAGAGAGTATACCTAATGCTATTGTCTCGCCGCCTCCTCCACCCACCATCCCATCTTCACCCCAAAAAGAGCCCAGGAGGCTTCAAATCACTGGAATCACCAGCAGGTCCAACAGCAGAATAACCCTTTCATCTTCTAATAGGATAACAGCCCGATTGTTTCCCTTCTTACTCAGTTGACTGGGCTAATTGTGGCCCAGTGCTTTGGGTAGCAGTGCAAGTGCAGAGCCCCCGAGGAGGAGGAGGAGGAGGAGGAGGAGGAGGAGGGACGAATTCCTGGTGAAGACAATTCTTTACAGAAGAGCTTTCTGTCGTTGTGAATGGAGAGCCCCTTCTCCTCCCCACTTTCTCTTCCCCTCACCCCCCTGCTGCTCCTCATTCCCACTGGAAAAGACAATGTGTTTTTACAACAGCTCATTAATGACATAATGACTGATTTAATGGTACTTTTGAAAGGAGGCTGGGTTTTTTTTCATTGTTGGACGACGGTCTCCAGTGAAAAGTTGGTTCATTTTGAGGTGATTGTTGTGGATTAGAGCTCTCAGAGTGAAGGGCTTTAATTCTGCTTACTCACATTAGCATTCAAATGCGTCCCAGTGGTTTACTAGATTTATTTAAAGAATAAACCGCTGTTTGTATTTGACTCGTGTTTATACTTCTATTAGACCAACAGAGGAACGAGTGTGTGCTCAGCAGTTTAAAAAGCGATTAAGACGATATACATTAAACACGGTGAACAAGTCGCTCCTGGTTTTGTTTAATGGCTAACAGCTACAGAATAATAACTCTGACTTCAGGCCTGCTAATCATCCACGCTGTGCAACTCTCCCCTTTTCAAATACCAGTGTACATTGAAGCATTTAAAGAGGGTTTAATTGCAGACATTACACTGTTCTTACACACATGTTCTTTCTTTACATGTCAGCGCTGCCGTATGACGGCTTTGCACCTATTTGATGTCGGACAGCGGTATTTTTTTTTAGACCAGAGCGAGGAGAACAAGGTAAGGCGACCTCTCCGCGGTGGCTATCTGTGGGGTCGCGACTTGTGCTAGCGGGGGCACAGCTGGTGCCCACACAGCCAGATGAAGGAAGTGAGTTGACAGGCACAGGAACCAAATGACCCTGCTCTCCACCTGCCGCCTTTTGAACTCACCCTGGTACCGGGGAGCTCCTGCCGGGCGGCGCCATGGCAACCCGAAAAGCTCCCCTACTGATTGGCCAAGCTGTTACAAATTAGCACATCGGACAGCTTCATAAATAGAGGCATTAGCATATAAAGAGGTGAGCTGAGGGCACTGAGGGGAGATCATCTGGGGCGTCCCCCCCCCCCCCCGCAGTGCCCCTGGTCCTCTGTAACGACCACCAAGGGCCCCAGTCGGGTCCCTTAACACGGAGAACAAGGTGCCCAGACTCTGTCAGTCATTTGTCACTTCTACCTGCAGGCTATAGGAGGGGGTCGCTGGGGAGGTTGAGGTGGCGTAGACGGGGTCTGTGGAGAGGAGACTGTGTGTGATCAGCTGGGAGACACTGCCCCGGGGTGCAGAGAGGGCAAAGAGTGCGACATCAGCAAGTGGGTTAGCTTCCCCATCACTTTCACCCTCATCATCATCATCATCATCATCATCATCATTTCTTCTCTACCATCCTTATCTTCCTCCTCCACCCTTTTCTCCTCATCACTGAGCTATGTAGGGCAGCTGGCCTCGTACAGGTCAGCTGCGGCAGGCTTACAGTTCAACGACTGTAGCCCAGGTTCCAGAGGTCAAACGGTAAGGCGGTCAATGGACAGCGGTAGGATCAATTCTTATCATCAGCCTTAATGAGAGGGGACATCATTAAAAGCTAGTTTCTGTTGATGAGAAGGGCTTCCAGGGGTCCCATCACATTTACCATCAGCTCAATAGAGGAACGGGAACAAGAGCTCCTATTGATTCCACACAGTTGAAGATCAGTGCAATCGCCGACTCCTGATCCTGTCAGTATTGATTCTCTCTGAGCAGGGCTTCCTTGATAAAAAGCCTTAATGGGAGAATCACTGTATCAAGCCGATGGATGGTTGGCTCCGTTTCTACTCATTACCGCCATTGTGTGAAGTGATACAGGTAGGCAGGTGTTATACCAGCCCGACTGCGTCTGAACCCCCTAGCATAGCGTAGCGTAGCATACTGTTTCTTTTTTAAAGGAGAGTGGGCACTTATTATGTTTGTCTTTATTGAGACAACTGGAAAGCTGGAAGAATTAAGAGATAAAGGAGAGAAGGAGTCTGGTGGGATACTTTCCTAAGCGAGCTGGGACACTTTCCCGGAGAGGAGTGACCCCTCTATATTGATCCTATTTCCTTCCCTGTTAGCAGTGATTTGCTGAAGGGCCGGACAGGTATACAACCTATGATATAGGAGCACCGTCATTACACCCTCTCTCACTGCATCTCGCAGATGTGAAAACTTTGAGTGAGTGTGTGTCTCATATTAATGATCAGATTCATTTTGATTTAGTATTTCATTTTCATAACACCTCCAAGGTTAATGCATTCCCAATAACCCTTTGTATCAACCCAGTTCACTATTTCTATATTTCATTGTCGCTCACCAACTTTGACAGTGACATAACGCTCACTGTCTGGTGCCATCTTTGTGTCTCCCTGGGCCCTTAATGACTTCTTTAATTACAAGGCTGCCCAGAGATGCAGCAGCAGCCATTGAACAATGGCCCTCAGTTACTGCACCACCCACGGTGCAATTAGCTCTGGGTACAACATCCTGGGGCGTCCCGCGGCTTGCACCTGAGACTAACCACTCTGTAATCTGTTATCAATTATCACTCCTTCAGTGCTCACATCCCCTGCATCACTGTCTGTCCTTCACTTCCTCCTCCTCCTCCTCCTCCTCCTCACATCACTCTGCCAAACTTCCCCATCACTTGATTAACGCCCCTTTTTGCCTCGGTAACCCTCCTCCCATCCATCCTCTCCGGCTTAAGCGTTTCCCTCTGTTTTCACAGGGCCTTGTTTACTTCCTGCACCGGGGTCCTTCATCCTGAGTGCTCGGTCCATACCCCAGGGCTCCGCACAGAAAGCCTTTCAAGTGTCTCGAGTAGTTTGGGGCACCGGGGGTCTCTCCGTCCCCCTCTTCAATGCTCTCCCCCTCTTGTGTCCCTAGGATGTTATCCCCTGTGTTTTCTTCTTGTCGGGCACCACACTCCACTACTGAAGACAGTATCTATGTTCTCTCAAGGACACTTGTTTTCTATTTGGCCTGGAATGTTTCTCTTGACTCCGTAACCCCTCACCAGAAGCTCTTTTCATATCTGGATACAGAAAGGCTCTTTGAGTTGTCAGCGGAGGAGAGAGACCTAGAGAAAAAGAAGAAGTCAGAATAATATCAAGAGGAAGATGTTGGTGGCCATGGTGTCTTCAGGGAACAGCCACACATATTGAACATGCTCAACAGAGGATTTCTCACTAAACATCTTTAAAGTGACTTGTAGAGATGTCTGTCTGTTGTAAATGCAATAATACAATACAATAACTAACTAATAACACATACCCAAGCTATTCTCTAGGCAGGTACATTTCCTCTCTCCTCTCCTGTAAAGTCTATAGTTGCCTTCCCAGCCTTTTCTCTAGTCTCATTTCTTTCCCCCTCACATTTCCCCCCCTTCCCTCATTCCTCCATTGTAGTAGCCCCCATCATCACCCCTCCTCACAGCGACCTCTCGAAGTGGAGGAGGAAGTTTCCAGATGGTTTAGCACTTGTCTGGGCGACTTCAGTGACCCCAGATGCTGTCCAGATGCAGGTCAATGGCGGGGTGCAGGACGCTGTCCAAGTGACTTACGGCACGCTGTAAAAAGCCACTACGGAGAGAAAGGCGAGAGGGTAAAACTCCACCTTGCAGAATGAGCCGCACAGCCATGAAATGCCTTAAAGATTGAGTTCCCTTTTTTTTCCTGTTTTCTCTTTCCTCCAAGGTTGTGGCAGCTCGTTCTTGATGTCAGCAGTGGGAAGGTTGACACATTAGTATGAGGGGTACCGTGTCACCAAAGGTTCTGGACTGGCTCAGTGGAAAGCATTAAGTGGCAGGTTAAGGTTTCTAAAAGAACCCGTTGAATTATTGCCTCTTGCCAGTAAGGGAAAACATTGCAGTGAATTTGTATGAGTGTGAATTCATTTCCTCAAGTTAACACTCGAGTGTGTTTTAGCTTCGGTGGTCCTTCGCTGTCTTGGGTCCTCTTTGCCAACGACTATGGACCATTGACTTTTGAAGTAGAGTGAATTACCTTAATGCACGCATTACAGAAGAGCCCAATGTCACTTTCATCCCGGAGTAAGACGCTCCAAGCAGAATGTAATCACTTTTTGTTTGGCCATCTATTTGATATGGCTGCTGAATCTCCCAATGAAGCACGCTCAACTGCAGTGAAGTGATCAAATTAAGCGCCGTGGGACCGGTGCCAAAGGAACAAGTGCAAGAGGTCCAGAAGGAATCGGCGGCGGTGTGCCGTCTGCTCTCGTTTTTTTTAAGACGCGTTATGTGCTTGTGTTTTTCTTTCCTAATTAACCGGGGTTGTTTCAGTGGTCCCAGAGTGCCTGGTGACTGGACTAATAGAAATAAGGGCTCTTTAATGGACCGAGGGCAGGCTGTATTATTTTGCCCTTCAAACCGGCCCCCGGAAACACCCCCTCGACCAACCCGCGGCCCGTTCTTTAAACAGCAGCCATAAAAGCCAATGAACCATAGGAATATGTTTGCCATATGGCCTTTGATTGTAAAGGGGAGAAATGGAAGGAGAAAGCAAGACAGCATAAAAGGGGCTGAGTGGTGGTGGTGGTGGTGGTGGTAGGGGGGGGCGGTGTTGGGGTTGGGGGCTCAGTTGGTCCCTCGAAATTCCCCTGATGCTGCAAGGGGCTACGGCAAGGTCTGTGAGTGGTGGCAGTGTGAACATTATCCAGACATGCATGTGTGTGTGCGCGTGTGTGTGTGTGTGTGTGTGTGATTTACAGCACTGACCTGCAACTGCAACAGTGTTCCTAGTGATGAAGGGGAGGGGTTTTATATAAGCTAGCCAGGCCAACAGGGGGCTATAGGCACAACACAACAGTCCTGCACAATACCACTCAGACACACACACGCATGCATAGCGCACGTCTGACCGGAGTCCATCAACATGTCTGTTTGATAAATGATCCACTCTTAAGCATTTTAAAGAAAAAACTTTAATGTGTGGAAATGATATCTTTAAAAGCTGAACAGACCTTTTGTGTGTGTGTGTGTGTGCATGTGTGTGTGCGTGTGTGTGTGTTGCGAGTGGAGACTTTTTGAAACTTTTGTTATCGCCTGTTGATATAACCCAGTAGTAATTGTACCCAGTTCATGAAAGCTTCTGCTGTTCTAAATACCCGGTGCCAGGCAGGTCTCTCAAGAGAAACATCCTCTTGGCGTACAGGAAATTATGTATTACGCAGCAGCGGCGGCAGCAACTGCAGTTTGGTTGGAAATAATAGAAGAAGAATTGTGAGCATGAGAAGCGATAGCTACCACAGACCACCGCCTACAGAAACAAACTTCATCAACAAAAAAAAAACAAGGAAAAATATGTGATCTTTGCAGTGCAGTGCAAAAAAAACCTCCACAGATGCATCAAAACACATGCATGTACACTATTTTTTGTTATGTACCTGCATGATTTGTACATTTGCTGTGGATCTATATGTGCTGCTGTGTCCACATCCTGTCTTATCTCAACCCCCCTCCAAGCCCCCTTGTCTCTCCCGGTGCTCCTTTTGTTCCTGGGAGATTCCACAGCTTCCCAGCTATACGGGCACTTAGGACCAGACGGAGAAACACACCGAGGCCCCGATGATTACCGCAGACCGTATTATTCATTAGCGCCCATGCTATCAGCCCCGGCCCGCTATCTCCTCCTGATGGGCCATGGCAGAGAGACTCCATTGAGAGGAGATTATAGCATTTGTCTTTGTTCCACTAATCACACTGTCTCTCTAGCCATGTAGATGAATGGCAATTGACTTTCTTCCGGGTTTTTTTTTTTTTTAGTTTTCGTCCAAATGAGGAAAGTAGCCGACTGATTAGGTTTACTAATCACAGTTTCATTAGCCTTTAGGTTGCAGTCTCCATTCTCCTCTCTGTTTCTGAGGATGGAGAGACTGTCATTCCCTCTCAGTGGTTCAAAAGGAGAGTGATATCATAATTACGAGCTGTGTGTGTGTGTGTGTGTGTGTGTGTGTGTGTGAGTGTGTGTGTGTACACCTCTCAGCGCCGCAAATAAATGGGTATCCATCTGAGGGGCGTCCTTTGTAGGGTTCTAGGACACGCTTTGTTTTGAGCCGCTGAGTGGATTCAATTTTTGTCACACAACAATAGGCTGAGAAGACATTCGGTGTCTGTCACACACACACACACACACACACACGCTGTCCAGATAGTGGCAGCAAAACACATCGCTGGTTGGCATGGAAACAATTCTCTCAGAATTGGGATGCATTATGTTATTGTATACACTATTAAATGACGTATGGCAATGACAATTCCTTGGAATGAGCCTGGAAGAGGAAGAAGAAATGTGGAAAAGAGCATTAGGAATTGTTTGGAAAATTCAGCCATCACAGACTTGAGTCTTATTTCACACCATTCGAGACTAGAGAGACTAGAGAGACTAGAGAGACTGCTGCAGCACTAATGCAGGCTAGTTGCATGATGGGAGGGGGACTTGCACGATGGTAACTGCTGTCAGAGGCTCACATGGGTTTGAAGGCGCCACGCCATTCTGCTGAACTTTGCAGTCAGATGCCCAGAGGAGGAATTCTCATCTTTTTATTCTTTGTCATCCCAGAACATCCCAGCAGTTTTTTTTAGTTTTTTTATTTCTGGCTCATATAACTTCTTATATAACCTTCTTCCTGCTCCATCAGGCTGATTTAAAGCCCGACGCCCTCACTGACAGACAGACGGCTCGCAGGCGCTCCCGACGTTAAGTCCCGATGTTGTGCTTGCTTAACATCATTACCCGTATCTCTCAATCTGTGTGTACGTGCACAAGTGTGTCTATGCCTCTGTGTGTGTGTGTGTGTGTACGTGTGTCTGCTTTTGTAGCGTCTCTGTGTAAGTGTGTGCATGTCATCGGAGAGTGGAATGGGATGGGATCGTAAAAGCCTATCTTCATAACCCCCCCCACCCAATGAATGGGGCTCTCAAACCCGCCTGTTTAAAATGCAGCGCAGGCCTAAATAACTTGGCTGCCGAGTATCCCATTCCCATAGGAGGTCCTGTTATTGCCTGGGGAATTTATGAGGCTTCATAGACAGCCATTCAGCGAGTTTTTACTGCCGTCCATCCGTCCAAGATCAAGCTTTACTGGGCCCCCGTGAGAGCTGTCTGTCTATCTGTCTGTCTCTCTGTCTGTCTGTCTGAGTTGAAAAGACTTGAAGAGAATCTCGTTCGCTGAGCTCAAAGCCAGCCCAGAGTCTGAGCTGAAACTTTCTTCCAAGTCTTTTTTTTTTTCCTCCAGCTTGCAGTTTTGCAACTTCTCTGTGTGTGTGTGTGTGTGTGTGTGTGTGTGTGTGTGTGTGTGTGTGTGTGACCACTATGTGCACAGGTTACCCTCCTGGCTATAATTACAATGGCACATCACTAGTGCTATTTGCTCCATATAGACCCGAGAGATTCCTATCACACCCCCCCCCCCTCTCTCCTCTTTGAGAGCGGGGTTGCATTGAAATCAAAAACCCGGGTGGTGCCGGGGGGCCATGCTTTGACCATCCTGTGTGGCATGCGCCCTCCACGCCACCCCCCGTGTGTGTGACTCCCTCGTCGTTTACACCGCGACACGTACGATGCACTCAGGGGGTGGGGGGGGCGATGGGGGTCCCGGTCCCGGTCCCGGTCCCGGTCCCGCTGCAGATGTTCTGCTGTCAGTGGAAGGATTTTCAGCTTAAAAGTCATTGATCTTTTTTTAACGATCCCCTGTGATCCAAATGATAAGTACGCGTGTGTGTGTGTGTGTGGCTCTGCTTTCCTGTCAATATTAGCGCTACAAGAGCCACTTGGATTTCACGAGACGTTTTTTTTTTTTGGTTGGATATCGTATGCTCGCTGATGTTCGCCAGCTGCTAAAGTTGGATTCTGTAATGTTTAAGTCATCGGCCGTCTTTATTCATGGCGTGAGAGGCCTGTTTCCACACCGCCGCCTGCTCTAAATCAACCACAAAGCTCCCCGTCTATCCGATTGTGCCATGTCCGGCGCTCTGTGTCCTCCTCTCAGCTCTTTCATTGCCAATAACGTGATTAGGCCCTCAGTGTGAGAGCGTGTTGGCGTAAGTGATTGTGATGTATGTGCCGAGGATGAAGTTGATTTAGTCCGGGGACTACATCAGCTGCCAGTCTTTTCCTTTATTTCCCCGAACATGATGGACACCCTCGGGGTCAGGGGTCAGGTATGTGTGGTGATGACCTTGGGCCCCAGTCTTGACCTTGAGGAATAGGTTGGGAAGGGGGGGGGGGGGGGGGCGATGAGGGCTAGAAGGCATTGGGGCCTGTGGGTTCAATAAGGCCCTTCTTTTCCACATGACAAATGAACGGCTGTGACATTTGGGGGGAATAGAAAAAAAAACACACCCTGTCCACTTTGACCCCTTCAAAACGACGCTCCGGGGAAAGTGAAGGCCCGAATCTGTTCCCCGGGTTATGGCTAGGCCCTCAGCGGCCAAGGATCATGTTCCTAAATAACCCCCAGACACCCACAGGGATTTATGGACCCGCTGGGGTAGAGGTACACCTTGGACCAGGGTCACCTTTGATGGGGGTATAGGCAAGTATTGTGTTGGAGTTTGAGCCAGTGTGTGTGTGTGTGTGTGTGTGTGTGTGAATGTGTTTTGCATCCACATATGTTAGTGTGCTTGAGTGCATGCTTGCGTGTGCACGTTGCGAGTGTGTTTATGCCCGTGGTACCGCGCCGGGGTCGGATCACCGTGTGACCGTTCTAACGTTGGACAGCTGCACCTCCTCGGTCCCGCTGCAGCCACATCTCCTCCTCCTCCTCCTCCTCCTCCTCCTCCTCTGTTTTCAGCTGAGGGAGAAAATTATTAAAGCTACAAATTACCCGGGCCTAGATGTTTTTCTACTGGTGGTGATAGCCAGCAGATGGTAGCAGGACTAGGAGAGCCCCTACACCCCCTTACACCCCCTTACACCCCCCGCCGCCCCACAACCCCTGACACAGAGAACCATTTGCATTTCATGAGCCTTAATTGCGTCTGTTGCCCTCCTCCCTCCCCACCGGCTCCGCGGTGTTGCGCCTGTCACCGTGCACCCATGCACCCTTGAAGGAGCGGTGATAGATTAAGGCGGACCTTCTGTTTGCATCACCCCTCATTGTGTTCCAGAAATTAGAAAATATTATCTCCCCGTAGAGGAGAAGGGGGCAGGAGGTGATAATGACATTGGGTGGGATATGACGAGATAGAGGGGAGTTTTTTAGGGACATTAATGGGAAAAGTGATTATTTCGCTCGTCTCGTCCTTGACCCCGTGACGAAGGAACAATGGCGCTCCCCCCCTTGATAATGCGTGGAAGCCCCAGACACCTATAAAGCACGGAGGAAATACTGCGTATCGGTTCATCTTTGACAACGCGCTGATTTTTGTGGTTTACTCTTTACGCACGTGCTAACTCTTTACCAAAAAAGAAGTGCCTGAGGGTGAGGGAGTTCATGATGTTCCTCGAAATGTCAAATGTTGGTTTAGGACGGATGTGATAAATCTGTCTAGAGTCTGTCTGGTCCGTCTCATCACACGTTTGCAGCCACTGTGTGCACGTTTGTGTGTGTGTGTGTGTGTGTGTGTGTGTGTGTGTGCCCATGTTGGTCATGAATTCAGGTTTTACTCAATAAGGGTGCTCTGCAGATTTTAGAGAAGGGGTGAGGGGTGAAAGGGGTTCAAGGGGTGAGGTATTTGTATATCAGATTACAGTGACAGGGGAGAATTTTGGGGGTCAACCCTGGTCAATTACCCCCATAACTGAGAGAGAATAAGAGGTACTTGTAGTTGCACTCATATCAATAGGTTTGTCTACTTGTCAATAGTTTGTTTCAGGGTACTTGGATGCAGGTGAAGGTGAAGCAAAGCGATGCTGAAACAGTGCTCACATCAGGTTTTTCTTTTTTCAGACGTGCACATTTCCTTTTGTGTGTGAGAGCGATCATATCACGGTTTGTAGAAGTCGAACGTAGAAGTCATTTGTCTACTGTCATTATCTCTAATGATGTGTTGTGCCATAAAAACCTTCGTAATGGTACCAGAGGAGGAGTGTTCATTAGATTGACTGAAGGATAATAGAGGGCAGACAAATAGGAGAAATCACTCCTCACCGTCCCGTACAGGCCCGCTAATGGCAGAGGAGATCCGCCCACTGAAACAAGCAGAGCTCCAGACAAGGCCTAATGATCATATAGAGAGTTAATGAACTTTAACATACTTCAATGAGGAAAAATGATCTGCTAAACCCAAGGGAGGCATTTAGAAACCCCACACCCACTCCTCCCAATCAGCGGTAGATTTCTCAGGGCGGTGGATCTAGGTGTAATTCCCATAATGCACCACATAGAGGCAGTGTTCGATAATCCGGTGAGGAATACGAACTGTGCTGCCGTTACTACCTGCATCCACCAGATGGCGGTATCGCATAGAGCTTGATAAACTCTGGATGTTGAACCAAAAGGTGCTGCGGGCCACAAATACACCTGAGAAAGAGCATACTGTATGCACGCACACACACACACACACACACACACACACACACACACACACACACACACACACACACACACACACACACACACACACAGTCCCTGTTTTACCCAGAGCTATTCCGTTAGAAGAAGAGGCACTGGGTGACTGTGACCTCTCATGACCTCTCCAAGAGTAGATTCCTATCATCAGTTCAGTTGGTTGTGAACCGATTCATTCTTTTTAAAGCAACCGATATCATCAGCCACTATTTGTTAGGTTATAACACAGGCTAAGTCTAATACATGATTATTGTTTCTCTGGAGATGGAGGCGAAGTGAATATGTTTTACGTGTGTTTTATTCTATTCGCGAGCATGAAAACATGTACAGCTAGCATTGAAAGACACACAAAAGCTCCGTAGTAGTGGTAAGAAACATCCTTTAATGGTTGAACTCAAAGTAGCTTTGGTAATATCAAGAGCACTTGGTAGTTTAGGTGTGAAAATGGCATTGAGTTGAACTTAGCTTTACAGAAAAACGGTACAGAGGGCAGTTGTCATTAGAGGCCTAACATCTCTTCTAACTGAACCCTTACATGACAATGGTGAGCCTCGCGCTAAAAACACAGCAGATCAGATAGTATATATATATATAAGCTCTAAATTAAATCATGGTTATCCATCCCAGCATGCCTCTCTTCTGGTTGTGGGGGGGGGGGGTGGGCACAGGAGCCTCAAAGGACATTTCAAGTGGAAAAGGACAAACCCTTTTGCTTACAGTGTTCAAATCACATCCAAGTTTCCTCTTATTTCGCACGGCGCGGTCGGGGGAAACACTAGCTGCATGCTTTGAGCGATTGGCGTCGGGTGCCAACGCTCATGCCACAGCGACAGTGTGCGTAAGTCAAGTCGCATACCGCGGCTGCAAACCCCCCCCGCCCCCCCCCCGGGGCACACGCCAAACTTATTTAGTTTCCCCGGGGGGGGGGTTAGCATGAACGCAGCGAGCGGCGTGTTCAACAAGTAGACTGTTGCTGCGGCACGCTGCACACAGGGATTTATACCGTCGCGCCCGAGATGCCCTCGATGCATCTTATAGAGGATGTGCAACTTTATTGATCACAACAGATTCATGGCCACAAATGGTTTAGCATTTGCATTCATTTTAATGACACATCTATTCCCAGTTATTGGCAGGGTTTCCACATTTGACACGTTTGCAGCCCACAGCTTGTAGTTAGAGGTGTGTATTGCAACGTTTACAGGAAGACATTTAACCGACAGCATATGAGCTCTAGAAATGTACTTCAACTCTCTAGCTCTTCATGCATCAAGTGTTAGCATCAATCCAGTCCCCTTGCACAGTGGAATACACAATATTAGATAATGTGAAGTATTTTTTTTCTGGTTGTTTTATTGGATGAGTGAGTGTTCGGGCTAGATCGTCATCAATATCTGTTACGCACAAGATATAAACAATGTTTTTATACAGTAGAAGAGAAAAAAAAAATCTAGACTTCAGTGGGCAGAGACTGCAGCATGTCAAACTTCAAGTATGTGAAACAGACATTTCTATCATCACTGCAAACCTCACTGTCTTTCCTCCCACATACAGTTAATACTAAATATGTTTTGCCCTGTACTCTGGTCTTCTCTGATCGGGGCTTCATGTCAGTGACGTTGTTTCTAATCGTGTTAAAACGCTTCGACCGCGGCTGTAATGCCCTACAGTGAGTGTTGTTATGCTAGCTACAGAGTTTCAGTCATACACGTGAGGTGAGCGTTGACGTTAACACGGAGGAAGAGGCAAATTAGCTCAAATAAAGTTGATGTACAGTCATTTTTTTACCGCGATCCGTCCCTCGACAAACTGGCAGAGGCATAATACTGACATTCTAAATGACTTGTTTTTGATTTCGTCAGTGCACTACTCCAAACTCCACTCGTCAATCTTACAGTAGCTGATCAAACAATATTGTGTGATATATCGTCTGTGTTCCCTAAAGAAGCAGTTAGGCACTAGCAGCGTACCTCTCTCGCTCTCTCTGACTCTCAACTTACTTCATGGCAAGCTGTTTTGACTCTAAACAATGACAAAAAAGTAACTCAATTGTAAATGATTGCTATCAGTTATAGGAATGGTAAATACATAGCACCATCTTTTGTTGAAAATAAGAAATAGAAAAAAATAACGAAAATAAAAACACTGAAACTTGCAAATTCACAAATAGAAAAAGGACCAAATCTACATTTAATGGCTAGCCTAGATCCACTGGATGTTACCACTCTTTTTTTGGAAAGCAAGCTCAAAAACTGTTCTACCTTTTTCTATTTTCATACATGCACTTTGGTTAAAATACTTTTTTTTTTACTAAGTCTTTGGCAAATTACCAAAACGAAAAGAAAAACACAACAAAAATAGCGTCTAATTATTTCATTACAAACAAACATTGAGGCACTTAATCAGCAAAAACAAAGCGAATTCGAGTATCTTCGTTGACAGAGCAACACAAAAACTATGTACATATATGTAAAAAGTGTTATAAATAGGCTTTAAACCATAGATACTATATACATCTTTAAACTGAGACAGTATTGGTTGTTTTTGTGTCGGTTTGCGGGTTGTTACCCCCTCGATGGGATCTGGGTGTTTTTGGCCTGATGGCTCCATGGCCCATTTGTACTCAGGCATCAGAACTTCTACTTAAGGGGGGGACTGATGTCGCTGAAGTCGGGCAGGGGTTACTAGGAACATGGAGATGGAGAGGAGGGGCGGGTGGGGGTTTCATTCTCGCTTCCTCAAGATGACATAGATGAGTCCGCTGATCAGCGCCAAGGGGAAGGCCACCCAGGCCAGGATGTAGGAGTAGCCGAAGACGTCTGTCTCCGGCACCCACTGTGGACTCATCACCGTGTAGATGATGGCTCCGCTCATCACGAACAGACCTGCAGAGAGAGAGAGAGAGAAGGGTGGAGGAGGAGGAGGAGGAGGAAGGAGGAGGAGGAGAAAACAGTGAGCATAGGAAAAACATCTTGTTCAATTCTCAGCTCAAGTTTCTCTGCATTATTGTAGCTGTCTGCCTCGTGTCCCGGGCTGAACCCAGTCTGAAGGAGGTGAGGTGAGCGGGGGTCAGTGTTTCCCAGAAGGCATCCCTCCCGCGTTACATCACAGTGTGTCACGCTTGCTGAACCCTCAACAAGCTTGCGCCACATTCCTCTCCTTCTCGTCTATATAGCCGCGGCGCAACGCCAACCGTTCCGCCCACCTGCCCGGTGTGACATGGCATGATCTGTTTGTTGCTCAAACCGCCCCCGCGCACCGCCAGCCTTTTTTTGACATTTCAACTTGTGTGGCTGGCACTGTGCCCAGCGCCATTCCCATTTGGGTGAGTGGGCACCTGTGGGCCAGGCATTGTGCTGCTCCCCACCCTCAGGTTTCCACTGGCACTGTATACAGCGCAGACCTGGGATGTTGGAAATGGCTGCCAAGCGAGGGCACAATAGACTGGCAGCCGAGCCTCGCTCCTGCCAAAGGGCATCAAGTACAATAGACAAGTGGAACATTAAACCATTATAAACTGACTGATGCAGTCTCTCTCAATACACTGCCACAGGCAATGCAGTGCAAGCGTTCTGTATTGGTTGCTTCTGTTGGTTGCTGGATAATATAATTGAACAACAAAGTTCCCCTGGATATTCTGTGTTTAAACTCGCCAAAATATAGACACGTTACATCTATGACTACTTCATCATCAGTTATGTTGTCGCTGGACGTGCCACAGAGGTGGAAAAAGGGGTACGGCGAACTCACTGGCAAGGATCTGGAAGGTTCCGGTGAGGAAGAAGCGTCCGCCCTTCTGCAGCGTGAAGAGCTGGCAGAAGAAGAGGAAGAGAGACAGGATGCTGAAGATGATGGACAGGATCATGAGAGCCTGGACCGCCTGGATCCACTCTGCAGAGGAGGAGGAGGAGGGGAAAAAGAGAGATACTGTCAATACATGACCCACAAGGCATACTGTATTACACTGACTTAAACAGCCTATGAGACAGGGAGGGAAAATCATACAGAAACATGCTGTACTATAGTAGTTGAAATAACAGGGGAAGAAAAGTGATGGTCATTATCAGTCTGTGACACCAAAAGGCCATATCTGGGTATGACCGGCCTTTTCCTTTGCTGAAGTCATGCATCCTGAAAAGAGAACCAAAGTAACGACCAATCACCCGGCCATGTTTTCCCGCAATGTTTAATGGATCCATAATGAAGAAGATGAAGGTATCTTGTTCCTAAAAGCTCTGAACTCCCCACGCAACAGGACCAAGACTAAATCTACAATATCGATCTGAGCTGTTAACCCTCCAAGGCTGGGCTACTACGAGCCATTAACCCATTAGATACCTGTATTGAGAGGGAAGATGAACTACCATCTATGCAGTGTGTGTGTGTGTGTGTGTGTGTGTGTGTGTGTGTGTTCAAGTTGTGGCACTTGGCCAGGAATCCCAGGATTTCCAAGCAGGGTCTATTTCTTGTCTGGGGGTTATGCATGCAGCCTTCCTGGCGTCTCGGGTTTCCTAAGCCATCCCTCTCTCCCTCTCCCTCTCCCACTCTCTCCCTCTCCCTCTCTCCCTCCCTCTCTCTCTCTCTCTTCTCTTTCTCCTCATGTTTAGCTGTGTCTGCTTTTAGTGCCCTCCTTGCCAAAATATGTCCAGTTTGCCTGAGGTCTAAAACACTTGCTGCCACGTAACAAGGATCAGTGTGGACGCAGATGCTGCTGAACCAGGCGGGATGAGGTCAGCGTCTGGCATCAGTATGTACAGTGGCAGCCATTGTAGACCCCCCCCCCCCACCCCCCCCCCCCCCCCATTTTCCAAACAGCTCCTATTGGGGTGAGTCTCTGACCTGTTCCCTCCAACATCCTCAGCCACCTGCGGTTTATTGAATTATAGTGGATTATGTGAATGAAAGGCATGATGTGGTTTAATGGGTTCCCACTTATAACTTGAAAAAAGCCATGATGCATTATTTATTACTATACTCACTTAATGATGGTGATGAGACGGTTTACATCGCGTTGACCTTGGCTAACCGCTCTATAACACCGCAGGCTAAAGCAAAAGCGCTTCACAATCCCATCGCTTATTTATGACTTTTCTGTCTGCGTCCATGAAGAGCTTTACACTTTTTTACAGAGACATAAAGGGCAGAAATCTCTCTCTCTTATAGATTTTGGTGGCGGACAAACAACATGTTGATGGATTGCACCGGGTCGCCAGCGCAGCGTCGGGTTACCCGGAATAACAATGGCGCCTCCTGATGACCACTGGAGGCTGAGATATGGGGAGGAAACACGACACGACTCGGCCGACCCATTTGCTGCAAAAACGCACGAGCGCTATCTCCGTCCACCAAACGCACCAGAACAATTAGAGCAGCATTTAAAGTATAATGATTCGATTTTCTGATGTTACATAATCTGATAATGGCGTGAGCAATAGGGAAAATGTTCCACCCATGTTCTATGAATAGCATCCAGCTATGAATACTGACAGCATATCACTGTTTTCAGATAAACAGACATCTTGTCCTCCTTCCTTCCTTGACTGACTGGTACTAGGAAACTCTGACATGAGGCATTTCCTGTCGTGCTTCGGCGCTCAGAATATCATTGATAAGCAAGCACGCCTCATATTCAATAGGTTAAATGAATGGCGTCGTTCATCCCCCGCAGTAACACAATACAAAAGCTTACTGTTTTTCACTGTAACTCCAAACAGGAAAGTGACTGTTATCTTTCTGCCGTCTGCGCTGAGGCCCAGCGCCCCACGATGCCGACTAACCCAAGCCAACCAAGTGAAGCATAACAAAATATTTCGGTTACTACATTGTTTGTCTCAGTATGTTTATGTCCTCTAGGCCTCTATACGTGTGTGTGGCAGGGACATGGAGGCATTCTTCATGAGTGGCTAATTTTAGAGGGAGTAAATTGTGATGTTTCTCCCATGATGTTTATCTCTCATACCTCACCTGGGCGTCAATAAACGAATAAGAAAATCAAACAACTGTCAACTGTCAACAACCGTCCTAATAATAACCGAAGAGTATGGCTGTGACGCCCCCCCGCCCCCCACTCCACAAGCCAGGGGACGTCCCTTCACTCGTCACTCCTCAAGTGTGGGTTGTTGGTCCCACGTGAGAACAGACCACTATCTTCCATCTCCCAGACCCAGGCACATGCACCTTCTTGAATAAACAGTGTGCGTCAGTGCGCTAATGAAAGCAAAGTCAAACAAACCGGCTGTGCCACAAAACCACCTGGCAGAGCGCGTTGGCCCCGTTGCCCTGACAAAACACACACACACACACACACACACACACACACACACACACACACTGGCTGAGCAATGCTCATTCTAGGGGCATGACATCACCAGCTGCAGCCAGGAGCTACTGCACCACTCTGACGGCACATTCAGCAGCAAAACAATCATTTCATATAAAACCCCGCAGCATCTCCAAAGCAGTAATGCTAGAACCTTGGAAATGTTATATGGGTTGGGGGGGGGTCTGACCAAAATAATTTGATCCATGCATTTCTACCAAAACACGTGACGCAGACCGACCACGTGGTTGGCTTGGTCTAAATATGCCTCCAGCGCCGCAGCTGCAGTCTTAAATTTTCTTAATGGTCCTCACAAACTAACACTATTGTCTGACACTTGGGCGTGACCCGCTCTGTCAGCACGCTATGCTCTGCGTGAGGTGGTCCAAGGCCCCCCTGCATTCAAACACACACACACACACACACACACACACTCATACACACACATACACAATCCTGCCCAGATCTAACACTTTAAATACTCTCTGCAGCCCCACCCTGGTCCACACCTTCCTAACGCTCCGTCCCCTCTCACTATGAACTCCCAAACATGGGGTCTGAATATGGACATCACACCATGACTATTTATACAGTAGCAGCCTATGAGCTGAGGGTTCAAGGCAGCAGTTCCACATTCTCTTCCCTAGATGGCACCAGAGTCCAAGAGGAGCCCTGACACGCCCACCCCAGCATGGTAAAGGGAGGATTTAGCCCTAGAGTGTCTTTGCAAAATGAAGGTCCCCCTCTTATCTGATTGTGAATGGTGTAGACCAGCTTTACTTCTATTCAGCTTTTCAGTGGGCCCATGTTGCCCAAATCAAACCTGAAACCTGATTGGTCACCAGTACATTTCATAAACATCAATCACTGTCAGCTGTGAGATATCAACTCAGCTTTACAGCAACATTGTATTATAAAACTAGTAGTCAAATATGAAGATGCCTCAATAGTAAAAAACCAAGCAGCTGTATCTGACCTCCAGTTGAGGCGGGGTCACAGTGATATCCATTGGTAGTAGAGCAGTTTGTCCAGAGGTCTGCGGTGCCAGTTTCACCTGTCGTCCATACCTGATGTCAGCAACAAAGGACTTGGTCAGTACAGATGGAGAAACAAATAACTGTCATGTTGATTTTTTTTGATTTTTTTTTTATCTCTTATGATCTCCTATAACATCAAACATGAAATGGCATTAAAAAAAAACTCGAAGATGACAATTTTACTCACGCTGACAATTGTTGACACAAACAGGAGAACCAGAGCAGCGATGTGCAGGGCGACGATTCCCAGTAGTAGGATCAGCATCTTTTCAGAAGGGCTGGACAGTAATGAGAACAGCAGAAGACGGTCACTCTGACTGTATGCGTGTGCGTGTGTGTGTGTGTATGTGCGTGTCTGTGTGTGTGTGTATGTGTGGATGTCAGATTGGTGGGATATGGGTGTGTCGCTGCAGTACACTCAATACCAGCAGCCCTCTGAGAAACTTCATCTGGACCTGCCTCTGTCAGATGGCGGGGTCTTTGTTTACGTACAGCTGATACACAGTAATAACAGTAATAACATAGTAATAAAGTGTACAATAACCCGATTAAACCGATTAAACCGATTAAACCGAACCAACCAGATTATTATAATGACTAAAAATGTTTAATTTTCTAAATGAGAAAAAAATCTTTTGGTGTCAGCATTCTACAGCAAATTTGGCACCCAGCTCAAACTTTGGAGCTGATCTGAACGACTGCATCCTGTTCTCCCTAACTTACTGAGTACAAAATCAAAACATCAAAAATGCAAAAAAAAACAAAAAAACAGACGATGTGATCATTGTTCTTCACAGCATACTTTTAACTGCATGATAAGCGATAAGTTAGGAGCAAAATAAAGTGCGACAAAGCAAAAGTGTATGAGCTTGACAACATTATTTCTCATCCATAAATATACGCTTCTCTATAGGCTATCTGGAATGACACTTCACTCCTCTACTCGGCGCGCGCGTATCAGCAGCGTATCCCAGCAAAGAGCACGTTTCGTATTATTACTCCCTTACAAAGCATTTTGAGCGCAGCTGATAATAAGGGAAGTTTACCACAAAGTCCACTTACTTCGAGCGGCGAGCTTGTATTTCCACGAAAAAAAAAAGAGTCGAGCTTGGAAGACGCAAAGGCAAAGTTTCCCCCAAAAGAGTCCAACAGTAGTAGTCCCTCAGTCCTAAATCCCTCTCAGACTAGATTGATGCCAGGGCTGACGCTGCTGTTATAAAGTGTCTCATTATGGAAGAACAACGCCCTGAGTGCGTCGCTGCGTCATGGAGTGGCCCCCTCTGGTCCGCAGCCAGGGCTCCCAATATATCCAAGAGACTCGCCGTGCGTAATAGCTGCGCCGTGCTTTCTGGAGGTTACTCACTGTACATGCTTTGCAGCGCGTGATCATTGTTTGGTTCTCATGGCTACCAAGGAGACACGACTGTATCTGCGCTCGAGGAAGGAATGTTGTCTTTTTCTCTGTTTTGCCCAGCCAAATCACAGGACACATACAGTATATCTCTGGAATTTAGTCTTTTTTTTCAACATTGTATCTGAATCATTTGTATTAAAAATAATAGAATATCCATTATCGAATTTAACAGAATAGAATATATGTCTATATGTGAATTTTGATGTATTTGATTGCTTCAAAACATTTACACTTTTGGACTCTCTTTGGAAACTTGACTCCATTATAATTAGTGCTTCAGCCAAGTGAAATACTATTGTCGAATCTTTGATGAATTTCATTGCTTTTTATGGCCACGGCACAGTAGAATGAGGTACTTTGGACTTTCTCCTGCAAAGTCAACCTCACGTTGTCTGGGCAATAAAGAAACACAAACGTTGTTGTGGCGAGGTGCAGTGTGGGTCCCTCTGCTAGTCTTCCTCGTGACGCTCAGCATGTGTGAAAGTGTGGATGGGTATGCCCGGCGCACCACTACTGACCGATAGCATCTGGGGCTCTCCTCGGTTTGACATGACTCATTCCCAGTGGGAGTGAGAGGGCGTTGCAGCGTTAGCAGGGATCCCAGCCCCCCTAACATACAGATTTTACAACTGTGACATGACAGTTCTATAAATATGGGTGTAGCAATGGTTGGAATTCAAGAAAATACATTTAGGAAGTGGTCAAAAGCATGAGTGGATTATCTTATCTAACCATTCAACTGGACCCTCATGTGCACACTGAACCGTCCTTTAATCACACATGTTAAAGACATACTTTTGAAATATTCTAACCCATTACATCCTTATTACTTTACTTTTTCATTCATCAAATGGTTGCTGCTTCACTTCTGGGAAAAAAAAAAAGAGACATCAGTATTGATTTCAAGCCTTGCATTATAGCCCTGCACTGGATGGACAGCACCACTCATATTCAGCATGCCTTCAGATAACAACCTCAGATAACCCCTGTCAGCATCTACTCTCTATTCTCCGACACTTAGCTCACACTTCCTAGGTGCCTCTCCACACCCACATGAAAACGGAGGCCCTTCCACTGTGTTTTCACATCTGCGTCGACAAAAAAGCCCCAGTTACAAGGCCGTGAAGTGTGAGAGCTTAGTGGTCTCTCGATGATCAGACAACGTGCCCCTCTTGGCCAGGACTGGGTAAACGTATCGCCTTGATTTAATTATGATATGATGTTTGATTGATGCATTGTTCATAGCTGATATGTGGTGGGCATGAGA
Source organism: Hoplostethus mediterraneus (assembly GCA_034670385.1). Classification (NCBI taxonomy): domain Eukaryota; kingdom Metazoa; phylum Chordata; class Actinopteri; order Trachichthyiformes; family Trachichthyidae; genus Hoplostethus; species Hoplostethus mediterraneus. The sequence continues at coordinate 3,416,613 of JAXDDW010000011.1, read as the reverse complement.
TGAGTCTGCGGCAGGCTTCTACTCTTTTGGCCAAACGAACTATGAACTGGGCAACACCAAAGATATTGACGTGGAGAAGACAAGTCTCTTGTTGAAACTAAGGAGTAGCAGTGCAGGCGCTCCCCACTCCCATCCCTTATATGTCAATGTTTGTAAAAGACCGACAATCAGCGGGCTGAGTGGACAAGGGAGTGTTAGGTTTACTGCGTTCGTCGAGCCGGGGCTTGAAGCCAAACTTTTTTTTTTCAGGGGAGAGCCGCTCTGCAAACGCATTCTGACCAAGACACCGTGTGTAATGTTGCATCTCCGACAATGTCGAACATTTCACCTCCATCGCGAGGACGACGTGTTTAGTGGGACGCACAGTGAGAGAGCGCATACCGAGGCCATAGATAGGACCGAGGCCAGGAGGTATGAGTGTAGAAGTGAATGAGTTACAGTAACTCGATCCACATACCAACACAAGAAGAGAAGCGTTTGAACAGATGTGACCGCCGAGTGAACGCGATGCTTCTTTTTTTTTTTTTTTTCACGTATATGTGAAACAACACAGGCTCAGAGATAACAATATGGGTTCACGAGAGACGGGACATTCGTCAGCGAAATGCCCTTGACATAATTAGATCCCGTTCTTGATGTTAATACAATGTGACGCTCAGCCAAAACAAAACCCTATTTCATTCCCGAGATTGCATTAGATGCCATTACCCTTCCCCGAGCTAGAACCACAATCCATTAGCCGGATCCTGCGCGGAATAAATGGGCTCATACTCACAGTGGATGTTTCTCAGACGGCTGGGCGTTCCTTGCAGGTCAGGGGGGAAAGGTCTGTCTACGTCACTGATCAACCACGGTGGGGGTCGGGGGGTGGATGGGGCCTTTCCTGCTTGTGTTTCGGGGGTTTGTGGCAGCTGTTGGTCAGAGGTGGGTCAGCCCGTCTGTCCTGTCATCAGCGTGTGAAGTGCCGTTCTCTGTTGGGCCACAGAGTTAGTTCAGCAGCTCCCCCCCCCCCCCCCCTCCTTCCTACCGTGGTCCTCGCCGGAGCCGGACCGCCCACCCCCTCTCTCTCCCCACTCACAGCATGACAGCCCCAGATGTGTCTCTGGCCTCTGGTCTAATGCCTAGGACAAACAGATGGTTCAGTTCAAGCAAGCTGACACACACACACACACACACACACACACACAGAAGAAGAAGAAGAGATTGGCTTGACAGTTCACAAACACGAACCAGGAAGCACATGATGTCAATATCTGCACTAATACTCGTAGGAAACAGTACCACAGGCATGAGATGAGTCTGCAGATTGTGTGTGAGGGGAGGCTGGGCGTCCAGAGACAGGCTGAAGAGGGGGATGGGGATGGAAACAGAGAGACAGATGGGAGGCGAAAGAGAGATGAGAGGTGGCTTGTTTGTGCAACAATGGGTTTTGAACTACTCACACCTCTTTGTGCTGTCATCAGATTTTAATCAGACTAAACATAGAGTGATGACAACGCCATCCGACGCTCCGTCCTTCAAAATACACTAAAATACACTACAGAGGGCCTCGTCTGTGGCTGAAGTTCAGATGAAAGCACACATGTAGAAGATGATAATGAAGTGTAGACAGTGAAGTGACTTTCCAAAACACTACATGTTCAATTTGTTGTCTCAGAAAATAGTTGTCTGATGTTCATTGCTTGGTAATTTAGTAACTCTAAATCTAAAATGTTACTATTTTGTAGTTGAAGGGTTCAAGAATAGCTGATAACTCTTCAATATGTGCTCCGTTTTTTCATTTGATCCATTTTTTTGGGGGAAATGAAACTGAAAGCATGACACATTATCTTGTGTTGATTCAATTTGTACAGGGGAGAGGTGTGTCTTGAGTACGAGCATGATATTACTGAGAGATATCACTAGAGAAAAACACGTGTTTGTATCTTGTATGAAGATAATTTACAATTACGATCATTTTTTTTTTGTTTTGTGTGTGTGGTGGTTCTCTTTTCTTTCCCATAAACACTCCACTTCCTGTTGTCTCCCCTGGTGACGGGCACATAAATAAACAAGATGGCCTCATCACAGACTAAAGTGCATAAGTCTTGATCATGATCGTCCCACGCTATGATTCAGCAGCAAAGACCGCAGTGCCATATCTTCACCCCCCCATGCCGCTCTGCACCCCACCCACTCTCCTCTCCGGCCAGGCCTCCATCAAGAACGAGAACGGAAAAGAATGAGACACAAAGATCAATCTTATGGATTGTCCCAGAATTCCACTCAATCACAGCATGTGATCCTCAGACTCCTCACTCCACGGCTTAGCCCTCTCAGCATTGTATGTTCCGATGCATTGTGGGTGATCTTTGATCTTCGGTTAGCAGTTGAATGTCTCATGGTATAGTGGTTGGTGAAACAGTTACCTGTAGAATGTGGGGTGATGATGATAAACGCTGATTGAATGACAGTTTGGGGAGGCGGGGCTTCTTAGTATCAACAAGAATCAATGGACAGTGACACATAACCACCGCCACCGCAGTCCCATTGTACATGAGCTATGGCAGTTGGGATGGGAAACCTAGAACATAATGTACATCTTATCTGCCTGTCACCAGCTTCCTCCCTCTAACCCAACAGTTTTTTAACAGTATTACTCAACTGATGCCCACTTACCTAAAAAGAAACATCTCTATTTCCAAAGTTAAAGGACACTATGGTTAAAAAAAAAAAAAAAAGCCTTCATTGGATAATTTTCAGAAAACAAAAGGTACATTTTTCTTGTTTTATCCTAATAAAAGTCAAACGCTAACACCCAAAGGAGTAACCAACAGCCTCTTGAGAAAACAGACTTTGGCCCAACTCCAGAAAGGAAGAGCTGGTTCCCAGGGATGTTTAGTGTTCCCTCCAAATGGAGCGCTGCAGCCATTTGAGTGGACTGGAAATAAAGAAATGGCCTGTATTGTAGAGCTAGGGAACTAGAAGATCTGATAAAAGCCCTGTTACACTAACAACACTTTTCAGGTGATTTGGAGTCGAGTAGTTTTGTCAACATTCATGAGTCACCATATTTCTAGAGTAAACGAGTAAAGCAGGAGGGAATTTGTTAACAGCAAAAGAGGAAAAATCATTTAACCAGGAAATGATAGCAATGGCAAATGGATTAGGTGCTGATAAGTACAATTCATTAGTACAAGAAGTACAAATATGGCTTTATATAATATAACAAATGTTTTATAGTGTTATTATGTGGAAATACACACTACTCCTAACAGCTTTGGTTTGATTGATTGAGCACAGACAGGCATGTTGGTAACTTTAAAAAATGATTTTTGTTTTCATGGTAGATTAAATCAACATTAATGCAATTAAGTAACTAAGATATTAGCATTAGCATCTGATGACTTCTAGGAGAAATTACTTATTAATAAATACTCAATACTTGATGGAAATATAATCAGATTTTGTATAGTTAATGTGCAGCTGAGAGTCCAAACATCAATATGACAGTAGTCTCAAATGAGCTGCAATCAGCTCTTTAGTGTGGTATGACGGTATGTCAGAAACATAAAATACATGGGGCACAGGGCATCTATAACAAGAGTTGGTGATAAAAATAAACTGTCAATATGTTTGGACTGCAGGGGGAATTCCAGAGTACATTCCCCATAAGCGGGGGTGGGAGAGGAGGTTGCGGAGGAGGAGGGCCTATTTGTGTCCCATCCAGAAAGAGACCCACAACCAACAGAGAGAGAGGGATTGAATCCACTTTACCCTGAAATGACTCTCCACGGAAACAGGAAAGGGGCAACGAGAGAGAGAGGCAAGAAAGCAAAGTGGACAGATAAGAGGGAGGAAAGCTCTGTGCTGTCTGTCAGTGTGTTTAATTACGGAGCGAAGAAAGAAGGGAGTCTTGGGATGTAAGGTAGACAACAGGGGGCCTGTCTCTGCCATGCTAGGGCCCAGGAATGTGCCTGGGCACAGGAGTGGGTCTACGGGGGGCCACACACACACACACACACACACACACACACACACACACACACACAGGAAACCATGGCAGACCCTCCTCCCATTTATTTGCTTCTGAAGGTTGCAGTCAATTACAATGCTGTTTGTAGAGCAGATGTCTTTGTGTGTGTCAGTACCTAGCATACAGTTGTAAAACAATCAAAAAGTTTCACACACACACACACACACACACAAGCAGGAATTTCTTCAGCGATAAGAAGTTGGATTTATCTTTACAGTCACCCCCACCCACTTGTAAAGAATCCGTACAGTGAAACTATCCTTTATTTACATTTGAGGCGGTCGGTGTGCTTCTACTTTAACAGTGTCCAGTAAAAGCTCTCCATGTAGCCTCTGTCTCCAGATTTCTCTCGCTTTTTTTCTGTGGAGACTCATGGCAAAGTGAGATTATACTTTGGCTAAAGGCACATCAGTGGTCGTTGAAAACATCAAATGCAGCCGGAAACCTTTAGATCTGATAGTGGTGATCAGTTGTAGACAGGTGACTACAGAATAGGTTCAACTCAAACAGTATTGATTTGAGCAAAGTTGACATTCCTCGGTTAAGACAAAGGTTATACAGTAGGTGCAGCAGTGGAAGGGTTGGGTCGAGGAGAGAGAGTGTGTGTGTGTGGTGTGTACATATGTGAACAGTGGGTAGTAGCTAGGTAGCGCCTAGTTTGTTGAGTGCTGCTTGGTGTGGTCCTTCTAGGATGGGTGTGGGGTTTCACATCTCAGTTCTTGTTTCTCCTTGTTTCGGTGAGGAGATGCATGATGTGCCACACCAACCATTAAAACAACAAAGTCCTTCACACGCTTCATGAAAATCTCTAATGTCTACACTGTGATTTAACAACTCAAACTCAAAGTGCATAATCCCTGGCTTCTCCTCAGCGCTTCACACCGCCTGCAGTCCCTTACGTGTCAGTGCTCATCGGAGGTGACGTTCAGGTCAGTTTACTCTGACAGATCTTAAGCGAGTCCTTCAAAGACTGTGTGTGTATTTGTCTTCCTCTCCGGGGCCACGCTGTATGAGCTAATCCAGGCTGTTTGTTTGGAGAGTATACTGTCACATCTGCTACCAGGGACCGCTGTTTGTGTTCCAGCGGGCCCAGAGCAAACACAGAGCCCCGGCTCAGACGGACGGCGCTCGCGCAACACTTCTGTACATGGTGTTAGACGAGAGGGCTGCGTTGTAGATCAACAGTTTATAGTTGGTGGTGGAAATGGATCGTAATGTTAGAGTAGGGGCGAGTATGGTGGAGGATGGGGGGGGGGGGGGGGGGGGGGTTGTGATAAGTCATTTTTGTGGATGCTGTCACAGCTGGAGGACACGGAGCAGTGATCCTTGTTTAAAATGACATAGACAAGACAATAGTTTATTAATACTTTATTCATACTTTTGAATCCTGAGGTACCCCTTCCCCCTTTTGAGAAATTGAGAGATCAGCGCTACAATACGTATCGGTGATGAATTTGTGTTATTTTCAAGTGTAAACGCTTCAAATTTACACCTTTTTCAGTGGTAACATTTAGTTTCTTCCATGCAGATTGTAGTACACACATCAGTGAGTGTGTGTGGTACAGTACTTACAGTAACTCATGCAAGCCACTGCTTATCGTCACTTAGATTTCAACATCAGTGGCTGTCAAATCATTTGCTTTTCAGTCAAACCCCCGTTCCCCTCTAAAACACTCCAAAACGTTGAAAGCATCCATAATGGATCATGCCTGCCCTCCCCAGGTCTGTCTCAGGTGTAGCCCACCAGACGTGGCGTGCTGGGGAAGCTCTTGCGCATGCTCATGCACCTCTCCTGGTCCAGGAAGAGCGAGTTGGCCTTGACGGCCAGGTCGTGCTCCAGGGTCACCTTGGTCTTGACCAGCGTCTGCAGGGTGTTCTCGGCCTCCATCAACCTCACCTGAAGTTTATGGACGGTGTCCTCGATTTCCCTCACCTCACTCACAAGCCTGCACAGGCAAATCAGTGTCAGACGTAGGAGGAGGGAGAAGAGAGAAAGGATAGTGAAAGAACCTATTCAATCGTAACAAAACATACACAGTTGAATGACATCAGGAACTACATTTTCTCCTTTCTGAGTCATACACAATTGTAGACAGAGATAAGCAAAAATGAATCAGAATGTATCTTGAATTCCATTACTTGCTCATCCAATATATCAAAATAAATTATGAAATGCTGGAATATAAAGAGGAATCTATACTGGCTTTTTCTTTCTTTCTACAGTTTCTGTTATTGATTATAATTAGAAAACAGATAGTTTGGGTCGTCAGTTCTAAACATCAATTTAGCTTGGGTAAACTGTATCTTATGAATGAACAGCAACCAATACTGATGATGGTGCTAGTAATGACTGTAGCATTGTCAAAGTTGGCTATCTTTAGCTTATTAACTAATAGGCTACTGGCCTATGTGGAATGTGCTTTTTCAATTTTGTCTTAAGGAGCAACACTGTAGAAACGACCTGTTCCCGTTGAGATGCTGCTCTTGTCTCCCATTGTCTCTGGCTAAGTGAAATGGTGGTTAAACACGCCCAGCTAGCTAGCCAGATGAGGCCTCCAGCTAGTGGCAGGTAGGCACACCTGGTTGCTTATTGCTTTCCCTATCCTCTAATACCATGCTCAGTTGTTTTAGCTTCATGCACAGTATTCCATGTGAACTTGAAATACTACTTGCAGTAATATGTGCATAATTTTTCATGTGCTGATTTGTGAGGTTAAACTATCAAAAGCATCTTGGTAAAAATGATATCCTGAACTTAAACTCCAGCCAAATGCAAATCACAAAATGCAAAAGTACTTAAATATATATATCTAATACACTAATCAATTAAAATCTTTACTCATTTTAACTGTAATAACAATCTATTTTATACTAAATTATTTAGTATAAGTAAATTTTTTATACTCAACTCTTTTCTCACTGTTTAACGAGTGTAATAGATAAATTCACTTGCCAGCTACCTTGACAAACTCCCCCCCTGGCAATACAATACTAGCGCTACCTGGGTGTGGTGCCTGTTGTCCCTGCAGAGCTCCACGTTGGGCCTGCGGGTCCTCTCCTCCAGCCTGGTCTGGGCCACTTTCAGTGGGCACTCCTTGTCTCTCAGGGCCTTCTTCAGAGACTCAATCAGCATGTCCGTCTGGAAGATCTCTTGCAGGGTCTGGGTGATGAGACAATGAAGAGCGATTGTAAAACAGTCCAAAAATAATGAATTGATAACTTCTGTATATAGTCTGCGGATAGCGCTGAATCATCAAAGAGGAATGAATTCATGAAGACTCCACGAAAGAGAAAAAGGGACACGAGATAAGTTTCCCCATCTCCTTTGTGAGTTTCTGTGTGGGAAAATAGCAAAACTGACCCTGTGTCAGCATTTCTGAACTTCAAATGACACCCGGAAGTGTCATCTGAAGATAGTCAAAAGGATGGGATGTAGATTGGCTAATAAAGAAATGTGGTGAGTTTGAAGAGAAAACAATTTGGGATGCCAAATATGGTTTTGCTCTTTCACTTGGACTGTGTGAAAACAATTCGGCTCCATGGATGAGACAGAGGCAACTGCAAAGCTGAGCACTGCAGGCTTCAGATACGCTGAACACAGTGCAGCAGAGAGGCCTCCTCCATCCCAATCCATTTCATGTAATTTAATTCCAGAGAAACGACTACTCCTCGGACCTCCACAGTGACTGATGTTTATTAAGGACTGCGTGTCTCACATCACAGCTGCCGTCAGCGGATAAGCCCGTCCAACAGCTGATGTGGATTCAAACTGTAACCCCCGAGCAATTAACCCTTGGAACAATAGGATCCAGTGTAGAATCTGAGGGCAGATAGCAACAGAGAAGACAGCATGAGCAATGAAAGAGATGCCTATTACAGGTCCTTTATTTTGACAGGGCCATTTTGCAGTAAACAGGGTTTGGCGGTTGGCATACCAGAGTCTGTAACGCAATTATGCCGACTGGTGCTGAATATAGCACCGGTGTAGAGTGGAGAGCAGAAGAGACTCCAGACACTCACATGGTCTCCATATACATGTCTCGTATTAGAGAGCAAATTCAGTTACCCAATAGTAAAAGAGAGTGAATGGATTTTTCTCTTTCTGTATGTGATGTCCTCCCTAAAACCACTACAACAGATTTCAACAGTAGATCACAACGTAACAAAAACTTGACCAAATAGCTAAAAAAGCGAGAGCACTCGACGGTCACCTTCGCCAGGTGCGCCTGCAGGCTGTTCTTGGCGTCAGACGTTTCGGATATGCGGTTGGTGAACGATACGTTGACGTTGTTGAACTGGTTCCACAACTCTTTGGACGTGGTGTTCAGCAGGATTTCTATCTCGTCCCTGAGCCGGTGGGAAGCAGCCCGTTCGCTCTGGGAGTGCAGGATGTTGTCGTCCGTGAACTTGGACCACGAGTCGGGCAGCGATAGCCTGACAGAGGGAAAAGAACGACATAAATTCATGGAGGTTGATACTCCCACTGTTTTCAAACCTGTACCGTATATGGATCGGACTTGGGCCGAGCATTTTCAGATCCTTTATATGGTTTGTTTTAACTTAGTTGGAGGAGCAGATAGATGTGGTTGGCTACATAGGGCAATAAATGAGTGCCAGAAAGACAGACTAAGTATTTGCAAGTGTTTGACAATTTACCTGAACTGCCCTGATTTGGTCAACTCCACCTATCTGATATTCCAAGCAGGTTTAAACAAACAAAAAACAAACCAAATATATATTTTCAACCTCCAGGCCTGATAAGATGAGTAAGATTAGATAACATAACATAAAACCACCAGACTCACGAGGGGTCTAGCCTGTCGACTCCTCTGTAGTAGCTGATCCCGTCTGATGTGTTCCTCAGATGGTGACACCTGTCGTCTATCCTCTGAGCTGTCACTTTGTCACTCATGTCTCTCTCCAACTCATGCTGGGCTGCTCGGTTCGACCTAAGGCAACACCGCACAGCAGTCAGAGTTCAGCTAGGAAAATACATTGAAAAAGCAGTGGAGCTGTCATTTATAAAAGGTTCTCACACAAGAAAAACTAACTTCTACTATTATCAAAATGATGAATGCTATACAAACATGCATGTTTTGATTTGTTATCGTGGTTTTAAGTACGATTTAACCAATGACTTGTAGCTGTTTAGACCAGACTCACGCCAGTTGAGCGATGGCTCTGTCCAGATGCCGCCTCATCCTTTCCTGACATGACTTGATGACCTCCACCTCCTTCTCGCAGCACAGGTGAAAAGTGGAGATACAAGTTGTTGTTGTTGTTGTTTTTCAAGTTCAGTATCACACGTCACACATGCACACACACGCGCACAAGTGTTTTGACATTACCTTTATGAGGTCTTTCTCCACGCCGTCATGCACCAGATCGATGGACATCCGCTTCTCTCTGTGGTAGAGGCACTCTTGAGACACCTGAAGTAATCATGAGAAACATAATAAGAGGCGTGTTGCGTAAATGGAAGTCCAGCAGGTTTCAGAGCATTAAAAGTTATGCAATATCCAACACTCCTCTCACTAGTTAGAAAGTCATCCATTTCAATAGCGGTGGTATGATTGTATGTGTGTGCTTGCATGTGCATGTGCATTCTCCAGTTTCAGTTATCTGTAGAAGTCCCTAAGAATGCCTCCTGTCATACGATCACATGAGTCTAGGGGGTCATCAGATCTCCAGTCAGATCCAGTTGACTCTACCTCTACGCCCCAAAGCACTCTGGGTTAAACAAACGACCGGTGGCGCTGTCCGGGGAGGTTTACCTGGTAACCTTAACGGGGCATTAAATGTGACCTCATTTGAGTCAATGAGAGCACTGTTCTGCTCTGCAGTCAGGAGAGTGTTGCTACAACCAATCCAAGACCCCCCAGACAAAACTGTGTCACCACAGAGAACGTGACAGCATCCTGAGACATGATATGCATGAATATGAACTGAGGGCACTGGAACAGAAGCCTGTAGAGTGGTAAGACTTCCTAGGTAAGTGCAATTTGACTGTTTCTGGATGTTCAGAATCCAACAGCAGATATAACATACAACTAAATACAAATAGAACGAAGGAAAAATACAAATACACACATATTCCCTAAATCCTTACCTGCAGGGGCCCCTCGGTCTCCGCCAGGGCTCTCTCCAGCCTCCTCTTGACCTCAGAGAGGGCCGCTATCTCCGTCACCATGTTGTCAATCTCGTGGTTCAGCTCGGCCTTCCAGAAGACAATGTCGTTGAGGCGCTCGCCGATGTTCTTGCTGGTGTTTTCCTGGGTCCGTCTGGTCATCTGCTCCTTATCCTGCATCAGCCTGATGGTGTCCCTCCTCAGCCTCTCCGCGCTGTTCCGGGACGATTCGGACTCGCGGTAGTTGTTCTGGTTGGACTTGAACCAATCGCCGGGGGTGTAGCGAGTGGTCAGCGCAGTCCTGTTGGACGGGTAGAACATGGTCTTGGCTCGAACCAGGTCGAGGTTCTCTCTCTGCATGGAGGTGAGGGATGGGATAGCGCCGCTCGTCTTGTAGTAGCCGTTGGTCCTCCATTGGTTGGCACTGGGATTCATGGCCAAGGCTGGCTGGGTGTTGCGGTAGCTGGACGCCATGGTGGAGATGGCAGGGAGGAAGTGGCTGGTTTTGGGCCGGGCGTAGGTGGCTGTCAGGGTGGATCCAATCAGCTCCATGTTTGACTCCCCTCACAATTGCCCTGGTTTTCTGAATAGAGTTAATGAAATATATTTTGTAGTCATACTTCAGAGTAGGTACAATTTGCAAGCTTAGTATATCATTTTGTGATAAAGACAAATACTTTATTTATATTTTGGTTCATTTGTATAGGGGCTCTGTGTTAACAGTCTGAAACATTTCAGAGTAAAAGAACACATCTCAGATTAAATGAACCATAATCAATTCTACCTTGTGTTTTTGTCAACACACTGTAAGGTTATAAACGAATCACGTATATTTCAGAATGTTATAAAAAAAAATGTGGTGTGTTAATCCTTTTTGTGTCGTGTTACTAGTTAGTAGTTAGTAGTTAGTAGTTAGTGATAGGTAACCGAAAGAGGTATTAGCCAATCAACCTAAATTGCTTTGTCTTCTTCACCCTTTCAGAAGCACAAGTACAACAAAAAAAGCATCAAAAGCAACAAAGAAAACAGCTTAAACTCACCAAAATGAACAAAGCTGTCCCTCACCATCCAGCATCTGATCGTACGCAGGCTCAGCTCCCGGCCGTGCTTACATGGAAATAAACTCAAGAACACACTAAAGGTAAACTCACATGCATAATTGATAGACAAGTTTACAAGCCATTCTTTCGGTGAGTTGCAGCTAGCCAATGGGGGTGCACGGTCCTAGGTTGCAGTCGCTGGGCTGTCCAAGATTTCTGTTGACACAGAAGCAGTTGCCATGGGTTACTGCAGCACTCTGGATGAGAGTTCCAGATTAAGTGTGTGCAGGTGCATTTACTTTGCTAAAGTAAAAGCCTCGATAAGGATTTAATAGTGTGTGTGTGTGTATGTCAGTAAGTGAGTGAGAGAGAGAGTCAATGAAAGCTATTTCTTGTTATTGAATTGGTTTTAATCTTATTTTGGTTGGAAATTAGATTTTTGAGACTTTTTGACTCTCATTAGATGCTGCCAACTTTCCACATGTTCCTTAACACAGAGCTAAAACAAAATGAGAACAAAGTAAGCAGTGACTTGTTCTGTTACGAATCCAAGACACTGTCACCCCCCTTAGTGCCTGTGAATGTTTCCACAGTACCACACACAGTACCTGCACATTGCTCTTGTCCACTAGCATCTCCCTGGGCAATAGCTCCTGCACAGTCATTAAACCGCAAATGCTAACTTCCTGATAACAAAACCAATACGGATGTCCTTGCCAAGTTTATTATTGCCAACATGTTTTTTTAAATTTACATTTTAGACACCCAGCTATATTTGTTGTAGGGTGGTGAGCAATCTGAGCTTTGTCTTTGAAGCCTGGGGGTTCAGATGGTCTCAGATAGCTAGCCCTCACCCTGAGAAAGCTAGCTCTCTGTATGGGTTACAGTCACCTGCTTAATGATTCATGCCACAGGAAGAGCCCACACAAGCCACCGCAGCGCAGAATAATAATCTGTGTTGTGTTACCTACCGTTGGAAATGAGGATCATTTACACTAATCTGTTCTGAAGGGGGTAGGGGCAGACAGACGATAGCCTGGTTTCCACTGCAGAGTCAAGCAGGGCGACAGCCAGGACTTAATCATTATCTACTGTATATCAGAGAATTTTGACCATAACAAAATACACTTATGTTTGCTTTTGCATCTTGACAGATGAGTCGATTTTCCAGACAATTTAGAAGTTTCAAAATAAACTAATGCTTTAATGAAATGTTTGATCTTCTTGCAGGCGTCACTCTGCCCTACTCTGATTACAACAGGTGAGGAGTGTTTTACCATCAGCTCTACACAGACAGGAGTAAATTATTTCCTCCAGGGCCGTTCATCAGACTTTATGCCAGTGAAGTGTCATGAGGATGAAAATGTATCTGTGGCAGACTGGGGGGGAGGGGGCGGGAGAGGCGTAGGCTGGATGCAGGGGAGAGTTGAGTCAGTGGACTGACTCTGCCTGTATGAAGCACCGGCTGCGGCCAATTAAGGCTGATTGCAGCCGGGCCCTTCGCTCACTCACATATGCACACAGGTTAAAATGACCCGGCTGCAATCGGCCTTAATTGGCCGCAGCCGGTGCTGGTCAATCTTTCCAGTTTGGTTTTTTGTTCTCTCTTGCATGACATAATTGTTTACCTGCATTTTTGATGAGAATATAAAGCCGCATGCAGCATATGAAACACTAGCATAGGAGCTTTTCCCATAGATTGTTGGACGTACCATGCTAGCTTTGATTTTAGCAGATAATGACAACTTCTTCTTCTTCATTCCATTTTGGAGTTTCATTCCAAAATTAAGCTGTCCACCATTTGTAAACAATGATTCCTGACATTAAATTAAAACTTTTCATTAAAACCTTTAAAGTTTTCACTATCATCTGTTTTTATCAACTATGGACATCAGCAAAATTCCAAAGTTTCATTCCAAAATGAAATATCCATCATTTGCATGAACACTATAATTGCTGGCATGAAATTGAAACTTCTATGTTTTCTGTTAAATATTGAACTGTTAACATCAGGTAATATTATGAGTTTCATTCCAAAATGAGATATCAACCATTTGGAAAGTGAAACCTCCTCTGATACAGTGATTGCTGGTATAAAATTAATAAATAAATGATTAGCTATCATCTTTTTAGCATTTTTTTGCTTTTATATGGCATAGCATTTGAGAAACCCCTCATATTCTCCCTCCCCATTATAGAGGGTGCCTCATGCGGTGCTGTTGTCTCAGCCAATAGTGCTCCCTCATTGTTTTGTCTTCCATGGCGTGAGCCGCTAGATGTTATTCTGCTGTGATTGGCTCCCTGGGGTCCGTTGCTTTCACTAGAATAACACTGCATTACCACTTTTCCACAAGCGCTAGCGCTAGCCCTGCCAACAGGAAGACTGAGGCTCTCCAGTGCAGAGTCAAGAGGTATTCCCACTGTGCTCGGTTCACTGTAATGCTGAACTAATGGGCCCCTCTATTGGAGTTGGTCTATAGGACGTGATATACTAATCCATGTTGCTCTTTTCTGGACAGTCTAAGTACATACGTGTCTGTTTTATCCACTTGTAATGACATGTAATATAACCCCTAGCGTACTAATGATGGCTATCTGATTGGCTTGCCGGTTTATGTTTCTTGCCATGAAGCCTCTAAGTCCAATATTTAAAAGGGCAGGGCTTGGTGGGAGCTTCAAAGCGTCCGCTGTCCACACTATTCTGCGGCTTGTGGCCAGGCTACCATTGTCATAAACATGGAGGTTTAGATTTAGAATGGAATGACATGTCATTGCTCCGCCCCCCTGTGGCCTCAGCATCACTTAACATGGCTAGGTTGAAGAAGGCCACCCCGCATGCCTCTGCCGCCCTGACCTCAGCCGCTATAAATACGCCCCAGAAAAGCATGAAAAGCCAGCCCTCGTATGAAATTCCTCCCCTTGGATAGAGTTCTGAGCGTCCGCTGGAATAGTGCTCCCTCGTCCATCTATCCCCATAGGCCTCAGCCTAGAACGTGAGGGAAATGTTATAGGGTAGGCCTATATATATATATACACTCCTGCCTTGTGGCCCATGAGGGTATGTTGTGAACTACTGCATAGTAGGAATGTCTGAGAGAGCAAGCGTGCCGTCCCACCACTTAGAGCGCTCTCACACTGAAGGGCTGTTAGTTTTAGAAATGAATTGCAAAATGTTGGGGCTCAAAATGGCTGCAGCTTTGACCTCTGGTGGTCCTCTCAACGATCTGTCTTCAGAAATAACATCTGAAGACCTTAAGAGATCTCAGGTCCATTGCCATTTGTAGAGCCAGAATTTTCAAAAAAAATATGATTAAGTATATGATTAAAAAATAGATGATTCACATCAATAAATAGCTAATAAAAAAATAATATTGCGTTGGTTGGTCATGGAAAGTTGAATTATGTCTGGGAGATATTTCCATCTTCTTATTATGTGCTCATCGTTACTTGATGAAAAGTGACCCGGGCAGGGCAGGGCAGGTATCATACTCCTGGTAAGCTGTGTCATGTGGTCTGGCTGTGCCAAGACCAGGAGGTATTTGACACCTCACTGGATTTGTCCTTACAGGCTCGCGCATGGACAGAAGAGACGGGGATGAATGATGCGCTGAACCTTAAACCAGTGCTCTCAGGTGACGGCGCAGAAAGGGCTCAGATTTCAGGGTTTGGTCAGTATGTGTGTGTGATAGTAAGCTGCGGTGGCTGGAACACTCTCCCTCTGGGGATAACGACGTTGGACTTTGCTTTGGCTGTGACTAGCGCCACACACACACACACACACACACACACATACACACACACTGCAAAGCCTTGACACATCCTTCACCGGTGACCTCCAATATGTCAAACACTTATCAGGTGAGAATAGACGGGGGAAGGATGTCCGATTTGCTTTCTAAACACCATTCACTCCCAGTGAAAACACGTCCCAGGCTGTTCTCTCTTCCACCCCCCCCCACCACCCCCCATGTCAACACAGCAGGCTTCCTGCTTTGGTCTATCAGAGGTTCCTCCATCGAGCACCTTTGTATCAGTAGCGTTCTTGCTTGCCTTCCATTTCTTCTGGTCAATATAGATGTGGTTCTGTTTCTCTCTCTCTTTCTCTCTCTGTCTCTCCCCCCCCCCCCCCCCCGAGCATACAGGCCATTGTAATGAAATCAGTCTTCTCTCATGAATTGTGGATGGCGCTGCCTGTGAGGAGGGTGGCCACACCTGAAGAGGAACACAGGAGAGGAAGTCAGCCGTTAAATCTGATGACAGTATTAGAGATCCCCCACCAAGCTTAATGGCACGTCCATATGGGAAGAATCACAGCAGTCCTCTGGGCTCGTCTCAGGCCATCGACGCTGCTTTGAGGTGGGTTGGTGTGTGGTCTGGAGTGTTTACCCTTGTAGCCATGGTACACCTCTCACCATCTAGCCTGCTTTAGTACTGCGGTGATCACTGCAGCCTCTTCTACAACACAAAACACTAATAGTGCAACAAGCATGCAGTAAAAAAAGTGAGGCTTTGTGTGTTGGTTACATCTGCTGATACAATGCAAATTTTTTTTTTTACAATGTATTTGTTTGCTGTTTCAATTAGTTCCTGTCTGAAGGGGATCAGATTTATGGCTCCCCAAATGAAGAAACCAACATTCCTTGGGGTTGGTTTCCACTGCGAGCCAATAGTCACAATTCAAAGTTTGTTTATTTGCTAGTGGTCGCTGCGTTGTTTGTGTACGATATTAGATAAGTAAGTGGTGGTCACCATGCTTGTGTTGCTTTAAGTTTCAACTATTGTTTTGCTGAGAAACCCAAAGATGTTTTACATTTTTACATTCTTGTGGTCTCCTTGGTTTTTTGATGTATAGTAACATCTACCAAGAATATGATGTGTGATGCACGACAGTAAAGAAGTGCATGTTTATGTGTGTTGGCCTCGGTGAGTTTGATGTCTGCAGGTCTGGTGGAAAAAGCCTCCGAGGCACAGAGTCCTGTATGCAGGCTCTATTATATTACACAAAGGAAGCAAATGGACACTCTGTATTAGATGTTCAGACAGAGGAAGCAGACATAAAGACAGACAGGCAGGCAGCAGATGATTGCTTGTAGCTCTGTTTGTGTCCCAAGTGACTACCTACGGCTCTGCATTGAGGTTGACATCATTGTTTGTGCACCCAAAGTCAAGACATATGGGCTGTGAACCCTCAACTCATAGAAGCCAAACTAAGAAATACGCTGGCTTATCTTTGATGCATTTTGTGATTGACCCAACCCTTCCCAACTCTTTCTCATTAATCTTTCACGGTACCATTATTATGATAGTAATGTTTAATGGATGGTAGGTGGGTGCTGAACTCCAGTGCTTGCCACCTGCCTTGTCTTCAAAATGTCCAAAGTACCCAAGTGATTATTTTCTTCCTTGTTTCTCAGTAAGATGACGTCACACCAAACGTTTCCCATTCTAGTCAGCTAACCAGACACAGGGTGGCTGAATCCCAAGCTGCTTTTGATTGTGACTGTTGAAAATGTCTTCAGACTAAAGATTGAGCTGACAGAAATGACTCTACCTCAGCAGCTTCATTCAGCAGGCAGCAGCGCCTCACCACATCCACACGTAGCACGGATAACTGCCCCCAATGCTCAAATGAACTCCAGCTTTCCGCTTCCTAAATTATGCTCCTCAAAGCATAAACCTCCATTGACATCACCCCTGCCTGAGTGACTGAATCAGGAAGTGGTTGACGCATGGATCAGGATTGGACTGAGAGATGAATCCCTTTCCCCCCTGTTGTGTGGGTACATTAGAGAACCTCAACTGAACCACAACTTCAAGACATACTTTTTTTTCCCCTGCTATGTTTACACCCCTTTCTGTTAACAAAATAAGATGACATGAAGCAAAAAAAAGGAGGTAGACTGTGCCTTGTGCTTGCTGGCAGTCAGTGTCGCAGTGCAGGGGTGGGCAATGCATGTCTGACAGGACAGTCAAGAGGTGGGATGGACTTTGCTCCCCTCTCACTCACTGTGATCAAGACTCCCAGTTGCATGCTGCCAGAGTGGGATGCGGGGCCATGAATGCAGGGCTTTGTCCAGCACATGGTCATCACATTCCTTTGGAGCCACTATGTGGAGTGCAGCAGAGCGGAGGAGAGGGCAGGGCAGGGCAGGACACCAGAGGAGACAGTGACAAGGCCCTTCCACCACATTGTGACAATGCAAAGCAAGGGGGGGGGGGGGCCCATACATTGCCTTGCATTCATGCAGCATGAAGATCACATCATAGATGACATTTATGTTGAGGGCATTTTTTTTTTTTGAGCTAGGTGTATATGGTGAAATGACTTCTCTCTCTGTGTCAGCCTCTTAAGATTTTGTTGACAACCCCCCGAAGTGTCTCTGTCGTTGGAGAGGTCCTCGCTTGAAACGCTGCGATACAGGATATTAATCTCCTACAGCACAGCGCCTCCGCTGGTCGTCCGGAGGCGTAACCTCTCTATTTGCAGTAATAAAGTGCTTCATGTTTTAATCTCTGACTGGGTCCCGGCCAGCACTGGAAGGTATGAGTCATCGGCATCGGCAGAGTGCTTGCTACACACAGTGAAACGGCTCTGGCTGCAGTGTGTCTGCTCTGCACATAACAGTGAAAGCCTCTCTGATAGTTTGTTTTCCATTAGCGCTTTTCCTCTGTGTGCCGTATTCCTTTCCCCCCAAAATCCTCGTCAACGTTTGTCTGTTGATTCCTCTTTTAACAACCTTGGCAAATCCTCATTTTTTGTTTCAGTTTTATACGTGAGCTTTACAAAGCAAAGTCCTTTATTCAAGTATCTATCCAGTGCTTTTAAGTAACCGCTGCTTGCGATTCTTGCTATTTTTGGCCCAACGTTTACAAAAGGAAGAACGGTCAAATGTTTCAGTGCTGACTCAGGAGTTGAATTCTTCACCCCGGGGTGTGGTGGACCGCTCTCAGACGGACCTACACCCCAAATTAGGCGGAAAATGCAGCTTGTCTTGTACTTGTCATGTAGGCCCCCGGAGAGAGGAAGTGAGTGTGTACCGTAGAAAAACCTCAGATGGTTACACAGTGACTCACGGTCATGGAAGTTATGGCCAAAAAGGAATATCTTGAGCCTTAATCATGAGGAAAGGCCCCCTAGATTCATCATCGCTTTGTCACTTTTTTTTTGGGGGGGGGGGGGTGAAATGGTGTGAAATGAGGCGTGCTCAACATGTGGCCGGCTGATGTGTGAACCGCAACAGCGCCCTCAGAGCCAAGAAGACAAATAAAGAAAGGAAGGAAAGGAGGAAGTCTGTGTCTATCTCCTTCTCCCGCCATCTCATGTCTCCCCTCGCCTTTCACACGCACTCTCCCTCCCTCCCTCCCCCCCCTCCTTCACTCTCCCCCCCCCCCATCACCCCCTTTAATCTCTTGTGAAGCGTTCCATTTGCCGCCGTTCCCCTCTGTATCCGTTTTAACAGCCAGCCTCGGCCGATGTCCTTTTCCGCACACAATGAAGCGTCTGTCAGCGTTCATGAGGAGACTCGTGCACAGCTGGACCTTGGCTGGGAACAGGGGGTTGGAGGAGCTGTGGCTGTGGGACTGCTGGGGCCCGGTGGACTCTGTGACTGAGTCCGTGTACACCCCCCCCCACCCACCGAGAAATGTTTAACAAGAGTCTTCTGCGCACGTCGGCCTCGGTCGCCGTCCAAGTGGAGAAGCTTGCACCCATTAAAACTGAAAAGGAGAACAGCTCCTCTGTTCTTCCTTGGCATGGAGGTCCTGCCACTGCATGTGCCTGCAGTGTGGGCACACCATGTAGCCTAGGGATCCTTCATTTTGTTTGTTTTTTTCACTCCAACTCCAATTACAGCGTAAGGAACGTCTCTTTTCTTGATATATTACCTCGTTTCAACATTGCATCTGCTTGGTTGGTCACTCTATTCTAAAAAAAAAAAGAGAGAAAGATGAGATGTTTGTTTTTATTCCTGTAGCCTTTCAAATAAAAGAGAGCTGGAAAGCTTCGTGCCGATTTCACACTTGTCAGGCGGAACTATTATTGCCCATGAAATGAAATCACATCTGTCGAGAAACAAGGAAGCGTGGATATCCGACTTTTCCTCGCCAACAGGGTTGTTGACCGGGCATCGCGTCGGCCGGGGTTTCCCTGGTCGCTCGGAGCTCCGTAGGAAATGGGTGGATTTCTGGTGGCTTGCTCAGCGCGGTGCTCACAGTTTGAAGCCTGGTTCTGAATCGCTGCCAGTAAAGTGCGTGAGCTGAAACATTTTGCAGTCCTGTTTAGCTTCGTTGCCCCCTTCTACCCCAGTATGTTTTTACTGACTGTGGCGCATGACTGGAGTTGAAAACAAGCTATGAAGCGCATTGTTGTTCTCATCTGTGTTTCACCTCCTTTCACAAAAGCCTCAGCACGAGCACGAGTAAACTGAATATCATTTCTTATCAGATAAAGAGGAGACGCTCCAGAGAGTGACGTAAATACAGACGAGGGGGAAACACCGTACTACAATACAGGCTGTATTCAGCATGTACACAGCTGCAGCTGCAGTATGCACCAGTCTCGCATTCGGTTTGCGTTCTGCCAAAGGTCAGAGTGCATCACGCGCGGTATCGGATGAAATCGCAGGCATGTTCTCGAGTTAGGCCCTTAGACAGACACACCCTTCTGCAACCCTGCCGCCATTTAGCAGCTACTAATGAGGCATATGAGGCATATTTACTGTCACGTTTATTTTTTGCAGTGTTTTAATGTTTCAGTGTTCTTCACGTGGAGGAAGAGTGGCGTTTACCCTCACCCTGACCCTTGTGAAAAAGTGTGAGAACGGCTTTCATTTTCATTCTTGTGGCTTCTCCAGTCTGATTGAGGCTATTAGCTCTATTGTCCATTGTAGTTTGATCTTTTCCTGTATGAGTACACAGTTTGCAATTGACCCTGAAGTTTTTGCGTAAAGCATATTGAATTCTCTCTTTGACACACACACGCACACACAGACACAGACACACACACCCTGTCTCTGAATTCTTCTCTAATAGCTCACTGGCCAAACAAAAGGCCAAGGAAGATTCAGATGTACTGTTATAAGGCGGGGAGAGGCATTCAAAACCATGGCTTTTTTGTTCGGAGGCATTTTTCCAACCCCTGCGCCCTCCCCCTCTTTCTGAAATGCCGATGGCGTCTGGTTGACAGCTCTTCACAAGCTTGCAAATTGTTCTCCCCTCTCTCAAATTTGGACTGAAGTAGAATGGGGCTATTCTTTGAAGAACTGACTTGAGAGAAATTTCATCCATCTTCCCAGACAGGGAACGCTACAGACGACATTTTATCGACTTTTCCCGCCTTTTTTGGGGGGTCCTAGCGAGACTGTAGGACGGTGCTTACCGGAGTCAAACTGTGGGTCTTTGGTATGCCATCCATTCAACAGAGGTGCCAGGATATAGATATGGTATGCGACAAATGTGGTCACATGTTTCCTTATTTGGACAGACAGAAGAGCTGGAACGTCTCAGTGGGATTCCAAGTGGCAATTTCTTCATCTATTCCTGTCCGCCTGTCAAACCCCCCCAAGTATCAACTCATTGACTCTGATTGCAGTCCACTCTAATGGTGATTATGATGATGTTTCCTATGTCCTGCGTGCACTGTACTGGCATGTCAGGCGTATATATGTGACACATGAGGAGTTGCCCTGGTGGGAGCCACGCAGCCTCATGTTGTGTGTGTGTGTGTGTGTGTGTGTGTGTGTGTGTGTGGACAGGACGGGCCGCAGCAGCTGGGAATGCACATTGACCTCACTGGGAGGAGCCAAGGTCGTCGTCCTCGGCGACAGTGAGGTCAAAAGCAGGATCGGACCGGTCGCACCCGGGGGTCCAGCGGTTGGTGTCGAGGAGGCAGAGAAGACACCGCCCTGTCCCTGAATGCAAAGGTGGGCTGTTAGTACTGTCGTTATGTTTGAGGCTGGATTATAGTACAATGAAACGGGACGGCGGCAGTTTTTCACCATTTCAAACACTTTATATACTATATATTATGTTGTCTTGAGGTTTGGGTCTCTTTCTAATATGATTCCTGTAGCTGAAATCCTTCGAAGGCTTTCTCCACCCTTGTGAGATCCTTGGAGGACAGCAAGCGAACCACTTTGCATACTACAATACACAATATCCACATATAGTAGAGTTAGTGCTCCAGAGCTGAACGCTCAGGGATATGTTGTATACAAACATATTCAACTTATAGTTACCACTTGTCACTATTTTGGTCTCTTCTGTCTCTAATCCTCTTCACGAGCGCTGCCAACTACTCCCACTGTGGCTCCTCTACCCCCGGAGTGTAACAGAAGCCGCTGTGGTGAACTCTCGACTTGTTTAACACAGATTTGTTTTTTTTCCATGCAGTGTTGCAGGGGCCGACCACCCAGAGGGGGCCTCTCCGTTCCGACCACACTTGCACGTCGCTCCCAAAGCAGAGCGGGAAAGCAGAGGAGGCCCTTCCCGGCGTTCCCTGCCTCATCTCTCTCTCTCCCCCTCTCTCTCTCTCTCTCTCTCTCTCCCTCTCCCCCATCACGTGCCCGCATAGCTGTTGCTGGCTGCCGAGGATAGCAGGGCACAGCTGCACTCCGGACAGGATTTCACTCTCCTCACGTTGGAGAAAACCTCTTTACCCATGTCACCCCCCCGCGCTCCCCTGGACAGCTGCAGAGACCACCGATCGCAGGCCCATCTATGGGTCGGTATCTGTGGGTAAACCCAGTCGGGTGAAAGTGATGTGGCGACAAGGGTGGGGTCGGGGGGGGCGGCAAGGTGCTCCAAAATGCAGCCACACCTAACTGCTCGGGTCCATCCATTCACTAGACTAGTCAGCTGGCTGGTGTGGTTGATGAAGCACCATCTACACCAGCAAGGTATTCCTCTTCCACTGAGAGTGACATTTAAAAGCTCAATATGTCACCCCACCCTGTCATAACTGTTTAAGGCCGCAAATGCCTTTCCCAGTATTTAGCTGTTTCCTGCTCCTCCTCGCGTTTCGCTCTTATCCAGATAACAGACGTAAGACAACACAGGATTGGATTGGATTCGTGATCAATCACACGGTTTAGTTTGTTAGAGAGCAATCTCCTCGAGGCTTGTCTTGGCGCAAACACACACACACACACACACACACTCACTCACATAGAAGAACATCTTTTCACAGTATTGGCAACGGCGCGTCGTAACTTGGCCAAACAAGTTGCGATATTTCCCCTGTACTGGCACGGAGATCATGTAGGACAGCAGGAGTAGATTAAGAAATAAGAGATTGAATGAAAAGTGATGTGTTTCTGTGTTTCTGTGTTTCTTGAGGTCGAGAGGTTGTACAACAAAAAGTGGACCAATATTGCAACAACAAGGACTTTTTAAAACGGACAAGCTGAAAAAGATAAAACCATGCTAAGTCACACTTCATTTTTAGTGTGTACACTGACCTGTGTGTACTACACATACTACACACATCAGTGAGGTACAGTAATGTAGATGGCTCAACCCTCCTTTCTGTGCGAGCATCTCTGATTGGTCAGTGAGAGAAAACAGATGTTACTGTTTTTTTTTCCAGAGGCAGGCCTGTTAGCCCGCATGTCACGCTGCTGCGATTACTATTGCCGCAGATACATAGACACATGTACACACACACACACACACACACACACAATGTGCCCACTGCCCACAACTGCAGTACTTCGGCGTGGCCTGCTCAGTGACCAGACGGTGAAGAATGTGGCGGAGTGGTGCGAGAGCTCGGCGGTGCTGATGTGAACCGGACCTGCGCAGTAAAAAAAAAAAATGATCGCACGGGGAAATAAATCACACCGTCTCCTCTTGTCCTTAGAAGGTCTGCAGATGGGGGGGAACTCGTGCGTAAGGGTTTGCTGTTATGATGGAGTTGCTATTACACTGTTTATTATATGCCGTTTATTAACCGCGACTCGCATGCGATGCTTGTCACGTCGTTGTTGGCGGTGTGGTTGGATGTGCCGGTGCAATCGGGGCAGAGGAGGAGTCAGCGTGGCGGCCCAGTGCCCCCCTGTCTGTTAAAGCAAACAAAGAACTGCTGTCTGACCAGTCCAGACCCACCACCACCACCACCACCACCACCACCCAGGTTATGTCTGTCTGCCATTGCTGAGCAGGGAAAATGTCTCTGCCGTTATGATGATCCCGCCCGACTCTCTCCCACCCTGCAAAATGACTATGTATGGGGGGGGGGGATAGGTGTGACTGCTCGCTTGATGCACGGCCAAAAGTACGTGTATCTCAAGGTCATCCAAGCCGCTACGGTGACGCAACTTCTTATTTCGCACTCCTCTATAAACTCGCAATGGAACGCTTCCTCCTCGCCGTCCCCCCCAGTCCAGTCTGCAGCGGAGGATCCTGTAGGAGTGGCTGCAACGTGAGGGGCTGGGAGAGGCCTAAGAGCTGTTTGGGACCTCCTTTAGGGGAGGAATTGTAGGAGGAGGGAGGGAGGGAAGTGGAGGTCATTGGACGGGGCTGAAGAGAAAACGATGAGCTGATGAAGTTAGAGGAGGGCGGGGGAGGGGAATGCAAAGAGTGAGGGAGAGTAGGAGAAAGAGAAGAGCAGGGGAGGTGGAGAGGTCAGTGTTGAGTTTATCAGTGCACTGCTGTTTGAGGGATGTGTTTGGTTCGCCCACTCTCCCGCCCCCTATAGTTCATACGTGGAACTGACAGTGGGAGCGGGGGGGGGGGGTCCCCCTCTTCCTGTTCCCCTGCAGCTTTTGGGACTGTTTCAGAAACATACAGTAGGTGACCGGTAGGCAGGCCAGCTCTGGCACACAGCCAGGACAGAGGCCCAGGATCCTAGAGGACAGAACAATAGAGTAGGGGTGGAAGGTGAGGAAGATGGATGGTTCTACTTTTGGTATCTAGAATGTGTTGATGTTTGACAGACGAGAGGTAGAGAGAATGAGATTGAGGGGGGTCAAGGAGGTGGTAGGATAGGAAGGACATAGGGAGAGGAGGCAGAAAGGAAAGAGCAAAAAGAGTGGAAGGGGACAGCATGGGGGGAGAGATGGAGAGAATAACAGACTAACAGAGAGATTGGATTTGGGCTCCGAACTGAGCTTCAGTTACCTGGCTCTATCATTATCACCGTAATGAGGAGCAGACAGGGCAGCAGCTAGCCCCCCGACGGCTACAAAGGCTAGCATTGTTTAGCTTGTCTCTCGCTAGTCTCCCTCTCTCCTGTTTAACGTCCATAGGTCTGATCCTTGTGATTATTGTCAACATGAAATAATATGAGTTATAACATGCCATCAAAATGCCAGTAGGTGAACAGTAGCTGGGTTGCAGAGGGGTGGATACTGGATTACTCCACTCCATTGTTTGGGAAGAAAGAGGATGCCAAGAAGCTGGGGCTGTTTGCAATTACTCTGCTCTCTCTAGTTAGACTGGAGGTGATCTCTCCCTGCTAAGCTGATCCATATGGACCCATTGGACCCATCCTGCCCTTTTCTGTGAACAGGATAAGATGCATTGTTTCATGTTTCCCCACATGATTGTTGCTTTCAGGGTGCATTAGTGTCAACATATTTCATCCACATGCCATACCTGTTTATGATGATGATGATCGTCCAGGGGCACCGGCCAAGACAGAAAACAATTTGAGAAGGACTTATATTATATTTCATAAACTCTGTCTGAGAGTCGGGTTACGTTGCTAGAAACAAAATGTGCATTACTGTAAAAGAACTTGGCACGCGGTCTTCGTTCTGACCCTGCTCTTCCTGTCCGAGCCGAGCTGAAAAGTAGAAAAAAAAAACATAAAGCATAAAAAAAAAAAGCTGCAAATTGTGTTTCTTAACATCTCGTTTCCTGACTCCGAGGCCCGGTGCAGCAAATTCCTCAACTTTGCACATAAAACACTCATGTCAAAGAAGGGGAAGTCATGGCGCATCCTGGGCTATACTGTAACCCCTACACAGCACATACCGCTTATACTTTTGCTTACACACACACACACACACACACACACACACACACGAACGTCACAGAGAGGAAAAGTCAGTGTTTGGAGATTAACGTCCAAAACGGATTGACAGGCCAAGCGCTGCCTAGGTTGCAGTCAAGGGTGCCGTGAGGGAGTGTATGCCAGGGATGATTCATGGGACCCCCAGGACTGCAGGGGCCATGTAACGTGCCAGGGATGTCAGGGGGCCCAAGATTCCTCACGGCACCCCTGGTTGCAGTTAGTTTTATTTTCAATATTTAAAATTTTCAATCTTCTTCTATCACAAAATGTTGAAATGACCCTTAACGACCGGTTGATGTGAAGATGTACCATACACATTTTGAATCCATGGTTTTATGAATCCCTTAAAAAAGGTAATGTCTAAAAGTATGACTCCACGGGCCATATGTACAAACAAAATATATGTATATAATATTGTTTATGTATATAATATTTGATACCCTCAGGTGATAATGGGTATGCATTGAAGCCATGGTTATGCCATGTACAAACCCCCAGATCACAACAGACTGTAATGTGGTGCACAGCCGTGCTCTGTGGTAGAGCGTTGCATTGGGCTTTTAAAAGGGAGATGGTTTCGGTTACTTTCTGCCATTCAACTTGTTTCATTTGGTTGGTAATACCAGAGCTTAGGCTTCTAAATAATCCGCGTTTTCTTCTGTCATTTTGATCAGCCATTATTTCAAGTTCACAGTCATAAAATTGCGCTTCTTTTCTTTTAATTCTTCTTAAATGCTTCCGCCGTTTGTCCTCAAAACTAAACTAAATGCCCTTTATATGCAAACCAGGCAGTTGGGGGTGTGTTGGAAGCCATTTATTGTAAATTGTGGGCATGGTCAGAAGGCTCGTGCACCTGCACACAATTTAAGGATGATTGAGATGTATGAAGAAAAAGGTAGGTGTTGTTGGTCTTGAGGAGCAGCTTCCAACTGGGAAGTGGAAGGCATACTGGTGTAGTATGGAGATACTGGAGAGGCAGGTTGAAGTGGAGAATGGAAGTCAGCATGCAAGAGGTTCCTGAGCTTGAGGCGACGCAGCGTTGGGTTAGGGTAGCGTAGATGTTATGTTATGTGAGGCAGGGTTAGGGTTAGGGTAGGGTAGATTTTATGTTATGTTATGGAACCTTTGCAAAGTCCATTTTAAAGATATATATATTCATCTATATTATATCCATATTTCAGTGTAATGTGTCACATCAAAACCATACACTTAGCAAGCACACGCACACACACTGTATTTTATTATTTGCTATTAGGTTGGTGAAAGTGTGAATTTATGCTGGTGCTTCTCACTTGAGTTGCAGCACAGTAACACTTCATTTCATGAGGCAAATTCCTGCTCACACTGAGTTTTCTCAGTTGTGCCAACAGCTCAGTAGCTATAACACCAATGAACTAGTTTTCATGGCCTGCTTATATTCAGAACAGGTTCAATGGAAAAAAAAAAAAAACAATCACATTTTCTTTCATTTTCAAAATTAGGAAACCCCAATAGGTATGTGATGACCCATCGTTATTGTTCCCCCTAGACTCTTCGGGCAAATTATTCTCTCGTCTGATCACTCCCCCATCTTTCTCTTTCCTCTTCTTCGCGATTGTCTCTTCCCCCTATCGTCCTAATGGATCTCTGTGGCCTGCTTTAGATAAGAAGCACAGGAGGATATGTGGGTTTTTCTTCTTCTTCTGTTTCTCTCTCTCGGCAGGAGGCAACCCCCCTTGGGAACTGAACAGAACAGAACTCGCTCCAATGAATGCCGGCTGCAGGGATGGGCCTCAACGACACATCAGAGGAGAGCTTATCTATATTTTCCGTGTCAGTTAGGATATAAATCACATTGTTTGAAACAGTTTCTCCCACAGAATAGTTGACGTTTTTATAGATGGTCTTTAAGCTCAAACTGTGGTACTTAAAGAAACCCCAAATATGTTGTGTGCTGCTTTGTCTGAATATTTGGTAGAAGGTTGTGGCTGTGCTGCATGGGGGATTTAGAGCCAAAACGGACTTGGAGCCAGTAATTGTAGTCAGCATAGCATCTAGTCCACTGTTACACAGACCCCCCCCCCCCCCCTGAAAAAATCAGCTACACTCTGATTATTGCAGCCCAGCTGAAACACCTTTATTTGAGAGAGGGCCAATGAATGCAGACATCTGGAAGTGGGCGTTGTTAACTGTGTTCATCCGCTTATCAACACATCTGGCTAGGATCTGCCTCCCTCAGGTATAAGGCTGATGTTCCTGGTTTTAGTTAACAACAGTAAGGATCTTTTCGGTCATTACAAAAGCCCAGGGAAGTTAAGCCCAGTCTAGACGATGCCAGCTCCATACCACCCCCCCCCCCCTCTGTGTTCTCTCTGTTTTAGAAGTGATTTTAAATTGTTAAGCCTCGAGCTTTTGTCTTCCATTAGACTGATATTTTAGTGAACGTTTGGAGACTAAAAATAAGCTGGATGTTGGTTTTATTTGTATCAGCGGATAGAGGAATGGAAACTGTGCATAAGGTGGGACTGCAGCCAAATCTGTTTAAATGTCTGTGTGTGCGTGTGTGTGCGTGTGTGTGTGTGTGTGTGTGTGTGTGTGTGTGTGTGTGTGTGTGTGTGCAAAAGGGAAAGCCGATGCCAGTCTTTTCTGGACATGCTAAAGAGGAAGGCGCTGCCCTTGTGACCTGGTGTATCCTCATGTCAGTCACCATGGCGGACACGCCCAGTCACTTTAAATGCCAACAAGGGGACAGCCAATCCCGGCACAGCTGTTAGTTTAAAGAAAAACAGCTTTCTGAGGACAATGTGTGAGGACGGATATATTTGATTGTAGATCACAGAAGAACTTTTTTTTCAAAGCGAGTTCTTTTTTTTGCGTCTAATGTTGACGGCCTCAGGAATGCTGTTGGCCTTCGGCGGCAGTTCTGGTAACACCCAAAGCATCCGAGGCATGCCAGGCCGGGCGCGCGACTTATAAATACACCCCTCTAGACGTGTCCGAAATTCACCGTGTGGTTTTTTTTTAAGAACCGCAAGATTCACTGCTCAAGTGATATGAGGCGGAGGTCCGTGTGTTTTTGAGCCTGTGTATCTACGCGCGTGTCGGGTCAACAAGATATCTGCCAGGTCACCGCTGCAGTATGCGCCCGTTATGATCGACGCTCCACGCTTGTGTATTTTGCAGGTGGTAAAAAAATCGATCCTGGACTTACTTCAATGTGCTACACAAGCAGACACATCACCCAATTCCAGCATAACATAACTGTATATACGCGTCACATCTACACCTTGGAAACAACTCAATCAAGTCTAGACAGCTTTTTCTCACCGGTCATCTTCAGACTGTG
Source organism: Hoplostethus mediterraneus (assembly GCA_034670385.1). NCBI lineage: Eukaryota > Metazoa > Chordata > Actinopteri > Trachichthyiformes > Trachichthyidae > Hoplostethus > Hoplostethus mediterraneus. The sequence goes on along the minus strand of JAXDDW010000011.1, from coordinate 3,388,092 downwards.
AAGCAGGTAGACGTGTCACATCTGTAGGGAACTGCAGAGCGGTGGGTCGGAGGAGGAGTTAACACCAGACGTAGGGGGTTTTCACGGCTGCAACCTATTCCCAGAGCCGAGGTCATTCGCGTGATGGGGCGGGGGGGCCAGTTCTGATCTCCGCAGGTGGTCCCGGACCGGTCCGATAATATAACAGGACTGGGACTCTTTATGGGTTTCGCATGCCAGAGAGTCCTTTCCTAACTACGAGGTTTGATCCCCGAGGCTGAGATGGGAGAGATTAAGAACACAAACTGCAATACAAGAGGGAGCATGTTATTAGGATATGGCTAATATGTAGGCCAACTTCCCAACACTACAGGGCAAGTCATCAGTTATAGTCCCAATTAGTAAAACGACACAGTTAAGTCAATATGTAATACACCCAAGGATGCTGCTCTCTGGGTACCACTTTCTTCTGTTAACTCCCTACTCTCTTATTCTCTACACTTTGTTTTTACTTTCACTTTTTTTAACTTTTAAATGGATTTTTTTCTTCCAAATATGAACGTTCCCTGAACTAAGTGGTTTAAGTGGTGTCATATACAGCGGTGGTCTGAATCCCATGTGGTCAAGACGGGTGCGATAAATAACTGCGGGCTCGTAGATCTCACACCCCTAATAAGGTGCACCGAGCACCTCCAAAATAGCCGCTCTGTTTCCAAACGGGAGGAACGAGCAGGACCTTTTGACCCACCGCGAGGAATGTGCCGCGCTGGTGAATCGAGGCTTCTATGCGCGAGTTTGCTTGAATAACGACTCTGTCAAGTTGGTGGAAAGTGAGGATCACAATTCCAAATGTTGTTTCCGCATGCATCGCTCGTTTGGGATTTTTGATGGTGTGTGTGTGTGTGTGTGAGACCAGTGGGTAGAGAAGTGCAGGAAGGGTGAAAAATGGGCGGAGTGAGGAGCAAGGGGCAAATATTTTCCAATGTGTCGGAGGGTCTGTTTTTATAGCTGGGGCCTAAAGTTGAATCGGATCGTCACTTTTAACATTTAACCGCCCAAAAAAAATCCTCGCTCTTTATGTAGCGTTGAAGAGCAATAAGGAGATCTCTCTCTCTCTCTCTGGAAACAAGAGCTGTAAACTGAAACGTTAAAGAAATTGTTTTCAGATGTATTCCCTTTCCAATGGGAGGACGTACGAAGTGCCCGTGTAAATAAACCCTTCGACTAAAGTGGAGGTGTGGGATTCTGCTGTGTGTGTGTGTGTGTGTGTGTGTGGTCCTCACGCAACACTCGGCATGCATGAGAGAAAGGTTCCTGGAACAGAGCGGGATTGAGGTCGAAACGTCACATACCGCCGCGTTATTCCGCGATATCAATCCGGCCGATCTGATTGAATCTGACTCGGAAGATGATCGAGTTCAGAATACGGCAACAGAGAAACGCCGCTATGTCGGTAAACGCGCTGAAATACCCGCACGTATCACGCTGTCGTAGCTGTCTTCCACAGCTGTGCCGCGGGGGAATAAAATGTCAGCATCTCCGGGGGAAAACATCCAGCGCATACCTTAAAGTTCAAATACTGACCTTAAGTGGTGGCTGACCTTTTTTTTCAAGGCAGCACCACCGACTTTGTCTTTGCTCCCAGGCGGTTCCTCCTTCCTTCCAGACATGCTTGTCCAGCTCCCGAGTTCTCTCCTAGCGTTCTTTATGGTTGCCATGGCAAACTTGCCAAACAACTCGCAAAAGTTGCCGTGGTTGATGCGTGGAGACCGAGGAGGCCAGCCCCTGAATGGCTGGCTAAATGGCTCATTAATCCAGCAGTGGCTGTGACCGCTGTCAGTCAACACGGGGCCAGTTTGGTTTGCTGAGTAAATGTTAGCGGTTAGGGATTAAGCCTATATGTTGTAATAATGCAAACTAATAAAAAATAATTACACAGGGTTAGGCTTTAAACGTAACCTTAATATCTTAAGTGCACTTCACTGTCTCTGTATTTTGCCATGTTTTGTCAGTCTATAGGCCTGTGTTGTGTTTTAGTGTGAAGTCTGAAGCCCCGCCCCCCCCCTCATGCTGTAGTGAAGGCAGCACCACCACTTCCTTCACATACTGAATGCATTTGGAATGGAGATTTAAAAAAACAAAACAGAAAATACATGAAATAAAACTTCTAGCCTCGTCCACATGTGCTTGACAGTCCAGCCTTCACATGCGATGATTTCTGGAGCTAACCCAACCCCTTCAGTGTTCCTGCATCCCCACGGGAAATCCCAAAGCGGAGCAACGAGGGACCCACATTTCAGGCAGCGCTCCAGAATACAGTGGAAGTCCCAGATGTGTGCGATTAACCAATGAGACGGAGGGATTTCAAAGTGTCTCCTACTGTCTTATGTGGGCCTGTAGTCACGATGGTGAAATGGAGATAGTAGTCCATTAGGCTATTGGAAGATCGCAGCAATTTGATTTAGTGTCTATTTGAACTCAATTCTGGAGACAGCCGCGTCTCACATATCTCTTTCCATCCATATAAAACGGGGCTGGAAACCATTCGCCATCACAGTCACGTCTCATTTGTGTCTTTAGGAGAGAATTACTAACTCTCTGGAGCAATTGTGCATTTTATTTGATCATCCCGCACCCTAATAAAAAAAAAACATGAAACCACTCTTCAGCAGTGTCAGCAAAAGAAACATCATAATGGGGTTTTAAAGCCACGCTGTATCTTGACAGTCACATTAAAGAAATTAGGAACACTGAATGTGGGCGGGGATGAGTGGGGCGGCGTGATGTCATCGTAGAGGATGTCAGGCTGGTCCACAGAGGACTTCAGGACCGTACGTCTTCAATTCCTGGAGCTTAAGCGAGCTCATCGGGGTACACACACACACACACATACACACACTCATACATCTGGCAAAAAATAAACACAAGAGGGGGAAAGGGAGGTGCGGATGATGGAGTGGCGAAGTATCCGTCCGTTCCATTTCCTCCTGTGTGTGTGTGTGTTTTGTTTTAAACTCCATCCCGACCCCACCCCGGGCTTTTCATTGAGAGGGAGAGAATGTGCGGGACACGCCTGTGTTTTCTGTAAACACCGCGGGCCTCTTCTGCACCGACGGACCGAGGCGTAGACTGAATCAGCCGTGTGCCCCCTCCCCTGCCCTCCCCCCGCAAAGCCTCCTCACGGGGGGAAGGAAGCTGACCCCCCCCCCCACCACCTCCGCCCAGTAGAGGTTAAATCCAGGAGGAGGGTGTCGCCCCGCACCCTTTGACTGACAGCAGGAAACACAAGGAGGAACATGAAGGGGAATTGTATGTCCGTCTTTCAATAGTAAGAGGCAGGATGTCCAATGTCAGCGTGGAGTGGGGAAGCCGTGGCGTGTCAGGGCTCTCCGACCTACCTTCCCCTGAAAACAGCCACTGTGTAATCACTAGATATCCCTACCACTGATTGATTGTCACAGCAGGTTTTTCCCCTGGCATGGATTTGTGTGTATATATGTACAGTATGTAGAGGCTGTATCCGTTTGTTAGTATATGAAGGGATGAATCACTGTAAAATAAACCACTTCAAACTCAGCAAAAGTCCATTAAAAAGCCAAGCAGTGTCCTTTCAGAACAAAAGCGCTACACGTCAAAAGACAAAAGGCTTCATACTGTAATGTTTACTGAACGAGAGCTTATAGCCGGTCTCCCTATCCAACATACCAGCGCTCACCACATTTCCAAATGTCATTATTATAATCACAAACATCCAGCACTGCTCCAGAGCAGGCCGGCGTCCAAGGCTGCGCTGTACAGAATGCTGCACATTTCTTTAGAGACCAGACGTTTCTTTTGATTCAACTTCAGGAAAGGGACTGCCTATATGCGATTTCCTGTAACTCTGTAGTCCTTCACCTATAGATGTTACTCACATCAAAAGGATATTGCCTCAGGATATTTTGCACAAAGGTTTGCATTCAGCTAAAGCACAGCAGGCTGGATAACAAGAAATAATTTCATATTAAAGGGAGAGTCTGTATTGTTAGATTGAAATCAAATGAGTATATCGTTCTATATTTTCCAGTGAGATAAACATTTGGTTTTCATATGGACAAAAACATCCTCATGCTAACAACTACTACTGATGATGATGATGATGATGATGATGGATTGTGGAGGTTTGTATGTGCTCTGTCTTTTTTTCCATCATATCAGCTTTTGACTGAATTGCGCGTTTGGTGGTTCTGCTCGTCATTGAGTAAAATTCTAACTGGCACATAAAAAAGCCACAATTCATGGCTTTAAAAACACGGGGGACTACGTGGAAAAAGCCACATATTCTCCCATGTTTCCTTTTTGAGTTGAACTGTGTCTGGGTTTAGGTTTGTTGGACACAAGGCAACCCCTTGGCAAAGGCTTTTTAAAGAACCACAACGTGTTGAAAGACACAGAACCAGCACTATGTAGTACCTAATAAAAGGTCCTTATTTTTGTGAACATGTTCCATTTCTAACACAGGATCAGGTTCTATGCTTTTACACGCGGAATTATATGGTTTCGCATTCACTCGTGCCTTTAAATGTCATTTTCTAGTGGGGAAGTGGTCAGAATGCCTCATGGTCAAATGTCTGCTAAAATAAACAGCATAGTTTCCTTGCAAAGGCTCACAAGCATATTGACCTGTACAGACCCACATATAACATATAACCTAAAAAGAACACAGGACAAGAGGATCAATAGGAGATAGGAAGTTGTTTTTTTTCATTCCTTGTCCCTCTGAGATACACATACATGTACTAATGTCACTAGTGGGACACACACGGGTTTACTGTCTTGTACTCATTGGACCACACATATGGACACGTTGGCTGTTTATTGGATTGGCCTCTCTGACCTGACAGCCAATCATTTGGCTTCCTTCAGCATCCAGCGATCAGCAGCTGGACTCACTGAAACAAAATGCTCCGGTCCTTCTGTCCTGACAGTGAGCTTAAAATGAAGACACACAAAAGGTTCATATTAGAAATGACGTCTTCCTCTGCTCGGATTCCCTCGTAACATCCACTCTCATTGTCAATAAATAGACAAGCATGGGTTGTTCCTTAGTTTTAACAATATTTAAACCTGGTTGGCAGCCGCAACTGGCAGTGAGAGGTAACTGTCTACCCTCAGCTTTTCTGTGGGGATGGCCGAGGCGCTAGCTCGCTCACTGCTGTGCGCCTTCGCCTGTTTGATTTGTCACTTCCTGTGCTCGGAGAAAACTTCCCCCGCCGGTCCCGCCCCGACTCCAAAACATCATCGGGCTGAATGGGAGCGAATCTAACAGCGGCTCAATGAAAGGGGAGGAGCCAGCCCCTCTGAACCAGACTGATAAGGGAGTTACATTACACTCTGATAGTATTACCTACCAGTACATCAAAGCTACAGTGTATTATTTTTCTGATGAGTAGTGATGAAGGTCTGTACCCGGATCAGTTGCTGGTAACCGTGCACGCTCATACTGTATGTGTGTGAGGCAAAGAAGAGTTGAAGCAGGAGGAGCGTGTTCGTGGTTAACACCCACTACTGCGGACCAGAGAGTTACTATTGAGTGAGTCATGTTCTAAACTCGGGGCCGTGTTTGAATGGTGTGCATTACCTAATTTCCAATTGTAATAGGAGTGAGTGTCAACAAAAACAGAAGGTCAGCAATTGATCGCCCCGCCTAGACAAAGAGGCACTGCTGCTTGAAATGTTCCCACCTGGTTTCGCGTCCAGCCCGGGACTCCCAGCGCCTCCGACCCACTCAGATAAAACAACCAAACTTAGAAAAAAGGCAATCAAGCACTCAGGCCTACCAGAGGGGGCCGTTTCCGAACCACTTTCCAAAGTGCTCTATTGAAAGCCCTTAATGTCTGTCTGTTTTCCCTTCGTTTCAATGTGCTTGCTCAGCTAAAAAAATGCCTGCTGGGAAAAAAAAAAAGAAAAAAAAAAAAAGCACCTGCCAGACCCATTAGTGACGATTTATGAGGACCAGACTTTGGACCTTGATATGACAGATAATTTCCAACAGGTGTCACCCTGTATGTTCACACAGGTTATAAACAGTATGGTATCAGATAGTCTGACTCTCGACGAGCACAGAAAACACATGTAGCTGTATCCTATTCTTCTGTGTTCTTCTGTGTGCACAACATTTCTCTCTCATGTCATATTGTTTGGATGGCCACTGCAGCATGCTCAATCACATGCAAGCATAAACTCCCTGACTCTCTCTCTCTCTCCCTCACACACACACACACACACACACACACACACACACAGAGAGAGTCCTGCTTCGTTATGCACCTATCTTGGTTTGTTTGACCACTCTCTCTCATTTGAGAAGATTAATTGTCAGGTTTAGACTGGCTCAGCTTTACTAAACTAAATATTTAAGTGTTTGAGGAGCACGTGGCTGGCTTCAGACCCCGTGGTGTTAGTCTATACTCTCAGCCCACGCAGCAATCCCACCTTCTGCATGACGACTCCCCAGGCTGTTAGTAGGTACCCCTACCGTTATCATACATATAGACGAGTTTCTCTGGTAAAAAAGCGATACACACTGGGACATCTAAGCCATCACATGAGGACCACATGGCCTCAGGGAAGACAACATGAGTCTGAGATGACTGACCCATCAACCAGGCCAAATAAAGAGGGAATGAGAAGGACGTCCCAACAGTGGAACAGATGAGGGGGTCAGTGCTGCACAGCATCTCCTCCTCCTGCACCTCGAGCATTCTTCACCGACACATGAGACTAAAAACTCTTCAGAGAAATGTGGGTCATGATGTTAAGGTTACTTTATTTTTCAAGCTTTACACGAGATCGCCGTGTGATAGAAAGAACATACAACCACACTCCCACCTCCCCTCCCTCCACCCAACCCCACCCTGACCAAGCACAAGCACAGACACATACAAAAACCACTGACGAGGGTATCGCATATACATTCACATCGCGTTAAGATCAACATCGAGAGTCATTCCAGTTTGCTGTGGGTTTTAGGTGTGTGATGTGCACATGGACGCTCCGACGTACTGCTGGCGTGTGTGAGCGCTTATTACAGGGCAGCGTGGTGGATTAGAGGAGGAGAGGTCTGCTCGGTAAGCTCTAGTTGTCTTATACAGACTAAACAAAGAGCAGGATAGTTGCTGGTGTGTCTGAGGGGGGGTTATCAATGTGCATCCAAATGTGAACTTCAGTTATATAGACCCAGAATTAGAGGTCCCTTCACAGATATGCCCCTCCACAATCCTTTGATCCATCCATGCCATTTGTATTATTATATATGCTATATATATATATACACACATCGAATATTTTCACGTGTTATTTTAGATCAGACACCTACGGGAGCAGATAGGACAGTGTAGACCCATAATAGAAAGCCTTGATCAACCGAGGTGACGGCTGAGCATTCATTCAGCCCTCACACCTTTATACAAACACTACTGTAGCCCATATGAGCAAAATGCTTAGAGGACTCTCTTAACACACCTGGAAATGATTATTTAATAGTCGATGGCTGGTAATTGTTATAACAATAATGGAAAAAAAAACACGAGAGCCTTGGATTTGTCCAAGAAAAACACAAGCCTTGTGAGACGGAAAAGGAAAATAACTGGAGGGACGCCAAAGAAAATTAGGAATCGACACATACTGCATTCCTCGTTTGGAGGAACGTGAGCAAGTATTTTTAACAAAGCCCTTCCAGTGCACGTTAACACACGGACCACAATAAAGAATGTGCTTTACAATGCAGGTGTAACAGCTGACAGACTACTGGTGATCAGTGTATAGGTACTCACTCTATGACTTTAATTTTAGGGTGGAGCCAGCAATTGAAACCTGGACTTTGGGCCACTCAACAACATTCACACATACACAAACCCACTGCTCTTCTCTTTTCCCTCTACAGGAATACAGGAGCGATCAAGAGACACATGTGGAAGTGTATGTGAGTCAGGTGGATGATGATGCTGCAGATACAGGGTGAGCTTTTAGTCAAAGCCACTGTATTGGTGACATTAAGGTGCAACTCAAAAGCGGGAGAACGGAAAGTGTTGCGGTACAAAAATCATTGGCTCCATCTAGTGGTTGTTACATGTAAATGAAGGGTGAAAACTGGACATGGAAGACACGTATAGTACAGAAGAGATAGAGACACATGGTACGCACATTGAAGTACATATCCAGAATAAATGTCAATTAATATCACCTGAATAATGAATTGTTTTCTACATCTACCTCATACTGGGTGAAGAAAGAGTCCAAAACACACAGAATATCCACATTATTGCTCATTATCACCATTCAAAGGCAACCTGTGACTGCCACCTAGAGGTACAGGAGAGGGAATCCTCATTTAACCATGAATGACTTTCCAGTGAAGCCTTGAAGAAGAATTTATTGAAGGAAAACCATGAGGGCACCTCAGCTGTACAACATCTCTATACAGTGTTAATGCAATGTGGGCCGTCTGTGTAAAGGGAGAGAAACCAGAGAAGACCACGAGCGCCCTAAAACAAAAGGTCAAATTCTTCCAATTCCCAAAAGCTTTATTGTACCTGGTTGGACGGTTTTGGCTTTCCAGAGGTCTTTACTGCAAAACACACAAAATAAGAGCGGAATACTGTCTCAGGCTGGAATCACACCGTGTTCTGTAGCATTACTGTCTCATTCATTTGGTGAAGACGCTCTTTCATAGTAGTATGCATCATAGCAAGAAGTATCTCTTAAATATCTGAAAACTGGACTTCAACTTGTGTTACCTCTGGCATCACTTCATCTAGAATCAATTTACCAGCGAGGTTACCCGACTGAGCACAGCCATCAAATGATGCACATGGCTGGTTTGGACACAGATGGGGGTCACAGTGACAGAAAGTGAAAGAGAAATAGGCAGGTTGATTTGAGGATTGCCTCTTTCACCACCAAACAGCCCCTGCAACTGTCTGGATATTTCTGGCTGTCCCATATCAGAGCCAATCAGAATCAAACGCTGGAGACACCTCAGTTGGTTCATGCATGCAATATGGATTCAGATTCTGCACCAACATTATGCAACAATCTGTAACTCCTGTTGCCATTTGAGCCGGGGCCAGCGTGCGCCTGAACGAGCAGGGGGAACAATTGCACTATTATTCAATGTGACAAGGGGAACGGTCTCGAAAAACACAAGAACATATGCCGAACTGAGACCGACTTCAAAGGGGAACAGCGAGATCGTACGGGCGGCGATGCCGTGGTCGTGTAATGACCGAGGAATGTAAAACAGATAAAACAAAGAAGGGAGAGATGAAAGATACAGCAGGGTAAATATTTATAGCACAGTGGATATACATTATTCATACGGCAGCATATGCCATCTCACTGACGAGAGATCAGACTGTCCCATGTGGTCGTTGCAGTGAGTCACAGATCTGATGCAGCTATTAGTCCTCCAGATGTCTGCTGAAACAAAAGAGATGAAAGCATCAGGAATCCTCTTAATTCTCCATGAAAATGCATTGGGAAGGGAAGGGAAGGGAAGGGCCCCAAAACCTAAGGGTTTATGGGTATAAGGACACGGACGGTAGCTGTGACAGTTACTGGAGATCACTCCTGTGTGGAAAGCCTAGCATAACAGAGTGAACCAAGAGAGTGAGGTGTGAGGTGAGGTAAAATAAGCCCTCAATATATGGGCCGAGAAATGAATAAGGTCCAGAACTTAGTCCAGAAACAGCTCAGGTCAATGTAGGAAAGGTCATTTCCCATCAGCATACAACAATTACACAATAAGAAAAGAGAAAAGTTATCCAAATATATTTCAGTGTACTCTTACTTACATGTACATCGTGTTACATTTAATTAATTACATTTAAACTGTGTTTTATTGCTGTTGGTCTCAAAAACGTCCAAATCCTTAAAGTATACACAACACAGATGGCCAAAAATGTGACCATGCCTCAGTGTAGGCCTAAATAAAGAAAATATTTATTGTTTTACAATGATTTTATAAATGCAGGCAGAGTTTCTGTGTTGTCTGTGTGTCTCAAGCTGTTCTTCAAGCTCCAGCAAATGGAGGCAAAACAAATCTCTTACTACGTGTCCATGTATTTAATTTGAGATCAGAGATAGAGGCTTCCAATTATATCTAATATATCAGGCCAGCTAGCATGAAATATGTATAATAAAGGGCATTAATCTGGAGGTTTTCCTCAGTGTATCAGTTACAGGTACATACAGAGGGTTTTTGACTTGCTGATGGAAAATGATCTCTGCAATTTTCAGATCTTGTGATAGCTCAAAATGTATTTCTACAATGCAAAGGTTAAATGAATTATTAAGTTTAAAAAAACATTGAGCTCATGTTTGTCACAGTCAGTCCATATGCCCAAGGCTAAAGGTGTCAATCAAGTTATGCACATATTATTTATTATTCTGCACTCCCATACCTGCACGCCAAACCCCAATGAAACTAAAATCAGTTGGATTTAACCATTAATAAATCACTAGGATCGGAAATCTGACTATTACACAATACATCTTTTCTGACGATTTTCTTGCTTTTATTGTCAATTTGTTTGTTGTTCTTATTTTGAAGGGGAACTTGCTGAGGTCTCTTGTGTGACGGTGAATAGGGACCATAGTACAAGTGTCTTCATACTGACGACATGGTGAAAGCTTCCTCCTCACCTCACCTCGCTGCGGTGTCTTGAGACAGTTTCCCTCTGGTGTCTGATCCAGTGTTCAATATTTTCAATGCTGAGCTCTGGAGAAAGCTGTGGATGAGACGACCAGAACCTCCAGTTTACCAACATGGAGACACAGAGATTGCTCTTCTTCTTATTGTTCTGCTAGTCCATGTCAGGCTTGTGTTCAGCAGGAGGCACCTACCTTCATACGTTTCCTGTGAGTGTATGTTCTGACAAATTTTGGGCTAGGGAGGGGGAAAAAAAGTAAAAAGTAAATGAGGGTGTAAAGACACACGTGACTACTCTAGGGTTTTGAGGAGGACACTTGAACATAGCACACCCAGCCGCCCTGGTGGGAGGAGCATCTTTGAATTGCCCCGCCCGTCCATTTTTTCTCCTATAGAGTTTTTCCTCGTCTTCATAGAGGCCTCATGGTGGTGTCAGCCTGTTACCTGTTACTCTGTTTCAATGTGCTTTTGTTCTGGGTAAACATCTTATTCATCATAATTGATTGGTAATTTATAATTGATTGTGTCATGAATTTGATTGTGTATCAGGCTGACCTAGTTAGGCCTGTGAAGTCCTTTGAGGCTTGTTTGTGATAAAGAGCTATAGCAATAACCTTGACTTGACACATGAGTATGCCAGGTACATGGGAGATTTAATGCAAAGGGTGCAGAAGGCATGTGAGCATGTGTTCAAGCTTTTTTTTTGATTGGTCTACCTCATGGGCAACTATAGTGGGCTCTCATGTGGGAATTTAGAAAGCAGGCTATCAATGAATCAAGGAGGATTTTACAACTTCAGGCTCAATGTGCATCATCTGGTGAGGCTTTACAGTGAAAAATCAATGCAAACACTATAGGGCAGCAAAAAGCAATATCAAAACCTTTGCAAAGCCCATTTTTATGAAGTAAGAAATTCAACCAAGAATACACAATACATCTATTTGGGTGAAAATTACAATTGAAACAAATATGAGTTTTTTATAGAGAAAACAACCAGTATTATCAATACATGTAGCATAGCAATACTGCTGAAATAGAATCACTGAAGCCAGCATTGAGATCTCATCATGAACTAATTTAGTTGTTCACTAACTCCTCAGAAGATAAAGAAGGAATGGAAAGACAGTAATAATGTTGTTTATGAGGCTAATAGCTGTCATTACGTGTGTGTGTGTATAAAAAGAGAGATCTTACTGATCGTCATTGCAGTCAGCTCCATGTGGACAAAAGCCTATCAAATAGTTAGAGCACAGAACCCCTTTAACATGGCGGTACTTGCAGTTTGGACCTGTGGGGAGTTGATACCACAGATGAGACATACTGGAGTCGTGTGACTTCTCCATCCTTGGCTGAGTGATGTTCAAGCATTTCAATAATTCATCCGTGAGCTGTAAATTTGTTTTAAAGGTACGGCTAAATGTCACACCAGGTTTTCACATGAGAACGACACAGGTGCAGGTTCATTTGGTGTGTTATAATGGACTTACCATGGATGCAGAATCCTCTGTTGTACCCTGGACAGTCTCCGGTTTCCCTGCTAGACGTGCTGTGTTGAGTAGACTCCGGTTGGTCCTCTAAAACAGGGGCTCCAAACGCCTTTCCTGACAAGAACCCCCATATAGGATTACACAGACCCACATTTGGTCATATTTCAAACCATGGACTTCACTGTGAGAAGAATGTCTTGTCAGATTCAGAGACCTATCACTGATTGTGCTGTACAGGTGGGGAGGGGGCAGTTGGTGCTGACCTCTAGAGAGTAAAATAATAGTTTAATTTCATTTTGCTGAAGAAAACCCTGGAGCCTCCTCCGTGATCCCTGAAGAGTTGGGGACCATTTCGTTCACAACGTGGAATAGACTATTCCTGCACCTGCTGTGCTGCCAATACCTGTACAGCACTAATACCTGTGCAGTGGACCTGGGCACCTCACCCCCACTTCGTTTTAACAAAGCAAAGCAGCAGAACCAAAGGGTGGGAAATAACTTTAATATGCTCCCGTTAGGCTCAACCTTCCCCCCTGAAACTTGGGTCTGCGGGCACCATTAATTAACCTCCAAATACACTCATCCAAAAAAGGGGGCACCACGGGCCTAACTCCTACTTTTCCTTGCTCCATCTCTGCGGTCCATGTCAACTTCTCCTCTGTCGTAAACCAGCCGCTGAAAACAAGTTGAATTTTAGCAACACAGACGGGCGACGCTTGGATAAAGTACTAATTCGTCTTGCAGTAACATGCAGTTACCAAAAAGCGACGCTAGATGACGACACGAGAACGTCGTCTGTCGTTTAAACCCTCCTCGCTGTTCTGTTATTCTTCCGCCAAGCAATATAGTTCTCCAACAGTAGCTAAAACAAAATGATTGCGACGCGACACATTATCACTGGTATGATTTGTAATTTTATTTTAAGTGTCTTAATAATTAGATGAACTGTTCTGCAGTTGAAGTGTTTATTGGGTGTTTTGGAGCAGCTTCGACCGTGACCGCGAGCAGCGAGGGCCGGAACTATCAGCTTGTCTTTATCTTAAAATTTGCGTCAGTGAGAAAACTGCTTGAGTTAATCCTAAAGGGTGATAGGTTTATCACTCAGTATTTATATATACATATATATAGTCTGGGCTGATAGTAGGCTGTGCTGATTTACAAAGAGGGAAAACAATGCAAATACATTATCCATACAAAATGACAACACTGACACTGAATTCTTCCCATTTTGTCACTCTCTAGTTTGCTTTTAAAATGATTGATGCTTTCTATAATAAACAGGCGTTATTCCATATAATGGATAGATAGATGGCTCTTTATTGTCCCCAAGGGGAAATTGCAGTTTGCAGCAGTAAAGAGAGAGGCACAAATCACTATATAATAAACACATTTAAGGTCAGCAGGCTGGATAAAAATATCCTAAAAATCCTAAAAATACACAAAGAAAAATAAAAGATAAAAAAGTATTGCAAGGAATAATAAGTTAGTGCAATTTACAGTTGTGACTGTAACTACTTGGGATCAAGGTTCAGTCACATGTCATCAGAGAGGGATATTGGAGATAATATCATGTCATGTCCAGATGGCCATCAACTGGAAAGGCTGGATTTGCTCTTAAATCTAAATGCTGTGCTTGTTATCTCAATTCATGATTTATGTGACTGGTGTAATGCATGTTTCTTTGTCTTTTTGCACCTTAGGCTAAATGGATGATATAAATAACTTGAACTGCTAAACGTAGGTTACCTAGCACTTCATTTCCTGTGATACTTGTAGGGTTACTGTCAAGTAATACATCATGTAAGTGATTGAATGCTTTTACACATCTGAATTTTATATCTGCCAAGTTTCTACACAGTTTAAAAATCTGAACAAAATCAATACCGGGCTGCAGGGCTGTAATTGCATGAGGCCCCACAAGACAAATCTTGCCCACGATGAGGAATATGTCAAAACTAACAAGGTTTTGATTTTCATTTAAGGTTTATTCACATCTCTTTCAACAGCTCTTCCAGTAAAAGACTTGTGTGTACTTCAAGGTCAGGTTTCCTATTCGTGTAAAGCCACCTATTTGAGAAATTAAACATGACTGAACTTGTGTAAGGTGTTCTGGCAATGAGGTAGCCTCCTGTGGTGACAGACTTAACGTAACATGGAGATGAAATAAAAACACAGCACAGCCACGGTTAAAGATTACCAGCTTTTTCTTTTATTGAAAAATATAGCTGTTATTTCAAAGAAAGGAAACGAGGGAGGTAAATATATATTAATATACAGTAAAACCAGAGGAAGAAGAGGAAAAGAAAATAGCACATACTTGGCTTAAGACTATAGCCACCAAATAGAAAAAAAAAACACACATTCTACAGCTGAACTTTGAGCCAGTTGTTTTTCCACAATCCTTATCTTTTTTTTTTACCGCTCACACAGCCACAGGCGTCAGGGCACTGAGAACCTTTTTAGCTGACCGGGGGCAAACAGTACTCGCAAATTCTTTTATATGGTTTATTTAATCTGGGGTGGAGTTTCCCCACGTAGAACAATAACATGCCAGAAGTCGATGGAGTACACTGACAACTAGCCTGATTCTCTAAATTGTCCTGATGTGATGAACTCCACCCATGTGGCACCCCATGAAGATTAAAACAAACACTAAGAAGAATTATTTGCAAATACTACTTAACCTAAGTGTGCTATTTAGTGTTAAAGCCTTTTTTTGTGGCTCTCACACTGACGCCACTGAGTCATAATGTTGATCACAAAGACTGTTCACTCTATTCATGGATGGCACAAATGATATTTACATTACTGGATTTCAACAACAGTAGACAGGAGTGTTCTTGCAAAAGTTCTTTTTGAAGTGTCCATTTCTTGGTGATGAACGTGAGGGGGTTGCAGCTTCCCAAACAATCCACAATCCAACTAACATGTTTTACAACAGCACAGAGGAAAAAACAACAACAACATCCCAAATTTGGCCCATTTACTGCAAAAATGTGAAAGAGGTCTGAGGCATGAAGTCATACTGCAGCCCATACATGAGTCAAAAATAAACAAAATCCTGCTAATGTTACCCAATAATATGGTTATAACATACTTGGCAATTTCCACTCGATCATTTTTCTGAACTGATCTTTCTTGCAACATGTTCACGTAGACATGCTTCCAAAACACTGCATTAAACATGAGGCTAAATGACATCACATCCTGGTGTGACGCCGCCCCGACAAGCGCCACACTGAGCCATGTGCCCTCCTCCTTGCATTGACGCAAATCAAACTCAACGCTCCCTGTGTGTCACATATGGCAAATACAATTTTCTCACACTAAAGAAAAAAAAAAAAAATACATGAATCGAGCGCTCCAAGAAAGGAGTCTAAATGTAACTGATGGCAATCTGGGGGGGGGGGTGAGCCTAACGAATGAGGTGGGAGCTCTCTGATTTGTTAAAAACTGAACACAAAAACAAGCCGCGGAGAAACAGCCCACCTGCCCGTTCCTGTTCCTAACCCCGTCGGTCATGGAGTAGTTCCAGCTGGTTAGAGGCCAATCAGCTCGTAGATTTAACGATTTACAAGACCGGGAAAGACCAGATGATTGGTCGGTTTAATAATACGTTCCTACAGGGTGATTTGGCTTATAAAGAAGAGGTGCACATTATCGCTCGCGGGGGCCTGTTCAGGAAACATCTCTCATTGTCCCAACACATATTTGATGTCCCAGTAAAAAGAAGCTTGTGGGTGTACACTAATACCACCTAGATCAGGTTTTTACAGTCTTGCCCAATCCTTTAAGACAAGCACACACAGGCGTCCAGAGAGATGAGATGTTTCCTCCTTTCAGACATATCTCCGGTCTTTCTGCTGACCTGCTGATCCTACCAACGTAAGTAACGATGTGGAATGAGATGTGACAACACAGAAACTCAAAATCATCATCTGTCATTCAGCCACAAAAATCACAACCTCCGCCCTAGTCAGTTTTCAAATATTAGTTTTAAAAAATAAAAAAAATAAAAAAGTATGGGACATGGAACACATACAAAAGGCCTCTTTTTCAATAATTCACATTTTTGTACGCAAGTAAATTAAAAAAAGAAGAAAAAAAAAAGCATCCACTAACACACTTTGTAAAAGGTTTTGGGGAGTCATTGTCAACTAATACAGCCACACCATGGCAGTGCTAGCAGGAGTGACTTTAGACAGGCGCTGTGTCTACTATCAAGTGCCGTGTAGCCAATTCAATACCTAAAAAGGACCAACGTTGGCTCGTCGAGTAGTACCATACCTAAATATTGTAAGAAAGTGACCATTTAAGAAATCCTGCAAATCGAAAACTGTGAAGATATAACAGTGCACATACAATAAGTATGATCTCTCCCTTATGAAAACAAACTATCTGTGAAGAGATGTAGAGGATGAGCCATGTGAGCTTGCCAGAGATACAGTGGAAAGTGGCAAGATTATAAACTACTCAAATATAATGGGCCGCTGTAGACCAACTACCCAATAATGTAAGCACACAAAATAAAGTAAACATAGAAGAAATAACCCCTTAAAAGCAGAAATGGACATAAGTAATTTACTAAAAGTAAAAAACTATTTCATCTATTTAGTGTCTATGCCAAAAACATCATTGGCAGCTGAAGCTCCACGGTCACTCGTACTCCCACACACTCTGGGATACAATGCTAACTCAGTTTCACTTCTTTTCCTTTCCCTTGTCCTTCCCACAGAACCTGTAGTAGACAAACCAGTAAAGTCTCACATGTCCACTTCCTCATCTTGCGCATCACACTCTGCAAGTGATCTCCATGTGATTGACAGCAGGGGTACAGTTCTTAACAGTTCTTTAACCTCCAATGTGACGCTCACAACCAGTGACTTGGTGGTTTTCCTTCCTCCTTAACATGCCATTGAGTAGGGCAGGATTTGAACATGGGGGGGGGGCAAGTATTGTTTGATAACGGGGGGTGAATGTTACCCAGCGATAACAAGTCTTGATCAAAGACATTGCAAAAATAATGCAGTACTCAAGACTTTTAGGAGTGCCAATTTGTTGCTGTGTGTATAAAAACGTGACTGAGCCGGTAAGTCTTTGGTCTCTCGGCTTCTCTCAGCGGTCAACACTGGAACTCTTCATGGGCTAGAATGAACCGACTCACGGGACTCACGTTTTCATATCCATGCAATATGGAACTGTAGCAACAACACGCAGCTCACAACTCCCGGGCCACAGTAGGGTGAATAAGGCTTAAGGATTTTATTTATAGTGGAACAAAGTGCGCAGAGATTGCGATAGATCCATAAGTAGTGTAATGCGGATGCGGTCCTCCCATTTGACCCTTCCTCCAACTCCCCTCCCCTTCCCCCCCCCCCCCCTACTTCCCAGCTTGGTGATAGCTAGCTTTCCAACTCATGGACAATACTCAATCTCCCCCTGTGTCCTCAGAGACTGTTAATGGTAGTGATAACCCCGGGTTACACTCGGATCTCGTCGTCGTCCTCGTCCATGAAGGAGAAATCGCGGTCGTCCTCCCCGCGTGGCGAGCTGTACTTCGCGCTGTCCGTGTCCCCGTCGTGCAAATGGTTGTGAGGTTTCTCCTCCAGGGCGGCCGAGCCGGAGCTGGACACGGAGCAGCTATCCAGGTGATGGTGGTTGTTCCTGGTGCACAGCTCCGGGGTGTAGGGCTCAACCGCGGGCTTCTGCTGGTACATGCTGCGAGGAGGCCTCGCCGGGGCCTCATCCTCCATGGGGGGACTGAGGGAGGGCGACCCACGGCCCTCGCTGCCCTTGCCTTCCTCGTAGCCTAGGTCGTCCTCCTCCCAACCTTTCTTCTCCATCACGCTCAGGATATCCCCCAGCATGGAGGGCCCCAAGTCGATGTGGAAAGACATGATGGACTCCGCGTGCTTCATCCCGCTTCCCCTGGGCATGGACGGAGGCAAATCTGTCAGCTCCCCGAAATTGTGCTCGTCGAACTCCACATCCAAAGTCGCCATAGCCGCCGCCGCTCCGTTGACCGGCTTGCTGTCAATCTCCGTCAGCTTCTTCATGGGACTGGAGGACACGCTCTTCGCGAGTTGGTTGCCCCTGTTTGCGTCCTCGTCGTTTAGATATGGCAGGGAAATGGCGTTTTTCACAAAATTGGATGAGCCACCAGAGGGCGCCAACTCGTACTTGTCCCCCCGGTTGACTGACTGGGAGCGCTTGCTGCTTCTGAAGGTGCGGGACAGCAGCCCCGGTTTGGGCCCCGGGGAGCTTTCCTTGGTGTCAGGCTCCCTCGGAGGTTCCCCCGACCGGGTGCTGAGAAAAGAAGTATCCCCAAAGGCGTCTCCTCCGCGGCCCACGTGCATGGTGTGCCGGAAGTCCCCCAACGGAGCGCTGATCATCTCGGCGGTCAGGTCAGCCCGGGACCGCCGCTTAGACTGGTTAGAGTTGGACACCAGCTGCTTTAGGATCGGCATGACGGCAGCCTCTTATCGACAGACAGAAAAATAAACTGGTGCAAAAGTTGGCGCTGCGAGAGCTCAGTTGAGTTCCTTTCCAAAGTTCAATAGAAACTGCGGGATGCTGTCAAAGCACATATAATTCCAGGTGTTTGATGTGTGCAGCCATTATGATCCTCCCGCGCAGCAACGTCAAGCTCAGGTTCCAGCTTACCCTCTTGGATCAGCCTATGGAGAGGAGAAGAACGGGGAGAATTAAAGCCACATCAGTCATTATGTAAACCAAGCCAAACACTGCAGCTTGGCAGGCAACGGTGGAAACCAACAACTAATAACATCAGACAGGATCTCTGATGTGCTAAACTATTCCGCTGGAAGTGTAACACTGCTACTCTAGTGAGCTACTGCCGTTCGCTTCTCATCACTTTCCCCCCCTCCTGTCCCGATCTGCATCAACGGTGGAAATTTCTCTCGCCAGGGCTTTGAAACGAAGCCGCACTTGAGTGGTTCCAAACTCCAGCAATAGCTTTTATATTCTGGAGGTCTGCAAGGGTAATGTTATGTAACGATGTAGAAAAAGCTTTCTGGGACAAAGTTGACGGCACTTTCACTTTACTTCAATCCACCTATAATAACTCCAATAAAGTTTGCCGTTTGCAATAGATGTTTGCATTCAAATGTTTTGATCCAATAGCACTTCTGATACATTTTGAACGCTTTCTGAAACTGCTGATAGGCTGTTAGGACGCTTCACATTTTGAGGGGGCTGCTGTGCTTCAGTTCCCAGTCGGGGCCCCTGGCTGTTACATAACCAGCAAGACACAGGATACTGGGAGCCCAAGCATTTCAAGCTGCCAGGAATAAAAGAATGAAGGAAAAAAAAACCCCAAAAAGAATGAAGTGGAACAGCATTTTCTTCAGCTTGGATCAACTTACAGCGCAGCTCAGAAGTCCAGAGCAGCTGTACTCTAAACCTTCTATCATCAAGAGATCAAATGTCTCTACGGCTCGCTCTTCGTATTTGTCTCTCTATGTGCGCCTTCATCTCTTCTTGCCTTGAAGGCAACGTTTGAAGGCCTCCAAGAGAATATCTTGTTCCATCTATCACAGCCTCATTATATCTCGTTTCCCACTGAACACACATCTATGACTCCCGCTACAGACTTAACATCTTACTGACAGATTACTTTGCGACGCCGCTTCAATGCGAGGAAACCGGCGATAACTCTACACTAGGTGGGTATGATTTACGGCGCTCTTGATTTCACCCAGGTCACTTTGATCTTCAAGCTGTCACAATGATCTATGGCTCAATAAGCTGATGATGCGGGTCATTTCGGCAGAGTCTGCTTACTTAGGCCAAGCTGTCCTCAGGTCACCGTTGACCCTAGCCTTGAAACATGATCTCAAAACAGAACGGTGCAGAGAAGCAATTGAAACGCCCACGGGTAGCCCGGCCACAGTCCGCTAGGTCCATGTGTAAATGACATCCACAAGGGCCTCGATTGTTGCAGCCAGACAGCTATCCCATCACACTCAGTGTTTTCAAACTGGAGCTGAAGCCCACACTCTAGGCCTGTATGCATCACCCCCGAATGAATGAGTCTTCAGGCCACAATATTCCAAAGAAACACCACCCGTGAAAACATTTGCATCTCTGACAACAAGAGCCCATTCAATTGGAAAGGCAACTGTAGCACCAGAGAGAACAGAGGGGGTTTTGATAGATGATAAGCTAAAGCTGCTTCTTACAAAAGACAGATCATCCCTCAAGAGAATTGAACTCTTACCCATTGCCACGGGTTTCTCCTCTTTAGTCAACAACTTCATATAAGCTTTCTCAAGTGTTTCTGACTATCTTAAATGGGGCAGTTGCATTGGCCCCCTCAACAACTACAGAAGGCTTCAGAAAAGAAGACCTACAATAGACAATAGTACTTTAACAGAAGCTATTAGAGCTCTGTTATCAAAGCTAGTCGGGTTTAACTTTACACCCTGGGCCACAATAACTGGAAAAGGTTTTCTATTTTGAAAGCAGATAAAAAACACCTGATGCTCAGAGAAAATGCTTACCAAGGAAGTAGAATTATGATGATCTATTATTACCTAATATTAGCCAAACCTTTAATTAAACTCACTTTGCTTGGTATTGCAATCTGGAAAAATATATCAACCTTTTGCCAACCAGATTTAATATATGAAGCAATATACAGGCAGTAAGGAAATGAGCCCAATTGAACTAAATATCATCATCAGACGTTTACAGTACCTGGCACACAAGGCGTCATAGCATGTAAGTTAGATTTAGCAGCCTTTTGTCTGAACCGGACTGTGACTGACCAGTCAAGACAACCACGGTCCTCCCCGCTACCCTTATCTGTCCATTTCTCTATGGCAATGTCAGACCGCAACGCCGGCTAACCCCGCTAGCTTCCTGTCTCTAAGCCGGAGAGAGAGAGAGAGTGTCCTTTATCCCCTGCAGGATGAGATCACCTCATTCAGATGGATTAACGCTGCCTGCTGGCCACATGGAGGGTGATAAGACAATCACCACAGTGCCATAGTAGCAGGGGAATGCTTTTGATGTGCTTTGACATTCAACCTAAGCATAAAAGATGTCAGTGGGTGCTCAAATATCAAAAAGGTGCAAGCCTCACACCTTGGGTCATTCGAGGAAATGGCCCACTTCATTTCTTATGGGGCCCCCTTGGTGTCTGATGAGAAACAGCTTTTAACCCCCTGGGGATCATCAAGACCCCCTTATTATGGGCATGACAAAAGGAGAAGAAAACCCTGCAGGCAGTGCGGTCATCTTCAATTCCAGCCTTTTCGGCACTTTTTTGAAACATAAATCATGAGGAATGGCAGTGTGAAGTACATTCTACAGGTTCAAAACAACATTCCAGAGACCAGAGGGTTTAAAGTCAGTTCTTCTCTTGAGCCGAGACTCGTAAAAATGCAGTTGTGTTTCAGCGCCGCTTCACTTCAGAGCGTGGTCTAGACTGCTAGCAAAATACAAAATCAAAGCTCAGCTATTTGCTTTTACTCGGACATCGTGCCAAAGTAGAAGTGGCCACCAGGGATTGCAGTCCCCCTCTGTATGTCCCATAGCGTACTCTCAGAGCTAGGGGTGAAATTCCATCTCAGAGCTGGACAGACAGACAGACGGGTCATACCACAATTCCATGGCTAGCAGACACCAGACATGAACATGTAGTAAAAAATGTTTGTGTTACAGCTTGAATTATATACAGGGAGCGGTAATGAGTACTGTATTACATGTTGTTTCTAGTTTGGAGTCTCAGTTTGACTTTTTGTTTCCTGCCAACGTGCCAGCCAGTGACAGTGGCTTTATGTAACCGAGCACTCAAAGAGTCACATGACACCAGCTCAAACCGAAAACAGTGGTGATGACGGCCATGAATGATTGCATCTTATTGTCGCCCGCGGTCTGGCTCACACAGAATGACATCACGACAACCGCCATGTTCATCAACGTTAACTCTCACTCTCTTGTAATCCCATGGATCGCAGGAGCTACACAATCCTCCAATATCCCACACTAGTTCCTCCCTCTCGATCCAGCAAGCGTAAGGGGCTTTGCGGATGTCGTCTAGGATGCTAAAGCTATCCACTCTCAGCCAGATCACCTTGGAGATAAACCAACACACACGCTGATAGCACTGGTTTTATTTTAGATGGCATATTCATTTTTCAACAGAAAGACACGGGGAGTGTGTATAATTTATTTACAAGGTGGAAGCTACCACTCCAGTTCAATATGAAGGCAGTTACACAACTGCTGAGAAGCAATAACAATTGTCTGCTGGGTTGCCGAGCTGAGCCTTTTTGAACCTAGTTTGAATTATTTTTTTTAAAAGAAAAAGAAAAAGTGAGTCCAGCTTTCTCTTGACAGAGCACTCACTCTCTGCTGTTTCCATATCCATATCCAAAAGTTTCCATACCAAATACCAGAATTTAATTTGGGCAAATAGGATGAATCTGCAGGGTCTCGATTAGGGGGGATCTCTGTAGCAGCCACAATGTGCATTTTAGGCTGATAAGATGGTGTATTTTTACATAAAACTGTTAGAGCCTAGTACAGCTTTCAGTCCTCAGTTGTTCACTTCATCCAAAGATGTCTTTGCAGAACAGAGAGACTTCTCTGTCTGAGCGAGAAGTAAACCTTTGCTTTGTTTAACCTTGAACTAGCTAGAATCCCCTCCATTGTTCACGCCGTTAACAATAGGACTGGGCCGTTCTGTTGTCGGCAACATTGAGGTGCAAATGAAATTAGGAGTTACGCCGCCACTAACATTACTAATCAATGAATCAATGGGCCTGCATAAGAATGGCAAGTTCTCAACTCTGACAAAGGAACTCAGCAAACTTCATTCGCCACCTACTTTGGGGAGGACCATGACCCCCTAAGCCCAAAAACCTGGTTCCCACGGGGGGAAGACTGTGGGACAAATAAGAAAACCCAATATGTCTGCCAGTAGTGCATTTATAAAAAACTATATCCCTGTAGGGTTAGGCATGAGTGACTGCTTAGGAAGTATCTTGTGAAATTAGCTGCGATGATGACACTTTCTAATGGAGGCAGAGTTGCCCAACGCGCCGAGCTGCTTCATGCTTCATGCAGGCCATAATTGGTAGGAATAAGGAAACCCAGACCCCAGGCAGGCCTCAGCAACTGCGTGTGAAACCGAGGCAGCGTACCGTCCTGTAGCTGTCATCCTGGTGTGAGCTTATTAGCAAAGCCTCACCTCCCTGTATGGTGGCAACGTATTTAACCGTGCTTCTCTGTGCATTGTAGGGCAGCATCAACTCGCCCCTGAGCCTACAGCTGAAGTACAAGCTCATCCGCATGCTTTGTCTACCGCGGCTGGAATACCTGAAACAGTGAAATGTCAATGCAAAATGTCACTGTAATGCACCTGTCACTGTTACATATGTGAGCAATACTGTGAAATAAACTGGACATTTCCTCCCATAATTGCGACCTGCTACACCAGTTTTTCCCGTTTGACTCACAAAGCAGACAAAGTACGACAAAGGCCCTCGTGTGACAAAGATCCAGAAATATCTTGAACAATAACAAACAAACAGAAAGAGAAATGTAAAGAAAGCCAGTGGCCTCACTACCGACGTGTCCCGGAACACAACCGCTGGACGTATGTGTCACTCTGGCTGTCAGCAAATATCCCAGTAAACATACTGGGAGGTGAAGGGTTAGTACAGCCTGGGGTGGTCTGTAGTCACTCAGGCTACACTGCCACAGCATCAATTACAGTTTTCCTGCTTTCTGACAGGAACTGGAAAATAGTTAGGAATTGGCAGATGTGCTCACATAGGAAATTAAGAAGATTAGTAATAAAGGCTCCCATTTTCTATTAGGAAATAGTATTTTGGACTATGGGCTATAGCACTTTCTATACTTACTGGATGAGGATTACCAGAGACAAATATCTTAGATTAGATGAAACTTTAATGGCTTGAGATTAGAATGAGTACTGAACGCAAAACTGAGCTTGTTGAGAATAACACAACATACAAATAAATAAAGATAGAGAAGAAGAAGAAGAAGTCTTTGTTGACAGATTTACAGGTTTGAAGCAAAGTGCAAGTGCATCGCAATAGTCTCATTATGAGATTTACAGATGGCGGAAATATAACACCATGAAGTAACCTGAGGCACACAACATGGTGGGCTTGAGCAGAAATGAGGTGCCATCATTACTCTGGTGTGTGAGGTGGGTGGGTGCTTCATCCACAGAAGAGGCTGACAACATAGTGAACACTCATCACGTTCATGTAAAAAGACTTTGGAGACAAGTTCGGACAGCTGAGCCGGGAAAACATACCCACCTCAGCAGAACTGTTGCCCAAGTACTACAGTAGGCCCTCTGTGTGTGTGTGTGTGTGTGTGTGTGTGTGTGTGTGTGTGTAGTACTGAAGGGAACCTACCTCCAGGGCCCCCCAAACACCACACAGGCAGAAACAAAACCACAGGAGGATTAAGGGCAGCGTGTTCGACATGAACAAATAAATGCATGCCTGGACCGGCCTCCTCCACTGTGTGACGGGAGCTCAGGACTGCAAACACCCCACCCACCTCCCAAAAAAAACACAAACAAACCAACCCCCCTACTGCACCACCGCCACCACCACCACCACCACCACCACCACCATCCATCCCCCTCCTGTCATGGTCCAAATCCATCTTATATTCCACCGGTGTATTGCGAAAGCCCCCCCAAACGTTCCCCGTTGACCCCTGCAACACCTCCGCACCACAATCACCACGTGATCATGTGAAGCCATGTTTATTAATCTTTACAAATCCTTCCAAACAATTTTTTTCTCTTATGTGCAGCCTGTCGTGCCATGCTGGCCTTTTACAGAGCTGTTACTCCTGCACGATTGGCCGAAGCCGTGTGGTCAGATACTGGGTGGGCTGCCACGCTGCAGAGAGGAATCTTGGCCGACAACCAATTAGATGGATGATGAACACATTTCTCACTTGTCAAATCTGCCTTAGCGTATGATAAGTCTCCTAAGGGCTTCCCTGGGGGGAGAAAAAAAAAAAAAAAAAAGTTCCCCTCCTCTGGATCTATGACTCTATAAATACCCCCTTCCCCTCCGAAGAGCCGATACAGATGAACCTGGAGATTTGCCAGGGAAGGGAGGGGGGGTGGGGGGGTGCAACCCTCCCCGCCGTGAAGCAACATTACCACTGGGACTTTTTAAAAAGGAAAAAGGCACAGATGGGGGCACTGAAGAGAAACACACCCTCGGAGGAGAGCTGGTGGAAGGTGGTGCTGCTTTGGGTTCACTCCCTGGTTATTCATGCCAACAAAGTCCTGTGTGAAATGTACCCAAAACCTCATTAGGTCGAGAGAATAAAGACAGAGGGGCACTGTACTGTACAGTTTCTGTGTGTGTGTGTGTGTGTGTGTGTGTCCAATTAATCACTGAACCCCTTCCCCATCAGCCCCTGACTAACAGGCAGCACCCTCGCCTGGTAGCATAGTGCAGACTCCGAGCCAAGGAGTTGAATCAAACGCTCCCAACAGCTGCTGGACAATAGAGCAAAGCAGCGTTTCTATTGAGGGATGCATTGAATAAGAGAGACAGTACAAAAAACATTGCAGAACAGATGCACACACAGTTGGCTTGCACTCTAGTTAACAAGCGCAGTAGCACGATGACAATTAAACCACATTTGTCCAAACCCAGGTGGACTTTGCACCATTACCCTCGCCAGTGGAAAACTGGGAGTTCATTTACCGTAATGGCTGTTCCTTTTTTCTCCTCTACAGCGTGAGTGAGAGGCGGGGTCCACGGAGAAGTCTCACAAGTAGCTCAGAATGAGGCCTTGGGGGGGGTAAAAAAAAAAAAATGTGCCAAATCACCAGAAAGATAAGCGGTACGCAGATAACCGGTGTGGCAAACAGGGAAGAGCTAACGCAGCAGTTACAGCTACTGCACACAAACACACACATGAGCACATAACCTGCAGGCTCCACACACACAGACCGGGCGCTCACTGACTCATACACACACACACACACACACACACACACACACACACACACACACACACACACACACACACTATGGTGAAATGAGCAGGAGGCTTTCCACTGTGACTGGAAGATAAGTGTCCGTTGTGGACCGTTTCTGCACTGTGTCAACTTCTCAACAGCTCCTGCCCTTTTATCAGTAGCCTTCCGCTGAAGCCAAACACACTGGCTAGAGAGGACAGCCGCAAAAGGCCCGGGGGCGCTGAGCCCTCACTGACAAGATGAGATAATAAAACCCCATGGCGCTAACATTAACGATACCAACGGCAGTCGACAAAACACTGACAAAAGGATCCGCCGTCTGCTCTTTGCTCTTCACACCAGCTGAAGAGATGAAAACCCCCGCTGGAGAGAATAGGGCCGTCCCAATAACACTCACTGTTAACATAATTACATCCTGGGCTAAATTTACTTGCAGGAGTGTGTGTGTTCTCCCTCCTCTGACTCTTCGGGGATGTCCAGCTAGGCAGACGAGGATCAGTTACACCTCGGCTCACCAGATGCGGCGCCAGGGGGGAGGATGTTGTCGGAAGCGGTACCTCGAAATGATTCCCGACATCGTGTCCGGCCGGGTCAATCGGGATGCATGCTGTAGGTTGATGTGGGCTGAATGTGAGCGTGGCAGTTAAAATAATTTTAGCATAACAGCCCAAGGATGGGTTGGGAGCAGCATGGAAATCAGCTCCAAACCGATACTATCAAAAGCATGGAAAGCAGATGACACCCGACTACATGAGACTCGCATCTTAACTGTTATACTGCATATAACACCAAGCTCTGTTGCCCAGATGCGAGCAGACGATAAACGGGTTTTCGGGAATCAAAGCGCTGCATCACAACCTGATTTGGTCAGGAAAGTCCCTATTAGAAGTCAGTGTCATCTCACCACCACCCATTTATCTTTCTTTTGGTTTTCTTGAAGTTTGCTCCAACGGATTTGGCACTGAAGTAACAACTTGGATTTCCCGGAAACGCCGAGTGATTTACGCTTGCAACCTTCACATTGGGTCAGGGGAGCACATGCAATTTTGTGACTGTGTTTACATGTGTGTGTGTGTGTGTATGTGAGTGGGAGTGGCGCAATACGCTCAAAGTCCATCAACAGCTCCAACCGCCTTGTGTTGCCGACAAAGCGGCGTGCGTGTGAGTTCAAGGTTCATCGGGGAGATTTCGTCTCTGTTCCCTTGAGTGTTGCGGTTCGGAGTCACAGGCGCTTTCTCACGAGCATCTCTCTCATGACTCAAACACACACACACCCACACACACACCCACACACACACCCTGTCGGTTCCCAACAGGTAGACAAAAAAGCTCACCATTACTGAGGAACTAGTAATGTCACAATGGGTGAGAATGAACAAGAAACAAAGCAGTGTTTCTATTGTCAAGGAAGACAGGAGCCTAACCCTGCTGGCACACCCAAACCACATGCCCACATGCCCACTCACACACACACACGCACACACAGGATGGGCCTGAGAACTGCACATGGTAGACAACACCAACTATTCACACTGATCCATATTGACTTAATACAAAGAGACAAAAGGACTGAGATATTTATCTATCCAAGTATTGTTATGTTTGTCCATACTCCATTCACAGCATATAGCTTCCTGGCCTGGATACGTCCTCCAAATACTGCAGCAGGACGCAGTCAATTCAGCCTTTACCCATAAGGAACCCAGTAATTCTCATAGGATTAACAGACAAAGAACCAAGATCGTAATCTGTAAGAGTTTCATGTTACGTTTTTCCCAAAGTCTCATGAACACCGCTTGCATCGGCAGCTTGAATTTGTCCCCGCAACGGGAGGGTACAAGAGAGGGGACTGAAGTTAAGCCAGGATTCGCCCCCCTTTTGTCTTTCCGGCGGCAGTACGCTCGAGAGAGACCACCTGTTTCTGTGTCCACACAGAGCTGGGAAACAATGGAGGGCTCGCTGAACTGTGAACAGAGCAAAGCCTCCAACCTGACTGGCCAGCTGCACTCCACTGGTCGTGAGTGTTTTCAATACATATGACCCGGTCGCTGTCTGGTCCACGCAGCGGCGAGGGCCTTGCTGTCAAAGCAGTGAGTGTGTCAGTGACCCGAGGGGGAGGAGGAGGAGGAGGAGGAGGAGGAGAACTTGCATGCGATCATACTCCTGTTAATGCTTAACCAGGTTTTCCATAGCAGCCTGTATTAGTGCTGTCACACATGACGGAGCTGGTGGAGGAGCAATTGAACTTGGATTTCAATGTAAACCCACAACACAGACTAGCAGGTTCACTGGCTCTCATATTAGATTTTCACTGACGCAATTCAGACAATAAACCAGTAGCAATTACACATCTACTGCTGGGTTATTGCCAATACATTTCAAGTGTGCGAGTACTACGGTTGTTCTGGTTTAATTACACAGGGAAATGACAATTTAGGAAATGTGAAGTCGTAGTGAGGTTTAATTATATAGGCCTCAATCCAATCACAAAGGGCTTCACAACACCCACATCATGAAAAAACGAATGAAAACAACCTCAGATGCTTATTGAGGACAAAGCAAAACGGAAGAAACCTTGGAAAGGGGCCTCATTGAAAAGGATCCCACCTTCCATGATGGTCAGGCATTCAATGGGTGCTGAGAGTGGACAAACAAAGATTAAATATTGGCGATAAAATGAACATAAACAAGATAAACACAATAAAATTGGGTCATCCATCAAAGACAATGCTGTTGGGTTCGAGCCAGTCAAATCAGATACTCACCACCAGTCAAAATCACAATGAAGACTATGACACACGTTTCTAAAGTATTCCCGAGGTGTGTCAGCTGACGGAGGATAAAATGTTGCGCGAATTTCTGTCCAACAGAAACCCGCCGAGGTTTCTGTTCACTTGAACGTTTGGGGAATGCGAGGCCAACCCCCAGAGAGCTGGCTGCCGTTCAGCTTCACCGGAGCCGTCTCACCTCAGACGTGATAATAATAAAAAAGGTATTATCTCAACCGGTTTCACAGCTTCACACGATACCCCGCCGCCACAAACAATGCAGGGCGCTGCGAGCGCGTTATCAATATAGAGTAAATCTTTCAATTGCGAGTGTTTTGTTCTGAACGGCATGCTGCTATGAGGTGAAAGCACACGTTCAGGGGTTCAGTTGGCAAGTAAGCTATCGGTGTTTGGCGAGCAGAGGAGGAAGATGTGTCAGTGTGGAGCATCGTTACACCACACAGGAACATGATTCCCGCTGAACCGGTTATTTGCCTCCACTGTGGTCGCGTTACACTGACTGTAACCAAAACAGGCATGGCTCCGAGCACTACAGTCAGGTGCATACAGGTCGTCTGGTTACCAAAAACGGCAACTAGACGACGCTGACCTTTTGGGGGGGGGAAGCGCCATGATATACTGTTGTTGAAGGCTTGGTTCAGGGCATGCGGTGTCGTTGTACCAGACTCCGCTAAGGTTTCACTTGGGGGTAATAGAGTTACAGCCTAGTGACCATCGGATCTGGAATGTCGAAAAGGGTTTGCAGAGGGGGGTTAGCCAGAAAGTCAACTGACAAATACTAGACCTCTTCAACCATTTGACACCATTTGAGTTTCATTTCCAAAATGGGGATATTCAGCATTGGAAAAGTACAACACCTATTCTCAAAAAACTGATTTGGGGATGTAATGATGCATTCAGCTCACGGTTCAGTGCGATGTACGATACTGGGTTCGCTCATATTATCACAATATATTGCGCAAAATCTGAATGAACGCAATTATGACTGAAAAAAAAATCCCTTTTTATTTCAGGGGGTTAAACAAAAGTAAAACTAAAGTGGAAACCATGAACAAGGTTTCATTTTTTCATGGAATTTTCCTGTCATGAACTTTCGTTGCATCCCTATGAATGATACCACAAACTGAAAACAAATTAGGACACTTTTTAGAGAGCAGTAGTAAACGTAAATCCTCGGTTGACAAAAGCCTAGGTCACAATAGACGATTTCAATGCCAATTCTAAGCCCGTCTGGACGCAGATTATCCTGTAGTGTGAATGGCCCTGTGACCTCACACAACTTTTTCAAACATGTTTGCTTTTGTCAGGGTGTGTCTGGTCGGGCCTGGAGTAGTGTGAAGTGGTCCAAGACTCACCAAGGCTAAAATCAGAGAGTGACAACAGCCCGTTGGGAGTTTAGCTCAAGGGAATAAAATGTGCCTGGATCAATCCACACGAGGATGCAATTAGTTCGTAGTGGGAACGGCTTCTACGACGGGACAGCAGATCAGTCTTTAGTCTGAACTGCCGTCGTCAGGCAAGATGTGAACTTGTTGTCTGACCTAGGCTTAAACGATGGCACCATCACAGACTGGATCCCTCAGAGATTTATCAGACATATTGAGGTAATGTTTGGTTTCCAGCATTTTGGGAACACAACTCTTCACTCAAGTTCATTTTTATTCTATGAAAAGGCTGAAGACAGTGAAGTAGCGTTGCCTGTTGCCCTGCATGTAAAAAGGGTTCAAAGCGTGACGGCTCTTCGGTTCAAAAGACCCCTCTTGCTTTCTTTTCAGGCGGGGTAGATCCGGTAATTGTCTGAGACAAAACAAGCCTCCTCAGTCCCGTCCAATATCAACAGCATCCATCAACTGGGTGAAGTGATAAATACAACACAGGAATTTATAATGCACGCACATTATATAACACACACACACACACACACACTTGGCTAAACCTCACAAGCGCCGTCCACTAAATAGTTTTCACTCAATAATCAATTGTGTCTGCGGCTCAAATTCCTCGTTTCACCTGGATCTCGGATGGCTGACCCGGTGTGTAGGTGGATGGAAACACGTTAGCAATAAATAGTGGAAGCTGAGTTCTCATGTGCTTTTTTCCCCCCAGTTCAGTTCTATGACCTTTTGTGTGGGCCAAGTAATAGTAACAGGGTCCCCCAGAAGACCAAATGTCAAGATGTTCTCCCATCATTCCTTCTCAGTCTCCTATGGAGCCTGGGATAAAGGTGGGCGGACTGCAAAGAACCTACATAGGCATTTTCTGAACATCACAGAGGCATAACACACTCTCTTATCTGACTCTGTTTAACTTGTTCAACTCCATGCCTTCATCCAATAGGTATTACGACACGACTATTACGCGTCTACAACTTACAGAACCCACACGAGAAGAAAAAAATGTTGATTCACCAGGGAGTTAGTTCCCATCTACTGAAACTCACTGCATTGAAGTCATCGTTTTTATGAAAAGCAGGCTGCAAAAGACTGTTGGCTCCCCCCTGCACCACAGCGCTCCCCCTTCTCTGCTGCAGACAGTAAGGAAATGACCTCAGAGCAGTGAGAGCTGGGCAGGTAGCCAGCATCTTCGCTATGCAGCAGGATCCTCCAGAGCGGACTGAAATAGCCTCCATCGCAAGGCCCCGAGAAACAGCGTGAAGAGATGAGACACACTCTCGCCCCCCCCCCCCACCCTTCCGACCGTGGGAGACACAATAGATCTTGATGGAGAGATAACCGTCTGGCAGCTCTGGGGAGGCGAAGACAATAAAGTAAAAGAGCTGAAAGATCTGGAGTCAGTGTGTTGCCAATGCAGCACATCGTCGGTGGAAAAACACAGAAAGGTCTAAAGGGACAGAGTGTGTGTGTGTGTGTGTGTGTCTGAATGCACCCCCCCACTCCATCAGACCAGCTGTTAGGCATGCTAGTGGTCAGGCAAGGTCTGACCTTGGCCTAAATCTCTGCAGCCACTGTGAACTGCAACAGTGGAGTACTTTGTTCCCATTGCCTCAATACTACCGTGCTGCATGGGGTAAATGTTTCATCTAGCAACATGACAAATGCTGACCGTGGGGGCTGTTAGGGTTTGGTTGGGGGGGGGGGGCAGCAGGGGTCAAGAGTCAGACAAAGCCAAGCCCATTAGTCAAGATGTCCACACACACTTTTGTCCAGAGTAACGGTTTTACAAGGAGGGAGGGTTGATTGCTGAACATGCAGAGCGAGGAATAAAATGGACTTGCAGGTTTTATGATCTGTGTAGTTCAGACCAAAACACTACGGCGCTCGGTTAAGAGCACGAATACTTCAGACGGCCAGGTACTAGCACAGACAGTAATTCTAGACTAAAAACAGACGCCACGGGCCGTGAGAAACCAAGCGCCAAGTTGGTAAACACAAACCGGAACAATGGGTTAATGAAGTGGAAAAACTTGGGGAGGGAGGGAGGGAGAGGGTGACGAAGGGAAGTAGTAGTACTCCCTCGCAGTGGCGTTTGTTAAGCTTTTCCAAGATATTACAGTACCATGTGTGCTTTTGTTGTTTCCTGTTGCAGTTACATTGTTATGTAACTCTCACTGAAGAGCGCTGATGCTTCTCTAAGTCCCCATCTGCTCCGCTCCGGTTAAACCAAACACAGCAGACTGTCCCGTCGCTGGAAATAGTTATCCAGGACACCTATTTTGGACTTCTGGACAACCTGAAACCCACGTTAGGTCATTTATAAGCTAAAATCCATCAGTGGTTCCAGCGGGGTCCGGGGACCCACAGGAGCCCTTCGTAGTGAGTTCATGGGGTCCCAGCAAAATGAGGAATAACTTTCTTTCACTATTACTTCATTCCCTAGAAGCACAGTTACAGCATGTATCATACTGACTCTTTCATCATGGGTTTCACTCCCTTTGTGGTTATCACCCCACCTACAAAAAAATTAAGTTCATACTAAATCATAACTAACAGCAAACTCTTATCAGTTGGGGGTCTGTGGTCTCATAATATCTTTGGAGGTCCTTCTCGTGAAAAAGGTTTGAGGGGCCCTGCTCTAATTCATTGCACAATAAACCAGATTTGATGAGGTGCAATTGCCAAACAGTAAAGTCCAAGCAATCGACCTGAGTACATTTCTACATAACTGCAATATCTCCCAGGTCCAACAAGCCGAGATATACTCAAAAAGTAACAAAGAGTCGCTCGCGCAGATCAATATTTCAACCTTATGAATCGCTTTCATGTCAACCGAAGTGCCGAAGTTCACTTGTTGTTGATGCGGGGACTTGATGATGATGATGATAGCGCGGTTTTTTTTCTTTCAGTTTTCGTCACTAGACTGATAGAGGTAGGTGTGTAGGTGTGTGTGTGTGTGTGCGCGCGCGAGAGAGAGGGAGTGCGAGCTGGGGGCGGGCTGCAGGGGGGCCGTTGTCGCACGCAGCGGACGGGTGTCGCTCCATACCGGACAGCCCGACAGCCCGACAGACAGCCCGACCCTCCAGGCGCTGATTGTCCACAAGCAGATTTGACTTTCAAATGTGATGCAGATTTTCCCTCACGGAGTCTTGACTCACACTATCTGTGCTCTCCGACCTCACACAGCAGGCTGTAGTATGTCTGTAGTGGACACAATAACACAGCCGAAAGTTCGCTGCGGCCAAATAATCACCAAAACTCTAGAAAACGAGCCCAATGCGAGTGTAGTAAGTACAATACAATATCACATTTCATTTGTACACTAAAAACACAATGGTGATACGTGGGGGAAATGTTACCTTGCTTTGCTATAGTCCTTTCCGATGGGGGGGGGAAGTTTCAGGATATATTCCAATCGAATTTCCCCAAAAGCACGAGACGACAAAAAAAAGAAAACCGGGAGAAGCTGCTGAAGTGAAGCCCGGACCCTGAAACACTGAAACACTTAGAAGTACAGTTGGGTTAATTCACTCCGGAGCTGAAGAGTTGCTGCTGGGCAGTGCGCAGTCATCCAGCGTCCTTCTGGTTTGCAGCGCGGTGGCGCACAAAGCGGCCCTTCCACTCCCCTCCCCTCCCCTCCCCTCCCTGAGATCACCACCCCCCTGCTGTTTAAAGGGCCAGAGCGCTGTTTAATTCAATACGCTCTGCACAAAGGCAGTACTTCAGCTCGGGGCAGTGATGGCCTAGACCAGAGTTGGCTTGTGACTGGATTTGAATGTAACACCCCCTCCCTCCCTCATGCGCTACCTCCCAAGTGCCCTTAAGCAAGGCACCTAACCCCCCAACTGCCAGTAGTGGAAGACTGTGGTTGCACTGGGCTGTTACGGTGCTAAAGAGGTCAGGGAGTATATGGCAAGAGTAGGTCTCAATGTACATATTAACATTACGTCTGTGTTATATGGTCTGTTTGAAGAGAATATGCCTGATAAGATGATAAAACTGTGTTGGCTATGTGTGTATTAAATGTGTATTTGTGGAAAACGAGGGTGAAAACGGTCCTAGAACAGACAGAGATATCAAGCCATGTCGTTTTTAAACACATGTTAAGAGATTTGAGAAAAAGAAAGATTTTGGACCTAAAAAAGAGGTTAGTTAGTGGACTTCGCTCGTGTCTGTCACCTGGACTGCACTTGTTACCGCCCTCCCCCCACACACTGTTTTGCTCTCTTGTACTTGTGTTTGCATTGTGAAATGTTATCTTGTTTTTTTGTATTTGATTGGGTGTATCTGTGCTTTACTGAATAAAGTTTATTTAAAAAGCAAAAAGAGCAAAAAACTGTTCTTTAATGGACATTGACCATCATCCTAATTATCCACCTCCCCCACTTCATCATCATCATCATCATCATCATCATCATCACCTACTCATCTGTGTGTCTGTCTTTGTCCACCCCACAGTGTGTTAAGAGGATTTGATGCGAGACAACACAAGAAAAGAAGAAACGTCAAATATTTCCATTTATTTAAGCTTTTATTTTGAAAATATCTTTATCGTCTTCATCGTCATCAGATCACCTCAATGTCAT
This sequence comes from Hoplostethus mediterraneus, assembly GCA_034670385.1. Lineage (NCBI taxonomy): Eukaryota > Metazoa > Chordata > Actinopteri > Trachichthyiformes > Trachichthyidae > Hoplostethus > Hoplostethus mediterraneus. The sequence continues at coordinate 3,353,147 of JAXDDW010000011.1, read as the reverse complement.
GTTCAGAGCCACTGAAGCACTAGAGCAACTTGTTTTTTCCCCCCTCTTAGTATAATAATATATTGATCACACAGAGTACATCCTCTACAAAACAATATATTACAATATGTCCTAGCAGAAAAGTCACACACTGTCCTTGTAGAGGTCCGTGTCCAGCGCTGGTGGTAACTTAAAGAAGATGAATGTTCAAACATATACGTGCAAAAAATACTGAATAATGAATGCATGTGGAAATGAACCCCTGTGGAGTTTGGATGCTGGATGCTTCAGTTGGATTATTTACGGTGTGGTTCATCTTCTGAAGTGCTATGACCTTATTCACAAGCGTCAGAAACCCTGATGTTGTTGATCGAAATAGTCCATTCACATGTAACATATCACTGTGGGTATAGAAGAACTGTTTCACTTCAAAATCTGAGATATATATATGTTTATTTTTTATATTTTTTCTGGACTAACTGATGACAATAGAAAAAAATCTTTTTGCTTCCATGTTTTGTATAAAAATATATATCAAGTTCCTTTCTTTTAATGAGAGATTTTTGATAGATATGGGGATTCATTTATTTATTTTTTTTGGTCAGCTTTGAGTTATATCTGACTGATAGTGTTAGACTTAAGCACTGGAGGTACAAGTTATAAGGTAATTACAGAAAACTGTTGAGAACGATAACTAGACCCACTCCCCCGAGTGCCTCTCTCACACACACACACACACAAGCAAACACATTCGCTCTCACACTTCATGTAATTATCTTTTATGTGCAATGAGCATACAGTACATTCCGTCTGAGGCCTTTTTGTTTCAAATAAACTGGCAAAAAGTCAGGAATGTGGTCTGAACATGAACTGCTGATACCATAACATTCAGGAAGAATGTTCCTCTTACTTTCTCTGTGCAATTCTACCAGCACAGTATTGCACTGCACCCCATTATGACAATCAAGGGTCTAGACATATTGATCTCTATCGCTACCTCACGCCATCGACGAAGCGTTTTCATCCACAGTAATTACGGTAATCTGTTTGCCCTTTGCTCAAATTGTTATTTGCAACCTCTTGACTGGATTAAATAATGACCTTTTATTTAATAACCGGGATAAATTTACAACCTCGTAACCCGTTGTGGCCATGCAGACGTGGGCTCATATCTGACGGCTTCAACATCATCTGTTCCTCAGGTGTGAACTTTAACACTTGTCATGTCACCGACGCCCACCTGTCTGCTGGAGCCTGATTTGCCCTCCTGAAAATATCATTAGGGTTCTCAATATTATATAATGGAGCAATTAGTGGTGCAGAGGTTTACGGCCGGCTCGTTGTGGGTCCTTTAGAACTTCACCGAGGTTGTATATGAAGGCAGAACTTTGATGGCACACTACCCCTCGAGGGGCCCCTTGTTAAAAGATTACTTCCTTGTGTGCCTTTGTACCATTTGTTATATAATACCCACAGCCTGTGAAGGGATGCAATAACATGAATTATATGGAGGGGGTGGAGCAGCATTCTTTTCCAAATGGAAATATATCACCTGGACTTACCCACATGTGGAAAACTGCTCCTTTAAAAAGGACCGTAATGAACGGAACTAGTGACTTTTTTTGGATCCCATAGTGCATCTTGCTTGAACCACACTACACACCCTGGAAACTAGTATGTGTCCAAACTCCGAGAGTGGACGGGCCCAATCGTGGCTTGAGGTTGAGCACAGGAAAGCTGGCTGGGGTAAAGAGTCCAGCCTTACCAAACTGGTTACCCCGTGGCCGGACACACACACACACACACACACACACACACACACACACACACACACACACACACAGCAATGTGCTTTCCCACAATGCACAGTAAATTGCAACCCAGCTAAACCCTGCAACCCAACTCCCACCAAAACAAAGCATCGGGATGACATAATGCATTCATGAACTCCACACAGGGACCCTTTTTTCTTGTATCGGGACCCTTTCTCCAACTGCCAGCAGATCCTCTTCAAATCCCCAAACCGCCCTTAGTGAGGTCCACCACCAAACTAAACGAAGCAATTAAACGCAGGGTTTCAAAGCCCCTTGAACTACACCTTCTGTCTGAATCCTTTAATGTTCTAACTGTGGGATCCCAAAGCTCAGCGAAGCTATTGAGCACCTTGGGCTCTCTCTTTTTAAAGGAGACCACCAGCTCTGTCTTTACTCTGTCATTCTCTTCTATTTCCAGAGAGAGAGAGAGATCAATCAACATTTGAGCAATTGAAATGCCTTCTGGCCACGATGCTTCTGTCAGAGGGAAACTTCCCCTGTATTTTCAACAAAGGGATTAGCGCTGAGGGCGAGCTCATTCCAATTCCCTGTCCCATCCGACCAAATCCAATTGCTTCTCTACCCTCTTGCCTGTGTGTTTAGTAGGTTAGCTCTGGATCAAGCTGACTCTGATCCAATTAGCAACAATGTGCTGAGTGTCATTGCAAGTATATGTGTCCCAGTATTGGGATATCGCCAACCCTTTGCCCAATGCCATCATTCATTACATAGATATTAATAAATGTTTTTTAAAAGGTCCAGCTGAGTCAGGTTAGTCGATGAAAAGGGACCAGGGAACAAACGATGACTCATTTAAGCTTCATTCTTGCTGGCTGTGTCATTTTTGACATCAATGGGCCGCTGTCACTTGCTCTAATCCGTCTAACACAATAAAAGCTGTCGGAGGGCCAGGGTATGGACCGGCCTACTATAGGTGGTCTGCGATCATTTTGCTTTCGCCTTGCTTGTTGGATTAAGAGAACAGCGTGAGGTAAGGTAGAAAGAGGCAGCATGAAGAAATAATAATAGTATGTAATAATGTTGTAGGGTGCCTTCACTTCGGGTGTCCAGGTGCAGAGAGGACGACGGAGAGGTCAGGAGAGGACAGCTGTAGCGAGATAACAGGATTTCACAGCACCGGCGATGATCCGATTTATCGCTGCCCCGTTAACGCACATGGTAAAGCTGATGGGCGGCAGGTCGGGTGGACACGTACACACAGGATTGTTGACATACTGCACTCTTCACATTCACACACTCTCACACTCTCACACACAGAGACACTTCACTTCCTCAGCCACAGATGCACAGTAACCTCTTTCTTATTTTATATTACATTTATAAAAGTTTGATGATGGTTTATGAACACTTCCTCCTGTATTTTTTTTTTTTAATCCGGTATTCCCTTTGTGTACACATTCACTGTTTCCTGTAAACACCAACTTAAACCAGGTTACCATGGTCACATGAATTCAATTTCAAGACCACTCAGCATTCACCCCGTCTTCAGCGTCTTCATCCACATTCCTCCCCCCCCTCACCCATCCTCCACTCCTCCCCTCTCAATACCTCCCTCCCTCCTTCTTACCCATGTGCTTTCGCACCCCCCCCCCCCCCCCCCTCTCTCCTCCCTCCCGCCTCCCCCCTTCACAAAACGGAACAGTTTGTCATTGAGTACCAGCGGTGCTGCCATTGAAAAATAATTTATTTGGGAAATGTACTGTGATCATATATTCATTCAGATTCAGCATGAGAAGCTTTTTGCGTACAGTGAAATCACTCCACAGAGAAAAAAGCAGATGAGCATATTTTTTTTTCTGAAACTATGAAAACTGGGAATACACCATTGAGTCTTCACTATAGAATTATGAGTGTGCCTAACAGGGGGGGCGGGGCGGTGCAAACCTTCGGTGGCTTACAGTTGCTGCAGGAAAGTCTCTTTATATCCAGACACACAGTGAGTACTCTGTAAAGCTTACGCAGAAGAAGTGTAATCACACACACACAGACTTAGCCGCATACACACACACACACACACACACACGCGCACGCACACACACACACATTCTACAGTCTTGTATTTGGGACAGTACAGATATACCTGCATTGTGCAGAATGGTTCATTACACAAGGAGAGAGAGAGGTGAGGCAAATTTCATGACATCATCCCTTGGCACTGGCTCAACGCTGCCCCGTGATGGTGGTCCGTGACAGAGGACACACAAAAAAAAAAACGTCTCTCTGTTTCTTATCAAAGAGGGCCCTCATACAGTCTGAGCAGAACCAGCAGCTGTGCCTGCATCTGACAGCTCCAGACCACTTCAGACGCAGCCTGTTGTGACTTCCACTCCTTAGTTGGGTTTCAAAGCGTGATGTCACCGATTCAGTAGACATGTGCAGAGTGAGAGGGATGTATGTGTGTGTGTGTTCGTGTGTGCGTGCGAGTGTGTGTGTGTGTGTGTGAGACAGCGACGGGTGAAAAAATATGGTGTTATATGCAATTCAATTCACAGCCCACATTTGTCAAGATTAAAAGAAGGCTCTCTTTAGCGCCAGGCCAGCTGTTCCGATGCCATTGTCCCAGACAGCATCAGCAGTTCTGTCACAAACAGTGCTGGATTTCATAAATATAGGTTCGTCTATGAAGGCATCTCTGATCCACTGTAAAACACTCACAAAAAGACTTAAACACTTTCACTTTCACAGATATACATTTCATTTCATATATCCTCAGGATCCTTCAGCCACGCCACAGAGGCTTTGACATTTGATGCCCAAATGCTGTCAGACTCCGCTATGTGTTTGTGTGCTATTGGCCAGTGATCGGTTTCCAAGGAAACGTCTTGATTGTTTCTCCAATGTCCCCTGAAATGTCTCCAAACCAATTGAGGGCAGGCCAACACATTGAAATGAGTTGGCCTGGATTTCACATCGATGTCCGTCTTTCATCACTTCCTTTGTACATCCAGTTGATCTATCCGCCCGTCCAAACAAACGCTTGTCCTTCCACAACACGGCTCCGTCATATTGTCATATCAGTCTCCGTCGATGCATTCACTGGAGATCTGAGTCTGGATCAGCTCCATTTTGTCCTCTAGGTATATATATATATATATGTGTGTATATATATATGTTTTCAAAGATTCTCATGACTTTGTACAGAATCAAATAGATTCTTTACTTTGTGAATGTGTGTAAAGAAGTATAAAAAGAAAAAGAGAAAATAAATGATACAAAAAAAAGTGCATGCAAATCGCTCAGACAGCAAAAGCAAAACGAAAACAAAGAGATGTTCTTGATGCTATCTCAGTAACTGGTGAGATAAATCAAAGTCTACACTGGCACACACACACATTGGAGGAAAAAAAGTACCACAAAAAGTATCATACTTTTGTCCCGGATGTCTTTAGAGTGATTTAAACAAAACCTGACAGAAAGAAAAGTCATGAAAAGAAAGAAAGAATCAACTGACTTGTTTGGGTTGATTGCATGTTAAGCAATGCTATGTTCTCCTCCAACGTAATTCGGATATTTTTCCGAAAATTTTCTATGTCCTTCTCAGCATTTTCACACAAAGGAGGAGAAGCCAGCGATGGGGGCCCGTGAGCCAGGGGCTAGGCTACTGGGGGGCCTGTAGAGGGTGCTGTGCTGGCTGGGGGGGTTGGAGCTCTGCTGGGAGGGGGTGGGAGTCCGGCTACCTTTGGGCCTGAACAGACTGCCTTGGCCCTGGGGCTGGCCCTGGGGCTGCTGGGGCTGAGGGCTGGGCGAGCTGAGCTGGGGCGGCAGTGGAGGCAGAGGGGGCAGAGGCGGTGGGGCGCAGTGCTCCGGGTCACCCGACTCCGACTCGGTGTAGCTGTAGGCCTGCGCCCGGGATATGCCCTTCTGCTGGCGGCGCCAAGAGTTGTAGTAAGTGGGGTCGCTTATGTAGTGGTTGACGAAGGAGTGGGTCTTCTGCCGGTTGGGGTCCACCTCGTACTCGCTGTCGCTGCCCTGCAGAGGGAGGAGAGAGAGGCATAGAGATGTACGGAGTCAGCACGGGGGTTATCCTGTGTGTTCATGTGGGGCAGTTAGAGATGCAGAGGCTTTTAAATGAAAATGAACATGAGGTTATTGTATTATTGCCAAGTTTCAGAGCAAAGTCACTAAAACTCATTCGCCCTCCTTCCCTGTGTGAACAACACACACATTGCGCACACATGCATGAGCGCCTACACACACACACACACATCACAACACGGCACATGAACACACGTGGACACCAAAAAACATGAAGAGATGGGTCAAAGCATGATGGTAAAAGGATGACTTGTTACTGGAGCGTGCACTGTGAACGGACCATCAACATATGGCAATTTGTCTTCAGGTCTTCATCTACCAATCAGTTACTGGGTCAGTCTATATGTTCTGCATCTAAGATCTAGGTATCCACTAGACACAACACACCAGCAAGACGGAGTAAGGTATTGTATACCACAGTGTACCACAGGAACCTACAGTAGGAATCAGAGGGAAAGGACTGGATAGGGACTAGCAGTTGGAACCAGTCACCTATCAGGCTACAAAACACACAAGCAGGCAGCTACAGGAACCTCACCAAATGCAGTGGAAGTGTACGTAGGCCACCTGTCCCATACGAAAACACCAGCGCCTCCTATGGGTGAACAAAACAATGGGGTTTAAAGCACCATAAAAAAGATACTTGACAGTTAGCCAAGACTGCAATGAACCCTAATGACCCACAGTTGTGATGATGATACCATATATATATATGTATATCCTGTGTTGGATCCTCATATATTGAAAGTGCACCTTCAGGATGTTACAGTTAAACAACCTAAGCCCGCTCCAACACAGACAAGTATGTGTTGAGGTCAGTTTCCCAGTTTGAAGCCATCTGCAGAAAAACGACAATCATTCTCATCCTAGTGACGGACCCTCTAGCTTGCTGCGGTGCCGGGTTAGGTACTCTTTTGTACCCATGTCAACATTCCAGCTGTCAAACAAATACCAACGTGATAATTGAACACTCAGTGGGAATTGCTCATGGTCACCTAATTGCCATGAAAGGAAGCTGCCAATTGACCGGTCACAGCCTGTGATGAACGACCGGGCCGCCACGATCTGAGACATTCAGTCCTAATGCCAAAGAGGAAGCATTTAGTGTATTACAAAAAGCTAAGGCAACAAACCCAAACCCATTCTTCTCAAGACAGTGTTGGTTTTCAGGTGGTCAAGAGATGGAGGTGATAATGGACTGTTTCAATATGATCACGTTGCCTCTTTTCAGATGGGGACTATGGGTGCCGGTGTGCAGACTGACACAGTCCAGAATGCGGCGTTCATGCTGGCTATTGCACGGACACATATGTGATGCATGTGGCTATAGGCTCGGATTCTCAACAGGCACGGTGCCTCCTACACTAAACCCCTAAACGAGGCTGCGTTTTTACCTGTCAGCAGAGTTTACAAATGTCAAAAGAGACAATGCTCGTGATGAATTATAGAAAAAGGTCACGCTTCTCTTGATTCTCTCTGATTCCTGAGCAGAGTGAAAAACGATCCCCTTCCCCCTCTCCTCCCCTCTTCCTTCTCCATAAATGAATCAAAAGCAGACATTGTGCGAAGCAATCTCGCTGCCAATTTGGCCCTCCAGACTCTGAAGTTGATTTACGTTGCTTGGCAATAACTGTCACAGATGATCAAGCTTTATATTTCTATGTTTTTCTGTGTTCAATGAAAGGCATCAATGGCTGTGTGCATGCCCATGTATGATATTGCGGCCCCATTGTAAGACCTACCAGTGGTTGAAAGGCATTTCAATCATTTAGCAACACAACAAGACAATAACAAGAGCTACACACACACACACACACACACTGGTCCAACAAGACATACTCACACACTTCATTACCTAAGTGTCATTACCTCACTCTAAAGGAATGAATACTGCATCAAGAGATGAGACGCCAGTCTAGTGTGTGTGTGTGTGTGTGTGTGTGTGTGTGTGTGTGTGTGTGGCAGTGGGAAAGAGCATGTGTCGTCCAAGTGTTGACACAGTGGATTGCGTCCTACTCCAGCCCACCAGAGCTCGGCCTTGGAGTGTGTGAAACAGATGTTCCTTCTCTTGAAACTCTCTACCGACAAGCACACACACCGCTCCAATCTCCCCTCCCCTTGCTCTTGGTCCACTGCCAATCCTTGTCAGAAATGACTCAAGGGTCCCACTGATGAACCTACACTGGAAAAAGATGCGTGAAAATATGCCTCGGAGGCAGCGTAGCCTGTGAAACTGCTCCTCTCGTCAACACATTACACGTTAATTACTAGAGCTGAAATCCTGTGAAAGAAATAGGCTTGAGATGCAGCTCTGCACTTAAGCCCCGAAGGACCCCCCCCCCCACCCTATCTCAGCGAGAATAAGTGTGAGACACACATAGCCAACCGGTGTCAATTACTAACCATTTTTTTTGCATCATTAGGATGTTAAATTACCCAGAGAAAGAGGGATTAAGAAATCCATCCCATTAATTGGTGAAACCTCTGAAGAGTGCAACATGTTGACAGCGGCAAACAGTTTGTGTACCAGTATGATAACGTTAGCCTGTCTTTTTCTTGTCTACACTTTTGCTAACAACCTAGAAAACAACGTGGGAGAAAAAACATTGTAAAACAGAGAGGTGATTTAGGCAAGAGGAGTATATAGGTCAAAATCGTTTTGACCTATTTGTCAGAGGTAAATTCTTCATTACTGGATGGTACATTCAAGCGAAAGCAGAGAAGACGGTGTTGAGCCGTAGAGACAGTCTATCTCAAAGAGCCTTTAACCTAGCCCTGTTGAAACGGCATCTGTGATAGTGCTTTACCCACCAGTGCTTTACCCACCAGGCCCTGCACTGGAATACAAGCTCTCAAATCTTAAACGCACCACTCAACAAACCTGATTTGTTAAAAATGCGCTGTAAATTATTCCGACTGTGATTTGACTAGGTTTTATGTGAGGGCGTGAGACTGAGGCAACCTCCTCGCGGCTAGCTGGGCCCCCCCCCATCCCCTCCCCCCCGCGGGAGACGCATACCCCAATACCAGAGAGTGGGTCAGCCCTTTGTCCTCCAGTTATGGATTATTACAGGGATGAGGGGGGAGAAAATGGAGAGGGGAGGGGGGCTGCGCTATTTCACGCTCATTGCTGTAGTGAACACAGCAGGGGGGGGTGGGGCTCTGTCGGCTCTTTAATCATCTTTAATCAAGTCCTGACGTATTTCCAGTCCATACATTTGTGTGTCACTTTATATGAAGAAGAACAAGATGAGAGAGGCGTGAAGAATGGAAATGTATTTAAGGCGGACTGAGACGAGCTGTACCTCCAATCCCCGTTCACCCCGTTCATGTGTTTGGCTCCATGTGGACACAATAATCAAAGGGATTAGAGATTTTCCACTTCCCTATTATCTGATGTCGGTGCTGGCAGGAATACTTCCAAACAAAGTGTGGGTCATTATGATCCATTGCCAGTTTTATTCTCGGTAGGAATCTAGTTTACGGGACATCGTGAGTTTGAGTCGATCCATTGTGGCATGCCGTCCCCTCTTTCTCGCCCACCGTTCCTATCTCCTCTACCTCACAAAACAGATGTCATAACATAAAAAAACCATCTAGTTGAACCACTGTAAGTCATATTCCTCTTCTATTCTGGGCCGTGACATCACGCTTCAGATCGGGCCAGCCAACACAAAGTGGCGCGTTGTCACTAGAGACGATCCAAACAGTACAGACAGCTCTCTGTTGAGCCTCGGCCAAAAGAGCTACAGTAGCCAGCAGGACGAGGAGGGAGAGGGTGGAGAGGCAGAGAGAGAAAGAGGGAGAGAGAGAGAGAGTGTGTGAGAGAGAAAGCAGACATTTTCGTTCCTCCCCCACAGGATACCAATCTGTACAGAGCATAATCTACACTCCATCTCTCGGTGACTCAGAGATGAGATCATCTGCCTTTCTGGTTTCGGCCTGAAGTGACACACAAAGACGTGCGCCACGGAAACAACCTCGGAAGATGAGAAAGCTTATACGCTCCCCGGCAAGCGCCAGTTAGTCTCTACCTGCAGCGAGGCGGTGGTGCAGTAACGGTGGCCTCATTGCCTCGCCAAGTCCATATTAGCATCCTCCTAATCCCCTCTTGAGGAGGAGGACAATAGTCAACTCATACTTGCCGATGGACGCCCCCGGGGATTAAAGACGACAGACAGCGCAAAGTCACACTGATAGCCCCAGAGTTATCCGCTCAATAAAACTTCAGAGGACATTCCTGGGTTTTTCCAAGGCGCCGTGAGGTGGTGATACGGTGGCCTGTCAGTGCCATGGCAGCGGGACCCCAGGGGAACAGGTAGGGCTCTGTCTTCTGGCCCATCAAAGCCAACTCAAGCCCCCTCGGATCTGAAATGTGGCAGCGGAGGTTGTCATCTCAGGCTGAGGGGGGGGGCGTAGATACTGCATTAGCGCCATGTTTGACAATAACACAAGTGTGAGCGGTAGATATGTCAGACGGGCGATGAAACGTCAAAATGCTTCATTTCGGAGGATGCTATCGCTCTGGGAAAGATCCTGTCCGTAGTGATTCATTGCCGGGAGATTTTCATTTGATCTGGAACGGGGGGCTTGGGTCCCTGATAAGACCAGGTGGGGAGAGATTCTTGGCTGTGGTATTCACACTAGGGCCGTACGTAGTAGCCGAGAGATATTCCCAGATCATTCGGGGGAAAAGGCCTGGACCAAAGAATTCCAAGATCAAAGACAAACAGCGAAGGAAGCTTGAAACCCGGGGAATTCAGGACCGCTTCCCCCCGACTCTTTCATCTGATTAGGATCAAAAACAGACAGCGGACCGTAAAGCCCTTTTTTCAGCAAAAACCACAGAGAGCCAGGAAGAGAGGCGGCGTAAACAGAAAACAGAAACAAGACATACGGAAATCGCTCGGATGAAAGAAAGAGGAGACGCAAATGACGCAAAAATTAAATTTAGATAGGAAATTAGAGACATGAGGGTGGCCGGCAGACTGATCAATGGAAGAAGAGGGAGAGAGAAAGAGAGAGAGAGACATGCAGCTCATTGATTACAGTCACTTACTGGACCAGATCAGTCTGGTCCAGAAGCCACTAAACATTTGGGTAATGGTTGTCAAAGGAGGAGAACAGTGGAGGTAATGGATCCCTCTTGGCCACACTCTATCAGTCCTGCCAGTCTGCTTGGGTTGAATGCAGATGATACCTTAAACCTTCCAGAGTCTTAACACTAACGAAGACCACATTTGGGTACAACGAGTACAGACCAGGTGAAAAGCCCAGATTCTACTTTTCTTTTTACTGTTGGCTGACCTTTACTGAAAGTTTGGCTGGACAGGCAACTTTAATACTTAGCCACAGTAAGGTCAGATGCACTCTGCAGGGTTAGTGTGAGTGCAGTGGCCTGGATCAGAGGTGGATGCATGCAGAGTGACATTCTCCACAGGTCACGTCTGGCCTAAACGCTGCTAGCGTAGCTGGCGTGGAGACAGATTCATGGCATACAAAGAACACAACAGGATAAAATCAACACAAAACACCGTACTCCCAACGATGCAGAGTTGAATTCCCGAAATAATTCAATCGGGTGACAGTGTGCGTCGAGAGCAACATAAGACAAGGTACAGACGTATAAGAACAAATGGTATTGAACACGAGTAGCGTCGCTTATTGCACCTGTGAGTCTGAGATCTCGGAGGGTTTCTCGGTCAGGCTGCTGCTCTCGGCGGGGATCAGGTCGTTGTACTTTGTGCTGACGTCCTCGTCCGAGTAGTGGAGGCTGCCTGGGCTGGGCCTGGGAGGAGACCTGGGGGAAAAGGGACGGGACAGAGGGAGGCTGTCAAAACCAGTTAGCTGATTTATCTGCTGACCACAAACCGGTTAAACACTTTTGCTGACCCGTACGCTAAATCGTACTATCGCTCTGTGAGAGCCCTTTGTGCACTCTGAAATTCAAGCATCCTTCTCCTTTATCCATTGACTTTATAGAATAAAAGAAACCCATCTCTTGTCTTTCAGCAGGCTGATAACCCAGCAACATTGTCCACATTATTCTGGGCACAATATCACTAAGGCGTTGAATCAGGCGGAAACTCTCTTGCTCATTGCCCTCTAGTATCTGATGATATTGAGACACTGCAGTGAGTGTTTGTTGTCAGGTACATGTGTGTGTCTATGTGTGTGTGTGTTCATGTGTGAGTAGGAGGGCAACTTTGATGAGAATCATGGGACACCCATGAGCCGGCCGCCTGCAGCGAGTCTGTCCTGGGATGAATCATTCCCTCTGATTGAATCCTCTCCGCGGGCTGTGGAATGCCGAAGCACCGGGAACCTTGTGACTAACTTATAAATTAAACTTTTGTGGAGCTCAAAGGGGTCATCAAACAAAATTTCGCTGTGGCAAAAGTTATCACAGCGTACATGAGTTATATCAATGGCGCGCCTCGAGGTATCGCACAAGCGTTCTCGTTCAGAGGTGAGAGCCGAGAACAGTGAGCGTCAAGAGTATAAATGATGGGTACTGAGCAAAGGGAGGATCCTTGAAGGGAGTAGGAGATGAGAATGAGGCTGAGGGGAGGTTTTGCGTGTACTTGCATCAGCTGAAAGAAGAGAAAATGAGAGAAAATACTGGAAAAAACATTTTCCAAAAGGGTGCGCTCCATTCAGGAATTCTTTAAAGTAAATCTGAGAGGGAAAAAAAAAAAAGCTCTCGGCTCCTCCATACTTTCCACTGTCCCCAGTCCTGCTAAACAAACAGCCATCTGTTTTTGCTGATTGGTGCTGGTTTGGCTGAGACTGCTGGGACATACTGCAGTCTCCTTGACTTTCCAGGCCACACTGTCGGCCTCCGTCCCTGCCAGCGGATCTGCTGCTGCAGTACACACACACACACAGCTCAAAACCCAGACGTCTGCGTAGGAATTTTCCAAATAAATATATTTTTGAAAGTGTTTCAAAAGTATTTTGTGGGTGAATTTCAACAGCTTTTGGTCGGGGTGGTATTTTGAATGTGGTGTTGACAAAATGCAAACTGGCTCAACCCTACAGGGAAATCACGGAGCGAGCTGCAATTCAATTACCTTCTATGAGTTATATTAAACTAGATTAGCGTTAATTCATTTAACCTGAGTGGAGGAGTGAGACGTTTACAATGAAGGCCTATTACTGTACTATGTAGTCCAATTTGCCTGATTTGTGTGGTATCTAGGATTTCTGTGTGTGTGTGTGAGTGCATGTGCAAATAAGTGAGTGTGTACGTAGGTTTGTGTTACAGATAGTCTCTGTTTGTGTGGACAGATTATCTGGCCTTGCTGACACCCTAACACGGAGGACACTCCATCACTGATGAAGGACGGCGGGCTTTTTGATAAGAGATGCAGCCCTCTGATTCTCTCACGACCGAGGATAACAGCTCTCTCACGTTGAGCAAGCTCAGCTCTTTCGCTTCGCCATCCATCACTACCTCCCGCTGTTGCACATCAGCATCGTCAACCCGCAGAAAAGTCAATTACATTTATTTTTGAACGCGTCGCTGTGATTGTCTCCCTGTGCTACGTGCAAACTGCCTCACATCATCCATTTTCCAACAGCCCTTGAATAGCGTGAGTGTATATTTTTTTAATAGATATGACTTTTAAGTAATAGAGGTAAAAATAAGTCTCTTCTTCTACGCAATCCAGCTCACTTAGCTGACAACGTCTTAGCCCTAACCCTGAATTCATGCCTGTACTTATTCACAGATCTGCGCTCTCTTCGTAACCTTTGATAACTCGCATTCCTCAGCGGTCGTTGCAGCGAGCCTCCTTACGCCACAGGCCAAACAAAGAGCTGGAGCCAACATGAAGAAATGCTATTGTGAGCCCACTGGGAGATTATGATAAACTGCCTGTTTAAAAATACAGAGGAAGCAGTAACCCCCCCCCCACTTTCTCCTTGACTCTCATACACTGTTGAGTGAGGTGCAAATAATCACGTGAATGGGGAGGGGGTCCACTTGATCCAGTCCACGATAACAGGGGTATGTCATCAACCCCCCCCTTCCCCCTACACTCTTTACCCACCATCATTCTCTTGTCCTCTCCCCACAAAGGCCTGTAGGGACTCATTGGCATGTGTGCAGCGTTCAAGAGCTTTGTCAACTCTGGAGGGGTGTTTAAAACCGTGTTAATCTACACTCCGAGACCTCATCCAACCCCCCAAAACAATGTCACAATATATGAGAGGATGGAAACAAAGTGGATTCCCAAAACCACCGCAAAAGCAAAGCTGCAAAACAACACGGGGCTGAAACTGCTAGTCTTTCTTTCTTCACCATAACAGCAATAAAACTTTTATCTGCTGGATCTTGAACATTGGCCACAAAACTCATTTGGAGCCTTCCGTGTGATTCATGTCAGAGTGGATCTGGATTGTTAACGTCTTCACTAATCCCTACCAGCACGCTGAAGTGAAATGTATTTCAAACACTTTGCTGTGTGATTGAATTTAACTCTAAGTAAGCTAAAACAAACCATAAAAAGTAAATGCATACACAGGTCTGGTCTGGTTCCCACCCAACCCTGACTAGAATTAAAAGAGTGACATTAAGACTCTGTTTGATTTCCTGATCCTGAGGACTTCTTTCGGTCTTTTGTATTCTGCCCAGCGAGCGAGCTACAGCATCAATCTGTGATCGGAGGCTCTCGTGTTGGGATCCCTACAACCTCGAGTGTGGGCTGAGTTCAAAGAGCGCTGAGTCTGACGGTACATCTGTGCATTCTTCCCTCCCGGCAGCCTCCCCCTTCAAACCGGAGAGAGGTAACGGGAAGCTACCTGGAAGCTGCTCAAAGACGTGGACCATCTTTGATCTTTCCTCAAGGTCACATGCTCACACACACACACACTCATGCACACACAAAAAACTCAAAACTGAAAAATACTTTCCACAAACACACACACACACACACACACACACACACACACACACACACACACACACAAGGCTAATTCCTTTGGGCAAAACATCAGAGTGCACCTGCCTCCCCCTAATTACATCACCCAGTCCCACTGTGCACAATGATATCTCCATCCACATGATACACAGTAATGCCACACTGATGACAAACCGACACAGCCTTTTCAACTGGACTAAGCCAAAGGACTGCAGCCGTCTCTCTAAGTCTACCTCTTATATAAACGGGCCCTGATAATCTAATGGAAAGCAAAACGTGACTTCATATATGTGACTTCAGTCCCTTGCGGACCACTTGGTGTTCTGCCAGTCTCGGTCCCGGCCCGGTCCAGGTGCCGGTCAGAGTGAGTGACTGTAAAGAGGGTCGGGATCTCAGCCTGCTGCACCTCTTACAGCTGGGGACTCGCTAGAGCACAGGAGCCCGTTCTCTTTATGTACTGTGTTTACAATGGAAACAGTGGCTTTAATAAGGCTGTCCAAGCTGTCATGAGGAGAGCAGCTTTTCCACAGAGCCGAAAATGTTTTCAGGCGTGAGGTAATGTTTCCTCAGTAAACCCAATTATATTCCCAGATTGTTATTTGATTTACATCGCAAATAAACCTTCTCATACACATACGCAGTGGCAGCATACTCGGTTATTTGGTTTATGCGTGTGTAGATCACTGACCTGGTGTAGACGCCGTTCTTGCGGCAGAAGGAGTTTTTGACGGACAGGCGTCTGTTGTTGAGCTCCAGCGCGGGGAACCGCCCCTCGTCCAGGCTGACCATGTCTCCGTGGGTCAGGGCGTTGCAGTTGGAGTTGTTACCTGGACACACATAGAGAGACACTGTGTGACCACAGGCCAGAGGGACATGCAGACTGTTAGTGAATGGGTGAATGAATGGAATGGAGTCAATGAGTGAGTGAGTTAGTTAATAGATGAATGAATGCATGGATGAATGGATGAATAGATTAATGAATGCATGGATGAATGGATGAATGGATGAATGGATGAATGGATGAATAGATGAAAAGATGAATGAATGAACGAATTAATGGATGAATAGATGAATGGATGAATGAATGAATGAATGGACGAATGGACGAATAGACGAATGAATGAATGGATGGATAAATGGATGAATGAATGGATGAATGGATGAATGGATGAATAGATGAATAGGTGAATGAATGAATGAATGAATGGATGAATAGATGAATGAATGAGCGAATGAATGGCTGAATGAATGGACGAATGGATGAATAGATGAATGAATGAATGAATGAATGGATGGATGGATAAATGGATGAATGAATGGATGAATGAATGGATGAATAAATGGAAGAATGAATGTATGAATGAATGGATAAATGAATGAATGGATGGATGAATGGATGACTAAATGAATGGATGAATGGATGAATGGATGATGGTCTTTCTTAAAGGCCTATGTTATTATATGCACTCCATCATTAGTGGCTTGTGTCACATCCATCACAGTGTGCATGTCTGTGTAAACAGACTGGATCACACTTGAAGGGACAATAACACAACCTTTTCACCTCGACTCCAGCGTCCCTCACAACAGATCAGTCAGCTCAACCCGTGAACTGAGGGAGGGAGGGAAAGGCCTCGCCACGCTGCCCTACAAGAGATTAATGTCTGGACGGGACATTGCTTGCTATGTTACAGGTTAAGAACACTTTCAACTATCCAAAGAATTATGGGGCAATCTAGCAAGACCAGGACCTCCAGGATCGGTCCAAGGCTATTTCAGGTCAAGTGGTGGTTATGCAAACACACAGGAAAAGAGAAAGCAATGAGTAGGGCCATTGGCCTGGTCCAGATTCCTAGAGGGGGATTCGGAGGCTATGAGAGCGTCTTTGTGTTGGAGTGAGAAGGAGCCTCTTGTTTGTCCTCTGTCAGTCAGAAAGATGGGCAATGACCCGCAGGCTCCCCCTCCCCTGGCCTGCCTGGCAGCAACAACACCCGTGGCAGAAGTGCTGAGTTGAGGGAAATACCCGCTGATGTCAGAGCTGAGCAGAATGGACAAGTATACCCCCCCTGCTCCTGCTTCCACTCCTCTCTCCATGTGTCTTTTTATTCCTTTATTTCCTCTCTATTCAGTCACTTATCTGATTCATTCCAAAACAGAATATAACCATTTTGGATAAAAGCATTTCCTCAAGTTCACGACTAAGTAAATATATTTATTTGAATGTTACTATTTTACAAACAAAGGTAAAAAAAAAAAAAAAAAAAAGGTCAAGTAAAAATTGTCAGTTCCTTCAGTAATATGCAGAAGCAGTTTTTCAAATGGTGGATGTCTCATTTTGGAATTACATGTTATTACCTTACGTTCCACACTATCCTGGTGTAGTGTGCAGTAGTGTGCAGGGCTGCTTCCACGATAGCTACACTATCATTCTGCATGCTATCTCCTGCACCCACCTGATTCAGACTTCTTGGCGTACTTCTTGCTCTGTCCTCTAATGATGAGGATGAAAACCAGCAGCAGGATGAAGATGAGGCCCACCAGAGCCACCACCACCAGGAACCACCACTCCTCGTAGAAAGGTGCCACCTTTTGGGCTGGAGGGAGAACAGAAAATCGTCTGGATAACGAATTCATCACGTCTGCAAAACTTGAGAGGTCAAATTCCTGGTCATCGTATTTCTTTATATTTCAACAAATTCATTACAACTCACCAGATATGGAAGGAGAGGGAAGACTTGGAGAGCCGTAGCCGTAGTCATTCACCCCGATGACCCGGAAGTCATAGCTGACCCCTTGCTTCAGTATATCCATGTTGAACGTGTGTGATGTCACTTCCTTGGGGATGTCCTTGATCAGGATGTCCCACAAGCCCTCGTCTACGACAGAGTAAAGAGGGTGATTCTGGGTGAGTGTGGGTCAGACAGCAATATCAAAGTTGTAAAACACGTGAAGAATGTCAATATGTCTTTGACAGCGGGTTGTTTTACAATGTTTATTTGACATAAAGCCCCGGGGCTGGTTGGCAGCGCCCGGGGGTAATTCATAATTCCCACAAATATTATACAATCCATCACTTTCACTGCTCCCATAAAATTTACAACAGCCCGGATCTGCATCATAAATAGCGGCGCGGCCGTATTTCAGACGAGGCGGTGTTTAATGCCTGTTTAACATCGCTGTTTGCTTTGTAAAAATCTGACAGAGATCATCCATAATACACGAGTGCCCCATAAACCTCAATGCAAAGTTTGACCACTTTAATGGAGTACTCAAACGTGAACAAACACCGGAGTTCATCCTCCGCGCCGCTGAACTCCGGAGAAAGTTAGCAAGGTTGATAGTAATTCAGCTTGAAGACGACACCGAGTCGGATATTGGAGAGTGTCGTGGCATCCCCCCTCGGCATCTGGATGAGAGGGGGGATGAGGGGCTCGGGGGGTTGGTTTAACCATCCTCATCATCCTCTAGGGATTAGTCTAAGATATACTTTACCGCCGAGCCTCCTTAAAATCTAGGACTGCGTCGCCCCAACCCCCTACTTTCACCCAACAGTGGTGTAATCCATCTCTCCCTGTGAGCCTCCTACCATCCGTCACCCCCCTTATCCCTGTGAAGGACTGTCAATCAAAGCTGCAACCAGATGCCATTTGTTTCAGTTGCTGCACAACAATCAATAGCCCATTAAAAAAAAAACAGTGACACACACACACACACACACACACACTGGTGTAGCATCTGTTGGCACTTTTTCACCACTTTCCTTCACCCGATTAGCAAAACGGCTAGGTTTGCAGATTCACGTGTTACTCTGGAGGTTTCTGAGCTGAGCCACGCACCTGAGGGTCTGGCCTCGATGACGTAGCGCGTGATGGGGGAGCGTCCTGGGTCGCCGCTGGCCCAGTGGATGGTCAGGGCTGAGCCATAGCGCGTGATAAAGGGCTCTCCGGGTGGTCCAGGGGCTCCTGGGGAGGAACAGCGAGGTTAAAGATAAGGACTCGATACCCATTCCTCGACCCGGCACCCATATTCTTCTACAAGCTCTGCGTTCCGTTACCTTCTCCCGGGCCGGTGGTGATGTTGGCCTCCACCTCGGGTCCGTAGATAAAGGTCTTGGCCCGGATGCGGAAGTTGTAGGTGACGCCGTCGGACAGGTCTTTGATCTTCATCCAGAAGGGCCCGCTCCCCTTCACGTCCACCGTCACTATCTTACTGACGCCTGGGGGGGAGGGGGAGTGAAGACAGTCGGCACAGGCCACTGAAGACTCTGGACAAACACATCACATTTAGAGCAGGGTCTTACACCTCAGGCCGGGCAAACATGGGTGCACACACACACACACACACACACACACACACACACACACACACACACACACACACACCATGGAATTAGTAATGGGAAATACGTCATGTGTTGTGATGAAATTAGATAGGTTCATAATGATACATGAGTTCTTTAGGTCAGGGTGATGGTTAGCGTATTAGCTTAGCATAAATGCACATCACAAGATTTTGCCCTAAACAAACAATATGGTCAAATCCCATCATACCCATACAGTAATTGAATTTGGCTAGGGCTGTAAGCGATCCCAACCGGTCTTGTAGTGTGCATCGACTTCCCTTCGTGGAATTAAAAAGCAGCCATTTTGAGCAGAGAGAGAGAGAGAGAGGTGTGTGATGGGTAAGGGACGGGTTGCTTACCGTCTACCGGGGTGCAGGGCTCGTAGACCAGCCGGTAGCCCTCGATGATGCCGTTGGGGAAGGTGGGCTCGCCCCAGGACACGTTGACCGAGGTGGTGGTCAGCTCGCTGAAGTGGATGAAGCCGGGAGCGCTGGGGGCTGGAGTGCGCAGAGGTCAGAGGTCAGAGGTCAAGCAACATATGGGGAATGATCAATTAGATTGACGCGAGGGTTTTTTTAACAGCTAGTATAGGTTGCTCTGTCTGTCTGCCCGTCCCTGAACATGCTGCTGCTCTTCATCGTCTATATCCATTGATCCCAAAGTCACATTAAAATGAGTGATGCCTCGTCAGATCGGGGAGAGAGTTTCCTATTGATTTGGGTCTGTCAATGCTGTGCTGTATCGATCCTGTAGTCGCATTGAGATGTGTGATCGTCTACATCTATTGATCTCAAAGTCGCATTTACATGATCGACAGCTCGTCAGACTCGGGGGAGCAATACCGAAGCCGCACGGAGTGACGGTGTGACGGCTCGTCCAAGTCGGGAGTTGAGTATCCTATTTAAGCTCCTTCCCCTTTCCTGATCGGCTGTTTTTATCGTCTATACCTATTGATTCTGAAACCACACTGAGTGGTGTGACGGCTCGTCGATAGGCTCATTGATGGCTCAATAGAGCTTCCTGTTGGTTTGGTAATGTAATTAAACCCCTCCCCCCTTTTCTGACAGGCTGTATTTTGATGACTTATTTCCACTGATTCCAAAGTGACATTGATATGACTAATGGCTTGTTGGACGAGAGAGAGAGAGAGAGAGAGAGAGAGAGAGAGAGAGAGAGAGAGAGAGTCCAATTGATTAATGTAATGTAATGTAATTTCTATATCTACTGATTCTACAGAAACACTGAGACGTGTGGCGGCTCGTTGAAGGTGCTTTATCCTTAAAACTCATGCTGCTTAGTATCTCAATAATTTATCTTTACTGATCCCGTGCTTGACTAAAGATTAACATTGATAATAATAAAACACTGTCCTGTGAGGATAGGGAGCTAAAGTGCTGTTATAAGATGTGTTGTATAGTTTCAACTCATTTCACTGATACCAGATTATATTCCCTCAACGACGTGGAGCCCAGTAATTACATCCTCTGTGTAACTCTCTGTGTAAAGCTCTGTGTGAAGACCCAGGAAAGATGTCTACCTCGACCCCCAAGCCTAATATACAACATGTAACATCAAACCTTGTGAGCGCCACCTGCTGCACAGTCAAAGCACAACACAGTGATGCAGGGTAGGAGCCAAGTAGGTCACAGCCTCATCATGAAGTATGGACTTGTTTGTTTCAGCTGCAGCATTCTTATAAATGACCTATCTTTGGCCTTGTGTGTGTTTGCGTGTGTGTGTGTGTGTGTGTTCATACATTGGTGTTGCCTGCAGGTAAGTATTTGTAAGTCAATTCGGTATAATTCTATGTTATTAACTACTGCTTGTGACATTTGGTTGATTTGGTCAACGCCACAATACTCCATAAAGGTTAAAACAAACTCTATTCATTATTTGCAAATACTGCTTGACACACCACAGTGATAATGACCAGCCTCAGGCTCCAGGCCCCATTACAGCTGAACTAGCTTGTGACACCGCCGGGCTGGAAACACACTCGGCCCTGTTGTCTTTAAACTTGTCGAGCAGCAGTTGAGAGGTTTGCAACACACAAAGCCTCTTTGTCTACCGAGAAGATGGGCTAGCTATCGGCCCAGCATACGCCCCCCCACCCAGCTTGTCATCTGCTTCCTCCTCTCTATGGCAGTGGTCCATGACAAACGCCAAGAAGTTTCACCCCTCCTTCTACTACCCACGAGATATTAAATGACACCAGAACTGCAAAAATGTTGCCTTTACTCAGGGATTTGGGGAATGAATAGGGTGGGGGGCGGGGGTGGTACTGTCCTCCAGTACTATCCAAGGAGTTTGAGAGATAGAAACAGAAACAGAAAGGGTTTTAGACATCGCGTGCCTGTGGACGCAACATCCCCCAAAGACTCACATATTTTTTATTTTTATCCTACTTCACTTTTCAAACAGAGCGGGAGACTCGGCAGATGACTCCAGGATGAGTTGGGCTGATTGGGAACTTATGCTGAGTGTGTGTGTGTGTGTGTGTGTGTGGCTCCACATTGTTTGGCATGCTGACAGCAACGATTAACATCAGCATCACATTAAAGCGTACAAAAAGAAACTCTTTCTGGCTTAAAGACATGCCAGATTTTCCTTCCTGATGATCGGCTCATCGTATTTCGGGAAAAAAGTCTCAGGGTCCCCCCCCCCCCCCCCCCGCCCCCCCCTCCCCAAAAAAAAAACTGCCCCAAAAATCTGACACATGCTTGAATGTGACTCGTGTCTCGTTTGTGAACCTACCAGCTTGCTGAGTGCGCCCCCTCGTCGGGGTGCTGCGGGGTCCGTCCCCGGCGGCGTTGAAGGGCGCCACGCTGATCATGTAGGTGGTGTAACCGGTCAGGTTTTTCAGCTTCACCCCTCCTTCTGGCATGAAGAGGGTCCGCAGCCTCTCGGTCTCGTTCTTACGCTGGAACTCCCAGAAGTAAACCTTTTGCGCGGGTGAAGAGAGGGGGCGTAAAGACATACATCCACATACAGACACGGGTCACGGAGTACAACCTCTGTTATCATTACAAACTCCCTTGAGGTGAATATATGTCGCCGTGTCCTTGAGCAAGAGGCTGAAGTCCCTCTGTTTAGAAAATTCCCATTTAATGGGTGATTAAACGTTGAGTCAATGTGGTTTTCTCAAGACCCTCAACGCCATTTCACCAGTGTTTATCAGCGTGTTCAAGGATATAAGACGTTACTGAGCGCGTGCGACGGTGTGGACCCTGACCTTGTAGCCCTGGATGTCTCCGTTCTGAGCGTCCACGGGGGGAGGGTCCCACGCCACGTCCAGCTGAGTCGCCGTCGAGGACTGAATGGCCACGTTCTGGGGCGGCGCTGTAGGCACTGCGGTAGGCCAGCACACAGATGAAGTACACACATTCACAGACAAGGAAACTTCTCTGCGTGTACTGTACTTCTACATGGTATTGTAGTTTCTGGCATCACGTGGGGAAAGTACAGTTACGGCTTAACTATAGATTTAAGAAAGACAAATGCCTATTTCAAGAGTGGCGAGACAACTAATCCACGATTCGGCGTGGTCAAATATTTCAGCGTTCCCTTTTGACACGGTGTTGAGTGCGATGACAGGAGAAAAGCACCGTGGGTAAAAAAAAAAAAGACAGCGGGCGTACATACCTGCCTCTCCCACGAACACCTCCTGCGGCGTGCTGGTTGGCCCCTCGCCCACCGCGTTGTACACGCTCATGCGTATTTCGTAGCGCTTGTGTTTACTCAGCTCTGCAGTAGGAACGACACAATTAGGAATGCATTGTGCTGCTCGTTTGTAAGACGTCTGAGACATTGTGATTCATAACCCGAGGTTCGCTGAGCGCTGCGCTGCGGAGGTATTACGAGAGATACGTGGCCATCTGGTTTTGTAATTGTTTATCAAAATAAACTGACATTTACAGGAGGCTTGTGTACTCTGTGTCCCAGAATTCCTCTGTTCAGACCTCTTCTATTGTCTCTGTGTGAACTCACTTATGAGTGTAAACAATCAATTTAATTAATGTGCTCAACTCAATCGACGCTCCGCTTTTCCTGTATCAATATCCAAGGCATGCTGGGAAAATACAGGCGGCTTGTTTGAGCGGATTCAATTTTGGGTTGATTCAGTGAGTACAGGTGAGTGTGTGTGCATTTGTGTGTGTGTGTGTGTGTGTGTGTGTATGACTGCAGATATGCTCACATTCACACATGCAGATGTGTGAGAGTGTGTGTAGGCGTTATGCACGTGTGTGTGTGTGTGTGTGAAGGCGTCAATAAAGATGTGTGTGTGTGAAGACGTTAATAAAGATGCGTGTGTGTGTGTGTGAAGACGTTAATGAAGATGTGTGTGTGTGAAGACGTTAATGAAGATGTGTGTGTGCAGGTGTATATTTCTCATTAGGTAAAGCAGTCGGAGAACTTACTGTCCAGCTCGTACTGGGTCAGAGTCGACTCGCTCAGATTCCTTATGCTGTAGGGGGCTGTGGTAGAGAGAGAGAGAGAGAGAGAGAGAGAGAGAGAGAGAGAGAGAGAGAGAGTGTGTGTGTGTGTGTGTGTGTGTGTGTCACAGGAGTGCAGCAGGAAGGGAAAGCCATAAAAGAAGAGGGAAAATGTGGGGAAGGCGGTGGAGAGACAGTTCATTGTATTAGCGACCGATTCCAGTACTTTCCTACTTGAGAACAGTATCACAATAAAAGCCCTCCAAGCTCCAGAATTGCTCAACTGGAGTTAAATTATAGGCTAGGTTACACGGAGCAGTAGAGACAGAGTAAACATAATAACAGGCTGTGGCTGATAGCTACTAATCACAAGATGAAAGGGTTCGGCAGAGGAGTGTCAAGGCCAGTCAGGAGATCATGGGAACACAATGTGGAAGTTTTTCTTTACAGGAGTGATGAAACACACGGTTTCAGCCCGTCTCCACTCAGCAGAACCGTCAGTTTGAGTGGTGGAGAGTGTACTCCGCCCACTCAGCTCATACTACCCCCTAAATCTTCGGTGTTTCATCACCGATCGGGGTAGAGCCAGCAGAGCGGAAGTTTTCAACTGAGTCAGGGCGAGACATATTTTTGCAAACGCATTTTCTGGGCCCCTGGAACAAAAAATGTATGCTGGAAACACACAAATATGTTTCCAATAGCTCTTTAAGGGGAATGATGGTATGAATTAGGAAAAGTGATAGAGGCCAACGTGCCTCTGTGAAAGTGTTCAAACCGATGGAAGATATTTGTGGGATACGTCAAACATGTCAAATGCTTTCTAATAGCACGTTTTGTAAATGTCTCTACTTGATAAGTGTGATGAATAAAGTCTATATGTCTTAAGGAAGTGAGAGAACTACTGAATCTGACAAAATAGAACCAGCAGATCATCGTGGCTTGCAACAGCATCAGTCATTTGTGTGCTTGCACTAGAATGCACCAATAAAGGCTCAATTAGTGCCATTTAAAATGTGGACATTGTTAACGTAGCATCTTCAACCATGAAAACCATCTGTGAGTGAAGACTGTCAAAAGTACTCGTAATGTTAGGACTGATACAATTTGGTTTCGCCGCGGTTTGTTATTCCTCACCGGTGAGCTCGGCCCAAGTGGTGGAGGGACTGTTGACGGTGCGGACAGAGTAACTGCGGAGCCGGTCGTACAGGAGCTCCCGGTACCGGATCCGAAAGCCCAGCAGGATTCCGTTGATCTTTTCCTCCGTGGGGGCCTGCGAGGGGGAAAAACACGAGTTGAGTAACGGTGTAACGCAGCAGATCTCAACAGCACCAATGACCCCAGTCCTCCCCCGCCTTAACGTTCGTCTTGCTAATTCCACCTTCAACCATCATTTTCTTGTATGTTTCCCCACTGTGATATTACTTTTTATCACCCTGTATTTTGTCTTTTATTCACCGGCATTGGAGAGTCATACCGTAATAGAGACATAGAAATAAAAAATAAAAGACCTCCACACAGGTTGAGCTCATCCACAGGTGAGTCACATGGAGAAATCCCCCATGGTTAAACAAGAGACAACAGGCCCAGAGGGGAGCAGCGGAAAGAGAACAAGCACCTCTCTATACCCATAAACTCTACAAGTGTTCTCCATAAATCCAAAATTGTGGCTCGGGGCTTCCTATTTCCCCTTTACGGCTTGTTAATTCAGGTGTGAGTGTGTGTGTGTGTGTGTGTGTGTGTGGGTGTGAGATTGAGAAAGTAGAGGGTGTGGGCGAAAGTGTGTTGCATCCAAGTCTAAGTATACCCTGTGCGCTGCCGTGCTCTCTCATTAGGGCCCACCTTCTAAGACCTCCACGGGTTTTCGTTACACAATGAAAACAGATAAAGGCCGAGCCAATTACACCGTCTCCTCCTCCTCTTCTTCTTCTGCTCTTCTTACCTGCCAGCGGATCAGCACTGACGTCGTGGTGTGTGGCGTGACAGAGAGAATCGTGGGCGGTTCGTCAGGCGCTGTGAGAGGGGGAGATAAAAGCGACACGCGAAATGAGTTCAATTGACCTGAAAAGCTGCGCGGTTTCGAGAAGCCCGAGTCTAACCGTTGTGCGGTGGCATTCACGGGGCGTTAAAACACACAAGGAGCGTAAAAAACAGAGGAGCCGTTGATAGATGAGTCTGTTGGAAACGATCCGTGGTGGGAACGGGTCTTTAGTTTGGGGTAGTGCCGCCGGGCAGACTTTGCCAGCGTGATAATGCTGCCCCTCTTGTATCATGGCAACTGCAGATGGTGCGCACATGACATCACCTGCTGTCTCTGCCAAGTGGCCACATCACAACAATAAGTTAACTCATCCTGACAGCCTATTCAGACGGGACTTTTTGCACCAGGGTTTCAAAAAAAAACTCTGAACTGTTTCTCCACCTTGGCATGGGACGATAAAATTTCATGTCACGATAATCCTGGCCAACATAATTCACGATATTATTCCGATAATCATCAAAATATGCTTAAAACTCTTAAAATAGCACTAAAACATACTGGAATTACTATTAGTATTACTTAGTATTACTTACTACAAATATTTTTATTACATCATAGGACACATATCTTGAATAACCTGGACAGCAGAATGAATGCAAACATTTTTATTTTATCGCGATAAAAGATCAAATTGTATATCGTCCCATCCCTATCTCCACCCCTGAGAAAAATGGAAAATTCAGCATTGATAAGGCAGGATCGATGCCGTGTAACGGGCGACGCCTGTGGCAACGCGCACCGTGAAACGTTCATCATTTCATCAAACTTCAACACTGCGAATCAGCAGGTTTTCTCACACGACTCTTACCGTCCTGCAGGGTGGTGATGGCTTCGCTCTCCTCGCTGTAGTCGCTGTCCCCTATGTCATTGGTGGCCTTCACTCTGAACTGGTAGGAGGTAAAGGGCTTCAGCCTTAGAGACGGAAACACAGGAAAACAATAAACTACTGGTGGGAATCTTAAACCAAAGGAGAGGTTTAGTCTCATTGTGGAAACTACAAGCTACCAGAAACCGTTTTATACCAATTTGGCTCCTTAATGATAGTTTAAGACAGCAGTAATTACAGTATCATTATGTTTTCACAAGGTACGGGTACGCTACTGGCACGGTACGCTCTCCAGAGTTTCTTGCTCTTTGCTGCATTTTCTTACACACTGAAAGGAAAGTTTTGTTGACTATTATTCCCTGAAACTACCTGTCCACGATGTAGGAGCTGGCCTCGTGGTTGACGGAGGCCGAGTGGACGGTCCAGTTGCTATCCGGGAGCTCTCTGAGCTGGACCGTGTAGTAACGCACGGGGGACAGGCCGTCGCTGCCGGGCTCCCACGACAGCAAGACCCGGCGGGCCTGGACCTCCTCCTGGGGCACCGTGGGGCGGCTGGTGGGCTGTGGGCGAGCTGGACGGAGGGTGGAGGGACGTGGACGGATAGAGGGAGAGAGGCAGGGTTGACCGGCAGGGAAGGGAAGGAGACGAGAGAAGGGAGAGTGGAATGAAGGGAGTGGGAAGTGGAGGAGACAAGGAGGGATGGAAAAAGGTTAGTGCTTTTATTAATGGCATTGGGTGAAAGATAGCCTGGGTGACTGCAGTTTTGCTTACACTTGTTTATATATTGGAAACATATATATCAATGAAAGGAAGGAAGGATGGATTGACCAATCTGAAAAACAGCCCAAGCCTCAGAGGAAAGAAAGAAAAAATGGAGAACAAATAAAAAGAGAAAAATTGAAGAGAAATAGTACTCTTGACTTTCACATTTCTGCAGGCGATCTTGCATGAAAGGTAGCCGAGTAGACGAAAGTAGCGGAGTAAAAAACTCAAAACATGATTTGGAGGGGAAGCAGATGGACCGATTCTTTTCACACAACTGCATCGGAGTGCTTCTGATAAACACCCACGGGGCACAAACACTTCCTTCAGAAAACACATCTGCTTACTGGACTGTTAACTGGAAATGGACTAAGTGCGGCGACCGGCTGAGCTCCAATGTTGTGTCAACACTGAGATCACACACCTAGCGCTGCCCGCGGCGTATGTGCACTGTTACAGCTGTGTTTCTCCTTGGCTGTGACGCTACTATCACCATCCAATCCATTTCAACGTGTCACTTTGGCAAAATAACATTAGAAATAAGGATTTTTTTGGTATTATAATAATAATAATAATAATAATAAACTTTATTTGTATAGCACCTTTCATACAGAAGTGCTTTAACAAATCGGCACAGCACGATTAAGTAAAAGAATAAAATAATTTAGAGGAAAAAATAAAATAAGAATAAAAAGTGGATAAAAATAAAAATAATAAATTAAAAATAATAAAAAGTAATAAAAAGAGTGTTGCTAATTATAAGCTATATTAAAAAGGTATGTTTTGGTTATGGTTACATTTTTTACATTATACATTTTTACATTTACATTTTATTATGGTTACAGCTAGTACATATCCCTTAAACCACACATGATGTCATGGTTACCTCTTTTCTCAGTGGTGACCACCAGGGCCTCGGCGGCCTCGCCCCAGCCCTTGCGCGTCTGGGCCGTGATGCGGAACACGTAGACGGACTCAGGCTTGAGGCCGATGACCGTGTACTGGCGAGCGCTGGGCTTCAGCACGTCCACCGTGGCCGTGTTGCTATTGGTGGAGTTGAGGCGGTACGTGATCTGATAGGCTGGGAGGGGAGTTGGGGACACAGAGCAGCAATGTCACAATAGGCTCAGTGGTTAGTGAAATCTGGGTTGAAAAAATGTATTTTTAGGCATCTGAAGCACTCGGGGTTTATGTGGTTTTGCTCGTGCATCAGTGGAGGTTTTCGTTCTAAATGAGCAAACTGTGTCTCTCTCTCTAATTCATTTCTGTGCTAGCCACAACAATTACCAGCTACTTCCTGGTAGCTGGTAACCAAGAACTACACACTGGATGTCGTTGTGCAGGCCTCTTGTGGCTCTGCACGGCCCAGAGAGCGTGCACTGTAATTCCACTCGGCACTGTGCATTGCAAAAGGTGTTGCACACAAACAAATCAAACAACAAATACACAACAGCCTGCTCTCATAGGGCTGCATCCCACGCATCTAACACATTAACTGACGTACCCCTAATCAAGTACTCTGACTCCCTACCTAGCTAACAAGAGTGGGAGGAATGATTTGAGAGCACAAGATCTCATTGCCTCCAATCAGTAGGTCTAATCTTCATCACTGTTTAGTCGGGGAAAATATAATTGAAGCATGATGAGAGTGATAAGGAACTATGCCTGCGGACAATCACAAATAAAGAACACTTCAAATACAGCCCATTCATTTCAAGGTTACTTCCTAACTGCTAATAAGAACGAATGCAGGAAAACTAATGACCTGAAAACTAAAAGGGTGACAGATATTTCAAACATCTGAATGGCTGCGAAATAACACAGTCTGCAGTTGGTTTACTGACCGAGGATGATGCCGTTGGGCTGGGAGGGGGACTGCCAAATAAGCCGGACTGAGGTGGTCCGCACCTCGGGGAACAGGATGCCCACTGGAGGTCCTGGCACTGCAGGAAAGAGATACACGTGATAAATATATACACTATATATATACACTTATATTACTTCGGCAACAAACAGGCATCCAAAAAGTAGTGGTAATAAGGTATATCCCTATCTTTGCTCTTCCTCAACACAGCACATTTAATAAAGATCAAATAAATTCATGCTCTACTGCAACTGCCATTGAAGATAATATCAAAGGGGCCCTTGTTTACAAAAACATCTTCTCCCCAACACAATCAGACACCATCACTATCAAAAAGGCCACAATAAAAGAGTAACATATGGAGGCTATAGAATTGATTGGTGATGGGGAATGAGGATGGGCAAATGGGGCAAATCAGTGTTGTGGGCTATAAAGGAAAATAAATCATTTTTTTCATAACTGCTGACAAACTTTCCTGAGTAAATAATAATAATAAAAAAATATTATTTTATGATATATAAATGGGTAATATTCTTGATATTATTATAGACAGCTGCAACCTCAACCTCCAGGTCATGTCCCTACCATCGTCTAGGGTCCTCTCTAGGATGGGCGGTGAACTGGGCCGCCCGTCTCCGATCCGCGTGAAAGCGAGGACCTGGATCTCGTAGAGCACGTATTTCCCGAGGCCGGTCAACTGGACGCTGTGGCTGGCGTTCCCCTCCACTGTCCAGAACTGGACTGTACTGTCTGAGTCCTTCTCCTTGTACACCACCTGATAAAGGCAGGAGAGAAGAGGCAAAGTGGCTCCACAAGCTCCTTTCTCTCCTTTTATACTACCTAAAAAAAAACAGCACACCTGTCCTAAAATACAAAATACTGAGAGATGCTCTACTACATGTCATGAGTAGTTATGCTGTGCACGTGCTACACAAACATACCTTGTATCCCAGGATGAGTCCATTTCTGTCTGGCTCAGGGACTTCAAACCAGCGCACCAGGATACTGCTAGAGGTGGTGGCAAAGGCCGACACATTGGTGGGACCACAGGAGGGGACTGGCCAACAGGAAAGAGAGAGAGAGAGAGAGAGAGAGAGAGAGAGAGAGAGAGAGAGAGAGAGAGAGAGAGAGAGAGAGAGAGAGAGAGGGAACACACATATTTTTCAATGACTATTTGCTGTGCTTGACATGTGTTCTGAACTACACATGGTCCCTGTGCGAGTTTGTGTGTGTAGGTGTTGGGGCCATTACTATTTAACATGTGGGTGTGCTGGACAGTTTGAGTGATCTGCTGTGGACAGTGTGAGCACACACACACACACACACACACACACACACACACACACACAGCTCCAGAGGTCCCGGTGAACCCTCCAGGCCTGCTGCGTTAGCCAGAAAAAAAAAAGAAAAAAAAAACGAGTGCAAGAACAGACCCCTTTCCCTCGCTTGGCCCTCGTCTCTGGACATAATGCACTGATTCCTAAGAATCTGCTGCAGTGAGTGGAAAAAAAAAAACAGCACAGGAATGCCACATTCTAGTCCATGTGTTCCCAATTTCCTCTGACTCCCTCAAATCACTCCATTCCTCCCTACCCAAGGTCTGGTAAGCAAAGTGAGAGCACAAGCAAGGAGAAAGGGGAAAGAGAGACTCCAGCCAGGCTTCTCAGTCGGGTGTCTGAACAATGTGCCCACACAGGATGGTGGAATGTAAACTACAATACTGTATGTTGGTGACTTCAGTTGTCTAATATTGTAGGTATTCCATACAAATGATCAGAAAAATCCAAATGGTACTTATGGGACTTTTACAGGAATGTGTGGGTTAGATGGGGCCTCACATCCTAAGACATCCCAATGACAACTTGCGGGTTGCTGTCTTTGATCACTGATCAGAAGACGAGGTGCCATCTTACCAGACTCCCTGGTCCTGCCCCTGACCGGCTGGCTCCAGGGTCCCGTCCCGATGCCGTTGATGGCCTGGACTCTGACCTCGTACTCGGTCCACTCCTCCAGGTCCTCGATGGTGAACTCTCTCTCCAGGCGGTCGGCGATGACGTGGGTCAGCGCCCGGCCCTGCGACCCCGTGCGGGAGTACTGCACCCTGTAGCCCACTAGGTCCGGGTTCCCGTTGTACTCCCACTCTGGTAGAGGCTGAACCCGCGCACAAGGAAAGAGAGTACAGAGGGAGACACATGTAAAGTCCATCACAGCTCACGCAAGCATTTTCTGACATACAAGGTTACGAGGCGACTCCTGCTTACCACCCATCGGAGCCAGAGGCTGGTCTCGCTGGCGGTGCGCAGGGTGACGTTGGCGGGGGCCATGTCCGGAGGAGCCTGCAGGGTCTGGATCTTCCTGGAGGGCTGGCTGGGAGGACTGGTGCCCACGATGTTTACCTGACGCATGCGAAGCCTAGTGGGTGGAAGGAAACGCCGCGGGACATTGTTACTTCACACGACGTCTGCTGATAATACTTCTACACAACTTCTGCAACAAAGGCTGGTCTCGTTTCAACTGGAATCACAGTCGCAAAAGAACATCACCGGCATGATCTCAACACTTGTGCATCCTCTCCTCTTCCATGGGGACGTATTGCATCAAGACTCACAGCGATGGATAGGCAATGCATACAACTATATTTCTGTGTGAGGACCCCGCTGATATGTTTGTGTCTCAAGGGGAATGTGCAAAAAAACACACTGATTGACCATTGTCCAATCACAAGACTACAGAACCAGATAAGGTGCCTGGGATATGTTGAAATCAGGTGGGATACTGAGGCGCGCACACACACACACACACACACACACACACACACACACACACACACACACACACAAACACACATACACTTTATCTTGTTTGCTGTTGTTTTTGCAAATTTTTTGTAATATTTTGTTGTTTATTCATGATAAATCATGAGTAGGATCCTGAATTAAACTTTAACCAGGATATGAGATATTACTGTCAATGTTGTGTGTGTGTGTGTGTGTGTGTGTACATACAGTGTGTGAACACGCTAATGGAAGTAGGCATGCCAAAGCAAACACTGTTCCCAGCAGGCTACCTGTAGAAGGTGTACGGGTTGAGACCTGGCACCTCCATTGAGCGGGCCTCAGGTTCATTGGACAGCTGGTGAACCATCACCCAGTCCTCGGTTTCTCCTATCACACCCACCTGGGACCAAGACAACACATAGCGTGACGGATACAATACTTTATTGAGCATCACAGGGTAGTTTATTTGTCATTTGTCAAGAAATTCCATCATAACAAGTCGCTTAACTCGGTCGTAACACCTGAAACTTCAATTTGCTCCTTTTGCGGTATGAAGCAGCAGTGCAACAGTGGTGTATCAAGTATCTAGAAAAGTGCCTTAATACAGAGCACTGTGTTCCAGCAGCACTAACACCTTGTTGCACAGTGGTACACCAATTACACCCCAGCTCTGATCCGGGCTCCTTCCCCTCTGGTGTACATTTGTCTCACCTGGGCCTCCACCTGCCAACGAGAGATGGAGGTCTTGCCATCGTAGCCGGGTTTGAACTGCAGGGTGACAGAGCGCGGACCTATGTTGGAGATAGCCATGTTGGTGGGGGGACCAGGAAGCTCTGTGATGAGAGAGAGAGAGAGAGGGGGAAAAAACAGAAAGGTGAAGAAAGATGGAGAGAAAGACGACTGAGGCAGCGACACAACCTCTGATCTGCATTACCAAGGTTTGAAGTTCAGTTTCAAAGTGGCACTTGTTTGCCCACATTTCACACACACTCTGACTTGATTTTGCGTGCAGGTTGCTCAGGTTACTCTATCTACCACAGCGCTCTCTTGTGGCCGCACAGATACTGCACAGCAAAAGAAGTTGCTCAGGGATCTGACTTCATTCTCTCCCTCTTCCTCCCTTGACTTCACCGAAGACAGATTTGCCCGCGATGCCCAGACGGACACAATGCCATGACTGTCAATTACATTGCAGTTATCTGGAGATACGATTCAATCTGATATCCCGCTGTTTACACTTTAGCAGAGTAAACAACACAAACGGATTACTCCTGTAGGAGAAACAAGTCTGGAAAAAATGACAAATCCAAAAGGCTGTTTTTGTTGTTGTTGTTGTGTGTCTGGGTAGGTATGTCTGAGAATGTACTAATGCACAAAAAAAAAAATTCATTCTTCATCCTTTCCCTATCGCTGCCCCCAAGGTAAACATTCAATTCACCATTACAATACACAATATAGTTTACATAAATCTTAGTTATGAAGGTATAAACGTCAAACCGTGACATAGTGTGGACAGTGGCCTAATATCATCAAGACGTAATTGCTCCCATGGGCAGAGTAGCGATGGGGGTGGTGGTGGTCCAGATTGCTTAAATATGTGTCTGTTCAACCCCACTGAAATGCACAAAGTATACACTTGTACAGTGAAATCACTTGCATGACGGGTAATCCAAATCCAAGCTTTGTGCTGGAGTCACAGTTGATACATACACTGAGAGTAATCACCACCCAGGGGTCTATAACTGCTGCTCTACAGCCGACACCCAATATAACAACCTTTCATTTGATGGGTTTTACAGACATATAGGGTGTGAGTGCTGCTATTATTGACTGTGGCTATTGTATTTCTATTACTCCAGCAGTGAGTTTTTAATATGAAATCGTAAAAAAAAAAAAAAAAAAGATTGGAATTGGCCCAAATCTCTCACGGGGTCTCACGGGGACGCTTACTTGTGTATTGGTGCACACACACACACACACACACGTCGTCCCGTTGCTGAATGTTTTTTTCAGCTGTTTGAGCCCCGTGTGGTTTACGGTTCTGTCCAAGCTTGAGCTGGCTGGGGGTCAGATTTCATTATGTCTGGCGCCAGACAACAGAGGGTGTGTTCGCTAAGACGGGGAACAGTAAATCTGCAGGTTTTACCAAGGTACGCACTGACTGGAAGGGAACGTTCGAGAGCAAATGCACAACATCGGATTGTGCTGTGAAGAGCGTCGGCCCGGTTGGTTTTGCTTGGCGCTACAGATTTTAGTCTCAATTACTTTGATCCTCACAGATTTAGCAAGGATGAAATCCCCAGGTCCCTAATGAGGCAGTAATAGTAAGCTTTCTCTGAGGACCTGATGTTGAAAAATTGCCTTGTTCGACACATTTTGTAGCGTGGGTTTAGCCTATGGAGTTAGATACTGTGATTTTGCAAGCATTTGCATTCATACACTACCGGTAAAACCCCCAGTTTTTATTGAAATTTAAGCAATTCAAGCCCAGTGAAGAACCTGAAATGGTACAAAGGTAAGCGGTAAACTGCTAGAGGTTAAAAAAAAAAAAGTTTAACCTCTAACAGGTCAGCAAAAACTGATACTGATGAAAAATTGATGTGTATTTCAGAGCTGAGGTGTCAGTGAGTACAGTTTCCTACACCATCAAAACGGCACTTGGAAACCGGAGGGACCTCTGACAGGAAGAGTCTGGCAGACCCAAAGCCACAACAGAATCAGAAGACACGTTTCTGAGAGACAACACACAGGACAACAGCTTCAAACACAGCTTAACACCGGTCGAAGTAAACAAGTCTCAGTTTCAACTGTCTACGATGTCTACGATGTCTACGATGTCTACGATGGCGAAATCATAAAAAGAGGCTTGCCTGGGCCATGAAGCACCACCAGTGGGCTACTGAAGGCTGGAAGAAGGTCTTATGGGCGGATTACATATGTAGAGTGGCCGGTTACTGACCTGGCGGGACGCCAGAGGAGATGGTGGAGGACGACAGCTGGCCCTGACCTTTGGAGGTCATGCCCGCCACTTCGATGGTGTAGGTGGTGAGAGCGGTCAGCCCGGTGACCCTGTACTCCAAGGTGACGTTCGGCAGGTAGTGGGTCACCCTGGTGTTGGTCCGGTTGAATTCCTCCCAGGAAATACGGTAGCCTGGAAGGACAAGACCGATCAATGGAAGGGAAAAAAATGGACAGAGAATCCTCTACGGGGGAAAATCACTATCTTGGGATGCTACGGTATTGTGTTGCTCTCAGGGCAAGATAACAGAAATATTACATTAACTTCATCAGAAATCAAATTAAATCAGCCTGCAATTACACCCCCCCACAGACTCCCCCCCACACACACCGCTTGCCCTCTGAACGTTAATGCAATTTGCTCCTTGGCCAGCAGCTCTTTTCATATGATTGCGCAAGGCTTGAGGTAACATTCCTTGCCAGTCAAAGCTGCTGATTGTTGATAATGTAGATGCGCTTTACGTTTGCATCGACGGATGTGTGAGTGTAGCTGTCTTGAACGCACCCTGAGAGCTTCAACTGTAGAAAGTGGGGTCAGGAAAATGCAGGAATTACACGAATGTCTTCCCCTCTTAGTCCCGCTCAGTGATTTGTCCCGCTAACATTGTACATATTGGCCTCCTTGGCGATGCATTGTGCGACCGGTCACTTTAAATAGGGCACTGATAAGAACCCGCGTCGGACAAATTGCCTTTTCTCCACCCTGCCTAACCCCACTTTGCCGGGTGGTCAGGCTGTACCTGTGAGAACTCCATTCTTCTCGCTAGGCTCCCTCCAGCTGACTTTGAGCGAGGTGTCCAGGATCTCGGTGAAGCTCAGGTGACCCACGGCGCCGGGGGCTGAAAGAAGACGTGGTGAGCAAATCAAATGGGTTCACTGAAACAGCCACAGTATCCACAAATACCCACAAAACATTGAAAAGGTGTTCAAGAAATCAAAAACGAGGCTTTTGCTGAGAACACTGCTTGATGACAGGTTGATGCCAATTACAGTTTTTGAGCCAATCGTCATAAGAGAACAGGTTCACCCAATTATGGTGAACCTGGATGTATTTGGTTCTGGATGAATAATAGATGTGGCCCGGTGGAGTTGTTACTGATGTGCACTCACCACCAAA
This sequence comes from Hoplostethus mediterraneus, assembly GCA_034670385.1. NCBI lineage: Eukaryota > Metazoa > Chordata > Actinopteri > Trachichthyiformes > Trachichthyidae > Hoplostethus > Hoplostethus mediterraneus. The sequence continues at coordinate 3,317,197 of JAXDDW010000011.1, read as the reverse complement.
GAGTGCGAGGGATGAAGGGAGCAGGGTCACTTACTGTCCTCGTGTGTCCTCAGGCCCTTGGCCGGGCTGCGGGGCCCGTCCCCCGGCGTGGTGAAACACAGCACCGAGGTGTAGTACTCGGTGAACTTCTTCAGACCCGTCACGTAACCCACGTGGACGCTGTCCTGGAAGTTTGGCCGCGCCGTTACCATGGCAACCTCCTCTTCTTGTCCCGGCTCCCAGGCCAGCAACTAAAAACAAAAACAAAAACAAAAAAACAAGAAAAAAAAAATAATATAAAAGAAAATTACCCAGACAAGCTGAAAATAAAGCAGCAAAATAGTGTTGCTCTAATCATTCTCACACATTTAGTCTCTCAGAGCAAACAGGAGTCGCGCTCCTCCTGTGGTGCCGCGCCACTCTGGGGAGTCATTTGGCAACACAGCTTTCAGAAATACATGGAGGAAGATACTCTGAAGAGGTTTTGTCTGAGAGGAAAGGGCCGGGGGGCATTTGGATGGCTCCGCAGAGACAGGGGAAGGAGGGGCAGAGAGAGAGAGAGAGAGAGAGAGAGAGTTTGGGCTCAAGTGAGACTCGATAGCATCCCATAATGCACAGGGATCCGCGAGTGGGAGCCGGGGCTCGGCTTGACCAATTAGGTGCTGAGGTAATTAGTCCCCAGAGCAGGCCTGGTGGGTTTATTTCTAGTTCCCAGAGCAGCGGAGGAGCTTCCTGGGAAAGTGGAGTGAAGAGTTGGCAAGAGTGCCGAATGTCGCTTGGATGGATGCCTGCCTGCCACTCTTTCTCTCTCTCTCTCACTCTCCTCCCCCTCTCGCTCTTTACTCTCTCTCTCTTTCTCCCTCCTCCTGCTATGTCTCTCTCTCTGTCTCATTTACTCTCTATCTCGCTTCCTGTCATTGCCCAGTCGTCTCTCTCTCTCTCTCTCTCTCTCTCTCTCTCTCTCGCTCTCTCTCTCTCTCCTGGGGAAAATCCTGTATTTAAAATTCACAATGAGTGCAGTACAGTGACCCTGACTGCCAGCTGAGTGAGGCCTGCTGAGAGCTATTCACAGAGACGAGGCTGGGGGAAAAAAAACAAAAAAAACAATGACATCATTCAAACTCTAAACATAGTCAAAGGAAAAAAGAAATAGAGCCACCCTATGGATTCCCTGTGGGCTACATTCATTTCAATGAATTGCACGCGAGAGACAGCGAGAGACGGACGACATTCAAGTGCCCATGACAAAATAATGAAGACATTCATCATAGCGCGTGCACACGTTCGCCGTAAAAAAAATATATGAAAAATGGTCGCGAGATAAAGAGAATGACCTCAGCCTGACAAATGGATGAACAAAGCCCATCGTTCACCACGGCGCCGAATATCTTTTCTCCCCTCGGCGTTTCTCTCCTCCTTTGCTACACGGGGGGGTGGGGGGGGGGTGTGTGGTACTACAAGTTCAACTCTGACAGTTCAGTCAATGGAGGTGATGGCTGGTGGTGGCGGCGGCTGCGGCGGTGCTACTGACCTTGTAACCTTGGTTGATGCCGTTGATGAACTGAGGGTTAGGGGCCATCCAGGTAAAACGGATGGTCGTCGAGTTAACCGCCTCAGCCTGCACGTTCCCGGGGGGGATGGTGGGCACTGGGATGGAGGGAAGAGAGGAGGAGCAAGAGAAAAGGGAGAGAGAACCGGGCAGCGATGTCAGAGCACTTTCAGTTGGCTGGAAGTCTTGTCTGCGTCTATTTTGATGTCGGTATTGATCGCCGCTGCAAAAGGTCAGGGGGGGGCGCCGCCATCGCTCTGTCTCTTTCTGATGACACACACTGCCCAGGACCGGGGGACAATCTGCTCCCTGTGGCTTCACTTTTTTCTGTTATCCCTGTGGGTTTTTTTTTTTTAGGAAGGTCTCACCCTTTTTGTGTGCACCTTTGCGAAGCACAATGGAGTACAGTTGGGCATCATCATAAACGTGTATGCCAACCAGCAGAATGTGTTGCTTGTGTATGATAACAACACCACACAGGGTATTAAGCCTTCCAGCCTTAGTCATTCACTGACAAAACGGATATCAAGGCAGACTCACTGAAAATGACACATTCATTACTGAAGAGAAAAAACTACTCAGACTATCATCTTCGGTTTTGGCATGATTGACACGCCGCAGGATCAATTAAGAGTGTGTGCTTTTGTGTGTGTGTGTGTGTGTAGGTTTGAGGATCTTCTCAGCTTTTTTTTTTTTGACACTCGTGTTTCGTCCCGTCTGCCCCGCTCACCTCCCTGCAGCGTCCACTCGGTGACCTTGTAGCTGAAGGTGCCCAGCCCCGCCCCGTTGTAGGCCGCCACCTCGATCTCGTAGTTGGTCCAGATGATGAGGTCCTCCAGCAGCAGGTTGGTCACGTCCGGGTTGGAGATGTTCTTGGTCTGGTAGTCCACGGGCAGCCCCGTCAGACGGTACCTGAGATACAGACGCACTTGTAACGCTGGTACCGGGCTCGAGGAAATAAGCGCGTTGTAAAGCCATAGCGTGGGTTAGGGTGTTTGGGGTGTTTGCTGCGATGTACGTGTGCTGAATTCAAAAGTTGAATTTATTGAGGGGAAAAAGGAGATACAGAACTGGAAGGGGGAACAAAGCCAGATATCATCGCGCACAATGCATGGGTTTTTACGAGAATCCATTACTCTATAAAAAGTATTTTACGAGTCACTCAGGGTCATTTGGTTGAATTTAACAGTTAGTCCTTGTCATTTATACGATACAATTGGGGCAGCGCGGTGGCCTAGCGGTTAGAGAGCCCGTCCTTCAACTGAATGACCTGGATTCGAGCCTCTGTGTTGGCAAGCCTGCCCGAAGACTACTGAATCACTACCGGCTCCAGGGGTGTAGCGGCTGCTGACGCGGCACTCTTACCCCTGAGCAAAAATGAGAATTTCCCACCAGAAATCAATAAAGTATCACATTATAAATAATCAGTCATTTTCTTTAGATTAATGGTGGATTTGTGTCTCGGCCCGGTGTGACTGCTTGTATGTGGTTTATTGAAGTCACTGCATTGTCGTGCGTGCTGGAGGAGGGGGGAGGGATCGATAAGCGAGCCAGCCATGCACAGCCACAGTCTTGACCTGCAGTTACAGCAGTGCGACAGCAAGGGGGCGACAACGCACCAGCCAACGGCAGCCATTAAAACAACACCTGCTGTTTCATTTAGGTGTAATGAATAACAAGGCTGACAGAAAACCAAACTAATTACATGTTTACAGGAGTTACAGTCGGGCTCGGCGTACCGCTGACTCTACGTGCTCCAACCGTCGGAGCAGCCTTTACATTCTCTCTCATTTCGACTGAGACTATTACGGAGCGCGGTGGTGTTAATTAACACCGCCCGGGGGGGGGGGGGCAGTCTTCAATCGACACGTTTGATCTCATTTCTATATCTTATCTCTGAATCCCTTTATTTCCCCCCAAAATAGCAGCAGATGGAGCAGCAAGGATGGTATGTGACAGCGTATGTATGGTAGTCGACAGGTACACGGGGGGTCTACGGCGTTATTTTTCTTTGTCTTTTCTTTACTTTTCTTCAACTAGGCTGGTCAATTAAGTGCACATTTTCGAGTGTGTGTGATTAAAATCCAAAGAAAATCGATCGCAACTACACATGAGAAACTCAGCCGTGATGAATGGACAAACACAAAGCACCGTCACAACCCAGCTACACTGCAGCCACTGAATTTTTTTTATTTTTTTTTAGCTAGATTCAATTCTCCGCGGGTGAAGGGTGAGAGTGCTCCTCGTCTCTTCCCCCGGTGCAGACACAACCGAGACGCCGACACACTCCTAATACCCCTAATAAAAGCTTGTTTTGAGTGCAGCGGGGGTCATGTGTCAATCTCACACGGGAGAAAAGGGGATGTTTTGCTGTGGAGCTTCTGTGTAAAATAAATAAGTATGGATAGGTGTTCATCGTGGGGGGTGCTCGGGGTGCTCGGGGTGGGGTGGGGGTGTCAGGGGGTCTCACCGGACGCTGTAGCCCCTGAGCAGGCCGTTCTGGTGGCTCTCCGGCGGCGGCTGCCACTGGATCATGATGGACTGGTTGGTCCGACCGCTGGCGATCACGTTCTGAGGAGGAGCGCTGGGGGGCTCTTCTGGGAGAGAGACACTGCAGCGCACGCACACACACACACACACACACACACACAGATATGAAGAGACAGGGAAGTGAGGCGGCGACTAATAAAGGATCCTTTCCCCCAACAGACACCTCATATGAAGCATAGCTGTTTTTGTAGGTGAGAACCATAGTGTAGTTTCAACTGAAATAGTTGCTATTTATCTCACTCTCTCCCCCCCTCCCTCCCTCCCCCCACACCCCACCCCACCACACCTCTATCTATTATTGTTTTTTCACATTCGTTAAAAAAAACCAACCCTCACCGTTCTTTTATTTTCTAATATAGCGCTACATCTCCGGTGCCCTGGCAGACTGAGCGCAGTAAAGTCAGAGGATACTAAATCAATTAAGCCAAATAAACGCTTTACCCTGACATGAAAAAAAAAACAACCTCCAGAGCTCCTGGGGAGCGAGAGGAACGCGCATGAGCGATGGGCACGAGATCAATGGCTGCGACTTAGGATCAAACGCCGTCACAAAGCGGTTTCGGCGCCAGGCCCACCCCACCGCGCACACACACACACACACTGACGGGAGCCCCCCGTGGCCAGGGGCTGGCAGTGTGAGTTAGCATGGTGGAGTGGTGGGATGAGGGATGGGGGAGGGGGGGGAGTACTGTAAGTTACGTGAGGCCACAGAGAGGCCAAACCTGATCCCCCCCCCCCCTCACACCCAAATCCCTCTTTCAGCTTTCAGAATGAAGGAGGAGGAGTGCTTGTGTGTGTCTGTCTGTGAGTGTGTGTGTCCTTTTTGCTCGGCTCACACATACCCGCCCTCCCCCCCTTCACTGATAAGCACACATAAGATGAACACCCTGGGGTGAAGGGATCAGTCAAACTGGTTGTCTAGGAAACAGACTGCCTGATCGTACTGACTTGTAACCATAACGTTCTGGCACAGATGTTCCTTATTTCACTTCCGTTTCTCCCCGCTATTACCAATTACACTATTTAATAGTATATCACAGTCCCACACGCCATTTTCTTAGTGAGTTTGAAACCGAAAATGGGTCACGAGCCTGTCTCTGCCGCTTCCCCGCATTAAAGGAGATTGTTTTCCATTAATCTGGGTGCCTGGAAGAGAAACTAAGTATAGCTAGAAGGTAGCGTACGCATATCCTGACCAGGGTGGAAGAGAAAAGAGATACCTCCACACTAAGTGGTAATCTGTGAGATTGTTTCTCTTTTATTTTGGTGACACATTTGGTAATAAGCTGCATTTCCTTCCTTTCACTCACATAGATAGTTTATGTCAATTTGGAGTAATAAATCTCATATAAACTGAAACTGAAACTGAAACAATTCCCCGTGACTGGGCTAAATAGGGTGAATAAACCTGGTAGTAATAGTGTTAATATGGGATGGCAGGGATGGATGAGGGGGTACAAGGGGGGGGGGGTGTGGTCACATTTTCCCAGGACCCGGCTGTGTGTGATAACTGCTCTTTGGCTCACCGGTCCGTCTCCTTGCTGAATTGTCCCTTGCCCACATCGTTAACGGCACAGAGGCGGAACTGATAGGAGCGCGCCGGGATCAAGCCGTTGACCGTCACCGCCGTGGACTTGGGCTCGATGTTGGCCAGCAGGATAGCCCAGGGAGCATCTAGGGTAGACAGAACACAGGAAACAGTACATGTTCATTGTTCGCAAAATAGCTAGATGCGAACCTTTTCATTTATTTCAATACGATTCAAAAGTGATTTTTTACTTTGGTGCCATCGTTTTGTCAGCGGAAATCACATTTTGACTCATCCGATGAACAAATCACGCTGGGTAGGAAGAGAGAGGCGAACACAATATATTGTAAAGAGTGCTGCAGCTTGAGTACAATATTCTCCGCTACCTTGAAAATGAGTTCATGTCCAATTTGAGATTAATAACACTGATGGTCATTCTTATTATTCATTGATCATGCTCCTAAATGCTGCTGAACGCTGTATTTTTTTCCACTTTAGCCCACGAGCACTATGGGAAATATGGGTAGCATAGAGCCCAGCCTCCTGGGGGAAGGAGAAAAATCCCTTTAAGCAAGCAAACACTTCATTTCTCTTTCTGACTCATTGCAACAATACTGATCCTGAACAGCCCTGGTGCACTCGCTCCCCAAACTCAACTTGCGATAAAAACAATACACTGATCTGAAAGTACACCGACGCAAAGAGCGCCTGCAGAGGAAGCGCGGACGGTAAAGACAGATACAGGAGATGAAGACGTGGACTGGATGCACCTCGTGACTTACTGTTCTCAGACACTTCCAGGATGTAGCGTATGAGGGGACTGTTGCCATCAAAAGGCTTCGCCCAGGTCAGGTTGATGGCTCGCTTTTCCGATGTGCTCAGCACCGCCGTGGGGTTCTCCGGGGCGTGGGGCAGCTGCCTGCAGGGGAACAGCGGGAGGACTCACATAAACAAAGAACATCCCCTATCAAAGCGAAACCACAGAGCGTTACTCAGCGTTTTGTTCTCCCACTGAATGTCAAATTTCGAAGTAAAGTTTGCAAAAAAAAAAAAAAAAAGACATCAGATGGACAGGTGATGAAATACAGACATGACAGTTAGATTGTTCCCCTGTCAAGATGGACAGACAGGCAAAGAGAAAGAGACAAGATATCACCCGGGGGCGGGGAAATGGATGAATGAAAAGGGCTAAGGAGACAGATATGGAGAAAAACACTCAGACGAAGCCGGATCCACAGACAGACGTATAAACAAAGACGAAGACGGGCGGGGGGATCATTAATTCATTCGGCCGTAAATCCGGATAGCCGGAGAGACAGACGGATCGATAGATAAACTGTACGGCAAACGGACAGATAGGCCGTAACGCGGTCAAATGGCAGCTAGCCAACCAGACGTGAATAGAGAAATGGGCGAGACGAGAAAGAGAGCGATGCACACAATCAAGTCGGTCGGTCAGCCTGACAAACACTGAAGTTACATGTCTCTTTCATATTAAATCCTCTCTGCTGCTGCCGGGAACTACAACAGTAGCAGGCAGAGATTTGGAATGAAAGAGAAGATTTGAAATGACAAAAGTGATGGAGAGGAGTGTGTGTGTGTGTGTGTGTGTGTGTGTGTGTGTGTGTTGTATGTGGTATTAGAGACAGATAAAGAGGATGAGGGAGGAGGAGGGAGGAGGGAGGAGGAAGGGGGGGGGGTCCCTGGGTACTGGAAGTGAGAAGAGGAGAGGGAGGCAGAAATCAAAATGAGTCAGAGGTATCAATACGGTGGTGACACGTCCTTCCTGTGTCTTTGCTCTGGAGGATGGAGAGAATATGGAGAGACGAACTCACCTGACTCGGAGGTGGGCGCTGCGGGAGTCGTTGCCTCCGACCGACGTCACCCTGCAGGTGTACGTCCCTATGTCGCCCGACCAGGTCTGGGAGATGTGCAGGGTGCCGTCCGGGTCCAGCTGCATGCGGGGGATGGACTGGGCATTGATCGGCGAGCCCTCCTTCTCCCAGACGTGCCTGGAACACACACAAAACGCTGTCACCATCATCGATCCCCGGGTTCACCCGGTTGTGGGCGTCGCCCCTCATCATCATCGACATCATCATCATCAGCAGCACATGCATCCTCATTCCGTTTGCTGTCAGTGACACGGCATATAGCGTAGCGGTAACAGGAGGAAAACATCTGCCGGGTCGGGCTATGTTTACATGCATGGAGACTCCAGCTAACCCCGGTTTTGGGTTGATGTGTGTAAACGTGAAAGCCAGGTGAAGATGTTTATGTGGTTTGTGGTTTGCTTTGGCGTGTAACCATCTGTGCAGACTTTTTGTACATTTTGATGTCAGCAAAAAAACACACGCTAGCGAGCATCATTTCTTTCCTCTGCGTTACAGCTAACAGATTATTTGCTCAGTTAAATCACGCAAATACTTTTTTTTTTTTTGCCGGCGGGGTTGCATCTGTGTGCGAGCCCCCCACAGGTAGACAGGTAGTTCTGTTTTTGGCAGCTGGGAGAGTCAACTGCTGGGTATCAAAAGGCATCATTTAAACAGCTTAACCTGAATAAGACCTTAACTGGACTATGGCCAGTGGCCGGGGACTAGCCACTGACTGATGCTGCTGATTCACTCTGATCAATGTTTCCCCAGATTTCCAGAATAGTATAGTAGCGATGCTTTATGGTCTAGATCTTACTTTTACTTTACTTCTAAATGTGCACCATGGTATGGATTTCTATCCGTTTTAAATGGTGGGTTAACTCTTTTTTCACAATAAAGCGGTTGCGTTGACGAGGTGTTCCCTCCACCGCAACCCCGATAACTCTCCTCCTATTAGAGAAGCTATTTCATCTCTCTCTCTCGCTGTCAGGCATCAGAGCGGGCCTGCGCGCTTATCACAGCGGCTGACGGCTGCATATCAAACGCCGGATTTGCACTCATCAAAACGACGCGGCTCAAAACGTATCTTCAGACGGTCCTCTCATCTAGGTAGGGAGGGACAGGACTGGTCGATTGACACGCGTGGAGTTCAATCAAACTTGTGCGTCGTGAGGATAGACTGCAACTTTCTGCTAACGGTGTGTGTGTGTGTGAGAGAAAGGCTTTGTGGTAGCGCCACACACACACACACACACACAGTCACGGTGGTTGATACACATGTTCAACAAGCATACGTGTTCGCCCCCCTTACCTGACGGTTACACTGGGGTCATGTGTGACCCCGCAGGTCAAAACGGCCTTAGTGCCTTTGATGACGCTCTGGTCCTGGGGAGGCGTGGTGATCCGGGTGCGGGCTGAAGTCAGAAGACACACACAGACAGCACAACGTCAAAACCTGAGGAGAATGCTGACAGAAAAACATGAGAATCGCATTTGGAAAAACTCATTTCAGTTGAAAGGACTTTGCTACTGTGTTGTTTCTTTCTTTTTTTTTATTACTTCTTGCAAAAAAAAAACTCGATAATTCAAAGCCTGCACCCAAAAGAGCCTTTTGTATTTGATGGAAGTGAGTTTGCCTTTATTTTCACACGGCATGACCTCGTTTCTCAATCACTGCCAAACAAAAACACTTTTCAATATAATTCCACCTCCATTATCATAAGTTCCTGTTATTGTCAGACAGTCAAGACAATGGAGTTTTATTTCCATACAGACGAACGCATCACACATTTCAGCCGAGCTCCACCTAATCCCGCCCACTCACCCCAGACCACCAGGTCGGCGGCGGCCTCGTCGATCCCTCGGGAGTTGCTGGCCATGCAAGTGTAGGTACCGGCGTCGGAGATGTGGGAGGGGGAGATGAGCAGGCTGCCCGACTCCAGCAGGGTGAACCTGGGCAGCTGGACCGAACCGCTGGCCAACACTCGCTCGCCTTAAAAGAGGGGGATGGGAAGAGGCAGGGAGGGATGAGAACGCGAGAGAGTGGATGGGGGATGGAGAGGAAAGGAGGGCGGAAACAAAGTACGACGTTAGACTTTATATGTTGAATCATTAAACCAACTGTTGCACCATGCGTTTTGTGTGTGTGTGTGTGTGTGTGAGGGAGAGAGAGAGAGAGAGAGAGGGAGAGAGAGAGAGAGAGACCTTTCTGCCAGGTGATAGCTGGTCTTGGAGCGCCAGAGGTCTCACAGTGCAGGATGACTGACATGCCGTCGATCACAGTGCTGTCAGAAGGTCCAGCTGTGATATTCGGGGCGATGCCTGAGGGGAAACAAACACGCGTACACACACACACACACACACACACACACACACACACACACACACACACAAAGAGAGAGAGCACAGTAGAGGTAAGAGGGGAACAGAGGTGAGAGAATAACATATCTGTAACAGAAACACACTTCGTCGGCCTGCTGCTAAGTGCTTTGTGCCACTAATTCTCTGGTACCTGTCTATTCTTTACATCCAGAGAGAGAGAGAGAGGGTGAGACAGAGAGAGAGAGAGAGAGAGAGAGAGAGAGAGAGAGGGAGAAAAAGAAGGAGAGACTGAGAGACAGACTGACAGAGAAGGGAATAGATAACTAAAAGCCCCATTCCTGATATGCAGTAAATCAAAGCCTTATAGGATGACAGCAAATTGTATCACTCCAAAAGAAAAGGAGGAGAGGATGAGGAGCAAGAGGAGTTTGGTATAGGAGGACTGCCGGGTATCAGGAACGGGGAGTCGGGAAGAAAGAATGAAAGGTAGAGAGAGATGAATGAGTTGAGAATAGGTGGATGATAAGATGAGATCTGGGAGGAGGAGGAGGAGGAGGAGAGGGAAGGGAGAAGGAGGCCTTGTCAGAGAGAGATAGCGAGGGAGGCAGGGGGGGAGAGAGGGAGGCGGCGTGAGAGAATTTCATGAATTCTGATAACAGGATGCGGCGTGGAGTGAAGGCAGCAGAAATTGAGACAGAGCGAAGAAAATTAGATGTCAAAAAACTTGCCAAACAGATGCGGCGCGGAGCAAAAATTACCCCGCGATTTTCACAGCAGTGATGCATTCCCACCGCACACAACTCCAATCATTCTGCTTATTAGATTTACTCAGAAAAGATGGTACTGAGCGTTGTTTCATGTAAACATAGCATAACTCAATCAATATAGGCCTAATTATATATTTATATACACACACATACATGGATCTCCTCGTATATATACAATTACACACATATATATAGAGAGAGAGAAAGAGAGAGAGAGGGATGAAAGCAGTTCAATTCATAATGTGATTTCCACCATTTGAAAAGGCTTCATCACAGTGTGTGCCTAGCTGCCTTACCTACTGAAAGGATTGAATCATCTGTATTTTTGAAAACTTGTATTACAAATATGAGGGAACTTTTCTCCCCCCCGATGGTTAATAACATCTTGGGATGAAAAAAAACAACCTGATGGCGCCGGTGCTTGACTGTTGCCTGAACCCATTACTGAATGGGTTTGAATGTTTTCACGCCGCTGTAACACTTCTATCACGCTGCTAGAGCCTTCCTGTCCGACTTGAAGTAAACCATACATAGCAATTGTCTATCCTGACTTTCCTGCCTTACATCAATGTGAACAGAAACAGTCATGTATGTATAGAAAAAAAGGGGGGGGGGGGGTGTGAGTGGAAGGAAGGGGAAACCAGACAACATATAAGGAGACTTGCCCGTTGACTCCAGTGTTTTCTGTCTCGTCTGACTTCTCTGATCTGAGTCTCTTCATATCTCAAGGTGCATTGCAAACTGGTGGACTTACTGGTGACAGCCAGGTAGGTGTTGGTCTGGACTTCTCCTGCCAGATTCCTGGCGAAGCACTGGAACATCCCGGTGTCGTCGGGCAGAAGACCGTTGACCTGCAGGCTGCCTCCCACCAGCACCCTGTACCTGGGTGTCTTCACCGGGCTGATGGGCACCGCGTCCTTGTACCACACAATGTCTGGCTGGGGCACTCCTAGGGGAGACGATCACACACATTCAAAAATGAAATTGACTCACTGAAGTTGCAAAGAACAATTTCAATTTGACCATCATTATTATCACCCACTGGGCACAAGTGCAATGTTGGGCATGTAAATTGTAGTTTCTATATACTAACTCCTTATGTTATATATTTAGCAACGGATTATCTTCACGACAAGGCAGGGAAACACACAGGGGATGGATGGATCCATGACACTTCACAGCTATGAGCAATTTGTACCTCTGTGGAATGTGGGAGGAAACTGGAGCATCCGCAGGAAACCCACACCAAGAATCAGACCCAACACCTCCTCGGTCTGAGGTGACACCGCTAACCACTGAGCCGCTGCGGCTAATTATACTTATGATGTATGTAATTACTATACTATGCCTCTCTCTCTCTCGCACACACACACACACACACACACACACACACACACACACACACACGCATAGATAGACACACATCACTCACCTCGTGCCTGACAGGGAATGTCCACCACCTTCTCCATCTCCGCTGTGATGTGTTTCTCTGGTTCCTTCACAAACTGAGGCGGCTCTGAGGGACGGAGTGAGAGAGAAAGACAGGAACATGAAGAGGCCGGATGACAGCAATGTGACAACAAAAAGATAGCTCGAATCATTACATCAGTAAAAAAAAAAAAATCATATTACACATTTCTGGCAGCCAACTCGTATCGATGACATTTTACATGAGAATAAAATGTACATGCGATTTATTTTGGCGTCAGCGCCCTGTTGTTGCATCGCCCTCCGCTGGACTCACTCAGCCAGCCGAGTGAGGCAGGGAGGGGAGGGGCTAAGAACAGAGCCCACAGGTGGATGCTGAGGTGGTGGGATGAGAGCTTCATCAGCATCGGCGTTAAACAGCAACAGAGCAACGCAGTGTGCAGAGAATGAGCAGTGAGATTGGAAAAAAAGATGATTTGAGTAGTGGGATTACATTATTATTGTGAGATATGTATTAAAAAAACCATGATTCACGACGCTGTAGAGGATGACGCTATCTGAATTGAACTATGTAAACGCTCTGTTAATCCGTTCTACCTCCAACTCACTTGATCTGGAGGCAAAGTAATGAAAAGCGACAGAAGAGTAACGAGATTACGTTACTGCGCTTGACTAATGCAGTGGAATGATTGGAATGTTCAGCCAGTAATCTGTGGCAGATTACGTTTTTGAATGTAACCTTCCCAACCAACCCCCGGGGGAGAGAGAGAGAGAGAGAGAGAGAGAGAGAGAGCAAAACGACTCAGCTCGCCGTATCAAGGGAGAAGTTCACCACACCCCGCACTTTGAATCACATCATAACCTTGAAAACATCAAAGCGTTTCAGTGGAATGGAATGAAAGTGACTGGAGCAATGCTATTAGACAGTTCCTTCAAGCCAGCCATTAGCTTTTTCTTCCCCCTTTTAAGTCAATGGCAACCTCCTTTCACTGCCTCACGACTCTGCCGCTATTACTTGGCTGCATTTATGTCGTGAGAATAGTAATGTCAATATGAATATCACATCGGCTCTTTGGCGCTAATTTACAAAGCTAAATGTTAACAGTTTGGTAACACAGAAATAACCAACGTTGCTATCACCATGCTGCGATACTGTGTCCTTGACATAATTGCCTGTATGACTGCGCCATGTTATTTTATCTCCCTGCTTTGTGCGCGTGGTTCAGCCACACTGCACAACACTGTCAACAGATACCACTTAGCGACAGAAGCAGCTATATATGTATTTTTAACTGGGGGTGTGTCTCAAACGTAATTGTGTTAATTAGTTACCAACTGAAATGTGAAAATAGTTACCAACTGCCGGTGAAAATATGATTGATTTATTGTTGCGTGTTCCTCCCGGTGGCTGACATCCAGTGAAGCGGACTGAACAAACCCTTAAGCGTTATTTGAGTCAGCTCTGCCCCAGTGCATGTAGGTGGGATCTCTATGTTTTTACCTAGTACATGCAGGTAGGCCCCTGCGCTCACTGAGGGCACGCTGCTGCTGCGGAGGACGGCCTCGCACTCGTAGTAGCCGGCGTCGCTCACCACAGGGCTGAGGATGGTCAGCCTGCGGTTGTAGTCACTCAGGCCGCTGGTCACCAACACACCGTTCTTACGCCATGAGATACTCAGCTTGATGAGAGGCCTTACAGGAAGGAAGAGGAGGAAATATTAAGGGGTATGTGTGGTCTACTGCCCGCAGTATCTCACATCTCACGTTCTCCCCGTGCTCGCCGCGTGAGGCTGTTGCCATGTGAGTCAGTAACTACTGTGAAACACTAAACCCAGATGAATCAGATGACATATTCTTGATCATAGCAGATTGATCTTCCTAATTCTGCTTTATTTCAAGATATTAAAGGGATAGTTCATCCCGAAAACCCCTGGAAACTCATGATCAAAGCTTCATAGTTCTTAGCAAGTTAGCCCCCATAGCTCAGCCTTCTCCCAAACCAGTGAAGTTAATGTGGCCATTTCTGTTTGGAGAACTTTGATGGACATTTTATGATTTTTTTGGAGGCTGTAAAAGAACGTCAGTACTGAATATTACAGTAAATGAATATTACAGATTACTGAAATAGGTTCAGATTATGAACTTCAAGGGGAATCCCCAGTATCTTAACGGTGCGGGATGTTTACCTGGCGTTGGCCACACACTCCACGGTGACCTCTGAGGTGCCTGTGACCACGCTGGTGTTCCTGGGAGGGATGATGATGGTAGGGGCAATGGGGTCTGCTGGACCGCCCACATCTAGATGGACACACAGAGAGGTAGTCACACACACACACACACACACACACACACACACACACACACACACACACACACACACACACACACACAGTAGGTTAAACAGGGAACAATGAACTATGTAGTTTACCACAGTATTTCTACAGGATGTATCTAACAGGAAGAGGATGTGGTGAGTTTTGGACTTGTCTCTGGATGGTCCTGTCCTATACATTTCTGTTTCACCTCGTGCGCTCTGTGGATGCTCGTCCACGTGAAATATTGGAACTGACCGCCGCATATACAGTGTCTTGAGTCGTGACAGAGAGATGAGCTGAATAGGACGGGACGGCGCACTGACTGTGTGTAATGAGATGTGTGCATGCGGGCCAGAAGCAGTGATGGAAAAATACTGGCCGACCCACACCGATACTGAAGACTCCTGATGCACTGGTTTGTATGTGTGTGTGTGTGTGTGTAAAGTGTCTGTTCATATGTGTACGCGTGTGCCAGTTTATGCCTGTACGTGTGTCTGCATATGTGTGTTTGCGCATGTGTGTGTGTGTGTGTGTTCGGAGGCAGACACCCCATGGCAGTGAGAGTAGTGTGTGTGTGTGTGTGTGTGTGTGTGTGTGTGTGCTGCTTGAGATGTGTCATGTCTGGTGATAAACTCACACTGACCTGTCAATCCCATCATGCCCTGGGAATATGCTCGTGGCTGCACATGTCAGCTGTAGCTTAAGGGGTTGTCATGGCTCAATCTTATAAATATCGGCTCATTAGATATGACGCGCACGCACGCACGCACACACACACACACACACACACACACCTTAAACGAAACCATGGTTTGACTGGCAAAACGGTGAAAACATTCCTGTACGAGCTGTCGTGTACTTACAACACCCAAACTTTGTGACAGCGGAGGGGAGTGTTGTGAACACGCTGAAGCTGAAACCACGTCAGGGGACGAGAGCAGCCTTTCCCTGCAACGCTGACGTTTTGATGCACGCATTTCAACTTTGTCGTGTCGTATGGAAACTCCTTATCCTTTTCCCTCTCACCCGAGACTTAGGCAGTACTGCTCCCGGAGCCAGGAAAGCTCATGGGAAATGCAGTGTCAGGGGAGGGGAGGTGGGGGCGTCGCTGCAGGAACAGCTGCTGTAGCATACAGATACCGGCTGATGCACACACACACACACACACACTCACGGATGCACGGATGCACACACATACCCCCGCACACACACACACACATACAAAGTGATATCCAAGCTGCTGGAACAGCCGATAGCGAGGGTTGCGCGTCCTCCACGGGGGCCTGTGTGTGTGTGTGTGTGTGTGTGTGTGTGTGTGTGTGTGTGTGTGGAGCATGTGCACAGCATACATAGAAGCCATACATAGAGTCCCCGAGTCCTGCCGAGTTGAGACCTCCTACTAAGCCTCTCTATCTAACCTGAGCCAGCCATATGTAACATTCAGCCTCTCTCACACTCACATCCCTCTTCCTCTGAGACCGTGTGTGTGTGTGTGTGTGTGTGTGTGTGTGTGTGTGTCAGCGCTGGTATAATCAACTCCGCCACTGTTCTCCATATGTGCCCGAGGCTATGTCTGCTCCCTCATATTGTCAACTGTAATATCTTTACCCAGTACCTGGCTGCTTCTCATTCACTTCCACGCTGAACTCCATCCCACCGTGTCATAATATTGTCTCTGTAGAGTTTGCTCTTATAATTCACTCGGCGGAAGGTGCCAGCCCAGCGGACCGGGTTTGATTCATACTATGTAATACCTGCATCTTGGCTATTTGTTGTGGGAGCTACAGATGCTTGGTGTGTCAACATTGAGAACTACTTGGTAGTACGCTGAAAAAAGAGAAAGTTGACAACTTAATCGCATTACTTCAATTGGTAACACACAAATAATTAAGTTTTCTCAAATAAAATTAGCAAGTTAGATTAACACAATTACTTTAAGTCAGATGTACGTAATAATTTGATTGCTTTCAAATCAACGGTTTGCATTAATCCAACTTAAAATTAAGGCAAGTAAACTTCAAATTTCCAAATTTTCCAACTCAATTATTTGCTTTACCCAAAAGTAAAATACTGCTCCTTTACACTACTATAGTAGTACACTGTGTGTGTGTGTGTGTGTGTGTGTGTGTGTGTGTGTGTGTGTGTGTGTGTGTAACTCTAAATCCAGGCCTGAACATGATCAGATGTTCAAAATCACGTTCAAATCACACGTGCAGCCGTAGCCTCATGTGTGCATGTGTGTTTCCACTACTCACTCTCCACGGACAAGGTGATGGGCTGGCTGGTCTTGTTCTCGCCGTTCTTGTCGTTTACCGCCTGCACGTAGTAGCGCCCGGCGTCCGGCGCCACCGTGGACAGGATAACCAGCGTGTTGTCCAGGGTGATGGCACTGAGGAAGGTGGCAAAGTTAGCATGATAGATATTAGAAACTGAAGAGGGGTCAGAGTGACGAATCCAGCAAGAGGAAGCCACATAAAAACAGGACATACGGTTCAAGCGAGAAAGACTTAAGAGGGTGTAACATGTATCATACGTTGAGGGGTTGAGTTGAACCACGCGAGTCGATCTCAACCAAAACAAGAAAGCGGCCGCTGCCCTCTTTCAAGATCAAGGAGTTCCAAGAAAAGCCTCGGAGGAAATAAAAAAAAAAATATGACGATAACCGATTTTACACCCCAGATCTTCAAAGATCTGCCTAATTGGAGGACGTGTTTGAAGCCTTAGCTGCGTGTCCGCACTTCGCTTGATCTCACCGCTGAAAAGGGCATTCAACATTTTAACATTTTTAATTACAGCGCTCAAGCAGCATTAGGGCGTATCGATTTCGAGACGTGTAAACAATCGTGTTTGCGCTGATTTTGCAAAAAAAACCGCTAGAAATACCGACAACCTCCCCCGTGTTCGTGCTTACGGGCTATTCTGAAATAACAACCCGAACTCTTAACGGGGTATTTGCACCTCTCTGCTTCCTGTGGCCTGTGACTAACCTAATGCATTTTGGCAGGAAACCGTTTTTTTTTTACCAATAAACAATAATGCCTTCCGGGTTGCCTGCTGCAGTGGTGCTTGAATAAACACATTATAATCCATTTTTTTCAGCAGGTGTTCCTCAGGGGCTAATAGTCCTGTTGTCTCTATTAAGTCCTCCCCTGGTCCCTCCCCTCGTCAATGTGCCCGACCGGCGAGTCTCTCTCCTCTCTCCTCTCTCCTCTCTCCTCCCTCCATGTTACAGCCCCGCGACTCCGCTCGACAATCAATGTTTTCTTATTACCGGCGCCCTGCTCGACAATCCGGAGGTAGATAGATGCGTTCCAGCCGGGCGCCTTCCTCAGGCCCTTCCTCAACATCTCTCTCTCTCTCTCTCTTTTCCCTGTGTTTGGTCCTTATCCCTCCATCTACCGTTCTCTCTGCCACCTCCTCCCATCATCTTCATCCCACATAATGAATGCTGATGTCAGGTGAAAGTGATATTTGGTATTCTGCCCTGAAACACACACACACACACACAGCTACCGACGAACGCAGATTTTTTTTAAGGGACGCACACACACACACACACACACACACACACACACACACACACACACACACACACACACACACACTTGTTACTCAGGCACATTCACACACTCAAATACTCAAGGGCACATTTCTGGCATCTGCAACTAGCAACAACAGCGCTTCAGTCAAGGACTCATCATGAAGCTTGGTCTTTCAGGGAAACGCTACTGCAAAAACAAATCAATAGCATGCACATCACCCACCCTCACCCCCACCCTCACCCTCACCCCCTCACCCACCCCCACCCTCACCCCCTCACCCACCCCCACCATGCTCTGTAACATTTTTGTCTGATTTTCTTTTTGACATTTCCTGACTATCGGCAATGCTAAACTTGGAATAACAGTAACACGAGTAATCGATAATAAACAAGAAGCAACTTTGCTCCTTAGCAAGACTACTTCACGATCAGCGCGCACACACACACACACACACACACACACACACACACACACACACACACACACACACACACACAACAAACTAAGCGATATGGCTTCTCAAACTCTCCGTACATCTCTACTACGCTGAGCTGATATTAGACATGTGCTGCGAGCATTTACAGTACGATGACGTATGAGATTCATCTCTGGACTTGATTGATTTTCCAAAAAAAAAAAAATCTCCGCGCGGGCCGAGGGCTCGGGGCTCATTCGGGATTCACGGTGCATGCTGAGACTGAAAACTGTCTTCCTGAAGGGGCTGGCAGGCCTCAATAGCTGTGGCTTATGATCTGTGGTAAATATTTAATGCTAGCTCGCTGGTGCGGTGACATCCCGGACGCCCGGCCATGAATTATGGATCCCCTCCAGGGACGTGGGCAGAGCGGAAGTGTCCGCAGCACTAAATGAATCCCAGGTGATTTCCCAGGACCTTTTCCAAAATGGGGACACGACTCGAAGCTTAAGTTCTTTAGCTGTCGCTGGAGAAGCCGTGGAGGATGAATATATAGTGCTGCTAAGTTATAGGAGGCAGAGCTCTATAACGACTTACCTACAGAGAGATAGTGTATCCTCCCTGGGATACTGCCAAGCACTGTATGAGGTGACATACTATCCCTCCCGCTATCTGACAAGCATTTACTCTGTCGCTCAGTTTCTTTTCTCCCCTCCATCACCCCGGCATCCAAAAGACCTCCCACACTCTCAACGCACCCGCCATCCGAGCACCTGTTCAACGAGACACCCCCTTCCCACGCGCTCGCTCGGTCTCTGCCCGGTATTTTGCCGTCATCCGCGGCAGACGCAGACGACAACAAGTTTCCATGTTTGTGGGAGCACAGAGGCCTTTTTTTTTTTTTTTTTCACACCGCTAGTTGATTTTAATGTGCTGCCCCCTGCGGTTTGTTCTCCCTCCTCAACCCTGCAATCAAGGCAGGGGTGCAGCAGGGGGTGGGGGGCATCTGAAACATTTACATGGCCACGTCCACACTTTCCCTCCCACTCACCATCAAAGACCACATAACGCCCCGCGGGAATTAACAGTAGGCTAAACACCCTACATGGTTTTTCATGTCGGCCTATCGAGGCACAAAGCGGAGCGAGGGGTTAAAAGAGGTGAAGAAATCGTCTTGTTCTTGGTCTAACCCCACCTGAATCTATTTCAGCGTTTTTCTCTCTGTCTGCCTTTCCCGCCCCGCCCTGTTGCGAGCGGCTGTCAGAGGCTTGCTGGTAGCGACGGCTTAGCATGTATCCGGCGTAGCGCGCGCGGGGGGGGGGGGATTTCTCAAGCCACGGAGCTGAGAAATTAGGATCAACAGGACAAATCAAGATATGTGTGAACATGCCTCCATCTCCTCCGTCTGCTTTTTGGTGTTTATTCCTCCGCCCCGTCTCTTTAAAGCTCTCTCTTTTGATTCCAGCCCAACTTTCCATTGTTCTTGTCTAGAAAGCCTGGCTGGCTGGCTGGCTGGCTGGCTGGCTGGCTGGCTGGCTGGCTGGCTGGCTGGACGGCAGGCTCAGAGACGTCTTGGCCGCCTGTGCAGTTTTACACGGGGACTCGACCCACCGGCTCTGCTCGCGGCGAGATGGCTAACGCTACAGCCTCAGATGCAATTACCTTCACGTGGGTTTTCTATTTATTCATCTGTTCAGCGCCGAGCGGGAGCCTCTAACGCCTGCCAGTCTGATCGTGATTCTGTGGCAGTTTAATCAATAATGATGATGATGATGATGATGATGTATACTTGAGCGTAATAGAGAAGTGAAAGTTCTTCATGTGCCACTAGCTTTCCTCTCATGTGTGTCTTACTGTTACTGTGTGTAAACCATGTAGGGAAGTGCACGTGTGCGCTCCCGAGTGCACGTGTAAGTCAGCGGTTCTCATATGTGTTCATGTCACGGACCCCCCAGATAGAGTCATTGATAAGATTTTGTCTCCCACCGCATGAGAGGATTTCTGCCGCGGTTGATTCAGTATCGATTTCTCTACGTGGGAGATAATAGAAGTCGGAGTGAAACCTATTATTAGAATCGTCACTTTCTAATTGGGATCATTTCTAATAAATTGAAAAAATAGTACAAATGCATTATTCCCTATATCCTTGAAGCCTCCTTAAGAGCCCCTGGGGGCCCCTTGCACCACGTTTGGTGAACCGATGTTGTTGTATTTAGTCCGTCTGTGTGCATGTCTCCGTATTAATCCAGTGCTGACACAGTGTGACAGAGCCGGGCCTCTTCTGACACATACACGCACACCGGGGAGTGTTTTGGCATCTGTCGCGGTGGTCCCTCTCCGCTGGACCGTGAGAGGCCTAACCCCCGAGTCCACAGCCTCAGACCTCCATTACACCCAGACAAATGGCCCCGGCCGGCTGGCTGTCTACCTCAGGAGAGAGAGAGGGGTCGGGCGGGATCAAGCGGCTCACATGGGTGGCTAGGGCATGACTCACACCGCGGCCAGCAGATGGAGGGGGAGAGAGAGAGAGAGAGAGAGAGAGAGAGAGAGCGAGAGAGAGAGAGAGAGAGAGAGAGAGAGAGAGAGAGAGAGAGAGAGACAAAGATAGAAATAGAGGAAGTACGAATGAGAGGAAGGGAAAGAGAGAGAGAGTAAGCGGCGGGCTGCTGCTTCCTCGATAGACCTGTGATGAAAAAGCCACATCTCCTGGGGATGGAGGGATGGAAGAGAGAGGGGGGGGCGGGGGGGGGGGGGGGGGGAGGCGGGGAGGTGAGGGGAGCGTTACTCACGAAAACAGCCACTTGTTTTCTCACCGTGGGGCACGAACTGGAGATCTGTGGCTCGCTGCTCGGTTTGTGTTTCCCCCGTTGCTCGCGGTCGGTTCAGCGTTCAAGGAAAAAGCAACCTCAACAAAGAAAACACCTCTCTGTACGCGTCTCTAACACTGCCCACCGAAACAACCGCGAGAGATCAGCTTTGACTCGCTCAGTAGACGTTTGAACCAGTCAGCCATCCATCCATCCATCCATCCATCCGCCCACTCATCCCTGCACCTACTTATCTATCCAAACCATTCATACATACATTCATCCACCTCCACAATCACCTGCCTTTCCATCCATCTATCAAATCGTGAACATTTTTGCAGGCTCCTCACAACTGCTGCCGGTGCCTCGTCTCCTCGGGTTCGGCTCCCCATTACTAACAGTCGGTCATAGGGAGATGAAGAGGAAGGGCCCGGCTATTCATTGGGCCCGGTGACTAATGGGGAATCCATAGCAGACTGACAAGACCCCGAGCGTCACCGGCAGGAGCCATTAATTGATTAGTAGCTACAGCAGATTACTCCGGGTAATTGCAATGTGTGTGTCAGGGATGTCCTCCCACTGACTTTCACTCAGGTCGGGGGGGCCCCTGTGTTCGGTCTTCCAGCGGACACTCCTACAAGGTTGTTTTTCGTGTAATGCAGATAAATCCGTGTCCGAATGCCAATTGGAGAGGAGAGAGGAGACAAAAAAAAAAAAAAAAAGAGTTGAAGGTGAAATAGTGAGAGGACGGGGGTTTCCTCCGCCCAGTAACCCGACTCACCTTCCAGCCGGCAAAAGCCCCGCAATCTCCTCCGGCAAATGTGTTTACCGGAGGAGCCTCTGATTATACACCACATTAAGTCTCCAAAATAACACAACAAATCACGTCGGGCTGAATGGAAAGGCCCTTTCAATTGCATTCCCATTCAATAAAGGAAGAATAATGACTATTACAGCTAAATAAGTGCTTTTTCTCATCGCGCCCAGCTCTACACCGCCGCATAACAAAGAGGTTAGGACCAAGGCTGAACCAATCCATTGCACGGCGGCTCGGCTCCCGCACGCCAGATCTATGTAGACCTTCCCCGGTCAAATAGTAATTTCTAGCTTGGAAAATGGATGCTCATTTCAGCCCGGGAGTGAAACGATGAATCAATTCAGTTCTTGAAGCTGAGGCTGAGGGTCTGAAGGCAGTCGTATTAAAAGACCATCAGAGAGAAACAATAATTAATTCTTTTTCACTGGGATTTTTTTTTTTTTTTTTTTTTTTTTTTTACTGAGATAGAGCACGGGAGGAGTCTTTGCCAACAGCTGCAAAGGCAACACGGCGAGGGGCATGGGCCACGCTGAGAGATTGCTTTGTTAGGGGGGTAAACTGGAGGATGGAGGATGCCCGGAGCCTCTATGTGGGGTCTCCTTCACGCTCACCAAAAACTCGCCCCGAAATGTCCTTGGGATCCACCACTGTCACCAAGTGGTTTCAGCAAAGGACAGCCACCGAGTCTGGACCCGAGCTGCCTGCACACAATGTGACTGCTATCACCATGTGAGAAGGAATGTGTCACGAGTGCACACACACACACACACACACACACACACACACACACACACCAGCCATTTTTTTTTCATATTAGCTGTTAGATTGGCTGGAGGTGATTACTGCAGCTATTCTGGACCTACTTGTTTTATTATTCTTTTTTTCTACTCTCCTCTACGGCTGAGGTGTGATTAAGCAAGAGTACAGGGAGGGGCGGTGAGAGGGACCCCTGGAGAGCCTGCAAATTACAGTTAGGACACCTCAGTGAGCGAGAGAGAGAGAGAGAGAGAGAGAGAGAGAGAGAGAGAGAGAGAGAGAGAGGATAAAATGCACACACTGGGAAAGTATAGTGAAAGAAAGAGGAGATGGTGACCATGGTTGCAGTCTACCACATCATACTTATGTCTCTTTATTGCTATTCCCTATGGCAGCCCGGTCCCCGGCCGGCCCGGCCATTGCGAGGACGAAAATGGTGCGCGGCGCTATTTGTCCACCCGACTCCCGTAGACTTTGCAGACGGGCCTGCAGCTCCCATTACGGCCGTAATCACGAGCCGCACAATGATATTGCGACAATGTTTTGAGAGGCCCCGTACAGCCGAGCGACTCCGGAGAGAGAGAGAGAGAGAGAGAGAGAGAGAGAGCGCCGTCGTTCCTTCATCCTTCATCAAGGTGACTTGCGTGGTTCGGTGCAGAGCTCTCTCTCTCTCTCTCTGTCTTCCCTTTCTCTTGTTCTACCACAGCCGTGAGACTTTGATGCCTCTACAGAGTCAATGCCAGTGGCACGAATCAAATTCAATTAAATGTTTCCAAATAAAAAAAATATATAATAAAATTTTAAAAAAGAAGGCCTGTTATCAATGGTGCTCATTTGCACAGAGTGACCTTAGCGGGCTCAGAGCTAGAGGGCAGGAAGCAAGGACGACGTAGCGGGTGGCCGTGATGAAGACAAAGGGAAAGAGAGAGAGAGAGAGAGAGAGAGAGAGAGAACGAGGGAGAGCGAGGGATCAGGTGAATGAGAGAAATGTGAAACTTATAAAGAGTTGAAAGAGTTCTTTGATGTACTTTGTTTTTGCTGTCTCTCAACATGCATCAAAGAAGCTGATAGAGTGGACAAAAAGTCTGGTCACCAAACTTTCCCAACTCGCCTTCATAACAACAACAACAACAACAACAACAACAAGCTCTCCAAATACCCGACGAGGCGCTTGCTTCATTTACTCTCGATTCTCTTCCAGGAACGAGAGGATGCTGAGCTCGTCGACGTCGACGATGATGACTGTTGCCTGACTTTGTCCAACCACCCGAAAAGCAATCCCCCGGATTTACACAACAAGACAGAACAAACCTGAGTGAGCGGCGTACCCGCGGCCGTTTGTAGGGCCCTCGGTTTCTCATTCAGCCTAAGCCCTTGTCTCATTGTCATTCTAGGTCGGGGTATGATTACTGATGATGAGTAGCTGATAAGAAAGATTCACTCTAACCCAGGGCAAGGTCACATCCCACTGTGGAAAAAAACAGACCTGATGAGATGGGGATAAGTGCCTTGTAACTCAGACACACACACACACACACACGCACAGACAGATAGAAAATACATGCACATAAGCACACACTTGTGTACACGAGGTCTGACACAAAAAAAGAGAAGCAAAACAATCAGAAACACTGTCACCTTGACTGGAGGGATGCAGCCTGATGCTAGCTGCCATCCATCGCCCCATCCTTTTTTTCTGCTCATAAAAAGGAGGTACTTAACATGTGCAAAACAGTAATATTCTCATGGACAGATTAATCTATATTTTTGAAAATATCTGAACTTGACTGTATCATCAAGTTTCATTTTCAATTTTCATTTTTTCTAAAATTGGACATTGAGCGTATCAGAGCAAAACCCTTCGCTTGGAACCAATCATAGTGCTGAAAATGAGCACTGCTCCTTGCTTGGCCCACAGAGAGAGTCAGCAGGAGAGAGAGAGAGAGAGAGTGAGAGAGCCTCTCTCCCAATCCACCTCTCCATTTACCCCCTTCCATTTTAAGTGAAGAGAATGGGAAAGCAAAACAAGAATCCCATTTGAGGCTGTCAGCGGCTCGGGGCTCGCCGGCCCCATTGGGTACTGATGGTGCCGGATGGATGCTGCCGCCGGCTGGCAAACACTGTGATAGCTGACCTCATAACACACAGTCTCCATTTGGAGACTATAGAGAGAGAGAGAGAGAGAGAGAGAGAGACTTTGATGTTCTTTAATTGAAACATCCACAATTTAAATGAAATGATAGAAAAAACCCATAAAAAAATAAATCTATCATGACCTGTATCATAAAATGTACAATACAGAAACAAGAAAAACAACATTCTACTGCTCAGACCCCTTCAGTCCATTTATACCTCAGCCTGTAAAATGAAGTACTGCCAGTTGTCTCCAGTTCTTCAGATCGCTCAAATTGCCTTTTTTAGGCAGAAGAATCAATCCAGCATGGCGACAACTAAGCGGCAGCAACACATCATACCAGTCCTGTCCAGTGGCTCCCCAGAACCAGTCTACCGGCAGGATAACAACCCCCGGGGCGCCGCCAGGGGCCTGCCTTGGTTAGTTCATGAAAGGAAATGGGCGAGTCCATTTCAGTCCTGTGAGGATAACGGTGAGACTGTGTAGGTCGGTGAGCAACGTCTCAATGCAATTAGGGTCAAATGAATCAGCAGCAATTTAACAGCCCCCATCTCGCATCTTGCCATCAGCATTTATTTGTGCTCCCCTTGTTTCCATCCCATCTAGCCCTTACAAGAGCCCCTTCTGCTGGTTCCTGCTGATCCCAGATCCTCACGCAGGGCAGATAGAGTCTGCTGCAGCCCCACCCTGTTCTGAGCTAGCAGCTCACTATCCACTGCTCTGATACTCCTCTCTGGCTCCCCCAGCATCCTCCTAGCCTGGGCTGTGGAAAAAACTGTGTACTGCTGGCAAAAGTATCGAATGGGACCCTTGCCAACATCCCACCACAAGCTTAGGGATTCAAATTCCCCTTTCCTCTCCCTCCACCTTGCACAGAACTACCTCAGTTTTGAGGTAAAGGAGGCATCTTGTAGACGCTTTACACAAAACCTCCATTATGGGGATCTCTGGGGGCCTGGTTTAATGGAGAGGTGAGCCATGACTAGGTGGTCAGAGAAACCAACTGGTACTATGGTGGTCTTAACCAGCCTATTACAGCGATGTACGGTGTAGAGGTGGTCTCTCCCTGTCCCAGGTCTCTCCCTGGCAGACACATCTGAGAGAAGTCGGTCGGAAACTGCTGGCAAACCGTCCGAAACGGGAGCGCCCTTTACCCAAACACCGCTAGCAATCACCTTGCTAACCCGTCCTTCTTAACAAACACTACTACTGCCTTATTCATCCTAGAAGCACAGCCGAGGTTTTCACAACCCACCTGTTCGCCAACTGCTCTCAGAGCCTCCTCCACCATAGCGCCGCTGGTGTAGCGACACCTCCTCCATTCTGCCCCAAATGAGAGGCCACACCGGCCTGACAGCTCCATTCAGCTCCTAACCTAAACTACACTAACTAAACCACTTACACCAAAGAAATATACTCTAAAAAACATCCCACTGTGCAAAAAAGAAGAAAAAAGTGAAGAAAAAAGTGAAAAACGTTGAGAGAGTTGAACAAAGTAAACCATCTGTGCACCCTTGTCACCAGCTGCAAGTCCCAGAGAGAGAGAGAGAGAGAGAGAGAGAGAGAGAGAGAGAGAGAGAGAGAGAGAGTGAGAGTAGCTGAGGTAAAAAGGGTATTTTCTTTAAAAATACAAGCGAGAAACAATGGGGCAATTCCATTTCACACAGTGCCAAGACCATTTTGATCTTGGCCTTTGTTCCCGCCGAAGAAATTCAGACCCCCATCAGGAGGGAAAACTTAATCAAAAAGCAGTGAGATGAACAACAAACGACAGGCGGGAACAAACACTCTCAAACTAAAAGCATTAAAAAGACTCCCAGGAACAAAAACCAAACGCAAAGTGATGCATCAAAAAGAATTAACAGGAACAAACCCAAATACAAAGTAAAGCGCAAGAAAGACTCGACAGGAACAAACACACAGAAAGGGACTCACATGCGGCTGCTGGGCGGGATCTTGCGTCCGTCCCGGAACCAGGTGACCTGGGGCTGGGGGAAGCTGCGGATGCGGGGCGCCGGGACCACCGCGCCCTCCCCCTGCGACACCGACTGGGTGCGTTCGCCCTCCTCAAAGCTGCCCATAACTACAGGAAGATGGGAGAAGAAAAAACAAAAAACAAAGAAAAAAGTAAGAAAGGGAAGGGAAAAGTTGATTAAATTTGGCACAAATTCTCCTTTCTTTCTTGAACTTGACTTTTTGTAACTTCCACCATCTGCTTTCTGCGCTGAAACGTTATATGGAGCCACTTTGATGGACAGCACCAGAGTTGTTGCCATGGTTTCTAGTCCTGTGAGCAAGACTTGAAGGAAACAAGATGTAATAATGACTCACTGAGGGACACAGAGGGGATGCTGGGTTGACTCGTATTCATATTCAGGGGTGGAAAGAGTACTAAAATATCCTACTCAAGTAGAAATACTGTTATGTTGCTGAAACTTTCCTAGAGGTAAATGTACTGGTGTAAAAAAATCTATGCAAGACAAAGCAAAAAAGTACCTGCAAAAATCTAGTCATTTAGTCAATTTACTGAGTTACTTTCAATGCATACAGGAAGGCAGATTAGGATTGTGTGAAAGGATTATAGTAACTCAATAATCAGTGATTTAAAAAAAAAAAAATTCCCATCTCCATTATCTAATGAAGCATGGTGTTCGTTGAGGCGTACCCCATCAGCTGATCCAAACAAACTCCAATCATGTCTTGACACTCCGCCAAGCCGGCCTATTTAAGCCGTCAGCTCCTCTTTCATCCCTGCGGTTCCTACCTGCTACATGCTGTTGTACCGGTGCTCCCTCCACCGAGCCGGCCTCCTCCTATTAATCACATACTTCCAATGGTTGTCTGTTGAATTGAAGTATATTGGGTTTCTCGTGATGTGTCTGCTGGGTTGTGTTCTGTGTACCGTTGGGGGGTGACTAGCTAAATCTTAGCTTAGATTCATACGGGGACCCTAGAGAGCAGAGCCTGTACCACCAAGTACAACAGTACAACCATTTGTGTTTCTGACTGAATGAACGTTATGCTACAGGCGATCCAACTACCTTGACAACAACCAGGCAAACTGAAAATAATAATACTAACTAATACTAACTAATAGCAACTACTACTATCATGGACAAATGTCATGTTACAGTTCATTTAACATTTCCTCCACATGCCTACGCAGGTTTGGTGCAGATGCAGTTCTCTGATGCAAACGGAGGAGAGCTTACAGTATTTGTACTCTGTAATAGATGGGATTTAAAATGTAATAAAGTAAAATACGTCACTCAAAACATAGTTAAGTAAGAGTGACTGCAAAAAACGACTCAAAAATCAATAACAATAACTAGACTACAGTAACTTTCATCCTTGTTCATGTTCTATATCCCGTGTGGATGCAACGATCTTCATCACACCACTCTGGAAGTCAATATAGTAGCCGCCCAACACTTTTTAATGATCACATCTCTATTATCTTGTAATATGTTCCAATGGATCCTCCCCTGCCTCATTATAGTTTAGCAACTGACAAAAACTACGAGGCCTTGGATCTTTTTGTAAGGCGAGACCCATGAGCAGCAACTATTCAGTTTCACATCAATCAGGCCTGGCTTCAGTCATTGATTCGATCTTGGCTGTGCAAATCTCTGATGTAATCATATTGGCTGATGCCGACAGTATAAACTTTCAGAAGAGAAAAGTAACAAGCAGAGCTCCTGCAAGGTTGTCTGTGGGAAGCGGTGCAGGAAGTCACGGATGACTGCATAACACACGAATGCTTTTTGCTCCATGAAAGGCTAGGACAGCCTCACAAAAGTCAACATTCCATCATCTATCTGCCTTGTCAAGTCAAGGTGAACAATCAAAGGAAACGCTGCTAAAATCACTTGAATATGACATCAAATACTCAATTAAGTCACAGCATACTTTAGAAATAATACTATATTTGAAAAAAAAGGTGCAGGAATCCAAGGTGAGGGGCTTTGAACTAGGGATGTTGGAGTGGCAGTGCATCCCGATAGTCGTTGATGGCAATCTTATTTCTCTCTCTCTCTCTCTCTCTCTCTCTCTCGCTCTCTTTCAAAGAGAATAAAAAAGGTAATCTGGCTTTGCGGTGCGTCTGTGGTTCTTAGCTTAAACGAAAATCAGGGAAGTGTGCAAATCCCCTGACTTTGATCTGTGGTTTCGCCGTTGCGATGTCCCCCTCCTCCCCCTCCTCCTCTTCCCTAATCTCTAATGCCTCAGCATGTTTCCTTTTCTCTGAGGTGTGTCTCTGCAATCCTAATTGTGCTGCCTCAATGAAAGATCTCCCCATCTCTTTCTCTTTTTTTCCCCTTCCCTCCCTCTCACTCCCTCCCTCTCTAACTCATCCATTTCTTCTGCAGGCGTCCTTAATTCTCCATTCACTCCCGTCTCGCAGAACGTACCCCTTCATCTCAACTGATGAGGAAGAAGAAGTGAATTATGGAAATTGCGGGGAGAGGCGGGGAAGAATGAGAAATAGAAAAAAAGTGGAAGCCAAAAGGTAAATAGAAAGCAGTGATGGGCAAGACGACAGAAAAAGCAGCAGGGGAGAGACAGAGAAACAAGAACAAAGAGCAACAAAGTGTTGGGAGCAACAACGAGTCAGATCGGTGGAGGAAAGAGGGGTGGCAGATGGAGGCGGGTAGGCAAGAGTGACATTGTGTTTGTGCAACACTAAAGAAGTGGAGCAGTGGGAGTGTTAGACCCTCTCTGCCCCCTCCCTCATCTCTCTCTCTCACTCTCTCTCTCTCTCTCTCTCTCCCCCTCTCTCATGCCTGGCTAGCCGCATTGTTCAGTCAGGTACAGCGGCATGTCACATCCACTCACATGTCCCTGGAACAAGGGGAAGCCAATGAACCTGCCATACCCAGGGAGGGCAAGGGATGGGGGGGGGTGTCGGGGGGTGTTGGGGGGTTGTATTCAGTGTGACACCACTCCAGACACCTCCGCGGCGTGTCCGTAATAACTCATTAACAAGACGGGGGAGAGTCGAGCGCGGCCTGAACCCTCGGCAACTGGAAATTTATGGAAACACACAGTACATCTGAGCCCCCATTTTCGCCGGGGAACAGCAGATGTTGTTGACAAAAGAGAGAGAATGAAATAAGCGGCGGTCATATTGAAATGGAGTAAAGTTAAAAACAACCACGGCAAGACAATCAATCTAATGAGAATGCTGAGTGGAACAGCTGTCCGGGTAGATAGCGTCCCGAATGAGATGCAGGTAGATCTTTCACCCCGCCAGCATCTGTCCCTCCCTAGTCAGTCCTTGATACAAAGGCACCAAACAGAGCGTGGGCCCACTGTTTACTCGCACACATATCCACACACACAAATGCACACACACACACACTTTTTCTCTCTTTATCTCAATCAATAGCCCCATGATTTTTTTTTTTCCCCAGCCAAAGCGAGATGGCCTTTAACTCTAACTACCTGTCCATGTATGGGCATGTATGTATGTACCCATCTATTCAGCTAACTATCGATCCGTAAATCCATCCGGTCATGCATCCTTGGGTCCATCCATCCATGTTTTTTTTTCCCACCCCACTCCCCATCATCCCGGGTGGATGTGTGGGAACCGCTGCCGGTTGTTGTTGTTGTTGTTGTTGTTGTCGCAGCGTTACTGAACTTACAGGCCACTTGCACCTCTGTCCTCCTCTGCAGCAAGGCTCCGACCCGGTTCCTGACGATGCACCGGTAGAAGCCAGCGTGGGAGCGGTCCAGGGAGGGGATCAGGTACCTGCAATACGTGCACGCACACACACACACGCACACACGCGCGCGCACACACACACACACACACACACACACACAGACAGATGCAGATTAGCTAAAACTAGTAACTTGTTAAGAGTTAAGACCTAAGTAGAAATCAAACAGGGCATTTCTGTAATACAAGGCACACACACGCTGATAAGTCACAAATACACACACACGCCTACACACACACACACACACACACACACACACTTCACAAGTTAAGAACATCTAATAGAGCAGCAAGGGCAGCGAGGACATCAGAGCTTAGCCGATGTTTATTCCAATGATAATGATGCTCAGGAGGCTAACCAGCTCTCTGAGAGGAGCTCTCACTCCCCCAAGACACACACACACACGTCATAGACAACAAACACCTGTATTACAATACCCCATGTGCTTTCTTAAACACACACACACGCATACGCACACACACACACACACACACGCTCGCCCCGGTACTATGGGTGAAATCTATCAACATCCTTCCCATGACCTTGACTTGTGTGTCCAGCTCTGCAGCTGCAATACCGCCTCATCACCATGAGGGGTCAGCGTAACATACTCTTTGTACTGATGCCGTGTGTCATAAACTGTGTTGTGGACTAGTGCATGTGTGGACCCACATTCAGGGCTGTAGTAGACAGACCACTTTTCTATTGACTTGGTTAGATCTCGTGTCTATTTTCACTTGGACTCGTCTTGGTCTCGGGCCACTATATGTTGACTTGACTTTCTTATGCCTTTTTTTTTGACAGATTAGAGTATGTTTTTCTGCACATAAATAATCAGAAATAAAATATTGCCTCATGCAATCCTGGATTTGGCCCTGCCAAAGGAATGCCAAACATCTTTTGAAAATTCTTCGATAGACGGGAAGTAAGCAAAAAAAAAAACATTGGTGCTCACACACACCTGCCCACACTTTGCTAAGTCGAAATCTATATTGCTGACGCAAGATGTCGGCACCATATGGACACTGTTTATTGCCTATTTTGGTCTTGGTCTCAAACTCGATTTGGTCTTGGACTCGATTTGTTCTAGTCTTGGTCTTGGCACCCGTTTGGACTTGACTCAAACTTGAACTCAAACATAAAAAATGTGTCATATTAAAAATGTGTTGTATTAAAAATAATTTTGACGAGAATGTGCAGCAAAAGATTGAATTCAAATGAAAAATTTAGTTGTAAATTTTTCATTTTTCATTCAAATTTTGCACATTCTCGTCAAAATTATTTTTAATACGTAATGTGGGAGTTGTAACAGCAGGTACTGGAAATAGTCCTGTCATCTTCGCTGTCACATCACCACATGATGTGCGCTAAAGAGTGCACTGCCTTACAAGATGTCCAAGTGTAACCTTTAAAGACATGTATTGGTTTCTATAGTAACTGCATGCAATTCGTTTGAAAAGTTCTTTACCTTTTGGCCAACGAGTGTTTTACTGTTGGCATCTTTACAACAGAGAAGGACAAGGGAGAAATGCACGAGCTCAGATGTGCATTCCACAAGGACAATGCCTCAAGCTCGGTGTGAACTCACATTCGATACTATCATCTGCACCTGAAACATGAAAATGCTGTTTTTAGAGTCATATGCTGTTTAGATACAGTCATGCAGGCCAAAGCAACACCCCGATAGGTCGGCTGTGTGCTGTCCCCGGCCCGGTCGCTCACGTCAACACTGGCTTACGCTTGTCAACCAAACGCCTTGTTGAACGCAACACACACGCCAGAGACAAAGCAGCGGAGGCCAGAGACAGAATACGAGAGAATAGAGGGAGGTTGTTGAATGGTCTGTTTCGATCTGGATGCTTTAAAAAGCTATTGACCACAGATGGCGATCAATAGACACAATAGAGTGGGAGAAGGTAAAGAGATCTGCTCCGACAGGGGGAAGAAAATGAGAAGAAAAGGGGGCGAGATAGGAAGGAGGGAGACAATCGAGATGACCTGAAAAGGCAGGGGGAAGGGGTCCGGCACCTGGGGAAGGAAGGAGAGAGGAAGAGACGGAGCTTGACCTTTCAGTTGTATCAATGCTTTGGCCACAATCCCTTTCAATAAACTTCATTATCGTCCTCATCATCATCAGTGAGCAGGCACAATCCACTTCCAAAAACAATGGCGGACTACAACGATTACCAGTCGACATAAGAAGGAGTCAGCCAATGATTACACTGAGAGGGGACAAGGAGGCATTAACCAACTTTTGATTGACAGGAGGCGGGATGTATGCGATGCTGCCCGATGGGTGGGTCTGCTGCAGAAGGCTGGTATTACCTCTTCCACAAACTGACGAGGGCATCGAACCTCATTAGTCGCAGGGTCACCAACCCAGCGGACTAAATGAGTTTCAGTTCAGTCCATTAAGGTTTAATTAACTAATCAGGGGGCTCCATCAATAACGCGGGACTCCTTTCTCTGTGTTCCATCAACATGTGTGTGTATACGCACGTATAGACGGACAGCGCGCGAGCTGAATGCGTTAGTGTGTAAAGGACGGGAGGGACAAAAAAGGGGGAGGAGCAGTTGAAGTGGAGTCGGGGTGTGGTGGATGTTTCATAGACTTTTAAAATGATACCCATGCATGCCAAGACTTCCTAGGAGCTCCATTCCTTGTGGTGTGGAGACAGAGAGACAAAGAGAGAGAGAGAGAGAGAGAGAGAGATCTACGGGGAGTGAGAGAGAACTAGCTGAAAGGTGGTGTAACCGTGCAGCGGAGGCCAATGGAGGATTCACCCCTCAGTCCTTCAGGGTGACTTTAGAGAATGTCCTCCACCTCTCTCTCTCTCTCTCTCTCTCTCTCTTTCTCTGTGTCTCTCTCTCTCTCCCTTTTCATCCAGACTCTCTCCCTCTGTCCCTTATATAATGAATACAATTAACCTTTGCGGAGCTGTGCGTGCTGGCAGCAGGTTGGGGGAGTCAGCAGGGGCTGGCTGTGTTGGACAGAGATTGATTGATGTTCCTGTGGACAGCGCACTCCGTCAGGTCCCCTTTAATTAGCCCCACTCAGGAGAGAAGGATTGGATGGAGGGAGTGACAAAGAGAGAGAGATGGAGGGATAGAAGAAAGAGGGAGGGGAAGTGGGGATGGAATATAAAGTGGGATGGAGAGGGAGGAGCACACACACACACACACACACACTTCCAATTCTCCATCAGGCTGGAGGTACTGTACTCCATCTTTCTGAGAAGCGATCCATTCAACGTCTAGTGAATCAAACAGTGGGAGCTTTTCTAAGACTCTTCATTCTGATCCGAGTCCCCGTCTTACAGTCTGTGCACAAGCTTCTCTTAATACCCTCCACGTACAATACATGGCAGGTAACGGTGACTTCATCTGGCTTATGCTACTGGAAATCAATAGTGGATAATACCCTGTAAGCACCCGGGAGGACGGGCTCCGAATGGTATACGTTTATCTCTCTTAAGGCCGGGACCAGATTTTAAGGCAATGAAGACAATTTTGCCAGTAACTCTGGTATTTCTTAACAGATATTGTTCTTGTCGCATTTGCCAACCCTTATCCCTTGCCAATTTTGCTCTCGAAAGTTGCACATATATCACTGATACAGTACATAAGGCGACTCTCTGGGCAACTCTGACGGTGTCTTAACAGTCGCTGCAATATTGCTTTTGATCCCACAGGAACACTTGAATGCCAGGAAACATTTGAATGTGTTTTGTGACACTGCATTGTCTTCAACCAACGTCAGACACGAGCACAGATATGTTTACCCATACTGGTATACATATTGTACTTATGATACAACATCAGCGGTGGTTTGGTTTTCCTCTGAAATACTCAGAGAGAAGCCTGCAGAAACCAGCATGGAGTGCACACCCTGCCAGCACCCTTTAAATATAGGTCAGCACTAAATATGTTTGGGAGCCTTAGCAGTATGCTTCTATTATACCCGCACTGAAGCAAACTGTGGGCAAAACATAATGCCAGAACATACCATACTGCGCCAGGAAGCTCATTGTAGGCTTACACAGTGGAAAAAAAACCATAGTAAACTAACTAAAACCACCAGGAACCAAGAGTGTGCAGTTCACAACCCTGTTTATTTTCTATGTGTGTCCAGTCATTTGACACATTTAATTGCCACGACTCCAAACAAGGGAAAGGAAACAAATTACAACAACTTCGCCCACAGAAATATTAAAATATTAACTGAATGATCATTGAACCTATTTAGATATTAAGAATCAAAGACTCACCAAATGGGAATAATCATCAATACTACAAAATCAAAGGCAAAGCGACTTGACAAGCTTAATGCAAAAAGACGCACGGCGGCAACTGAG
The DNA here is from genome assembly GCA_034670385.1 of Hoplostethus mediterraneus. Taxonomy (NCBI): domain Eukaryota; kingdom Metazoa; phylum Chordata; class Actinopteri; order Trachichthyiformes; family Trachichthyidae; genus Hoplostethus; species Hoplostethus mediterraneus. Next base: position 3,282,336 of record JAXDDW010000011.1, on the reverse strand, counting down.
ACAAACTTTACCAGGACAAAGGACTTGGAGACAAAGGGTGCAGTGTGCAGAGTGCAGTAGCAAAGAGGATCTACCGTGCACTTTCTTACACTACACACACACGTACACGCACGTGAGAGGTGAAGTCCACCGGTGGTGCTAACGGCATTTGGGAGAAGCATCTTAATGCAAAAGGTTGAAGGTTTTGGCTAGGTAATGTGGTCCGATGTCCTCACAACGCACTAAAACTTACTCAGACACACACACACACACACACACACACACACTAAACTGAATGCTCCATCCTTTCTTTCTCTCGCACTCTCACTCATACTTTCTGACTCACTCTCATACACTCCACTCAGCGAGAGCCAGGAGACAACAAGAAGTGAGTGAGTGCAAGAGGCAGAGAGGAAGAAGAAAAAAAAAATCTATTGTATCTGGGGGCTGTGGAGGAGAATACTGGGGAGGGAGAAAATGGACGTTTTAGTAACAGAAGGGAATCCATTAAGGTCATTCAGAGAGATGTCCAAGGTCTGCCAGTGCCTGCCAGTGCCTGCCATGCTGCAAACCAAGTAAACCCTCTCTTTCTCACTCCTCGTTATCGCACTGCTTCGTCGCCTGTCTAATACCTGTGTGAAGCGTTCATTGTTTTGTTTTTTTGTCTGTAATTGATGTGCCGCTGTCTCAGCCAGGTCTGGAGATCATTCATCTCAATGGGATTAAATCAAGGATAACATAAAACACAATCATTTGATGTTAAAGTTAAATCAATCAGTCGATCACTCAATTAGACAATGACTCAATAACGTCCGATTGCTTATCGACTGAGGGGATGTTTGCTAGCTGCGCGCCTCCACAATTAGCGTAGCTTGTTTACTCGATGAGATAATAGTTTATAATGGTAAAAAATATATTCTCTCACATCGGTGTGTTTTTTTTCCCGAAGGATATTGTGCACATCCAGTAGAGTGGTGCTAGAGTTGTGTTTTTGTTGTCACAAGGCAAAAGCTCTTCACTGAACTCTCATAGGGGGAAATGATATACTTGTGCAGGATAACAATATAGCTAAGCTAAAGAGTGTGAGAGAGGGTTTTTTATTGTGAAGGACTCTTTGACGAAACTGATTACAATGTCTGCTGACAACAGTAGGAAGATGGAGTTTTATGTCCTTTGTAAGAATGTGTGGGTTACAATGTATACACGCAAAGTTGTTGAAGTGGAGCTTTCTCTCTCTCACACACACACACAAAACATAGAGTGTGTAATTTGAAACCCACTTTTAAAACCAAAATGGTTTCAAAGTGTAATACAAGTGTGTTGATGTTTGTAGTCGTCACACCGCATACAGGAACACGCTCCCATCCACCACTTTGCCTCTTGCTCATCCTTCCTTCCATCTAGCTAGCAAGCCAAGCTCGTTGCCTCGCCCCCGCCTAGACATGCAATATTATTGGATTGAACTTGTGTTAATTTGTTCAGAGCCACCATGAAATTATATCTGTTAATAAAAAAAAAATATATGGATGCTCAGTGGCGGCTCACATATGATTATTGGCTTAAACTGAAGCAGACAGGATGAGGAAAGGGGGAAAGGCTGAGGGAGAGAGGGAAAGAGAAAGAGAGAGAGAAGAGAAAGAGGAGGAGGGAAATGGGAGGAGGAGAAGGCGGCTTTTGAGGAAATATGGCTGCAGTTTAATTTACCTCTCTCTCTCTCTCTCCCTCAGCTTTCCCCCCCCCTTCGTCCTTGGGTTTAGCCAGTCCATTAAGTGGAAGCTACACGGCCTGACTTGTGCTCCTTCACTGATCCTCTTTCAGTCAACTCATGCGCTGGGTTGGTACTCGGGCTCTTTTACAACCCCGACTTCCACCAGCCTCTTCAAACACTTACATAACTCCATCCAGTTATATAAGGCGAAATACTGAGAATTGAATCAGCGTTGAGTGAAATGTTTGTTTACAGTGCGCGCTGACACGCTGACACTATCGTTGCGCGTTATTTCTTGCTGTGTGCGCGTCCGACTCTCCGTACACTGTGAACTCCATTGGCTAGGAACCAGCGCGTCAGGCCACGCCTCCTGCTCCAGCCAAGAATCGATTAACAAATAAAATAGACTCTCGGGGGTTTAGCTGATAATTAACTCTCTTAATGAAGTTTTTAGGTCAACCAGCAGGACTGGTGGCGTGCCAGATAGTTTACCCCTGAGGGTCCGGTCATGTGGTTGGAAGCTGCGGTGCTATGCGGTATATTTACAGCTTTGTGGGAGAGGGATAATTCACTGGCTGAGTTTAAAAATCCTTATATTTATTGTATATTGTCGAATTTTCATTTGGAGATAAATCTTTTAAAAGATTATATTGGAACCAACAAACCAGGATGCTGGCCAAGTAATGTGTCCAGGTGTGTGTGTGTGTGTGTGTGTGTGTGTGTGTGTGTGTGTGTGTGTGTGTGTGTGGATGGCTGGCACTGGGATCCACAGTGATTTTGCTGGTGTCTGATAGCGATCAATGCTGAACCGATTCTCTTCCAAGCGCGGCGCTCTCTACTGCACAGCCCACAGCAGATCACTGACACCGGGTCTCTCTCACCTTCTAGCGCTCTCACTCTCTCTCGCCCCCCCACCCACACGGTGAATAGCAATGCCCGAACACACACACACACACACACACGCACACTCTTGGTGGTATTGATCAGTTGCCAGAGGACACAAGGTCAAGTCGCATGGTGTCAGTATTTAAAGCAGTACTGAGCACCGGGGACCTTTACCATAACCTCATTAATATAGGGCTCTCCTCTGCTGAACACTCCTGGCATAGACAGAGGACACACACACACACACACACACACACACACACACACGCACACACACTCAGGTGCACTCCCACACAAGTGTCTTATTCATGTTCACACACAAACAAATAGAATAACAAACTGATTCATCACCGGCTCTATCACTCAATCACACACTCCACACACACACACACTTCAAGTGAGTGTATGTGCCACCTATCTCTCTTTCAATGCTCCAGTGTTTCATTTACACCCTTGTATACACACACACACACACACACACACACACACACACACATTTGATGCAGACGCAGCGCTCTGCAGATAAGGCCAATGTTTGCCACATGATTAGGATCTTCCAGTTAACATTAAAGACACTTTATCTCCTGCCCTCACACTCGTTCAGGCCCGCTCTTTGTCTCTCCAGAGAGAGTGATGGAGGTCACAGACCCACGAATGGAGAGGAGAGAGAGCGAGAGAGCGAGAGAGAGCGAGAGAGACTGACTGAGAATGAGCTAGTCATATATCTAGTGTTCCAGTTAGAAACATGTGCCTGTGCTAAATATCCAGCTTGCCCTGCAAATTTCAGGACCATTAGTCATGCTACTTCCTGTTCTTTTTTTATGTTTTACTGTACACTTGATGGTGTACTGGATGTTACTTTATAATAAATAATAAATAATAATAATATAATAATATAATAATAATACATTAATTGAACTGATCAATCTATGAGTCAATCAGTCAAACTATCAAGCATTTAAAGGCGTCTCCCTCTCTCTTTCTGTCTCTCTCTCTCTATCTGTTCCCCAGTCTCTGCAGGGCTCACCTGTACTCCAGTGAGAATCGGGTGAGCTCGGTGCTGTTGTGGATCCATTTGAACTCCAGCGGCCAGCTCCCCTCGGCCATACAGGTCAGCACCAGCCTGTTGCGCTCCAGGTGGAGCTGGCTACGCACCGGCTCCGTCTTGAAATAGGGCGGCACGTCATCTGCAAAGAAACAGACAGACTTTGATTTTTGTTTCATGCTCTTTTAATGAAACTTAAGAACGATACCTCAAAGCACCTGGATTAAAAGAAAAAAAACACCACGTATCAAACCCCACACACACACACACCCATGAACGCTCACAGACAAATGACACACACAACGACACACACACACACACAACAAAGGATAGGAAGGAACGAATAAAAAGCGAGAGCGAAGAGCGAGAGAAGCAAATTTATTTCATGTGAACTTTACTTTCATCCCACTAAGGTAGGCGTGAGGCGCTGAGCAAACACTGAGTTGGCAAACGGCTGTAACCCATTAAACGACATCTCAAATGAGAAGGCAACAGTTGATTCTGCTCATCTTCCCGGATGACAAACTGCAGATGGTCAGATGCTGGGATCCCACCTAAGACAAAGCAAACTCTTCAGTATGTGGTGTGATTACCAGCACGCAACTGTCAAGCTGCCACACTCCAGATGGATGGGCCTATGTGACTGTGCCACACTTGAAGCTACCTAACCCAAAGTGACGCACCGTTGCGTGTGCTTAGCGATCTCATCTTATTTTCTTTATTTATTTCTTTATTTTTTAGGCGTGTCACTCAGAGACGTCTGGCTGACAGGGTGGAGAAAGCAAGGGGAACCAAGTCATGGAGGATTGGTCGTGCATCATACCCTCTCTCTCTCTCTCTCTCTCTCTCTCTCTCTTGCGTGAGTAACCCATTGGCGTGGCACACCGCCTTCCCCGAGCTAGACAGAATATAGACGGGAGAGGAGAAAAGCCGAGGAGGAGGCATGAAATCCTTTCATCATTCTCTCGCCTCCTCTCCCGTTTCGCTCTGTCTTTCTATGTGTGTCTTGAACATGTGCTGTCGAGTGTGAAGAAACGGAATGAGGAAAAGCAGCAGGTATCTATGCTTGTAACACAGCTATAGGTATTGAACACACACACACACACACACACACACACACGCACATTAATTTTCATATCTCAATCAAGTAGGTTCACACACAAGCTGTCAAGGTTCCCCGTGGCTGCAATATCTCACCTTTGATAAATGGTGCAAAAACAGAGAGCTTACTTGATGATCATTGTAAATATAGAACAAATTAATTGGATGGTTGAATAATATAATTATCAAATTGACTGATAATCAACCATTGAAATTAAACTGTCAGAATGATCTATAGTGCTGATATTTTGCTCTCCTATTTTTGTTCTACAAATCTGCTGGAGGTAGACAGATAAGAGTGAAGGAATGAGGAGGACAAAATTGATAAAAGAGAGAGGGTGAACAAAGCATGATTTAAAGCCATATTTCACTTTCATTCATACTCATATTTACTATTGAGCCTCCTGGAAGTGTCGTGAGCTTAATTTGATGAACAATCGGTTTCCTACACGATGCGAGCCAGACCGAGGTGTTTAACAGCCTCTGATCATATGGGCAAACATCTTCTGTTCTCATTTGAAGTTGTTAGCGGTCAGTAACTGACACCCACTCACCTGTAAGCAGCGTTGATGTCTTTTGTGTTACTTTTGAATGTCTGGAAATCAATATTTCTACCACATACTAACTAAAGTGGATAATTTCTTCTGATATAAAAGCAGGCAGTGATTTTTCACTCCAAGGGAAAAAGGCTGAGGCTAAGTAATGACAGGTAAGCGCACTGAAAAATACTAATGAAATATCAATTTAAGGTATTATGTTGAGGATCTTCTAAATAACATAATACTGTCAAAGCGGTGACACTTTCTGATGCCAAAACATGCTAGTTTCACCTTGATCACACATAGTGCCAACAGAATGAAGAAAACCAAGGGGAAGTATGAACCTCGGCAACATCTGTAGTTGTATTTCCAGTTCAAAAGTGCAAGTCAGTGTGTGTAAGGGTCCTGACATATAAACTCACCAATGAGTATTTATTTTCCCCACCTGATTGATGCATATTTATAATCAGCCTATTTGTATTTCTGACTTTATAGACACGGCATGTAAACAGGCCAGAGCCCCAGGATAAATATTTATAACAAATACAAGCACACGGAGGAGACTCAATATAATATCCAGGAATATTGACCCATCAGATCCAGCTGGCGTTCCCACCGATCGTTTCCAAGTCAGAAATCTTACCCTTCGCCATCCACTCCTTGACTGCGATGCGTTAGAGTTAAAATCCTATACCCCGTAAGCTAGTCAGACTTGAAGAAAGCTTTCCACACACAGCAGAAGCATAGAAAGCAGAACTAAGACACAGTCACAGCTAATCACAGTGTGACATTGTCAAGTGAAGCCTCCGCTCGTATAAAGAACACAGAATAAAGCTGTAGAAAATGGGAAAGTGATCATGGCAAAAAAAAAATATAAAAATGAGAGAGCGACACAGCAGGACGGGGTTTAGCGGATCCAAGATAGAGATATAATATATGCAAAATGGATGAGGCGCCTTCGGAGGAGGAGTGCCCGGGCACCTCCCCGTGCTTTGTGGGTTAATGCTATGCTGGCACAGAAGAGGAGGAGAGGCTGCGAAAATGAGGGAGGGCGAGATGTGCAATAGCAATTTGATTAGATGGCCAAGACTAATTGTTCCCTGGTGATGTGCACTGTGCTTTTATCTGTGATGGAGCGATACGAGGGAAGGCGGGACAAGCGCGAGTGGGAGGCAGGAAGGGAAAGAGAGGGAAAGAGATCAATGCAGTTAACAGTAAGATGGAGAGATGCGTACAAACAAACAAACAAACACAAACACACACAACCACACACGCTTACACACCCACAGTTCTGTACAAGGCCACAGAATACATTGATCACTGATGAGTATCTCCAGTAGTCTCCCTCATTAGGAAGTCCATGAGAGCTCGATAGACCGGCCTATTAGTCCCACCGTGACGATATCTAACTGAGGGATCAAGAGCCTTGTAGTGGGTGAAAAGCTTTGGGGGGGTGATACATGTGGGGGATACACGATTGCTTCAAGATGCCTTCAAGTGCTGTCAGAAATTTTGTAATTACAAGTTGAGCACAAATGAAATGACCCGATGTCATGATTATGAGGGCGCGTATAGACACGTGATAACAAGTCTACGGCTGCGCAAAATGAACTAACTGTTTAACGGATGAAAAGAAAAAATCTGTTAAACTAGTTAATTCAATTTGTATGAATGAAGCAAAAACTGCAATGTACAACATCAACTACTAGTTAATCGCTTGCAACAGCCACACACAGCATTTATCTTGTTGGTATAACCAAGAGCAGCGTGCGTGACACCCAGCAGGAGCTTCTCTCAAGTAGGAGCACTTGAGGGTGTCATAGGATGACAATGGCTGTAGTACTGAGATCATTGAGGACTTAATCACCTAGATACATGCCAGCCGTTGAGATGTAACCATCCCATAACCAATACACTTCACCCCGAGGGCTAAGCAAAGTGTCATGTGCAAACTAAGTGCTGAAAAAAAAAGGCTCCACAGTACATTCAGTAAACTACAAACAACCTAAGACAAATGAGGCTTATTAAATCATGAAAGCAACCACCCACGGGGGAGCGTATTACCCGCCTTATGCCACCGCCATGGCATGAAAACGAAGAGACACCGAGAGACAATGAGAGTTTGTGCCAAGGGCGATGTGTTCTCATGCACTTCCAATGAATGTGAACAGCCCAGAAACGCAGAGACACACACACACAGACCAACCTCCACCCGAGGCCTGTAGGGTGCCTGTGCACTACAAAGTCATTCCTGTGAGAGAGAGGTCCTCACCTGCATACAAGCGCATCACGCCAGAGGATGCTCACTGGGGGCTCACAGGTTGTGTGTTCGTCTATGTCTGCATTTGTGTGTATGTACAGTGGACCGTGATTGTTAGAATAAATCAAATAGATTCTGATTTATAGTGTAATTCAACTCACCTGTGACAGGCTGCAGGTGAGTGCTGTTTACACATGGTACAAATGAGCCAATGAATCATTTTTAAAGTGATAAAACCCATTTATGCTTTAGTGTTTGGGGTCATCGTCATGCTGCATGACCCAACCTCCGTTAAGTCTCAGATCACAGACCGTTACCCTGATATCCTCCTGCAGAATCTCCTGCATTGCAAGCCGTCCGTCCAGACATGGATGTCAGAAATTTCAGGAGATGCCAACAGATACTAGCCTGTTACCTTAGCGCTCTTTATCCTCTGAGGTACAGGTGACTGCGACTCAACCTGTGCATGTGCGAGATGGAGAATATCGCCTTTGGTGGTCAAGAAGAATGAAATAGAACAGATGAACACCACAAGCTGTTTCAATTTCCAATTATTTCAGAATATATTGTACATCATCTGTATAAAAGGCAATAGTTTTGGCGAGAACTGTACATGTGTGCGTGTTGTATTGTGTGTGTTTGGTTTGTGTGTCACGGACACTCCCTACCCAGTCTGCAGCACACAGTCAATTAAATCTGCTCTCTCATTAATGAGAACAGTGCCAGGTGCAAAGGCCCACCCTGGGGTGAGCATTCATAATTGAAAAGAACTTTGAGAATGAATTTCTAAAATAACTGGTGCCGTAGCCGGGGACATTTCTCCTCCTTCCCTCACAGTATTCTCCTTACAAAGGTCAAAACCAGCTTCAAAACTCTCCATTTTTACCGACTGGAGTTGGGTTGCAAGGTACGGGACGTTTGAAAACATGGATGCTGTGACTTCATTCATTGGTCAGAAATTGGTCAGCAGTTACTTCTGGGATGATTCTTTGGATAATCATGTTTACTCTCATTCTCATCGTCAAAAAATATGTGAGCATGCGATGGTGAAGCAACGATCGCCCTTGAGTTTGAGCCGAGACCGTGGGACAGGCAAAAGCCTTTGGTCAGAAGACCTGAGTGTCCCAGAGGTGCAATGGGGGCAAAGGATGTAAGCAGGAGCCAATCAAATCGATTCTATAGCACAGTGGGAGCCGATGAAGCCTCGCTGGGAAAGTAGCCTCTTTTTGACTTTCATCAAAAATAACATCACATCTGGTCAATTAAGGAAGCTGATGAGTTTTCCTCAACGTGTCAGAGCCACAGGATGGTGGTGCAGAACTCAACACAAGCGCTTTACAGATGAAGTGTTTTCGCAGCTTTAGCGAGTGTGCGCGAGCCGCACTGGGTGGCCTGCTGGTTATTCACAGACAGTCACAGACAGTCACAGGCAGTAGACGCACACTGGGCTACTTTCCAGTTCCCAGAAGGCCATGCTGCACAGGCAGCCAATAGCAACCTCCCTCCTAATTCAATCCTCAGGAGCCCAGCGCTCCCAGGCAGAGCATACATATTTCAGCTACAGCCTGGGGGCCCCACACACACACGCATGCACGCACGCACGCACACACGCGCGCACACACACACACACACACACACACACACACACACACACACACACACACAGGTGCATGCCTATAACCTTTACACTTGTACATTGTATAACTAAACAGAACTGCAAAACTGGCTCATTATCATTGACAGATATGTATGCATGTGTACGTCTATGTGTATGGGCGTGTGTGTGTGTGTGTGTGTATGTGTATGTGTGTGTGTGCGCGCATGTGTGTGTTTGTGATGCTGATGAGGATGGGAGGTTGTTGGTGGTCTAACTGAGCTGCTAATGGCCCCGCTGGGTGTGAAAATCTGTTCTACTGTCTGTCTTTATTTAGCGCTTTGGCCTGGCCCTCTCGCTGTGTGTGTGTGTGTGTGTGTGTGTGTGTGTGTGGACGTGGTGACCAGCATTTTATTCATCCCTTAGAGACACTCAGAGCAAGGCCAGCTGCTGAGTTCCACCAGCCACTGTCCGTGACACACATTCATGGTGCACAAGAATGGATGTGCACTCATCAACATAGTAATGGAGCCAATCCACTGTTCTCACACACACACACACACACACACACACACACACACACACGTATACATATACATACGTCCACAAACACACATCTTGCCATAACACACACTTTTGGCCCATCTCCAGCTTATTAGCGGCAGCCCTGTTTGTTCTGTTCATGGCTCAGTGAGGCCTCCTCCTCCTGTAACACTGCATTTCCCATGAGGCCACGCTGCCGGCCCCTAATCCCTCCCCCTTGCTGGTCCGCTAAGCTCTCTCATGTTCAGTTCGGCTGGCCGTCTTCCAGGGAGAGTCCCGGCACCCCTGCAGTGACCAGGAGAGCGACTCCCAGTAGGTGAGGGAAAATGACTGGAACCCTGCTGAGGTCGCAGGTAGCAAAAACAAAATGATGGCGATGCAGGTTTTTGTTTTTTTCTTTACAGTACATAAGTTGTTTGCATGTTTATTGCATCACTGAATCATCTAAGTGGATCTGGACGGACCTCGGCTGTGACACAAGACACATCCACCACCATCCTTCACTTTGACTTGATGTCACTCTCCCTCTCTGTGGCCATTTTTCTGCAGATATTTGTACTTCACGCCAAATAGGGGTTAGGTTTCAATCAATCGGGGATGCCAAATGGTGTGTCATTGGTAGAAGAGTGCAAGAAAAGACAACCTGAACAGGAGCTAGCTGGGTATTGAAAGGGAAATCAATAGGGGTATCAAGACCCACCATCAAGCACCCCAGATAGTAAGCTGCTGGCGGCCCACCAGCTTTTTAGGAGCCGCTGGTCAGGATGCCTCTTTCAGACCTCCAGAGGAAAACAGGTGACAAACAGCTGTGGCGGGTGCTGATCTATTCTGTCTAGTCTATTACGCCAGTACCACTGTTTGGTCAGTTGAGAGTTAATGTTCACCACACAACCTACATGATTGCACCGACACACCCAGAGCAGCGGAGCTTGAAACAAGGATTCACTGAGTGAGTCACTTCATTTTCTTGTTGTGTTGTGAGGAGCAATCAGGAGGAAACCAGGGACACAACATGAGAATGTCTGCAAAAGGTTGTTTCCAAATACCTCAAAGGACCCCGTGACAGAGAAGGTGGCAGGAAACGCCAACAGAGGCAATCAGATGAACTAGTAGAGGCTTTTTATCACAGCGCCCTCAGTTTCAAGTGCTCTTCACTCAGTTCAAAGACACACGTCTGTAGTTGGCATAAAGTGGGTTGTTAGTTTGTTTTTAAAATACCCCAAAAATATATTTTGCTGTCTTTCTAATCGTTTTATATTTTCAGAAAAAGCAATTAAAGTTACAATTAATCCAGAACTGGATTAGTTACTGAAATGAATGAATGACTAAGACAGGAAGCTTCTACTTGATATGGGGGGGTCAGTCTCTGGCAGCAGCTTGGGGAGCCACACAATGGGATGACAGATGGGGAGACGGAGCGGGGTGTGAGGGCCCGTCTGTCTGCTTCCTAGCTCTTATAGCAGTCTACCAGCAGCAGGTCCTGCATGCTTCGTCTCTCTGTATTCTAGCTCTCACTACATCCTCTCCTGTATTTTTATCCTTCATACACAATGGTGTTCAATCATCACTCATACGATTAATTGTCTCTGCAGGCTCCTGTGGTCCTTTAACATCAGGCCAAGCCAGTGTCATGCTATCATCCAGTAGATCGCCAGTGGTCCACCAACTATTTGCCACGTGGGACGTTTTCCTCCTCTCCTCTCCTCTCCTTTCCTCTCCTTTCCTCCTCTCCTCTCCTCCGCAGTAGGAATAAGACGGTCGCAATCAATCAGCCCAGCTAAAACATTAAAAGTGTCTACCTCCTTAAACAGCCTGGGCCAAGGGGGACGGCGGCTCGTAAATCTACGGGCTAACCTTTAGCCGCGACAGGCTAAGCTCTCAGCGTGCACGCTTACCTTTATCACTCACCCCAGAGCAATCCTTCCCCCGCCACCCCACGGTAATGTCTTGCAAAGCTCCGCTAAGCGGCTAATGCTATGAAACAATGCTGCACAAAGACAAACTTTTAATAGGGATGTGTGTGCGCGTGTGTGGGAAAGACAGCATGATAAATACGAGAAGAAAAGCTAATTTTAGGTGTGTCTATATGTGTTCTTCCTTTTATTTTGTGCAACCGTCTGTATGTGTGCATGTGTGTAGGCGTGTGTGTTTGTACATGAGCAAGCTGGTTTAATTTCCCAGAAGATCGAGAAATAAAAATCTCCTCAGTGGCCGAGCGTGCAGCACAGTACGCCGAGCATATTATGCCATTATGTTTAGGCAAATCAAATCCTGCATTATGGGACACAATAAAGCCGAGGACTGTCCCATGTGTCAGGATCATATGGGCTGAAAATCCTGCATGAAACATCCCTGCAGATAACCTTCACCACACTGCATTAAAGTCCTATAAGACAGGCAGGACTTACAGCCTCCATCTCCTGTCCAGATTTAAGTAAGCGCTTTCCCCAAATGATGTCAAAAGGGATTTTTACATCAAGTAAAATAGCCATGCAGGAGATCAAAAGAAGCCTGCGAGCGAGGAGTCAGAGTTTAATCTAAAATGGTACAGGTGTGTTAGCGACGCAGGGGATTTAGGCATGAGGTTATTACGGACTTTCAATCTCTCCCTCTGACATGTACACACCGCTAGAGACTTGACATGTGCTGGAAGTGAAGACAGAAGTGCAGTCAGAGGAAGTAAATAAACAAACAGATAGACAGACAAACACACACACACACACACACACATGCACAGGTAGCACACATCAGTGACCTGACTAACCCCCTGCGCAGGGATGGGGTGTGTCCGCGGTCCGCCCCCGGCCTGCTAAAAAATTAACACCGTAGAACAATGTTCTCCGGCACTCAATAATGCATGGGCAGGTTACAGCGAGGGAATCACAGAGAGGGAGGAAGTGAGCGAGAGAAAGAGGAGACAAGACAGGCAGGAAAGTAAAGGTACGCACACAGGCAGGCGTAATGAAAGAGGTGTTTGTGAAGTCGTCATAATTGGAGTGAGACACGACATCGTGAATGTCCGCTATCCAGTTTAGAGAATTCACTGCGAGAATGAGCCGAGATAGCGGCGCTCATGCAGGGATAACTTGTCTGCCGCTTAACAACACCTCTCGCACGCTGCTTGGCCGAAAGCGAGGCGTGTTACTCAGCAGTTTGGTGCTGCTTAGCCAGTAATGTGGTCGTAAAAACGTTGGGGGAACTATGACCTTCTCTTCGTGACGCTGGCAGACAACCACCAATCAAACAAAAATCTATTCATTTATGTTTTTCTTTAGTATGATGTGCTATGGATTTATGGAAGTAATATTGGGAGCGTATCTATGTTCCCAAGGTCCTATGTTCCCAGGGTCCTAAGTTATCAAGGTCCTATGTTCCCAAGGCCCTATGTTCCCAAGGTACTATGTTCCTAGGGTCCTATGTTCCCAAGGTCCTATGTTCCCAAGGTACTATGTTCCCAGGGTCCTATGTTCCCAAGGTCCTATGTTCCCAAGGTCCTATGTTCCAAGGGTCCTAAGTTCTCAAGGTCCTATGTTCCCAGGGTCCTATGTTCCCAGGGTCCTATGTTCCAAAGGTCCTAAGTTCTCAAGGTCCTATGTTCCCAGGGTCCTATGTTCCAAAGGTCCTAAGTTCTCAAGGTCCTATGTTCCCAAGGTCCTATGTTCCCAGGGTCCTATGTTCCAAGGGTCCTACGTTCTCAAGGTCCTATGTTCCAAGGGTACTATGTTCCTAAGGTCCTATGTTCCCAAGGTACTATGTTCCCAAGGTCCTATGTTACCAAGGTCCTATGTTCCAAGGGTCCTAAGTTCTCAAGGGTCCTATGTTCCCAAGGTCCTAAGTTCTCAAGGTCCTATGTTCCAAGGGTCCTAAGTTCTCAAGGTCCTATGTTCCCAGGGCCCTATGTTCCCAGGGTCCTATGTTCCAAGGGTCCTATGTTCCCAGGAGAGCACATATGTAGAACTGGCGAACCTAGGACCCTGAGAAGCTAGGACCCAGGGAACATAGGAATGACTCTCTCTCTCTTCTGCAAATAAAAAGCTGGGTAAAGCCTCCACTACATCCCTGTGCTGAGCCCAACACGTGTAAAGAGATAGCTGAAGGGAGAAAGAAATAGGGTCAGATAAAGCAGTGATTCACAACCGGGGTCGGGATCCCTAGGTGGCCCGCAGGGAGACTAGAGTGGGTCCCTTAATTATTGTTAACAAATTAACCTCTGCAGCTATGTCATGTTACCAGAGCCTTCCCTTGAAATGCAGGGCAGGTTGAATTAAAAAACAGTCTGCCTGCAAGTAAGTATTCTATAATTAGGGATATTTAGGGTATTTTGAAAAAGTGGGTCTCCAGATAAAAAATGAATCAAAAATAATTAAGAGCCACTAATTAATGGTGACTAAAGTTCACATGAAGCTGCGTGTCTATTTGTGGAACATTTCAAGCATACTTTAAATTCTTGGTAATTGCTCAGTTCTTTAAGAGCTAAACTGGTGCTATTATAACACCGAATTTAGAAGAACAGTGCTGTCATGCATGGCTGCGTTTCTGCTAGATAACACAAATTAATTCAAAAGACTACTTACTTTAAAATGGGAATTTGGGCGATAATTGTCTAATTGCCACTCAGCGAGGGTGATTAGTGTAGGTGAATACATGGAGCGTTTGATAGCTGAGGAGGAGTGAAGGAGAGGCCATTATCCACCATCTCTCCTGGCTCAAAGCTTGTTCACTCTGGAGTGTGTAAGGAAACAATTACACTCTATGGCCTTGTTAGAGGGCTTTTAATGGACTAGAATGGGCTTTTTAGTCAGTATTTTCTATTGCCACATAGTAGCTGGTTAGTGGATAAAAAAGACGAGTCTCGATACCCCATTGAACGCCATTGTTACACTGGCCGAGACTCTCTTTGTATCTCCTCCACTCAGCATGCCCACACTCTTCTTGGTCTTTCATTCTCTTGAAGTCTCTGTCTCTCACTCATTCTCTCCCACTGTGTTTCTCACTTGTCTATGATATGGTTTGTAGCAGTGTAGCGGTTTGTGAGGATTATATAGCCGGCCCGGTGGAAGCGCACTATTGTCTGTTGTGTGTACGCGTATGAGTGCGGGCATGTGTGTGTGTGTGTGTGTGTGTTCGTGCAGGCGGACGGCAGGCCACCCCCACTGGGAACTTAACATAGTCCCCACACAAACAGTAGTAGCATGCACACACACGCTCCCCCCGTGTCATCCATCTCATCCCCGTGTCTGTCGGCTGCTTCCCACTCGGCCTGACACTCACACTGAGCCAGACATATACATACAAACAAGGAGACCCCCCCCCCCCCCTCTCTCTCTGCTCCAGACGCAGATGCATGCACATTGTAAGACCCTCCCCCCCCCCCCTGCGGGATAAATGTAATCATTGCTCTGTCCCCTTTGTCCTCACCTAATGAAGGGCATGTCTAAATAAAGCCGAGGGAATGGATGAGGCTGGTTTCTCCGCTCAGCAGGGCCAATTAGTTCCTCCTTACCTACCGCCATACATTTTCCTCTGACCTCCTACCGTGTCCTCTCGCAGCCATCGCGGTTTTGTGCGTGCCGATGCTTGCCATTTCCCCTCGTGTTAATGCTGCTTCGCTTGCATGGTTGTGAGTGTTTCGGGGATGCAAAATGGCGTTTTCTATCACTCTTCTATTTGAAAAGTAATATTAATACTAACTTAAAGGAAAATTCCATGCGCTAATCCTCTTACACCGTTATGTGCAATCATGTTGTAAATGTGCAATCATGTTGTAAATGTGCCTTTTTATTGTAGCCACTTTCCTTCAACTTGTCGACTCCCGGAGAACGGGCATGAACTTGTTGCTGCTGCTGCATTCACGTCATGTCAGAAAAAGCAGAGAGATGGGGATATTTCCCATCGCTCCGATCTGAAACCGCGTTCAACCCATTGGGAAGTCTCCATAGCAACAACTCAATATTAAGTTGCTTTGTCAACCAAATGAATTGCAGCAGGTATTTCTACTTAGTCCTAAATGATTGTGCAGAAGCATAATGGTGTGAATACAACTGGTAAATATTATTTGTAATACCTTGGACTGTGGATTCGTGGTAGCCATGTTAGACACACTTCCATTCCTTTTTATGTTTTCCGTGTAGGTGGAGAGAGTGATAGCAGTAAGGCGAACTGATCCTGCCAGTGGATAGAATGGAAGAGTCACGGCCCTTCTTTGTTACTGTGTTGAATTGTGGACTACTGAGGAGAAATTGGTTTCTCTTCCTCTTCTACGATGGATTTCTCCCTGTATGATCATTGAATTTTGGTATAAAACGGTGAGTCTAGAAAGAAGCCCTTTCTCTTTGATTCTTTGCCATTGATGTTTTATATCATTAACAGTTTTCCTCATATTAAACTCCATTGTAGCTGTGCTAGAAATGCGATGGATGTGTTAAATACACCAGCAAACAACAATCTGGACCCAGAATTACAAGGTGCAATACAAGGTTTAAAGTGTTTCCTTTAATGAGGTTGCCTTCTCTGTGTTTCAGGACTCAGCTGGACTCTGAGGGGCATGTGTTTTATAGTCTTGCCACAAAGGCCCTTGGTCTTTTATCCTCCTGCGGGGGTCAAAGTTTTCTCTGTTTGGGTATGGTTCTTTTTGTGTAGGCCATGGAATGAAAGGCCACCGTTAGGCATTCAGAGGCGCTGTAATCTGTAATTTTCCCCTCTTAATGAGCTTTCATTTCAGGTGCAATTTGTGATCACGCCATGTAGCGCCGCGATGCCCGGGCCGCAGAGAGAAATGAGAGAAAGTAGATGGAGCATAAAAGAAGGAAGATGAAAAGAAGGAAGGGGAATGGAGGGGCAAAGCAATTAAAAGGCTGGAGGTGCAAAAACATTTTCTAAACGTTAAAGCCTAAAAGTCCATGGATTAGACTGTAGGGAAAACAAGGCTTTTATATACATCACTGCACACAGAAACTTTTAAGCCAGAAGCCTTATTGGGTGGGTATTAGGGCTGGATATGCTGTGGCGCGGGGGGCTGTCAGGCACCGGGCAGTGGCCAGGATCTCCATATCCTGTGCCAGCTTGCTGTCAGGCTATGCACACACACTCTATAAGAAGATCTGTCATGCCAAGTGGAGGCGGGAGTATGTGGCCAAGTGGCAACCTGTTGCTCGCCCGCGTTACTGATTTTTTTTCCCGTTTTTTAGCAGGCCGGTTAATGGATCCCATCATAGCCCAGTGGTCTCGTAAACACTTGGCCAGTTCTGAGCCACGGGCAGAATAGGGAGAGGGACGGAAGGGATGGAAGAAGAGGGAATAGGGCCAGGGCGGCAAGCAGCACCAGCCAGAAACACCTCAATGAAAGGGTTCATGTTGTGAGTGCATGTGTAAATGTGCACGTGCGTGTGCGTGTGTGTGTGTGTGTGTGTGTGTGTGTGACAGTTGCATCCATGCGGTACTCCTGGAACATTGCTTTTCTGTCAGTCAAAGCACAACCCTCATACATCCACCCGGTTACTATTGGATTTATCATTCTTGCAGAGCGTCCTGACTCCGCCCCCAAAAAGCTTCAATGTACTCTTTGAATGACATGTTCATAATACAGGTAGCTATGTCAATAATATTCCTGGCTAAGTGGCATCTCTTCTCCTCCTTCCAGGTCACCAAATCTCCATCTCTTCCTCCTTCCTTCCCTCTCTCTCTCTCTCTCTCTCTCTCTCTCTCTCTCTCACTCTCTCAGGTGACAGCAATGCCATTACTGCACCTCCCAGGTGACTGACAGCTTCCTCAAACAGAAGTGTATTGGCTGTACTGTGATTGACAGGTCTGCCTCCCACCTCCGCAACTATGTCTCCCATTGTCTGATAAGTATCTGTCTAAGAGTGGACACTCAAAACACACCCTCTGCCACGCCACTGCCTGTCAGTCAGTTACTCACCACCGACACTTTCTAAAAAAAACGACAGTAGAATATGTGCAACTGATTTTTTTTGGTAATTTGCACTCCACCGTTTTGTAGATCTGGACCACATTCGATGTTGATGTGTGGCTGTAGTTTTGTACGTCGCCTGACACATTTAAAAGGGATGTCGTAAAACTGTGTCAGAGCCGCTGCTAATGCTCAGCCGCTCTGCTCGCATTAGTTTACCCTTCTGCTCTGTACCTGCGCCAAGTAGTGGCATCCAAAGTTAGATCACACCCCACTGGAGGGGGAGAGTCTCACACTCATATTGGTGTGATGGAGAGTTTGGCCAATTACAGAGGAAATGACACACACAAACAAACACACACATGTATACACACACACACCATACACAATTACAATAACTAACAGCAGCAATGAAGACCGTTCAGGACAGAAGCTATAGTGCGATGAATTAAAACGTTAGTGGAGGGGATGATTGATGGTTCATATGCGGCGTCCTTTAAATAACGTCCAGTCCAGAACCATTCATTCCTGAAGGCTTCAGCAGACACAGTGGCCCGGTGATGGATGGGCGCCGGCACTACGGGGTCCTTTCGTACAGGATCCTGCAAACCTCGAAGAGAGCCCCGAGGTCGGACCGTCCAACCGATCGCTCATCGCCGTCCGCGGGCAGATCACACCCCGATGGGTCGTGCGATGCGGGGCTTCACCTGTCCTTTACCCGATAAACCCACACCCCGTTTTCTTTCACCCGCGCCCTTCCTACCCCCTCTTTTTCTTTTTCGTCCACCCTCCATTTATCTGCCTTTCCCTCCATCCATCTCCTGTTTTCTGCCTCTCCATCTTTAACATCACATATGCCATAAGAGAGACATTTTTATCCAAAGCACCTCCGATGTTTGTGCCATTTCCTACAAATTGAGCTACAGATGGACTCATCCTTCAACTCATCACATCCATCCATCCAGATATCCATTTTTATCTTTTCAGCCATTTTCCATCCATCTTCTTCTCTCCTTTCCTTCCCTTCTCTCTTCTCATGTATTTCTCACCATCTATTCATCCCATTCTTTCCCCCCACCCTCTCGCCTTTGTGTCGCGGGTGTATGTACAAGTGTGTTTCCTGCGGGAGGTGAGCGGCAGGTCAGTGTCAGACGCCCCCACCCCCACCCCCCCCCCCGCTGACAGCTCTGGCGTGGAGAGGAGGTGGGCGTGGCCCCGGCGGTCCTGAATGACGAGAGCGTTGCGGAGGTGTAAGTCTAATTGTGCTGCCTCGCTCCCTTGTCACCGCTGAAGGTCAGAGCCATCCCTCACTCTGTCACTAGCAGCAGCATCATGACAGGTGAAGCACTTCTGACTGACACCCTATCAGATGTCTTTTCGCATCCTCGTACCGTACACACACACACACACACACACATGCACGCAATCGCACACAAAAAAACACACACTCTCTGCTATCCCGCACCACCTTTTTTCCACGCTCCATTTCTCCCACCGCCACCTCGCGCAGACACAGTTCAGGTGTGACGCACGCGGGCCAACATAAAGTATGTATTCACCGTCACAGCACATCAGGCCACGGCTGCCGTGAAGACTAATGGTCCACGAGTCCCTCCTTGTACAGTATACGAGGCCCCTCTCTGCACAGCCAGCGGGTCTCGCCTTATATTACCCTATTTGTATTCATGCATGTGTATAATGGGGGTGTAAGTACCACGGCACCACCATGGCATTACAGTGGCAGCTCGGGGGAAATTGGACGTTTTTTTTGTTTTTGTTTTTTTTTGTCACGGAGGAAAAAACGGATACAAGAAGGAAGGTGCCTTGAGATGCTCCGGAGTCACTGAGCCCTTACAGGAGACAGTCAAAACGTTGGCAGCGGGCCATTGTGTGATAAACACTGTTATATTGTACTGCACGGCTGCTTCTTGTTGTCAAGGAGAGAGAGGGGGAGAGAGAGGGAGAGAGAGAGAGAGAGAGAGAGAGAGAGATGTCATATTGTCTCGTATCATTCTGCTGCTGTGTTCTAAAGAAACAATAGAATCGGTTTTTTTATTCATACTCTACTGTGTACGAGTATGAGCTCTCTCCTACTTAATTCACCACTTTATATTTCTCAACTAAAACGAGGTGTTGGTGTGACGCGTCCTCAAAACCATTTGTTTCGTCTCTCTCATTTTATTTTATTTTTTTGTTGTTCTACAATGTTTCCAGGCACGCTATTGAAAAATGTAGTCATGCTCCAGTGGCAAGGTAAAACTCTCTCTCTCTCTCTCTCCCCCTGTGCCCTCTACCTGTCCACGGGGATCTAAGAGCTCAGAACAGCAGGTTAGCGTCCCCACTGCAATTAGCCGAGTCTGCCCTATTCTTACCTGCCTGCATTCAGCTCCTTTTATAATGCAGATCAGAGGCAGACGGAGCCCTGTGATGCATTGTGCCGGCTAGAAAAGAATGCTGTCGTTGTAAAGAAAAAGGGCAGAATGCCCTTTTGCCAAGACGAGACGAGACGAGACGAGACGAGACGAGATGGCGGTCTGTGGTCCTTCAAAGATGCCAGAAGCCGCTCGCCTCTGCCAGACGAGGGTCACCCCAGCCTTCCTTCCTCTCCCATCACGGTTGCTCCGTCTCTTTTTCCGCTCTTTGTTCTTTTTCCGTTACCCCCCCCCCCCCCCCATTACCTGTACCCCATCTCAACTACCTTCTTCAATTCTTTCGCTCACTTAGGCAAGTGAGCAAGCGGCACTCCGCGGCACTCCCTCGGAGTGACTGGGCCCGAGCAGATGTTTAATAAATGTCCCGTCATTGCCAAAGGATGGAAAATTAATTACCTTTTGAAGTGCGGGGAGTAGAGGGGCAGAAAGAGAGAGAAATAAAACATTAACCTTAAAAGGAACTGTGGAGTATGAGTGAGGGCTCTTTTTCACTCCCTCTCATTTCATTTATTTCTCGGAGGAGAACAGACGCGGCGGCGTTGTTTTGATTGGAGGGGGGTTGACAGATGTGATAGAGTGTGAGTGTGTGTGTGTGTGTGTGTGTGTGTGCGTGTGTGTGTGTGTGTTAGTTACAGCAAGACTACTTCAGCAGTCGTGGCGGGGGAATGACGAAAACACACTTTACATTGATAAAGATGAGAGGAGGCGGACGACCGGC
This sequence comes from Hoplostethus mediterraneus, assembly GCA_034670385.1. NCBI lineage: Eukaryota > Metazoa > Chordata > Actinopteri > Trachichthyiformes > Trachichthyidae > Hoplostethus > Hoplostethus mediterraneus. Next base: position 3,261,623 of record JAXDDW010000011.1, on the reverse strand, counting down.
ACTCCTGGAGCCAATTTGGAACGAGTGCCTCCGCTAGAAGGGCAAGTGGAGTTGAATTAGCCATCTCGGGCCTTGAAGGGGCCTTACACCTGGAAGAGCAGGATCCCAGACTAAATCACAGTGTCCTATACGGAGCTGACACTTCATCTGATAGAGCTCGTGCATCTATGTGTTGTCGTCTCCTACCGCACTGTTATCCACGTGAACTAAACGGCAACATCTGCTCTGTATCCACTTTGATGGATTCAATTAAAATGTGAAATGATCCAATGTGGTTCAGAGGTCATCCAGCTTTAATTAAGACCATCTATATCAATTAAATTGTTTTTTTTTTTTGGTCTTGAGAAACATCATCATACAGACTAGTGTCCAAATGTGCCTTATAGAGCACACAGGGGAGGAAGAGGATATGAGCTCCAGATGTGAGTTGGTTGGTTGTTTGCGGTACACACTCAGAGGCAGGATGTGCTAACAGTGCTAAATCTGAACATTTTGGTTAACCCACAGTGTTAGTCATGTCATCTTTTATATATTTGGCTGTCACTTTCTGTCAACAAGCTGTAACAGTGTTGAGGAATGTGAGGGTCAGAGATGCTGCTGGCTGCAGAGTCTATCTATGATGGAGAGATGGGGGGGAGGAACGGGGGAGAGAGAGAGAGGAGGTAGATAGCCCACTGATCCACAGTCAGATGACCAGATCAGTGTGTGTGTGTGTGTGTGTGTGTGTGTGTGTGTGTGTGTGTGTTATGAGAAAGAAAAAGGGCTGCTGATCTCCACTCTCCAGTCACCTCACCGAGAAGTTTTGCACAAAAGCCTTGCCAGCGAATGATCGGTTTATTGGGCAGAAGAATGGAATCGGTTGTTGTTCTCAGTCTTAATACTATGGGTCATGCAGTGTGTGTGTGTGTGTGTGTGTGTGTGTGTGTGTGGTATTTAATGCCAACTTGAAATGGGCACAACTGCACATTGTAAGCGCCCAAATGAATCCCCTTTTGACTGAAACTGAGATAATGACGTGCCCCCCCCCCCCCCTTTTTTGAAACGGACTCTGTTCAGAGCAGTGAAAAGGATTTCAACCATGTGATGTCGTAACAGAAGGAGGGCTTGTGAGAGTGACCTGCGGGGAGAGACGAGAAGCCACCGTCCATTCTGCTGCCTCTCAGACCAGCCAATCACGGTCCCTCGTAAGAAGAAGAAGAAGAAGAAGAAGAAGAAGAAGAAGAAAAAGAAAAAATAAATGGCCTCAGTGAGCCAAAAAATTAGGATTTTTACTTTGTGGCCAGCAGCAGGGCAGAAGCATGGGGGGGGGCCGCCTGCTGTTGAGCACAATGGATGCTGAAACACACAGCCGATCAGAGGCAGACGAGGGGGATCGTCATGTCGACTCTTCCTCTTCGTCTGTCGCCTTTCCAAGTCGCTCAAATGTCACGCAAATCCTTTTTCTTTCGTTTTTATAGGCGCAAAAATAAAACTCTCACTTGATCTATCCATTTAACTTCCTCCCATCCTCCCCCCCCACTCACATCATGGGGTAATTACCAAGATCGCTGAGCCATCGGAGAGAGAGAGAGAGCGAGAACCCCGGCTCCGGCTTTGATGTGAGAGACCGCGATCAATCCACCTCCAAGTTTAACAGGAGTTCATGCTGCCCTGAAACAATGCGTTTCCAATCCGTCTTCAAAACAAAGCAGTGGGTGGAACGGAGGGCGGGGGGGGGGAGGGGGGGCGCGCCTGGATCTCAGTGATCAATGGAGCGCAACATTAGCTCGGCGGTAGAGGTGGATCGGCTGGTGTGTGTGCGTGTACAATCAGAGGGCAAGGCGCCCGGTCACACGTAATCAGACGGGTTAACAACAGTGCACAGGCACTCCAAGGGAGGAGGAAAAAAAAACCTCAGCACCGCTCAGCCGTGCTTTATTTGATCCTCTCCGGGTCCAAACAGCAATCAGCCTGCAACGCCTATCAGCAAGTCTAATCACGGGGCGAGCAGGGCAGCGCGCAAATGTATACGTGTACACACAGCCCACACACACACACACACACACACACACACACACAGACAGAGCACCAATAAGTACACAACACTGGGAAAAACTTCAAAACAAAATACCGAGCTTCGTGCCAAAATGGTTTAATGGTAACACTGGGTCACGGTTTAAATTGGTGTGTGTGTGTTTGTGTGTGTGTGTGTGTGTGTGTGTGTGTGTGTGTATATGTAATGATAATGCAGCATATCATAAAGAGAGAGGCTGTTCCTGGATGGAAGCCCCATGGTCTCACACTGCTTCAAGGTCATTAGTGCTAATGCCTCATTTTCACCATCTGCTGAGATTGTTTACACTGGCCTCCCTAATTAGCTCCTAATTAGTAGTGGATAGTGGGGAGTATATGGTGTGTGTGTGTGTGTGTGTGTGTGTGTGTGTGCGCGCGTGTGTGTGTGTGTGTGTGTGTGTGTGTGTGTGTGTGTGTGTTTGTTTTCAAAAAATGCATTGCCGCGGTTAAGAAAGGCAGGCTGAGCTGAACATCTGCAGATCTGCCAAAGAGTGAGACAGAGGTGTGTGTGTGTGTGTGTGTGTGTGTGTGTGTGTACATCCATGGGGGAGGGTGTGTGTTTGAATGGACCAGGGGCCTTTCGCCTTTATATTTGGCGGACTCAAACACTCTCATCATATTTGCTAACATGAAGCACCTTTCCCCTTCACCCTCCCTGAAGCTGCTCCCTGCGGAAAGATGCTGCAGTTCGCTTTACTCCGAACTATCAAACCGCAAACCCATTAAATAGGTACATATGTGGTGAAGCAAGCCGTAATGAGTCTGGCCCTCGAAATCAAAGGAAACACAATCTACAGACTGTGCCGCCTCAGCGTTTTCTTTTCAACTATTTTCTGCCTCTTTGTTCTTCTTCTGCGTTACTTTGTATCCAGACAACACGGCCGTGCTAATCGCTTGATGAGATTACATCTTGGCCCGTGTGCTTGTAACGGAGCATGCGCTTTTCTCCCGATAATCTCCGTGAGCCTCTACAGTAAAACAGATGTCGTGGAGGGAGATGGCCCTAATCCAGTGGTGTACTATAATCCACAAGTGCTCTGAATGGTATCAGAGAGGATATTAAATTGGGTGGTTTCGCCGGTTGTTACGGGAGGGGGAGGGGAAGGGGAAGGGAGGGGTGCAGACTCTGCAATCAGTGCTTGAAAACCGCTTCAATATAGCTGTTACTGAAAACTGCACTTTTTTTCACTGCAATTCAGATATAAGAGGCTCTTGGAAAGGGGGTCAGAGGTCCTTTTTTGCCGCTTTCCCAGCTCCTGCGTGTCAGGGTAGATTTAACCGGAGCCCAGCTGTAGAGTGCACAAACAAGCTCCTCCAAATCACTTGTCAGGAAAACATGCCACGCGCCTTTGTTTTGCAAAATAAGGAATGAAAGCGAACCAGAGGCCCAAAGCTTGCTGGGCATTTGGGTATTTGCTGGCATATCTGAAGTGTAGCCTGGGGCCATATGAATAGTTGAAGACGGGGCTGTTTGCTTCTTTTTGCTTGGAAAGAAATAAGACGTGACGACCTGTTGGGGGGGAGGGGGGGGGGGGGAACATGGATAAGAAAAGCAACACTGCTATGCTGGGAGTTGATTAACACACAGCAGTGTTTCCAACAGGTTGGCAGGCTACTTCGGCAGGTGTGTGTGTGTGTGTGTGTGTGTGTAGTTGTTGAAGACTTATGGACATTTCATTCAGTGAGTGCAGCAACTCTACTGTTTCTGGCAGTACATCCAGTCAGGTATAAGCTGATGGCACTGCACCGTTGAATGTCAAGGTCTCTCCATCCAGTTCAGGTTTAACAGAAGATCTGGAGGATGAACGGAGGAAAAAAAAAATGGCGGCTGATTCATTTAAACGCAAGATGCTCACCCAGCCTGGACGCCAACATCTGCTGCTGCTGCTGCTGTCAGTGTGGTTGCTGCTGTAGTGCTGCGTGCCTCTCCCACCACCACCACCAGCATCAAGACAACCCAAACAACCCAGTGGGGTTACATCTCCCGGTGGACTACTCACACGGGATACTATTGAAATAGCTTTTTTAATGGTTTCAACCAGGCAGGGGGAAGTGAAGACGCCTGACTCCTGACTGAGGCAGAGGTCAGAAGCGTGTGCTTTAAGATGACATCACACAAAACAATTTTTTTGATGATGTATATGAATAACTTCATGATTCAAACAGTGGTTTTTGGACTGTGTGACATTCAAGGTCTCTTATTTAACAGTTTTAGATGAGTGCCTTTTAAAACGGTTGTTTTTTGGGCCACGCCAGTATTTGAAGTTGCAATACCGTCGTTGGCCACCGTGTCAAATTGGCCTCAAGGCTTAGACCTGACCCACAGGGGCTGGTCAGCACAGACACACCACAGCACAGATTTCCCCGTGTCATAGGTGCAATGGATCATGGTCATTGTGGTGGTAGTAACGCGTTTTCGGTGCTCGTCAGCATTAAATACTAATTGTCTGAAAACTACAATGGCGGTTTCATGCGTTACAGCACCCAAAATAAATCCAAAACAAAAACAACACTGTTGGATCCAGCAACTTCATTGGTAATATCAAACCGGTTGATGAAGGGATAGATAGATCAACATCCAAAACCCAGCTAATACTGTAACCACCTCACCCGCCTACTGCCTCAGCCAGTTGAGTGGTATCGAGTGCCTCTTACTATACACCGGATGATGCAAACACCCTTAAAAGTGTTTACCACAATAAACCGAGGCCAGTCTACTCTACACCGATCACTCACCCTGGGTAATAGAGTTCACCGTCAGGAGAGTTTGGATCTAGATAGAAGATTCAATCTCGCCGTGTTGTTGATAAGAGGCTCGTCGAGCGGTAAACAACGCAAAACAAAGAAGAAGCACATTTTTGTTCCCTCGATTTCAATTTAGGAAAAAAAAACCACAACAAAACCACAGTCAGTGCGTAATGCTTTGGGGAAATGTGGCACGCAAAGATAGCGGGCCCTATTCTAAATGATCTCATAAATAAACTACATGGCAGAGTGCATCACTTCACTTGAATGTAAAATATCTGTTTTTTTTGGAGGGGGGGAGCTGAGCACAAAATCTCGCCGGGGACCCCTAGAGGCCCGAGCTAGCACTGCTCGCAGTTCAAAGACGTTATTGGCCTCCACGATCTCATCTGGACTGGGACTGGGAAGTAGATCAATATTTATGTTGGGGGTTTTTTTTCTCGCCAGATCAAAGGATCACCGTTCAAAAGTAAACACTCCGTCTACTGCATGCACTGCCTCCCTCCCTCCCATCGCTCTCTCTATTTCAGCCTCACTTTTTTTTTCTCACCTCGCGGACCGTACAGTTCCCGCGTGCTCGGCGGTGTTGCTCACAGCCACGGCCGTGCGGGGTTGCGTAGAGGTTTGAGCTGGTCAGCGCGTTCACCGCGGGCGATGCGTTTAGATACGACACATGTAAATGGAACCGAAAAGGTCATTCCCATCTGACACTCGCCAGGACCGGAGAAAGCAACACCCACACGGCTTGAGGAGCAAACATTTTCTCTTCACTCACCACACCTCCTTGTGGACTGGTTCAACTTTGTATTGTATTTTGAATGTCAAAGAAGGAATTTTTTTTATATCCTTTGGAGGGATGTTAGTTATGCTAGTGGTGGAGAGAGAGAGAGAGAGAGAGAAAAGGGCACTCGGACTTTATGGAAGCTAGGAATTTTCTCAGGCGATTGCTGATGGAAAATGGAGGTTTTTGGTTGGTCTGCCAGTGTGGGAGGTTATACACAACCAACCATCTTGTGAAACTGCAGGGATATTGGTCAGTGCATGAAAAAATATCTACTACTACGCTGCACCAGTTCAACATCCAACATCTCCAGAGGATGTTATTATGTTAACCAGGGGCTTAAGGTCTTTTTCATTCTGCAAAGCTCATAATTCATCTTGATTTTGTGCAATCAAACATCAATTTCGGAACTAAAATCTTCACATAGTATTGAAATGGTTGAGGCAGTAATTGTAAACGGTCTTTTTTTTAAGGGGGCGTTTGTGTGTGTGCGTGTGTGTGTGTGTGTGTGTGTGTGTGTGTGTGTGTGTGGTGGACCGTCTCCACTAATTGACTATTCTAGTGGCGGCCGGCCCGTCTCAGTGTGAAGGAATTCTATCAGCCCCGGCTAGTCAAACATCAGGGCAAACACACCGGAGCTAATCCTTCCTTGTTTCAAACTGCACAACTATAGCACGCTCGATGTCCAATTATACACGCGCGCTAACGGACAGGACAGGACACACACACACACACACACACACACACCAAGAAACAGCCTCGACACTATTGTGCTGCTACGTCCCTTCATCTCAAGGTGCGAGGTGGAGGAGAAAACACAACGCAAACAAGGTGATTATGTCTGCCGACGCCGCTAATGTAATAAGCCCCCGTGTCGCAGAAAATGTCTTCCCCCCCCCCCCCCCGAAACACAGTCGCTGACACAATGCAAACGCAAGATCAATAGTCGCCCACTAGTTCTCCCTCCATATAGGTCTAATCACAATAACAACAATGATAATAATTGTAATGGCCCGGTCACACTAATAACGTCCGCGACAATTAT